>OX465553.1:4698435-5898435 GCA_950022955.1 Xestia ashworthii | reverse complement strand
ATCATATGATCAATGGCTGGAATTCAAACATTCATACACCACGATGATTCATAACCGTTCCGATTTAGATGAAATACAAAAATTCCATTATTTACGGTCAGCTCTGGGTGGAAGCGCGTTGCAAGTGATAGGTGCATTAGAGTTCAGTCCTGCCAACTATACTCACGCGTGGGAGTTATTAGAAAACCGTTATCACAACGAAAGGTTGCTAATAAACAATCACGTAAAAGCATTGCATAATATTCCAACAATAAAACAGGAATCACCAACGCAGATAAGGAAACTAATTGATACAATATTACGTAATCTTCGTGCCTTAAGCTCATTACACGAACCCACAGTCAATTGGGATACCTTAATCATCTACCTAGTGGTAACGAAGCTAGACTCGTCTACGGAACGCGAATGGGAAAATCATATAGGAGCCACGTGCTTAGGGTCACGCGAGAAGGTCAAACTTAGCGATTTAATAACATTTCTTCGAAGCCGTGCGGACACGTTAGAAATGATCGGCGCGAATCACGTTAAATCATCGCCTCAGATTGATAAAATTCAAGCTATAAGCGAGAAGCGAAGTTCACACCGCGTGCATAGCTATACATCTGTCAAGGCGACACGACATCATAATAACCGCGGTGATATCAGTTACAGGGGGGATTTACCCAAGTGTGTTCTATGCGATCGAGAACATTCTTTATACACATGTATAACCTTCCTTAACATGTCCGTGAGAGATAGAATCAAAGTAGTGAACGAAAACAAGGCGTGCGCGAATTGCCTGCGAACAGGTCACACAATAGACCAGTGTAGATTCGGGTCATGTAAGCAATGCCAAAGAAAACATAACAGCTTGCTACACTTAGACGAAAAAAGTAACAGTGCCTGTGTGCGCGTCCAGTCGCACGGGGAGGCCGGCCACGCACACAGCCGAACAACCACGTTGCATTCAAACAATAATTCAAATACAACTGTTGTGTGTGACGCAGGCACAACCGAATTTAAGTTAGTAAATACAGTGCTACTCTCTACGGCGTTAATAGAAATAGCGGATGATAAAAACGTCTACCATACGGCTCGTGCGCTATTGGACAACGGAAGTCAAAATTGTTTCATAACAGAAAAGTTATCAAAACAAATAAATGCGTTATACCTACAGTCCACTGTTCAAATCTCGGGTGTGGGACAATCAGTCTCACAATCTCGTCATTCATGCGATGTCACGATACGTTCCAAAACAAGCGATTTTAATACAAAGCTTCGATGTATAATATTACCGTGCATAACATCAAGTTTGCCTACAATGAACATCGAAGTTGGTCACATACGTATACCTGAGTTTTTGCAATTGGCAGATCCGACGTTCAATGTTAGCTCAGACATTGATCTGTTGATTGGCGCGGATAGATTTTGGGATCTACTGGAAACCGATAAAATACGTTTAGCTAGTGGTCCATTCCTACAAAATTCAAAGTTAGGATGGCTGTTATCCGGTCCAGTGTTCGTTAAGAACCCAAAACAAACTCACGTTCATTGCCACTTCAGTCAGGACATTGATAAACAATTACGACTGTCTTGGGAAATCGATAATATTCCTTCATCATCATGCGTACCCTTAACAGATGATGAACGCAATTGCGAGGAATTATTTAATAACACTAAACGCGTTAAGAAACGGTAGATTTTCGGTTCGTACACCGCTAAGAGAAGCTGCACCAGACACGCTGGGCGATTCTTATACATTAGCGAACAACCGACTTCTAACCTTAAAAACGTAAACTCCAATGTTTACAAAATAATTTATACGTTTAACACTTACTCTATGCGAATACATAACGGCCTAGGTCACTTGTCCAAGTTAGTGTTTCCCAATTCATTCATCATCATGCGTTCCCTTAATAGGTGATGAATGAACTTATGCGTTTTTTGCACTAACTTTATGCGAGAACATGATGACTTAGGTCACATATCCGAGTAAGTTATTAGTAGTCAATCAAACTGCTATCTTCTGCACTACGGTGTCGTTATAGAATTTAGCAGGACTATAATGCGTTATCTTCGATGCTAGTGTCGTCACTAGTTAGAATAAATAATTTACATATTTCGTTATTCAGTACCCGGGACCCGCCTTACAAAACGATATTTTTTCGATTTTGATGCGTATCAGACAATATTATTGTGCACAATTAATATTGTGGCGGGATAACCCTTCAGATTCGTTAAACATTTATCAACTGAATACAGTTACTTATGGAACTGCGTCAGCTCCATATTTAACCATGCGTTATATATAAATAGTTAGCATTAGAATGCGATAATGACGTTGTCGCTCATGTCATCACATAATACGTTTACGTAGAAAATAGTTTTATCTTCTACTTAAGATAAACTTTAAAAACAAATACGTTTCATTTTAATACATTTAATACGAATATAATAAACAAATAATTATTTAATTTAATTCGATACGAAAAAATAGTTTGTCTTATTTACATAACCGTTTACACTGTTTTAATCAAGTTAGATGCGACAACTCCGATGCATGCAGCTTACCAGATGTAAAACACAAACAAACCTGCTTACCATCTTTTCAATACGAAAGCGTAATCAACTTCGAGAAATATGCGTCATTCACTAAAATCATACGAATAGGTGCCTACGTACTTAGATTCATTAATAACTCACGCCTCACCTCAGCTGATCGAAGCGGCCGACAAACCGGTTCGTTATCAGTTAGTGAGCTGAGCTCCTCGCAAAAAATGCTAATTAGACTTGCACAAAGGCATTCCTTTCCGGACATTTTAAAAAACTTAGTAGATAATATTCCTCTTCGACGAAGTTGTAAACAATTTAATAAAGTTTCTAGTCTTAATATTTTTGTAGATGAACATAAGATAATTCGGGTTGGCGGGAGATTAAATAATGCGTCTGGTTTCGCCTACGACAAGAAACATCCAGTTTTGTTGTGTAGTCGGCATCCATTCACTATTTTATTTAGATTCGAACATGTACGTTTATTACATGCTGGGCCTCAACTTTTATTAGCTACCGTGCGTGAGTGTTGGTGGCCATTGAACGCTAGAAATCTAGCTCAAAAGATAGTGCACGAATGTGTGACGTGCACACGTATCCGGGGTAAGACGTGAGCACCTATCATGGGCAACTTACCTCCTGAGCGTTTGGACCCGGGCTACCCGTTTATGCGAACTGGTGTAGACTATGCTGGGCCAGTCTTCATATTATCAGAAAGGGCAGAGGTTCTAGATTGACTAAAGCCTATATCTGTCTTTTCATTTGTTTCGCGACTCGAGCAATGCTCTTGGAACTCGTAACTAGTCTACTACAGATGACTACATACTAGCATTAAAACGTTTTATTAATAGGCGAGGTAAGCCTTGCACTATCTTTTCCGATAACGGCAGGAATTTCGTCGGCGCGGAAAAGGAATTTCCTGTATTCCTGGAACAGGGATCGGAACATTTCATCGATTATGCTTCCGATAACAGCATCGAATTCCGATTCATTCCTCCTTATTCACCACACTTTGGCGGCCTGTGGGAAAGTGGGGTACGGTCATGCAAGCATCACCTGAGACGCATATTAGGAAACGCACGATTAACTTACGAGGAATTTTCCACAGCTTTGACACAGATCGAAGCTGTTCTAAATTCCCGTCCAATCTCACCTCTCTCCTCAGACCCTTCGGACCTTACTCCTTTCACCCCCTCTCATTTCCTCATTGGCCGACCGATGACGTCGCCACCTCTGAGAGATGTTACAGACCAGCCACCTTCAAGATTGACACGATACGAACGCGTTGAGCTGCAGCTGCGGCAACACTTCTGGCGGCGCTGGTCCACTGAGACGTGTCGGAGATGCAGCTGCGAACTAAGTGGAAGACCAGGCAGGAGGACATCAAGTTGGGAAGCCTAGTCCTCATTAAGGACGACCAGTTGCCACCGTTAAAGTGGCGGCTAGGTCGCATTCTACATATATTTCCAGGGAGAGATGGCGTGGCCCGAGTGGCTGACATCAGAACAGCTGCCGGGACGATCAGGCGGGCCTTCTCAAAGATCTGCCCGCTGCCACCACAGCCTGCGGGTGGCGACGCCTGACTTCTGGTGGGCATCATCTTGGAAGCAATTCTCCCAAGGCCGGGGGGATGTTCACGCCCACGCTGGCGCCATCTAGCGCCAGGGAGCGTTACGCGGTGCGCCACTGCGCCATCAGCGGCATCTGTCACCGAGAGGACACATCGCTGCGAGCTCTGCCACTCCTCCGGTCTCCTGCTCACTCCATACGTTCACAACTTCATTCAGGGCGCCTATAAAAGGCTTGCATTGTATAAAATCATTCCTTTTCACCTTCTCGACCACCTACTCATAGCGGAAACCAAAAACTACTGTAATACCAAATTATTTTCAATACAAGTAATGTAACCACGCAAGTCGCTTCATTCAAAACAATAACCCACGGGAACAGAACCTCATCCTGCACAGTCTGTAAGCTTTCCTAAAATGTAAAAAATAAAATAAATAAATAAAATACAAACATCCGAATTGAGAATCTCCTCTTTTTTGAGGTCAGTTAAAAATGTCGAACATAGAAAGTCATCATGTACATACATTTATATTGTGTTGCTTCAATATCTTGCATTTAACAGGCGTTAAATAAATGAAAAGAGTTTCTATTTCTGTCTAAGTCTGTACTAACCTTAGGGTTCTCTTTAACGAGTAGTGGTCGCACATGTTGCTGGAACAGCTTGTACGAAGTCAAGTTCTCTAAGTCGGCGTCTGAATACTGTATGTCCACGTCCGTGAGCCCGAATGACGAGCACACTTCTTCAACTGTCGGCATGCCTACTGTGGAAATATTAAATAAATAAATATCGCTGGACATTACACACACCGCCATCTAGTGCCACACTAAGTAACGAGGCTTGTGTCGTGGACACCGGATAGTTGATATATTTATACTACATAGATACTTTTTGTTTGTTAAAACATACTTTTTATTCATATAAACATCCATAATTCGGAAACAAAAATGTCCATGTTCATCACAAAGACATTTGCTCCGACCGGAATTCGAAACCGGGACACTAAGAACGTAAGGCAGCCTCACTGCCGCTGCGCCATTCGGGAAATTAAGATTCAAGGATCGGTTCGCAATAGAGAGCGATTTTAGCAGGAAAATGTATCGCATGTTTAGTCTGAGAGAAAATATCTAATGATATCATTTTTGTCATCTTTGTTGATTTGTGGCAAAACTAAAGGCAGGACGCCCTTATTCCAATTAATTTGGGGTTGGAACAGCTTGTATTCCATACTTCTCTATAGAGGTAGGCGTCCACCTGTCCGCATTGTACGCATCGCATCAAACGGATCGAAGTATTTTTTGTTTAAAAAGTCACTGATCCGCACCGTACGGATCGCTCTAATCTGTTCAATAATACTACGATCCGTTTGATGCGATGCTTCCGATGCGGACAAGTGGACACTTAGGGCCGGCGCCCACTGCCGGCACGGCACGGTGTATCATGGCAAAGGATTTTAATACTGATTAAGTTATTTTGAATCTTATTTCAATGAGTTTAGAAATTATGTTACTTTATTTTGATATCATGATGCCGCGACGTGCCGCAGGATGCTGCGGCATGACGCGACACGCCGCAGGATGCGGCGGCATGACGTGTCTTGCTGTTTCATTCTACGGGATGCCGCGGCGCGCCATTGCATCCCGCGAGACGTATGGGTCACTTTGGGGTCGAGGAATTATGATTGCTAGCTAGTTGAAATAAGTTTGAAACTTGTGCAGCATTTCGGTGGGGCGCAGTCCGGTCGGTGCGCGAGGACGAAGGGAGGGAGAATACTAAATCCCAGTCAACCATAACGACACTACAAATGTTCTCTATGCGACACAACCAACTTCGAATACGCGCGGTGCAAAACTGATGAATGCCAGAGTGGCTGGGCTTTCAGCAGGATGCCACGGCATGCCACGGAACGCCGCGGGATGCCGCAGCACGCCGCGGGATGCCACAGCACGCGGCGGGATGCCACTGCACAACCTGCCGTGCCATGCCGTGCCGTGCCGGCAGTGGGCGCCGCCGGCCCTTACCTTAACAGTACTATTATCTATTCTGTGCCTGAACTCTGAACTCATAATCTCAGCCACCTCCGTTTTAGCCAGTGAAAGTAGCAATTTTTTTTTTATTATTTCAACATGCATATAAACACACGGTCTTAAGGCTATCGAGAGCACTCAATTTGAAAAGCTATCTTATAATATCGCTCTAACTGACTCATCTGAACTCCTTGACATTGAGAATTTGTATATGGCTATGCATACTTATGGTAGCATTTGCATTTTAAAATACAACATTTCATACAAATAAACAATCAACCTTAGTGCGAAATGAAATGTTAGAGATCACTATTAGGTAGGTAGGTAGGTACTTTGAGTTTGTAAAAAAGTTTTCGCGCCAACGCCAATTTCGGCCAGTTCTATGAGGAATACTTAGAGACTCCCACTGGCGGTTCGTACTTTACTCCTACTGGTCAGGTTGATATAGTTCTATAGAACAAAAAAAAACAAGGTCGGATCCCTCGAAGTAGATGTCCAATCCTATCTCTTATAATGAGGAAATGAACCGAAAAACCAATAATCCCAATCAGAGGGTCTAAAATGTCCAGTTTTGCAGAACATAATATGAATCACGTTAAAAATGAAAAATTCTTAAAATGGACTTTATGATTATGACAATAAAGTGCATTTTTAGAATTTAAATTTTTTAACCTGATTCATATTATGTTCTGCTAAAGCGGCCATTTTAGGCCCGCTGGACAGTACCAACATGATAACAAAACATGCACAAAATAGACACAGACGCAATAACGATCTTGATACATGAAGCAAGGTCATTATAAACTTGAAGAGGTCATTGCACTGCGCGTCGCTAGACTTCGATTAGAATACATCTAGGATATAATTATTCACTCCGTTATTTGTGTGTACCTGCATGTCCTGCATCCTAAAGTAATTTAGAAGTTCTAGATAACTGTATTTGAAAGGAAATGTTTGTTTATTTCTTCCCAAGACTCGCGTGGTTAATTTGCGTGACGCGTTTTTTGTTACGTAACTAATCAAGTACTTGAAATACGAATGCGTAAAATCATATATCAATAAATGAATTTATTTACTTATATTGCAATATCGGTGTCCCATATTGAGCAAAAGCCTTATAGTGTATGTCTGTTTAATTGCCCTTTTCAGAATAACCTTGAAAAACGTTTATGAAAATGTGAGCAGAAATGAAATTAGGGTTTAACCCAAACAATATTTTCCTGTTCAAAATGATGCACTATGTAATAACACTGGGACTATACTCCCGCTAGCTTTCAATTTCTGCACAGCAACAAAATGTTACATGCCATACTTGATGACCAGCTGTGGGGGCAAACTGGGATGAGACACCCATTTCTGAGCACTGGCCTTATCATAACTGCACCGTCACAGCACTCATCACACCCAGTATTTTATTATCCGGTCACAGAGCTAAACTATTTGGTAATAAAACTTTTAAAGACAAGCAAGTAAATAAACAGAAACTATTCAGTAGTATGAAGAGCCTAGACCTAGAAAACCCTATATAAATACAACAAGAAGTTATAAAACCAATAAATAATACTTACTAGACCCTGAATCAGAAGCTGGTGCTGGTGTGACGGGTGTATTATGCTTACTTCCTCTGCCTTTTCTAGATTTCTTTGTGGATGACATAGCACTGAGTGCATAGTCACTGTCACCTTCAGCCTCAATCTCAACTCCACCTGCAGCTCCACCAAACTCTTCATCCTGAGTAAGAAAAGCCATTTAGAACTATTGTTTTCAAATAAACCTGTTACATGCACTTTTGTATTGTCAAAGACAGGTAGCAGCCATGTACCCAAAAGGGGTAATAACTGAGAATGCACTTTAACTGCCCATTCGAAAGCATAGAGCTTTATGCAGAAGAATGGGATCTATCAACTCCATGCACACTTTTAAATGAAAATATTCATTCAAAAGGTTGGTGCCAAACTCATAGCCAATTTCTGGGTCAATTCAATTTGGATTGGCACTGATATGATAAGGAGAAGAGTAACTATTGTAGTTCAGAACAAAGATAAAAGATACGTCATTAGGTTATATTGAAAGCCAAAACTATTGATACTTATTCAAATTCAATGCTTTATAATAGGTTGACAGTTGAACTGCAGACATCAAGAGTTACAAAGGACAGTTTAAGCTGAGTTAAATAGAGTGGTGCTTTCCTAATAATAGCCTATCCCCTAGAGTGGTTAAGTTTGCAAAAACAAATCTATGTTTAATGTTAATTTGTTTACTTTGATTTACAGGTATTAATTGACTCAAAGATAACATTGTTATCAAATGAGTTTTTGTTTGTTTTAAACGTTAAAGTACAGTGGGAACTTACTGTAAATTATTAGACTACCGTTAGACAAACATAATGAAAAAAAAAAATTGTAACTTTAAAAGGAATTTATGAGAGATCATCATATTAAGATCTTTAAATAAATATTTTCTAAGTTTCTCACAAAGGTAAAGAGAAATAATTTAAACCCATTAATGGAAAAACCTTATCACCACATTTTGTATTAGTGGCACTGATTAAAACGTAAACACAATAAAACTCAATCTACAGGTAATTGAATATTTGATAAACTAACTTGATGTTATAAGAAAACATATTGATTTTGAAGTAAAATCAGTTTATAAAATGCCAAGTAAGCTCACTGCAGTAATTAGATCATTGGTGACATCACATGATCACATATTTAGACAATTCATGCGAGTTTTAATAACAATCTTGGTGATGTAATCAAATAGAAAATATTTTATAACAAACGAGAAGTTGGTAATTACCTTTTGACTTTATCTTTTTTTTTAAGAATGTTTTGAGTAAGGCATGGAAGAAAGTCGTTGCAGCTTCCATTTTTTTTACACTTCACTTTGTTGCTTGCATAAAAGAGTGTGATGTCAGAAGTTTGATAAATATAATAACAACAAAATAAATAAATCTTCAACTAACCTCTTCACTCTCATTCTTACGCTTCTTCTTTTTCTTCCTACCCTTCTTCTCTTCTCCACGGGCTTTCCTTTTCTTTCCCTTTTTCTTTTTTCTACCATCTTCTGGTGAGTAGTCTTCATCTTCCTAACAATATAAATAATTATGGATGATGAGTTAAATTCCAACACAACCATTACAAAATAGCAGTAAGTACCTACATCAAATGTTTACAAATACAATCATTCACTGTGGAATATAATACTAAAACATGAATGAATATAATATTTTTTAATTACCTTGGGAGGTGCTTCATCACTCTCTCCTGAGTTCTCGTTCTGACCCTCACCTTCCTCCACGTCCTCGTCGCCTGCAAGTTCACAATAAACTGGTCAAACCAGTCCATCACTCCACCCTCTTAGCAACACTCTAGTTAAACCTTTACGATACTGCATTTGGCCACATGAGCACACTCCTCACGCTAAGGTCACTAATCCCTTTGTTTGGCGGCGTCCATTTTGTTAAGTAGTAATGAGGGGATATCGCATGTTCTTTTCTGTCACAAACTGCCACTTAAAAATATTTACAACCACAAAATAACAAATACAACATTAACTCACTGAAAAACCACTTCTTTGATAACAAATCACTCTGTTTAGACTAAATAAGTAGCAAAAATTAAGTCACGGAACCCAAAATTTTCTAAATTTTTAATTGCTTATACCGCAAGTAAACACATGATACCGCTATTCGCGGCTTACCTATGACATGCTAGCTAAATTCAACGTTTACCTGCGAAAGAACCGTCTACTTCATCATCCGATGCCATTTAGATCAGTAATCAACACAACTTGCAATAAGATTAAAGATTTTGGTCTAGAAAAGATAAAGGACGCGCAGTTTTTGCGACAAATGGTAATTAATTCAGAAATTGATGCCGCCGTCACTACACGACAAACTAGCGAGAATTGTTGTCTCGCTCGCACACATTCAAAAACATGGGAAAAAAGAAATTATGGGGTGACCAGACGTTAACGAAAAATTCTACTATGTCAAAATGAAACCTACCAATGCACAATGTGACATTTCGAGACACGTGTTCTTCCAGTCTGCGGTTATTTTTGCAATATACACAAAGGTGTTTTAAATAATACATCTACGACGCAAATCTGGTTTTAAGATGTTAAAAACATTTTTTGACGTGTTTTGTATTTTTGAAGATGGCTGTTTTAAATTTTTAGGAGCCAGTACGTCCGAATCCTAAAATCATAATAATCTTTTGAGCAATACCCGTACCTACATAAAAATGTATATGTCAGCGTAACATTATAAAAACCGTTAGATTGTAATCTATCTAGCGAGATTGTAACTGTCGTGCATATTGTCAACTGAACATACAACATAACATTACCCACGCATTATTTTTCGGTAGATTTTAATCTGTTGAAGTGAAACCGTAATATTGTGAAATGTATGCGACGGAATTCAACTCGCACGCTGTGGAGCGTGTGGACGGAGAGAGGGTCCCTCTTGCCCCCTGGTACCACTCCCATGAAAAGAGAATGCACCATTCCTGAAAAAAACGATTAATTAAATTGTAAGCAGTATGTTCGGTTGACTATCTTTTGAGAGTTTACAATCTCGCTAGATAGATTATAATATAACGGGTTTTACAATTTTACATCGACCTAAACACCGTGTTTCCGGACGATATCCATAAACTTTGAAAGGTCATTGTACTCATCATTATGAACAATTTTTACTATAAGAGCAAACCCTGAATCACGAAAAATAAATCGGCAGTTCCATACATTTTGTCAAGTTAAAGCAAACTTATTGTGTAGGGAACAGAAGATTTTTTTTTCGCGATTCAGGGTTTAAAACAAGACTTTTTAGGAAGGTCAGATTAATTTGAAATATAGACACTTCACTTTAATTAAAGATATCCTTATAAAAGTGTCGTCATATAATACATACAGGGTGGAAACGGTGAACGGGGCAGTAAGAGGAGCTACCTTAACCGTTGCAACTACACGAAAATGATCTTAGGTCTGACCTTTTAGTACTCCAACCCGGGTTGGTCCCGCAGAAGTTTTTGATGAGTATTAGAAACAGTATCGACTAAGGGGCCATCCATTAATCACGTGAGGTTTTTTTTGGCATTTTTTGACCCCCCCTCCCCCTTGGTGATACGTGGTGAGGTTTAAGACTACCCCTCCCCCCTCCCCCCTATATCACGTGTATTTTTTCGTACCTGCAAAGAATCTATTTTTTTACTTATAAAAAATACTGGTATAAGTATCATCTAATTTTATTATAGAAAATTAAAGACTACTATAATAAACGTTCAGAGGTAGACAGAAAGGTTGCAGTTTGTTTTTGACTGACATAAAAATAATGAAATAAATGCGACAAAGTTTTTTTGTACTAGTACATGAACATTATTTAATGTACAATATTTTCGGACCACAGATTAGCAAGACTTTCTTCAACACCAATAACTGGATAAGCATCTTGCAAGTCAGTTGTTGGCACAGTGCTTTGTTGAAGATCAACATCGGTTTCATCAAGCCACTCGGCGTCATCATTTTCGCGCACTACGCAGAGAATCTCTCTCGATCTACCGTTCGATCGTCGCGTGAGGATCCGGGAAGGACGAACACTGTACACACTCCAAACACATACTCCAGGCAGGTCAACACAACACGATGCAGATGCTGTAAACTCCTGAAAACCTATTGCAAATTCCTTTCGTCTCCAAGCCTCAAAAATAAGTACACGTGATATAATACTTTACCCCCCCTCCCCCCTTGTGATATTTCGTGATTTTTTATGGACCCCTCCCCCCCCCTTTCGAGCCTCACATGATTAATGGACAGCCCCTAACATATAAAAATGGTTAAAATTTTCAAAGAAAAAAGAATTTTTTTTTTTTTCTTGATATTTTCTGTGTATATGCCTACTGACTCCAATGAAAACTTAGTGGAATTCACAGAGTGTCTCAGTGAAATGACAGCCATAATTGACCGTCACAATGTGCAGTCAGTGTTTATGTTAGGGGACTACAATGCGCACCCCGGTGAGTCTTTTGCTACCGAACTTTTAACTTTTTGTGCGGAACAATCGTGGTCCTGTGTAGACCTGGAACTTATGCCGGCGGACAGTCATACATTTGTGAGTGATGCGCACGGCTGTCGGCGCTGGCTCGACCACTGTATTGTGACAAGTGCCGCGCGGCACTCCGTGTCCGCGGCCTGTGTGTTGTATAATACTTATTGGTCTGATCATTACCCTGTATCTATACGATGTAACTTTAATTTGCTTAAGCCTAAGATTTCTATACCTACTGCTTGTATAAATAGAGTAGCCTGGGGCGAACGTGACTCAACTCAGATAACGAAATTTAAAACTGTATGTCACTCTAGACTTCGTGAAATTAATTTTCCTTCAGAATTAAGAAGCTGCTCAGATGATATGTGTCGTAACCAAAATCATAAAATCCTATTAGATAACATGTATGACGAGATTATTTGTATTCTGTCGGAGGCCGCTATAAGTAGTTATAATGTTACTGAAAAGCGTAGATGTAAATACATTACCGGGTGGAATAGGCACGTCCGCGGCGCTCACGAGAGGGCTCGGCTATGTTTTCAGGCTTGGTTGTATGGGGGTAGGCCTGGGGCTGGCCGTCTTTATGATGATATGTGTGAAACTAGGCGCACTTTTAAATCAAAATTAAAGTGGTGTCAGAATAACCAACAACAAATAAAAATGGATATTATTGCTGAACTTCACTCAAACAAGAAATTTGGTCAGTTCTGGAAAAACACCAATAAAATGAATCATAAGCCGGGCCTCCCCGTCAGCGTGGCGGGAGTGCACGAGCCAAGTGAGATCGCCACCATGTTCTCCCACCATTTCAGGGTGAACTCGCCTCTGGGGCCAGCGCGGCAGGGGCCCGATGCTGAGGAAGGTGGTGCGCGTAGTGTTCATTTTACTACGAAGGAAGTGCGTGCGGTGATCAAAGGCATGGTGAGGGGTAAATCCCCGGGTCACGACAGCCTTAGCATCGAGCTCCTGCAGCACGCAGGTGTACACCTACCCAGAGTGCTTGCTATGTTTTTTACCCTGTGTTTAGGCCACTCCCATCTGCCCGATAATCTAATGCGTACTATAGTTGTACCAATCATCAAAAATAAAACTGGTGATACATCGGATGTAAACAACTATAGACCGATCTCACTAGCTACAGTGGTCGCCAAAGTACTGGACAGTCTGCTTGGTCAGCACCTGGATAAACACGTCTCGTTAAACGACGCTCAGTTCGGTTTCAGGCCCGGGCTTTCCACCGAGAGTGCTATCCTGTGCCTCAAGCAGACTGTACAATATTACACGAGTAGAAAGACCCCAGTCTATGCATGTTACCTCGATTTATCCAGAGCATTCGATCTTGTATCATACGATATTCTATGGGGTAAATTAAGGAATGAAACTTGTCTACCTAGGGAAATTGTGAAATTGTTTATGCATTGGTATAACAATCAAAAGAATTTTGTAAGATGGGCAGGCTCTCTTTCGGGGGAGTATGGGCTGGAATGCGGGGTGAGGCAGGGGGGGTTGACCTCCCCCATGCTTTTCAGCCTGTACGTCAACCGACTGATCGATGAGCTCAGCAGCACCGGCATAGGGTGTCATATAGATGGAGTCTGCATGAATAACATTAGCTACGCAGACGATATGGTGCTGCTGAGCCCGTCGATTGGTGCCTTACGAAAGCTCATAGAAATTTGTGAGTCCTACGCGGTGGCTCATGGGCTCAAATACAACGCGAAAAAGAGTGAAATAATGATTTTCAGACCGGACAGCAAGCGATACACATCTGTTCCGAATTTCACTCTAAGTGGTACAGCTTTAAACAAAGTCGAGCAATTTAAGTATTTGGGCCACTGGGTCACCGAGGACCTTAAGGATGGTGTGGACATCGAAAGGGAGCGCAGAGCGCTGTCTGTCCGTTGCAACATGTTGGCCCGCAGGTTTTCACGGTGCACTGGGACTGTCAAAGTTGCACTTTTTAAAGCGTACTGTCAGTCCTTTTACACCTGCAGCCTGTGGGTTAACTATACACAACGGACATACAGCGATCTGCGCGTGCAATACAATAACGCGTTCCGGGTGCTGATGGGGCTGCCGCGCCACTGCAGCGCCTCCGCGATGTTCGCGGCGGCTGACACAGACGGCTTTGCGGCCATCATGCGTAAACGGTGCGCATCTATCATGCGCCGCACGCGCGACAGTCCCAACACCATCCTGCGCGCGCTGGCGGACCGGTGGGACTCTCCGATACTGGCGCGCTGGATACGGCTGCACGCAGTCGTTTAGTGATTTGCCGCCATCATCGGGAAGTCCACCCGGACCTGCCACTTTATTTTTATTTTATGTTAAAAAAATCATTCTTTATTACTAACACTAGTATGTAAGCTCGCAATTTTACTAACAAATATGGATGTAATCTTAGGATGAATCTGAAATAAATGACTATTATTATTATTATTATTATTATTTTGCAAATTCTAACTTTTTGAGTACTCCAACCGGGTTGGTCTGGAAGAACTTTTTGATCAATATTAGTAAAAGGTTCGATTGGCATCAAAAAAATGTTTTCCACATCAGGTGTCTCAGATCTTCGATTTTTATAAGTCAACTGAGATTGCTCATCAGATTGACCAATTTTTGCTAAGACGTTATTCCTATGTGTTATGGTGTGGCTGGGCTCTTGGAGTTCCACAACAGGTGTTCCAAATCTTCGATTTTTATAAGTCAGCAGAGAGTGCTCATCAAATTGAACAACTTTTGCTAAGATGTCCTTCCTATATGTGTTATGGTGTAGCTGGGCTAATGGAGTTCCACAACAGGTGTCCCAGATCTTCGATTTTTATAAGTCAGCAGAGAGTGCTCATCAAATTGAACAACTTTTGCTAAGATGTCCTTCCTATATGTGTTATGGTGTAGCTGGGCTAATGGAGTTCCACAACAGGTGTCCCAGATCTTCGATTTTTATAAGTCAACAGAGAGTGCTTATCAGATTGAACATTTTTTGCTAAGACGTCATTCTTATATGTGTTTTAGTGTAGCTGGGCCCTTGGAGTTCCACATCAGGTGTTCCAGATCTTCAAATTTATTCTCTCAACAGAAAATGCTTATCACGTGGAACAATTTCTGCCCCGGTGTCATTTTTGTATCTCTTATAGTTTAGCTGGTCTGTTGCGGTCCTGCATCAGGTGTTCAAGTTTCCAAGATAAATTATAGCCTATATGTTGCCGAGACATAATATCTATACAACAAAAAAATAATCATTCAAATCCGTCCAGTAGTTCCCAAGATTAGCTTGGGCTTGGCTTGGGCTTAATATTATATTAATATTAATATTATATTAATATAATATAATAAAAGAGTAAAAAACTGTCTGTACATTGAATATATTAAAAAAAAAAATTGAAGGGGGTTTAGAAACAGTAATAGAGCCCGAATAAAAAAAAAGTCTGTCTGTTTGTCTGTTTGTTTGTACAAGCTAATCTTGGGAACTACTGGACGGATTTGAATGATTATTTTTTTGTTGTATAGATATTATGTCTCGGCAACATATAGGCTATAATTTATCTTGGAAACTTGAACACCTGATGCAGGACCGCAACAGACCAGCTAAACTATAAGAGATACAAAAATGACACCGGGGCAGAAATTGTTCCACGTGATAAGCATTTTCTGTTGAGAGAATAAATTTGAAGATCTGGAACACCTGATGTGGAACTCCAAGGGCCCAGCTACACTATAACACATATAAGAATGACGTCTTAGCAAAAAATGTTCAATCTGATAAGCACTCTCTGTTGACTTATAAAAATCGAAGATCTGGGACACCTGTTGTGGAACTCCATTAGCCCAGCTACACCATAACACATATAGGAATGGCGTCTTAGCAAAAGTTGTTCAATTTGATAAGCACTCTCTGTTGACTTATAAAAATCGAAGAACTGGAACACCTGTTGTGGAACCCCAAGAGCCCAGCTAAACCATAACACATACAGGAATGACGTCTTAGCAAAAGTTGTTCAATCTGATGAGCACTCTCTGTTGACTTATAAAAATCGAAGATCTGGAACACCTGTTGTGGAACTCCAAGAGCCCAGCTACACCATAACACATTTAGGAATGACGTCTTAGCAAAAGTTCATTCATTTCATTTCATTTTCATTTTATTTATTCATTAACAATTTACTTGTGTTGAACAATACATTACATATGAATTTGATGAGCACTCTCTGTTGATTTATAAAAATTGAAGATCTGGAACACCTGTTGTGGAACTCCAAGAGCCCAGCTACACCATAACACATTTAGGAATGATGACGTCTTAGCAAAAGTCGTTCCACGTGATGAGCATTTTTTGCTGACAGAATAAATTTGAAGGTCTGGAACACCTGATGTGGAACTCCAAGAGCCCAGTTATACCATAACACATAGGAATGACGTCTTAGCAAAAATTGTTCGGTCTGATGGGCATTTTCTGTTGACTTATAAAAAATCGAAGATCAGGAACATCTGATGTGAAAATTATTGCAAAGCTATCACAAATTTCACTGTATAATTATAAAATAACAAAAACTGGGAGTACCTTCACGCGGTTAAGGCGGTAACAGTTTAGGACTGATTTTCAATGACGATGGTATATCATTGAAAATTTGACTCTACTGGCCAATACTCATTTTATAGAATAAATATGTCTTCGAGCTTATGTTATTTGAGTGTTTAATTTCCTTTTCCATTTATCTTCGTGACTCGGTAGCCTACCCGGTAACGCAGGGCACTTAGATTTTAATTGATCAGGTATCTAAGTGAGGGTGTACCAAGCGCCGTATGATGCAATATCGATGCGTAGATCGACTTCTAGATCTCTAGAGACCAGTGGGGAACGTGATGCGCGACTGACCGCTGATCGGGAACGTCACGCATTGTCTCGCGAGTCGGAGATGTTCACGGCTGGAGAATTACGCTTGATTTCTCATAGTACCAGATCTGCTTCTAGGTCTCTAGGGATAAGTGGGGAACGTGATGCGCGACTGACCGCTAATCGTGAGCGACATGCATTATCTTGCGAATCGGAAACGTTTACCCATTCAGAATCAAGCTTGAGTTCTCAGCGTATTCGCACATCTACTAACAGGTCTTTTGAAACGAGTAATGAACGTGATGCGCGACTAACTGCTGCTCGAGATTATCATACATTGCCCCAAACACGCACACAACAAAATATTCATAATCAGTTAGAATGTGAGAGAGAAATAATTGCTGGAGTACGGCATGAAGAGACAGAAGAAGAGCGCGAAGATTTCGACATTCTCTGAACAGAATGTCGATAACATCTGGAGAATCGGGTGTCTCAAGATATAGCCGTAGGGCATGACGATCTTCCTTGGGTTGATAAGAAACGGAGTGTATTTACGTATAGGTACTCCTATGATTGAATACGCCACATATTCCGGAGGTATGGTTCAAGATTATACTTTTTGTGAAACTGATAAATGGCAAAAAGAACCAAACGGTATGTGTTGCTCAGGTGGGTGGGAATGATCCGTTATTTTCCCGTCCCCGGGCTCTTAGAATTCGACGTTTCAGATCTTCGATTTTGACGAACCCGGTGTCGCTGGCAAAAGCAACAGGCTCCGCGTACGAAGTCGCGGGCAGAAGCTAGTATGTAATATTAATAAAATAATGTAATAATAATATCAAATAGATATTGATTTGTTTTCAGTTTTAATAAAGGGTGTAAAACACCTCTTCACGAAGCCGAAAGGCACTTGTTCTCCCCATCATTGCGATCATTTTTTTGTTCTATACCATACCTGGCTTGGCTACCTTCTAGTTACGGAGATATGGGGGGTCACAGTTGCAACTTTTTGACAAGTTTTTTTTTTAATACAAGTGTTTTTTTCCATCCATCCATTCATCAGCACAATGTTTTAAGTGCGTTACATTGAGTTCTACCACAAAACGTGATTTATAACCTCAAAAAAAAGTTTTTTCCCAGCAATATTTTTTTGCGGAAAGTTACTTAGTTTGATGTACAGAATGCTTGGTTAACGGCTTTGTGATGAGGTGGTTTACACCCTGTATAATGTTGCTCCATCGCATACTCCGAAGCCGTCTGTGACCGTATTGTCAGAGGGTCTACAACTTCTACTGTGGTTTGGAAAGTAGTTATCCAAAAACAGAACTTACAGTGTCTGTTGTCAAACTAGTTTGGTCAAACCTTACAGAACGATTAATGATAGTGCTAAACTCTATTAGCATTCAGTTCGTATTTAAAATCTACCATTTCTAGCAGCAATTATTGAGTGGTAATATTTTTATCAAATGTCAACTTTACAGAGCTCAAATGTTGCCAGAATTTTACTTTTTGTTAAGGCTCCTACACACAGACGCGTTTTTGTGTTACTGCGTCCCGTGTTGTAGCTTGTAGCGATATGAGTTCAACAATTTTGGTATTGGGATGCATACTATCTGACAATTTTTTAAATAGATTTTAAACCTTTTCGCGTAAGTATTTGTCAGTGTATGTAAATTTCTTTATTGTGTAGTTGATTTTGCTATGTGTAATTTGTCAAATTCACATAATTTGCTGTGTTTACCTCACCTTCCGCACAAAATGACAGATTTCTCTGATCTCCTAGTTTTTTTCCATAGCTTATTCCTCTATGGTTAATGCGCTGATGACGTCAGCCAATTATGCGAGAGCAGGAAGTACTATCGCTATCTTTTTCTTTCACATTCATTGATTGACTGTGGAACTTGACAATTTGTTATTGTTCCGCTGCAGTAATTAAAAAGCATGGTTTTTATTTATTGATTGTACGTAATTGTAATTACTATTCCAGTAGTTTATTCCATAATACTTTTACAACATCACAAGAATGAACGCTTTACTTAGTTACGGGTCATCCTCTAGTGATTCTGAGGAAGATAACGCGGAGCATGAAAGGTAAGTAAAAAATTGCAGTTTGTAAACTTTATCGTAATTGATTATTAAAAGTCGTTGTATAACACTTGGCTGTGTTCGAATTCCAGATCTCCGACAGAGAGCACAAAGCCTAAACTACCAAAGCCGACGATCGGAGAAAGTAGCCTACATACTTCTGTTTTTTCTAATCCGTTCGTGGAAGCTGAACTAGCGAAGGCCGCAATTCTTGAGAAGCATGTTAAAATGGTATATGTTGACTTTCTATTAGATAATTATAATTAACAAGTCCATGACATAGATTTTTTTTGCTTCAGTAAGTTTTGTTTATAAACATGTGTTTATACCTACTATTCTGTTGTAGTTGTTGTGTACCAGCCAGTGACAAATAACACACAGGATATCATTGGTATCTTGGAAACAAATCAACAATCAGTAGCAACCTGCCTGATTCTGATAATGCTGTCAAAAAACTAATAAATACTGATCTATTAACTAAAAGGTTAATAATTGCATCAATTAAAAAACCTTATCAAACTTATTTTCATTATTAATCCTTGCATACATTTCATGGTATCTAAAGATTTAAAAAGTATAGTATCGAGTGGTGCATACAATCGTCAAGTACATAGGCAAAACTGTAAGGTTCCAGGTAAAGACAACACACAGATGATAAATGGCAAACGGATATGCTGGAACTACCGGAAGGGCCGCTGCCGCTTTGGACACAACTGCAAGTATGCACATGACACGGATATACAGAAGTCTAATGATGAGATGGAAGCAGATAAACAGGTACAGTTCTCACATATTTGCGCACATAGCATGGTTATAATACAGTGTACCATAAGAACTTTTTGTAACATCCTCTAAACCTGTGTTATGCAAATAAATGATTTGTATTTGTATTTGTGTAAAGCTTTCCATGCTTGTTATCAATATGTTGAAAACCTCTTTGTAACACTAAGTCAACCTATAGTTCATGGACTGAAACTAACCAAAATAACTTAGTCTTAATAATAGCTGATAAAAGATGGATTTCATGGATAACAATCAGTAGTTTTTGTTTCTAATCATTACGAATTTTGTTTAAGACGATTGCACTTAGAAATAAGACTAGACTGGATCATTTTTTCAGTAAAGTACCCTTTCATTTACAGAAACTGAAGTCTGTAGTATGCGAAGGTGCAGGTACAATGACTGCAGTGCCACCACCTCTAGCCGTCCTTGACACGGTATTGCCCACAGACGACGCCATTTGGGAGGGTGCCACAGACAAGAAAAAACTAAAACGACCAGGACTAAGCCAGACTCTAGTGCCGGGCAAAAAAGTTATCAAAATGTATAAAGAACAAAAAATCAAAGATACTAATAAAAACTAATTAACAAATCTTGTTAAGGTTGCTGTATTTGTGGCATGGTTGAAATTGGGCAGTTTCATATAGGTAATGTAGCCACTTGAGACTAGGCTATCTTTCCTTTATGGTATAAATGATTCTGTATTTAGTATCTCTACTTACCAGCCAAACTCAATACCTGTACTTATTCTAGAACAGGTCTCAAGCATGAATCTTGATAATAACTGACAATAATTCATTGTTTTCTCGCTCAGACTTAAAACTAGTCTAATTACTACTCAAATCAAGATTTACACTTGACTGTAGTTCTAGAATATGAATCTAATTCACAAATACTAACTAAGTACACCAATGTATAATATTGGTGAAGTGCAGCAAAGCTTGCACTTGTCACTACCAAACAAATATCAAAATTACATCCTTAGAAACATAGTCCAAATTAAATAACTTGACTGTAATCTGAGACGCGTATCTTCACTCTGCTTTGATGCTTTTATGGGCTATTGGAATTTTATTTCAACTTTATGGTCGAACAATGCAAGGTCGACTTTGTTTGGTAGTAACGATCGCGCTGCGCTGCGCTTTGCTAGGCCTGGGGGTCTAAAATGGCCGCTACGGCACCAACATGGCGGGATTGTTTACACTAAAGTTTGTCTTTTTTTTGGCGTCTTCTACTAATAATATCATAGCAGGAACATAATATGAATTGCGTTACAATTTTTTAAATGGTCACAGATACAGTTAGTACCATGAATGTTCTTTTAAGACCATTTTAAAAATTGGGCATTTTAGACCCCCTGTGCCAGGCCCTAAGACCAGTGTTTCTGTCGCAATATATCTTGAAGGATCATGGACATTGGACTTATAACTTGCAATTGAAAATATAGCTGTGTAGGCAGCTTCCCGTTCAGCCAGTATGTGTGATTTTGCATGTGCTAGGGGTAGGGGATCCAAAGTCCCTATTATTGGATCGAAATCGTCCAATTTTGTATAAAAATTGTAGCAGCGCCATAAGCGCGTACTAAGTCATGGTTGTCTTCACATTGCAAACAGATCAATTTGTTTGTGTGCTATGGGTATTAGGGTATTTCAAATAACTAGAACCGCGTTTTGGCACCGACATGGACTGCATAGCCACACTAGTGGACTAGGTACTCAAAAAATCGCTATCCTTTTTGATAGTCAGACCATTGAATGCCATTCTGGCCATTATTATTTAACCACGGTGCATTATGCAGCAATCTTTATTTTAATTCCACTTATTTTAAGCATTCCATATTCATGTATAATATTCTTAATCAATAGAAAATGTTTCAGTAGGTACATAATGTTAAAAATAATAAAAAAAATATGATCGTAGAAAATAATAATGTGTGTGCTCTATTTAATGTGAGGATGAATGAAAACAAGCATGGCTTTCTTTTAAACGCGTCGTTTTTAATCCGCGCGCTTTTTCTTTTTTTTTTGGAATTTTCAGAAATCAGACATTGCGCTGTTTTATCGCACTAGGGATGCGCTCTTGAAAATCCATGCTATATAGAAAAGGTAGATACTTATCACTCAGGTCTTACATGGATCAGCAAAGCAAATGTGCACTATCGGAAGGAATTAAGGTCGTGGTACACTTGACAAGCACCGCACCAGCACAGCTCTTGGCCAGCGTTGTCTTGAATTTAGGCTACGGCGCGCTTGCCACGCGTGGTCAGCGAGGTGCAAGCACGCGGTACGCGCGCGGGCGGCGCGGGATCCACGCGCGGTCTGTGCGGCGTCCGCGCGCCGCCCGCGAGGCGTAAGCTCGCAGTCTGTGCGCTGGCTGTGATAGTCCGGTAGATGGTGTTGCATTTTGAGTGTTTTTACGCCGATCAGTTGCCATCCGGTTCAATAGATCCCGAATGACTGATAAGTGAACCGAGCGTCAGCTGAGGCACCCGAGGTGGGGTGGGTGTGGGATTGGGAGGTTACGGAGGTGGTGAAAAAAAGCAGTCATAGTACGCAGGCTGAAACTTATTTATAAATAGTTTACATCATACTGAGCTTAAAAATATCAGCTGCATGGTGGAAGGGGCATTATGTGTCTGCCGCTCACATGAACTTGTAAAATAAATAATATAGTAAGTTCGCCGGATGAAATTTATAACAAAGTGATCGTTTAAATTATTATCAAAAGTACGAAATCAACAATCAGCTGTGTGGGTAGCGGTCTTTACAAGTTCATGCAACCTTTAAACGACACCCATGATGAAAAATGAAAGAGAAAACTCGAAAGATTGTCAACCGAACACACTGCTTAGAATTGAAAGCATAATTATCTTATTTTTCATCATGGGTCATCGTTTTCATGGTTTTCGGGGTGGCTGATAACGAAAATAAGGTTAAAGTTAACTACGTCAAGTATTAACGCGACCATATAATTATATAATCTGGGAGTCTTATCGAACTAGGTTCAGTATAGTGGGCTCTCTAACTAAATATATTATGTAACTGTACGTTGTTTTGCGGGCAACTCGGAGGCGGCGCGCAGCCAGCGCGCGGTCCACTCGCTTGCGGTGCGCGGACGCCGAGTGGCCCGCGGGGCGAGTCGTATGGTAGCGGCAAGCGCGTTGACCACCCGCCGTAAGCTTTTTCATATGGACATTATAAAATAGGCTATGCAACACACGATTTAGTGCTCTAATTTGAATGGCAAGTTAATTGCTGGATTGTACGGTGCCGGTGCGGTGCTTGTCAAGTGAGCCACGACCTTTAGGGACCCACACGAGAGGAGAGAGGTGTTGGTGGAAACCACCAATAGAATTTCGTCATTTACATTTTCGCTGAGCTTTAGTAGAAACTGTTGAGCAGAGGAGAGGATGTGTCTCATATTGGTTTAGGCCGACCGACAGACAACAGAGAAGATGAGAAGAGACGTGAGTGGTACTCGCTAAGCTGGGCGCGAGGAGCTTGTACACCCATCTCTACTCAGGTCTGGCAAGTACCTAAGTACGCATCTCCGCACAGCTAAAACCAAATCCAACCAAACCAAGCAAATTTTACTCAAAGGAAACATCCTTTATTTGTATAGAGACAAACCTCTGCATTTACAGATTTTCGGAAATTCGTTTGATTCTGCAACCGTTCTCCCACAGTCGTTTCTCCTTTGGACTGTTCACCGACAGGACGTTTCGTTTTTGAGAGATTCGTCGATAGAACGTTTCACCTATGGATGTTTCGCCGACAGAATGGTTCGCATTTGTTAGTTTCGACGACAGGACTTTTCAACTATGGAATATTCGCCGTCAGATCGTTTTGTCTACGATTGTTTCGACATGGCTTTTTGGGGAATTGGGGAAATAATAAAACAAAAGATTAATGAAACGTATTTATTTATATTATAAAGTGTGGATTACAATGTGATTAAAAAAAATATCTTTAATTTACAGTTTTATTATAAGTAGGTAAGTAGTTAAGTATACCTAGGTTTAAATAATATAAAATTATTTCATTAGGTGAGAAATATGTGCCCATCCATTTAAATATGATTTTAAGTCCATCTGATTCTTTTCAGATAAATGTGTCTCAATCCTTTTCCTGTAATAATCTGTACCTCCACGCTTTCGCTTAGACATATAGGTTCTGCGGATTTTATTCTTTCAATAATGTTCACTGTATTCTTTTGGATTTTCGATTCAAGGGCGTTCTGTGATAAAGGAACATATGATAATATACTATCATGTACTGACCACAGAGTAGGTGGAAATTGCGGTGGAAGTCGTTTCATTGTCATCATAGAGCTAACTGATTTTGTAATTCTCATTGATCCGTTGATATAAGTAATATTTTTCGAACCACGTTATCACATCAATTGCTTCGTCTGGTATAATTTCGTCTTTTATTATAGCAAAGGCTTCAATAATTTCACTTGGCTCTAGAAATGCCAGTGCACCGATATGCCGCATCTTATGAGCGAAATCTGCATCATTATTGTATTTCGTAGCTAGACCAGCTTTCTGAATATGACGATATATACCTACTCTGATTTAAGTGGAAAAAACACAGTTTATTTAAACAATTGGGAAATGTTTTTTTAATAGCTTTCATAGCGGAAAATTCAAAATCGGTGAGGATAATGTCCGGATCCAAATGGACATTCAATTTATTAAATCATTTAACGCATTTATAAGCATTTAACAATTTCTAAAAAAAAAATATTAGATTTTACTGACTTGTGAGAAAGCAAACCGTACACTAGGGGAACTATTTTATGCGTGGAGTGTGGTGCGCCAACCATTGCATGTATGGTATAGATCTGACGGAATGGACGCGGGCAACAAGCGAAGGTCCCGTCCATCATCCAAAACTTCGCTTCGTTCAGCAATTTCAAATTTTCCTTTGTGGAAAATACTAATACGCACTCATTATCATCAATATAGTGCCCGATCTGAAATTGTTCACCACAGTCATTGCTCATTAATTCTTCGGGAATCACGACACTGTGAATATCCTTTGGAATCGGTGGAAGATGTTTATTTCTTTCTCTTTGAATAATTTTCCTCATAGCATCTTTATTGGGCATATGGGGAGCACTGGTACTCGGTACCATTTGGATGCACCGCTGTACAATTTGTGCAGGTGAATCCATCGATTGATTAGCTTTATCTTTCAAATTAGCCTTTAACTTCATTTCAATACGTTTTTCAGGGTTGGGTAAGTGCATAATTATGATCACGATTTTGGGACAGCACAATGTGTTGATTGTTAGTTGTAAGCAAAGAAGTAATAGATACATTACACCGAGTACTATCTTTTTTCGTACATCTCCAGTAGTAGTTATTATCACGCCTCTTATTTAAATGACACGAATATCCTTCATAAATTAACACATCTTTGCCACGTTTCGACTTCACAATTTCACTTTCATTCATTTTAAAACCGTTAATTAAGAAAAAACACAATCGTCAATGAGGATGCAGAGCATACTATAACCAATGAAGAGAAAAATAAAACAGATAATCATGACAACACACAATTTTGTCGCATTATTTTTATTATACTAAGCTAAGTATCAAGCGCCTATTACTATATTACTAGCAATGTTACAAAAAGCAACTTATTTCGAGAAACTTTTTGTGTACTATAGATGTAGTAAAATTGGCTTAAAAATGTGTACCCAGTTGTAATTAAATAATTTTATAATCTTTTGTTTTATTATTTCCCCAATGTTTGCAATAACAAAATAAACGAATATGGATAGGTAATAGATAAATACCATTCATTAAAAGTAAAGGCGGTCTTCCATTAAAACATTTTCTTTCTTCATGTCTTTGTAGCAAGCTAGTAGCTTTTTGGTGGCTTTGTAGTTTAATAGTGAAAAAGCCATGTCGAAACAATCGTAGACAAAACGATCTGACGGCGAATATTCCATAGTTGAAAAGTCCTGTCGTCGAAACTAACAAATGCGAACCATTCTGTCGGCGAAACATCCCTATGTGAAACGTTCTATCGACGAATCTCTCAAAAACGAAACGTCCTGTCGGTGAACAGTCCAAAGGAGAAACGACTGTCGGAGAACGGTTGCAGAATCAATTCGTTTCCGAAAATCTGTGAATGCAAGTTTTTCTCTTTTAAAAAATATCCAATGACGCATTTTATTTAATATAACACGTTTGTTCGAGAGATTTGATCCATCAGATTGACCCTATCGATTTATGGTAAAAAAGGTACAAGGTGTTATTTTTTCGAATTTTAGTCGGTTCGATTCCCGACTTCCCGTGTGGCATGCGAATTTTAAAACGTCTGTGAAAGCATTTTTTTTTTGTTGTGTATGTAAGCTAACGATGTCTAAGTGTGCGTGGCTGCGCCCACGCCTGGTGTCTAAGGAGTTAATAAATCAGTGTGTCAATAGCTGTCCTGCGTTTCACTTGTCTCCCGTACCAAGAACATAACAGTGGCGACGAGTTTACCCACATCTTAATTTTATAATCGCAAAATGAATAGTTTTGGCATTTTATCCACATTCGATCACAACGTGCAAGAAGTAGATAGTGGATCAGCGGTGACAGTTATATCCGAGGGTACTTATAAAAACATGTTCAGTAATATTCCGTTGCTAGATTCTGAATAGAGAAAGGAATGTTCCTTTGAATAAAATCTTCAGTATTTAGAGTACCCTCCAGGTGGCATTGAATAAATCCACCCTGCATATGTATTAGTAATCGAGTCACTTGACATGTTATCTAGTGTTAGTTGTTACAATCTGTTGGCTAATGTGGAGCCATCGTGTGGAGCACACCCCACAATAGAAAAGTGCTTATCTACTTGTTGACCCACAAATTATGTTTGATGACGCAGGTAATCTGTGCTTAGTTTTCACCCCAATGTGCGCAAGATGGGTGAAGCAAAGAACTTTTATTATGATTGCACGTGTGTGTAAAACAATTCGGCGTTTTCTCCGTGGTCCTACTATTTTGTCCTACTAGAGGGAGACCAGTTTCTGTTCGTCCTACTATGACATATTATAGCTAGTAATCATTTATTAATACCACCTGTATACAGCGTGTCCGGTAATTAATGGATAACCTTGGCTTATACAAGAACTGATGCCCATTTAGAAAAAAAATACGAAAATCATCTATGTAAATGTAGTACAATCAGATATGTATTAAAAAAAAAACAATTATTTTTTGGCTTACTTATCAACCGACTTCTAAAAAGAGGAGGTTCTCAATTCGTCTGTGTTCTTCATTTTTTTTTTTGTGTTTGTTACCTCAGAACTTTCGACTGGGTGAACCGATTTTGATGGTTCTTTTTGTTTGAAAGCTGGTGCTTCCCGTGTGGTCCCATTTTAATTTGCTGAAGACCTGATGCTGATCTTCGGAGATATACAATGGAACTCTTCAAAAATACACAGCAAATCTGCAGTGATTGCTGCATTCGTTTGTAGATTCATCGTTTATACTATATCATGACGTAACATCACGCCTGTATGCTCTGAGGGGGTACGCAGATGTGTACAATACACCCAAATTTCGATAGTGTTCTGAACTTTCGACTGGGTGAACCGATTTTGATGGTTCTTTTTTTATTTGAAGGCTGGTGCTTCTTGTGTGGTCCCATTTTAATTTGCTGCAGATCTGATGCTGATCTTCGGAGATATAAATGGAACTCTTCAAAAATACACTGCAAAGCTGCAGTGATTGCTGCAAATGGTTGGTTGTTTATTGTTTATACAATATCACGGCGTAATATTACGCCTGTATGCTTTGAGGGGGTAGTCAGAAGTGTATAATACACCCAGATTTCGACAGTTACTTGTGTTAAGTTCCATTTATTGGGGATAAGCCCTATTACGGTGACATGTACCTATTGTTTTTAATTTTTTTATTGGATAGGATGTACTTCCGTTGCATATCTCCGAATTCTCATCTACATTGATGAACTCCTCAATAAATGATAGCATATATACTGAGATTGCTGAAATCTCATATCTGTCTATTGTTTACACCAGTTCATAACCTAAGATCACGCCGGTACATTGTGAAGGGGTAAGCACATGTGAACCACTAAAAAGTGAAAAATAAAAACTTTTTTACAAAAAATAAAACCGACTTCAGAGAAAACAAAAAAGTGAAAAATAACTTCAGGAAAAACGCTTCAGAAGTCGGTGACAAAAAAACTAAAACAATCAAACAAAGGTCACCGACTTCTGAAGCGTTTTTGCGATTTCTCAAGAATGGGAGTGGTACTGACATTACTTTCCATGAGAGTGGTACTGATTACTGCTTCGCAGAAGGAGGTGACGGCTTCCCATTTCGTCTCGCTCCGGACCATAGATTGAACCAGGGCCGGATGCGAGAGGTCACCGCCGCCGATCGTCACTACGAGGACACGGCGGTGCTCCGCCCACGCGGGGCAAACCTCCACCGTGCTTCCACCGTGTCCTCTGGTCGATCCTCGCAATGGAAACACCCGGGCGTGTCCTCCTGCCCGATTTGGTGCAGGAACCTCCCGTAACAACCGTGTCCGGTGAGGACCTGCGTCAGGTGGATGATGAGGACGCCGTCGCGCCTCTCCATCCACTCCTCAAAGAAGGGACTTATCGCCACTATCGTGGCGTGCCCTGCTCGGGATTGCGACAGTCGCTCTCTCCATATCGCCATGAGATCCCGCCGGTAGTCTCCCAAGTAGCACATGACAGCCGCACAGTGACTTGATAATAGAATTTTGTGTATACTCAAGGCTGTTGTAGTTTTCTACATAAGGGCTGTATAGTTAGCTACGCAGCCCTTGTAATTCTAATTTGGGCCACAAATTAACCAGCCTTGAGCATTACAGTTGCTGGTTAACGGCAGTATTGTTATTGAAACAGCTGTGCAAGGCCTGTACAATGGCTTATACAGCTATACAACAGTCATTGCAGCGTAAGATTCAGCTACTTTAAATCTCTTCAATAGCTTTTAGATGTTTTGAGGCTTGGAAACAACTTTTATTAAAGTTTAAATAACAAAAAAAAAAAAACTTGTGATTGTGACAGCTAGACGACATTTATTATTTGTTTTAAGTGTGCAGGAGGACATTTTTAATTGGTAAGATATTTTAAATATTTTTCACGTTGGTTTTTGAGTGTCCTTGTGTGTAAATTAAGTTGCGAGTACCATTTTACTGTAAATGTGTATAGGTAATTACATCAAATATTTCACGCGCCGTCAGAATAATATCGCTTTAACGAAAATATTTTACAAGATATATGGTGTAGGAATCCCTAATATAATTATCCCTCTAATTAAGTATTGCTTTCCAACTTATTGTATTCTATTAGAAAATAAGTGGAAAATATATTGTTTGAATTAAAACCTATCAAATATCCTTGAAATCCATAAAAAAAGATTTGGATATTTAATAACAAATCGTCTGTAATGCTAAAATGGCGTCCATTTGATATCCAGCACAAACTCTCCAAAAATTCTTTTGTAAAGTTATTTACTGTACAGAGGTTTTACCAAGTCTTATGTACCAGCTTCCAGCATTATGCTGGCTGGTGAAAGGATTTCAATTGTCTTTCTTACTGTGTACTGGTATAAAGAGAGAGCATACAATAGCTTTTCAGGGATAAATAAATCTCCATAGAAAACCATTTCATTATGTACTACAATGTTTGGCTTTCGAAATACCCTTGCAGGCCCAGAAGATATGATTTTAGTTTTTTAAATAACATTTTAAGAGAAGGCTTGGCTCGCTTAACAGTCAGTAGCTCTTTGGAAATACAGTTAATACACTACAGGTACTTGTACGTAACAACAGGCAAAATTAAAACTTTAAAATATTTTCTACTTTAACTCCTTACTTTATTATTATTTTTATGAATAATAATGCCGTTCAAAATAATTAAAACCATTGAAAAAGGAAAGGAAAGATTAACAGTTGTTCCAAGTGGTTGGGAGCATAATGACATTTTGAGATGGCCAGGAAAAACGTTTCTTTAAAATTGACAAAAAGTGAGAAGTCGACGCCGCTTCCAAACTGGACTAAAATGGAGTGCACAGTCAAACGATCGTCTATTCCCACGCAATATTCAATATTTCTTTTTAAGGCCCATTCTTTAATGCTATTTTTAATAAATTCTATATTTTTTAATAAATATGCATTCTTCCTTGTCTTCATCTGTACTTGATCCAAATTCGTATCTGTCGGAATCCATTAAATATATAGAACTCAGTTTGTTCTCCAACGACGTTTTCTCTTTACTGCAGCTTGGTTCATGAAAATTCTGATTACTATAAGCATCTGCAATACTTTGATCAAAATCTATTTGTGCGGAACCCTCACTATGCGTAAACGACACGGGCTTGTAAATATCAACTGCATCAGCCTTAGCGTATTCTTTTAACAGTTTTCTTTTTACTCCACCAGTTCGTTTTCTTTTATTCCATGGTTTTAAGTTGTTCATTTTTTATTTAAAGTGTACTAAAACATACGTAGTAGGTAACTCTTGAGCTTTAATTAGGTCGTGTCGACGTTTTGCAAAAAGAAATCAAATCTGACGTAATTTAAACACCATTAATCTAGATTTATTCTTAGATAGCGCCGTAAGCTGTAAAATAGCAGTCAGCTACACTTTATGCATTGGCATTAGGATGGAGTACGCCTACTCCAATTTACAACTAACGGTGTTTAATGATTCTCTTAAAAATGTAACGGCATTTGTAGAGATTCATATATTCACTTCTATACAGCCATTAACAAGCTCGTTGAAGTAGAATTAAAATAGAATTAGTGTAGACCAATTAAAAGCCAGTGGCATATTTTGATACCATAATGCAGCCCGCAACATTACAAGAGAGGCGAATTTGTCATATTAACCAGTCGTTAACAAGCTTGGACTTCTAAACCAGCTAGTAGTATCACATGCAGCCAAAAGCTGGACTAGATCATTTTAAAATTCTACTTAAATGCTTTTGGTATACTTTTGCGTCATTATAAAGTCGTTAGTCAGCTATGCTGTTTAACCTACGTTTACCCCACAGACGAATATCACAGAGAACTGAGATTATGTTGCCGGGAAAAAACATCTCATTAGAACAGCAGTACAAATTGTACATTTCATTTTTAATAAAATAAACTATCATTAATATTAAATATGGTTATTTTATTTTCTCGCAATCGCAGTGAAAAGTACGGTGTAACACACGGCGCTAAAATCCCATTATAACTCGGTTTCTATTTACTACCTCGCTAAAGCTCGGTAATAAAACTACCTCTTCTATAATGGGTCATTTTAGCCCCTTGTATCACAATGTACTATTTATAATCAAACTGACGGGACTAATTAGATTTTTTTAGGACACAAGCCTATTGCATAGGTTCTATTTTCACAGAATAAAAAGTGCGTCACGGATAGTCTGTCGTCTGCGCTGCACCTAAATGATTATAGCTCTTGTATGTCATAGTAGGACGAACAGAAACTGGTCTCCCTCGTGGTCCTACTAGTAGGACAAAATAGTAGGACCACGAGAAAACGCCCAACAATTCGTTGCTCTTTTTGGTAGAATCAGCCTTTAGTCTTTAGCTGCGCTTACCCGCCAATCACCACAACACCCCAGTCCACAGATCTCCCGATTAACACCTCTTCTTTAGAGTTTAGATAACACGCTATTTTGGTTGACATTGCGTTCCGTAAAAAAAACATGTAGATAGCCGAATTACTTACTTCAATATGTTCAGGTAGGTAATAAAATAAAACCAAAAGAATATCCAATGACGCATTTTCTTTATTAAGAAACGTTGCGAAAGTTTTTACATAATAATGCAGTTTTGAGATTTTTACGCCCAAAGCCATCAGCACGATGCACCAAAATAAATTTACAATATAGGTAAATGTAAGGTTGCATTAAATACAATATTCAAAGCCAAGTCTACAGTCAAATGAAGCTGGCATTTTAATTGTACAGTGCAAGTTACCTTTTCATTTATCCTTTTGGTGCAAACGGCTTGTAAGATAAATTTTAGTTGGCACGCTCGCCGCCAACAGTTGCTCGTAGAATTAGAGCCCTCAATTGCTCAATTATAATAGCACAGCCATTAACAATGCTACCGTGGATCTTTGCCAAACGATTGAATAGCTTTACAGCTATTTAGCAATCCGCTATACAGTAGATGTTTGTCTTCAACACATATTAAAAAGGTGGCTTAAAATACTTTTGTAAAATTATTTTTATGATTTTGCGATAAGTACTAAACTCCTTCGACAGCAAAAAAAAAAGTGAAATTGCAACATCAATTTCTAAATCGAATTATTCTATGTCACATTTAAATATATTTCTTTAATAATAAAAATATACTTTATTTTAAACAAATTCAACTCTAAAAGCTTAGGGGACCGCTCTAGTGCATATTGTTTACGAGTGGTGTTGATCGTGACCCTTGATAAGATAAAAGTGTGAACGATCTACGTGACCACACAACATCGAGACATTAAAATTTCACGATTTAATCTACAAACTAAAACGATTTACTGAATGTCCTAATAATTATGTTTAATAACGCCGTCATTACATAATTAAATTAAGTCTATAAATAAAATGCTATCGCGTTTGGTTCATTAAAACCTAAAACACTAATCATAGTGTTTAACATACTGCAACAATACTTAAATTGATATTTTTGCAACACTTTAAGTACATACTATTAATGTGAATGACAATATTTCTTATTACATTTATTATTTTATGAAAAAGTATTTAAATATAATATACTGTGTAAAGGCACAAACAATACAAAACATTTCATTTTGATCCGAATTATTTTATTCAGAATGCTCGATATTTATATTTTAATATAGGCTGTGTTCTTGGATGCGTTACCTATGTAAAATATTGTAATATTTAAAGAATACTACAAAAATAGTTATGTTTTGGCAATTTATACAATAAGTATGAATAGATACAATATATATACGAGCTTATAGGTACATGATCCATTTAATGATGGTGGCGATAATTAAATAGTTAATCAATACATTTAAGTAGATCTTAAAATTATTGGTAGTTCATAATTTGGTGTATATTGAAGTGTTACAAAGTGGAATTTCATAAAATTTCAAAATCTAAAGTAGATAAGTTAATGTTTTTAAATCTTTACAGCGACCTTTGTAATCTTTGGTGAACCGAGATCCATTCTGTGGAGTTTGTTGAATTCGTCGACTTCTGTCTCGTGCGCGTCGCCGTTCATGCCGGCGCCGTTGGATTTGGGAGCGCTGTCCGGGTGGTGTCCGTTGGTCTTGGCAGCCTTATCGCTGTACCCGTTAACATTGTCACCAGAGTGGCCATTCATTTTCCCAACGACATGACCATTCATTTTTTCACCTGCGTGCCCATTCATTTTCGCGACTCCATTCAGGCCATTGTGTTTGTCGTCACTGTGGCCGTTGGTCAACCTTTTAGTATGTCCTGATAAACCAAAACAAAATTTCCTTTAACCCCCAAACTACGTGTTTCACATAGTGACACTGGCGCAAAAGTGTTAGTCACGTTTTCTAAGCTAAATGTTCTTTACGAAATTAAAATCCTAAACTCTTGAATGGTAATGTTAGATCTGCGATTGTTTAGATTCATCGGATGAATCCACTTCAAATCGTCCCAAAATAGCAGTGCTCGTATCTGGAAAGTTATGTGTGACTTTAATATACTCGCGGGTACGCGTGGGGAAAGCTATACTCACACAGTGATAGAACATGAATAGTATCGATACCTCCCGCGCGTGTACATTTACTTGATAAAAATTTACTTTAATTTCTGATGTGTTTAATTTTAAATGCTCTAGCCAGGTTGTGCCGAAACCGTCGAGATACCTATGATAATCGAGGAATGTCCGGAAAGAAGTTTACGAGAATAGCAAATGCTATACGGGGGAGATATTGAAGTGTTAGTGCGAAACATTCACGTGTGATTGTAATGAGACCAAAACTAGACAGATTTAAAAAGGTTCCTTTACAAACTAGTATAAAAGAAGTCTACCGAAACTAATAGGGGTGTACAATCTAGACTATAACACAACACAATTACGCCAGTGTATACATCACAAAATATCGCATGCAAAGAAATGACCGACAGAGAGAAATATAAGTCCAATGATTTGTCTGACTCAATAGCTATTAGAACCTTTGTTTCCTGCTTCAAATACAGGGTGTAAACCACCTCATCACAAAGCCGTTAACCAAGCATTCTGTACATCAAACTAAGTAAATTTACGCGAAAATTATTGCTGGGAAACAACTTTTTTTTTTGAGGTTATAAATCATGTTTTGTGGTAGAACTCAATGTAACGCACTTAAAACATTGTGTTGATGGATGGATTGGATAGTACGGGGGTCGTGGAGGTGTTAAAAGTCACAATCTTACAAAAAAAACTTGTATTTAAAAAAAAACTTGTCAAAAAGTTGTAACTTTGACCCCCTATATCTCCGTAACTACAAGGTTCCCAGGTATGGTGTAGAACAAAAAAATGATCGCAATGACGGGGAGAACAAGTGGTTTTCGGCTTCGTTAAGAGGTGTTTTACACCCTTTATATTTATCATTCGACAAATGTTTTAACTACATGAAACTTTAGTTTTAATAACTTTTGTAGACATTTTAGCATTTTTGAAAGATAGTTTTCAAATCTCACGTCATAGTCGATATTTAGATTGAAAGCAATTTTATTGACTATTGCAGGATTAAAATATGCTTGGTAAAGAAGTAATTCGTAATTCTTAAAAGTTAATCATTGTAGCAAATCATGTTGACTTGTAAAAGTCTGAAAGAAATGAGAACTAAGATTGCGACCGCAAAGGGTTTGGAAAATGAATAAAATTGCTTTATTTCTAAAAAAACGGTATTGTTGAGGTTTGTTGAATATTGTTTCGTATGGAATGAGAGACGAGAACATCTCCTTGTATTACGTTAACAACATGTACTTGAAATAGCGAAGCAAACATTTTCCGTCTTACCGTTCGCGGTCGCCCTCGCGGTGGTTCTTGCGGGTGGTGTATGAGCCAAGATCGTGCTCGCGGTCGCATTGGCCAAGGTCGTGCTCGCGGTCGCATGGGCCAAGGTCGTGCTCGCGGACGCATGGGCCAAGGTCGTGCTCGACTTGGCCCTGACTTCCCCACTTATGTAGTACTTTTTAGAATTCTTCCAATCTTCCTTCAAGGACAAATTGTACATGGAGAAGGCTGGGTCGCCGGTCACCTCCCGCTCGATGGTCAGGAACTTTGGCAGCGACGCTAACAACGCGTCCTGGTCAAATATAGCACTGTAAGTCTCCAACAACACTAATCCCCGGCACCTGAAAACATTTTAATATTATTTATAGACAATTTGATTGATAGAAAAGAGATTCAATAACCGAATAAAGCATAGGTACATACATATTATTACCACACAACTTGAATCTCTAGCTAGAGGATAAAGTACAGATAAATAAATAAATAAGAAGAAAACACAGCCATTTAATTTATTCATAACAATAAAGAAATCAATATATAAATAAATAGATATAATATAATTCTAATATCTAATCACCTGGGATGCGACGGTTGTCTATAAATGTCCAACTGATAGTACTGATTGTTGTAGATGAAGCAGCGGCGCTTCTTGAAGATGGTGAAATGCGCCTCGTCGCGCTGCGGGAGCAGGTTCAAGTAGTCCCTGTGGGTGAGCTGCGTCCTCACTTCTACCGACTGCCCGTTGACCGGGTGGACCCTCCGCAACGTGTGGATGTAAGACCAGTGGCCCTTTTGCCCACGCTTGCGGAGCCTGACTTGCGCCTTGCGCACATCGCTCTGCAAGTAGTTGTGAACGACGTCGAAGTCTTGGAAGGACGGGAACTCCGAGTCTGCAGCGATCGGTGACTTGACGAGGAACTTGCGCTTCTTGGAGTTGACGTTGAGCCTGCCGCCGGTGTCGATGCCGATCCTCTGGCACACGCACTCGATCAGTCGGTTCATCTTCAGGTCGAAGTCTGTGGAGTTGTCGATCACGTCGAAGTACGGGTGACCTATCCATGCGGCCGCCGCGTTGTAGTCTAGCTCCCTGGCCAACTCTACCCCTTCGGACCGGCATGCATGATCCTGTTGACAATACAAACACTTTCATTATTTATATTTATTCATTCATTCAAGACAAGTCTGATTATACGTATCTGTCAAGGTTGGGCAAAAAATAAGTACGGAAATAATTTGGGTCATACGTTGAATTGTCGGATTGCGAATAGATAACGTCTCGTAAGACGATTATCTCTATCACATGACACACATCCATCATGATGATTTATTTAATAATATTTAATCAGTGTTCCTTAATCTCTGATCTGGAAATTCATAACAAATCATCGGTAATCCATCGTTCGATGACGTCATTAAATTATTATTGTAGGAATTATATTGATACTACGCGCTTTATCACCATAGTTTTGAAATGGCACATTGCCAATGTTATTGCGAAACCACAAACAGTGAATAAATAGGTTGCATGCGTTGCGGTCATTCACAAAGTTAGACATTTGAATAATATTGTTTTAATAGCTCGGAGCAATAGTTTAGCGGAATAAACAAAAACGCAAACTAATTTAATACGTTTAATTTAATTTATTTTTTATGTCATTTAGTACATTCTCCTAGTTTTTAATATTACTTATAAAAATCATTATTTTATTGTGTGTATGTTGATACAGTGTTAACTGTATCTGTTTACGTCCTTCTATCGACGATTGATACATTTTCCATGTATGCATATATTACCTCAAGATAACATGACGTGACGAGACACACGCTAATTTAAGTACCTACTTACAAATATTAACTGTTAATTAAATAATAAGTACATACTCATGATTGTGAAAACCGCTTATCTCTTTCTTTTGTAACAGTTTTTATCAACAGTCCGACAAAATTATAATTGTTTTTGTTTACACAAAACAGTGTCCAGTGAAGTCAATGACCATTTTGCAACAAGCAACCGTAATATAAAATTAGCAGCATTGTCTTGTACATGTGTGTGAATCACGTGAATGGGAGGTACCGTGACACGGCGTGCAAATTTAATGGCAGTATTAGTTTTACAATGAAATTGCACTCTGAAGCATTTTATTATTTCAGTCACGTTTCCGACCATGTGTGTGTAATCGTGTAGTAGGCCGTCACAACAGATATGCTCAATTATGAAAATAAATAACAGGATTTATTATGAATGAGATGCGAATTAAAACTATGTATGATAATTAATTAGGCTCGTATTTATAGCATGATAACCTGACGTAGGTACATTCATGATCATGAACCTTATTTTTCTACTGTATTAATTGTATTTTTATTGTTAACTTGGCCAAGTTTGAGTAGTATTACTTAGTTTTTTTTCAGTATTTGCTAAATATATACATACACACACACACACACACACAGGTGGCAGTAGTGCTAGTGCACAGTACAGTAGTGTACATTATTAGTGCTCGCGACTGAACAATTGTCAATGTTAGACGCAATAGGGCCCCATAGTTAATTCAAGCAGTACCCATTGTTTGTGCTAACGATTTACTCAAATAACGTGCTACTGGTGCTAACCACCGACATGTTTTGAGGTGTTTATTGTGTAATGGATAGCCTGTAAACAATGTGTCGTGTCTTGAGCCAACTGAGAAGTTCATACACGTCTTACAAGCTGATTGATAGAAAGATGGGTGTCAAAATGCTTTTCAACAACTTGTAATTGTATGTTAATTGTTATGACAGGTGGATATGAGAATTTTAATGGGTTTCTAGATTTGCTACGTCGCGACGTTCTACGACTTTTCAGTTACACGTTACATTTGCTGAATGACTATTTTGGTGTATGTATTTCCCAAAAACACATTTTCATGTTTACATATTTGTATATGGCATGACGTAATGTAGGAATGGTACCACATTACGTCTAATCATCTAATGTAGGACCATTCCTACATTGTGTCATGCCACACACCAAACCCATGTTATTCGATTATTGTATCATTAAAATAACTAGTTATTTATTTATGGATTTCTTTGGATTTTATTCTTATATTGTTTGCTATACTGCGTTCATAGTTTAGTTGTCAAATATGTAAACATGAAAATGTGTTTTTGGTTAATACATATTAAACTCCTCAAATACTTAATTAAAATTAGTTTGCGTTACAATTCCATCAATTTTGTCATTTTTAATAGTACAACACTCTTTCGATACAATCCGTTTTTTCTGAAAATAACATAATTTTCATTAAGTACCATAAAGTTGATATTCGATAAAGTGGAAAAATACCATCAATTTGAGACAACAATTTAAATGTGTCAGTACAATCATCAATACTGTACAATACAAAACAAATCTTAAAAGTGTATGTAAAAAAATCCCTTCGGCAAGCCGCAGGAGAAGGTAGATTTCGATATTTACATTTGTATTTTCTTTTTTTCAGGGTGGCCAAAGGTGGTGGTTTTTTTTGTGGTGGGTGGTGGTGGCTAATGCCGGGGCTGCGGGCCTGTTCGAAAGAGATACCGCGGCCCCGCAACATAAAGGGCAACGAAGGAACATGGATGGGATTTAGTCAGTAAAAGTCTGACACTCCCTCCCGCTCCGCCCAGAGCGGGAGAAGTTATTTGATGATTTCCCATCCTAAAAAAAAAAGGGTGGTCACTAAGGGGACCAATATTTCTTTATTTTTGCGATAGAACGTACCGTTTTCGAGATATAAGTAAATTAAGAATTAGAACCAGCTACGAATTCAAAACACGCGCTCGCTACGCTCGCATTTTACATTACACATCCACTTTCTGTCATAAATGTCGTCGTCGCTCCGCCGGCCTTCGGCCTACGCTCCTCATGCTAGCTAGCAAGACTTTTAGGACAATTTATTTTCAAATAACTGCAGTCTGCAAGGGCAACATCCGATGACTAACGTCATCTGTCTGTCAGCCGTCAGGGCTGATAGACAGATGGATTGGCGCGCTTTTTGGTGTCTCTTCACGATCCGTTCCATAAAAATTAAATAAAAAATCGTTATGTTTTTGTAAAAATGTCAATGTATTTGCATATTAATCAGCAATCAACTATTGTGTACATTTATTACTGTATAACAAAAGTATGTGAATATCTAAAAATATTGTTTTTTTTTTTGGAAATTTCAACCCCCTCCCCAAGTGGGGTTGCATCAAAAAAGTTTTAATTTAAAGTTGTCCGTATTATATAATTTTCCATGTGAAAAAAGTTATGGCCAAAAAACTGATTTTAGAAAAACCGCCCCCCTGCCACCCCTCATGGACGAATTCCGCCTATTCACGACCTTAACCTAAGTTTTGACCTTTTCGATTTTTTGGCCAAGTTTGAAAGCTATCGGTGCATAATTGCGACCTGTAGAGTGTGGCTAAATTTTGCTTGTCGCCCATATACATACGTATTCATATATTATATATCCTCGTCTTTAGGTTAGAGACCAATAGGTATGTTTTTTTTTTTCTGAGGAAATCTACCTAAAAGGTACATTGATAACTTGTTTCCCCACACAATATATTTAGTGACATATTTTTATTACTCACATAACTTATCTCGCGTTAATTATTTACTACGAGGATGAGGTATGATGTTATCATTATCAAAACATTGATATCTACATAACGTGTAAACATATACATAAAGACGTATCACGTGTAAAGGACATTAAAGAATGTAGCGACATTGAAATTTGCTGGTTTGAAGATAGAACGCAGATTTATAATATAAATTAACTGTGGGACTGTACCACTTTCATTTTAGATGTGATTTGATACTGAACTTGATACTTTGTTTCTTATAATTTAAGAGAGACTAAGAAACCTTACAAACCTTAAAAAAAAAGCAAATAGAACATCCTTTATAAATTGAACCTAGTTTAGGAGCCCGGAATGTTGACAATTATTTCAAAATTGATAGTACAACCCACTGTTTCCATTGCTATGTACTGTGTTGTTGTAAACAAATAAATATCGCTGGACATTACACACAGCACCATCTGGTGCCACACTAAGTAAGGCTTGTGTCGTGGTCACCAAACAGTTCAAATACTACATGCCTTTTGTTTGTAAATACATACTTAGTATACATATAAACATCCATGACTCGGAAAAAAATGTCCATGCTCATCCTACAAACGTTTTCTCCTACCGGGATTCGAACCCGGGACCCTAAGAACGTAAGGCAGCCTCACTACCGCTGCTCCATTCGGGTCATCAATTTGTGTTTGTTATGTACTAATCAACTATTATTACTTACACGCCAAGGATGTAAGGTAAAAATTACATAACGAAAGTGGACGACAATGTAGAAGTCACTCGGGTGATTCGAAATGGTGGCTTTTTGCAGCTTGCAAACAAAGTGTGTCTGATGAGGCTTTGTGTTCGATATTTTTGTACTTATAATTTTAGTAGATGAGTGAATATTATTATTACTACAATTTTACCCCCACACAAAATAATACTGTTATAACGGGCGATGCTAGTATAATAATAGACGGTGGGAATGTTTCCTAAATACATTGCTGGTGTTGGATCAATGCATTTATCTCTAAAACTGACGTAGCTTTAGCCGGTAATACCCACCCACCCACATCCACAGACGGGGTTATGATCTTAACGCTTGCATCGGTGATTTAAACAATGATAAATCTGTTACAGTTAGATAAACACGCGGGTATAAAGCACTATTAATATTTAGATTTACATAGAGTTTCTCGCCATCAAAAGTATTGGGACAAGCCCGAAAGACTATTCCCAAACCACTGTAACTCCTGAAAGCCAGAATCAACAGTGGCGACCACCAGAGAAGCGCCGAGACAATGAAGCTCGACGAAGTCCCAGAGAATGAATTTAACTGTCTTGGATCCCGCAACGAAATTAATCAGAAAGTACTTATAGCGGAGGAGTAGGAAAAAAAAGTATAAGTAACTAAAAAAAGTGTGCTGTACTGTTTTGTACAATAAGGAGAAATAAGACGTTATATTTTTATGATACAAGCAATTAACACTCTTTGGACAACCTTAAGTTTTACGTCATTTATGATAAGTATAACCGTTCTCTATTAACCTTCGTTACTGTTATCATTAAGGTACTTATGTATTTTTGATATTTTCAATATCCATATTTATTTTGTACTGTATATTTCAGAAACTTCAATTTTCTACATTGAAATGCACATACAATAATAGGTAGGTACTGGTGTTATTTTAGATACATAAGCAGGTAAAAATAATCTGCTATCAGAATTTTGTATTACAAAATTAACCTATGTTAAATACAATACCTAGTAAAGTCAAGGTAAACCTAATCATTGTTGATTTTCTGTTCAAAATTGGCGTAGAATAACGATTAGCTAACAAAAGAAGACTTTATTCTTTGCAAAGAGATTGTATATGACAATAAGGGGCACTAAAAAAAGAGACGAAAATAGAACGAGCACATTATCTAGCGACTTTTATCTACGTGTATTTTGAACGTGTACTACTTTCGTGCAGTTTGGCCTGCATTTCCTGAGTAAGTACGTCTGCGAGCGGCGCCGGCGCTTAGTTTATTGTGCTGCAGATTCTTTGGCGCTCAAATGACATTGTCAAGAGGGCGCTCTATGTAAACAAATTGTGAAACTGTTTGTTGAAATTGTGAACTTGATCGGTTGGGAAATTTCCGGATGAAGTCTCATCACAAAAGGCCAAATTAGATTTGTAGTTGCTTTGAAATCAATAAATAGTTTGAGTCATTGAGTTGACCAAACAGTGACGTCCCAGCGTGCTATTGCCATACAAAATCTAAGAGAGAATTGCGTTTTGACAGTTCTTAAAAAGTATGTCAATTGATTGGATTGTCATCTACGAGTATTATGAGAATCATTGACACAACAAAGATCAATATGGCGGCGTTCGTTCCGAACTTCCGATTACGGCCACGCGCCAAAATATCCGTGTACAGTTATACTAGGTAATGCTCACCTCTGTGGAGTAGAAGTCTTCAGCGCCGTTGGCAGCAGAGAGCATATGCACGATATGATTGTACCGGTTGTCTCGTAACTCCACACAGTTCCAGTTGTTAGTTGACAGCATCCCCTCCCATTTCTCTCTCGATATAACTGAAATGTGTTAAGAACATCTATCAAATTAAATAGTTTAATTTTAACAATGAAAATAACATGAAAATGATAGGGCAATTAAATAAACTAAACAAACTAACTTAAAAAATGGCGCCAAAAAACTCCTCAACACTGTCAACTGGTAATGTCCCCAGAAGACTGACGGCGTTACCTTACCACACTGTATGGCAATGCTAACTAAGCCTTTAAATCTATTATTAGTTCTGCAATTTTTTTCCAAGATTTTTTTCAGTAGGTAACTAGGTACCTAGCAGACTGTTCTGAATGTATGCCCAATAATTGATGTCGATAAGCTCGCTTCTATTACATAAGACACATAACTGACGAATTGTGGGCTCACTAATATAACTCTTCGGAGGTAACATGTGTGATGTTATGTTCTTGTTTTAAATCTATTAGGTATTTAGCTACAATCAAAGATTACGAAGTTATAAATGAACGTACAATTCGGCCGCTCGCCAATTTTATGTAACGCCCTGACATACTTTTGTTTTTATTTTATTTTATTGAATGACTGTCTACACGGAAGCGGTAGTCATTCAATAAAATAAAAAGTCTACATCTCATTGAGTTTGAGTCATGTCTGGAAAGAAATTACCAATGAGTGTCACGCCGGTAAACCCCGAAGAGTTAGACAGAGGTATACCTAAATATTATTTTGCGTACCATAACTTTGAAAAGATGTTACAATGGGCAATAGAAATAGCACATCCAGATTCGCCAGTTATGTTTATGTAAGTCCCATGTAATAATGGACGGGCCTATTTACCATCAACCGGGCACAAATGAGCATGTCCATGGCTACTACTGAGAAATTCCTGATGGAAAAACCCAATAACATTTTGCTCGATCGGGGAATCTAACCCAGAACCTTATGCTGACCAGCCGCGCTTGCGACTACTAGAGGCAGTCCCTTCCTAACAATAGGTTAGTTTCCACTATCAATAAATTGCAAATCTGTCAGTTAACGTATTCGAAAATAATGGACACGTAATTTTTGTTTTTGTAAATCAATGAATACTGACAAAGATAAAACGCACCAAAACTCGGGAGTGGGGGCTCGTGACGTCACAACACACAAAAAATTATAGCACGGCGTGACGTAAATTTGAAAACCGTCGTATCTTCGTCAATTTTGGTTTACGTAACAAAAGAAAACTACGGGTCAAATATTTTTTGATAATCTAACTGACGCACTAATTAGATTTTTTCAGGACACCTACTTATACCTTAGGTATGATTAATTATGATTGTTGTCACTGTTTGATAAGCAGTCAAAAGCCAAGTAACGCTAGTCATAATTTGTAATTACGAGCCGGTATCACAGTAAGTAAACAAAACTGGAGCTCGTATCTATCTGAGCAAATGACCTCCTTGGTGCGCGCGTGGCCGGTATTTACATAACATAAGCCATGATTGAATACAGGGAAGTTACGAGTACCTTTCTTTAGGTAAACGTTTGTGATTAGGGTGATTGGGGCTTATTTGTTAGTTTCTATGTTGTTCTACTCAGCATTATTTCATTTTGAAGCATCAATGCTTTTTCTATAACTTGAAAGTCTTGAAAGAAAATGTAGAGTCCGTCCTATCCTTTGATTTCAGACTTGTAGACATTTCACATTTCTATTATTCAGTAATAGTAAACACTAAATATCATGGGGTTATTACCTATAGATAGGTACAGCTATGATGTACCTACACTTCGGGGATTACAGCCGTTACATTAGTCATCATCATCAGCCTATTAATGTTCCCACTGCTGGGACATAGGCCTCCTCTCTATGAGACAGCGAGGAGCGTTACATTAGTAAACAACTTATATTGTTAACCTTAATGTATGTAAACCAAAACCGCAGAGCGTTTGTTATTTCTATCTGCAGTGCCTGTCAAGAGAATTTACAGACTGACATTATCAACGGAAATGCATTCCCAGCGGGTGTTTTTCTTTCCTAAAATAAAGTATTTGTAAACATGTTGACGACCTTCACGTCATTCATATTTAAAATCCCGCATCATGAAGGGAATTTTAAACTAAAACTACTTTAGTCTAACTTTTTCCTGTAAACTTGCAGTTTTTTAAAACTCCACAAAAAATAAACAGTGGTTGGTTTTTGCTGTCAATTGTGCAGTTGTTAATTATTACAAAACTTGAAACCGCATTGTGTTTTGCTTTATAATCAATGCTCCAGTTTCTAGTGTAAATATAATCGGTACAAATAATAACAAAAATATTCGAAGTAAGTATTTAATTTATTGTTCTGAAGGTAAAACCTATCTACTTGACTTCCACACACATACAATAGGCGATTCATTTATTGACAACAATTATTATAAATATGTGGCCTATTCATTTTATGAATCAGACGATACAAAGAGTTTGCGCAACCAGTATAAACTATGATAAATGTTTAGAAGCAATCAAATGCATATCACACTGTGTAGCTACATAGATAACCTACCACACGTAGGTACCTAGATACAGGTATCAATAAAACTTTTGTAATGACTAAACGTAGGTAATCAAAGCTCAACCGTGATATTTTAAATGTGAGCATGCCATTGTGTTTCCTAATTTCAGCGCGATGCAAATCGAACAGCCTGCTCGATGTCTCTTACGGTATTCCAAATTTCCTCCATTCCTATTACCAGTTACAGATAATTTTTCACGCTCTGTGAAATGAATTTAACCTTGTATAGTTAAATATTAAGAGGAGCTCAATAATAGCAAAACAATAGCAGCTGCTCGGAATCGATCTTCAGGTTTAGCCACATGGCCATTACCTATATACCGTGTTTCCTGTGCCTCGGAAAGCGCATTAAGCCGTTGGTCCCGGCTGACATTTTGTCAGTGTGACAACCAGTCTTACCAAGGGGTATCGAGCATCGAGTTAATAGTACTAACTGGTCTGTGGAGGTCAGACAGGCAGTCGCTCCATGTAAAATACTGGTATTCAGCTACCACCAGTTAGACTGGGAGCCGACCCCAACATAGTTGGGAAAAGGCTACTTCTGCAGTAAATATTGGTTTTTAACTCTCTTTATGAGGCTATTTAATATTTAGCTATTACTTAATACAGGATACTTAATCGTTCATTTGAAAAGGATGTGATTCTGACTTCTACTGGCATGGCTACCATCAAATTATCCCTAACTAGCAAGAAAACTCATCCCAAAAAAATCTTGTAGCAGGAAACAAGTTCTGGCATTCACTACAAGATATACCAGTAACATTCCAGACTGACAGCTTAACGAATAACTGGCAGTTTCGTTCTACCATACGGTACAAGAACTATTTTCTTGTTTCTGACTCATTACCTAGGCATACTAGAAGCTTGCTGATTGTGTGTAAGTTTCCATAATAAAACTTGTTCAGGAACGACTGAGGCTCCTTGCAGCAATGATAATAAAGTTGGGTTAAGTTAAACACGGTGCATATATACATGTAAGTGCATAATATGCCTGTAGTCTTGTTCCAGTTGATTATAAATCTAATGAAACAAATATAAACCTTATGGTGATGAGAATTGGTTTTAGAATGAATTATTGAAAACTTATGAAAATGTTTAAAGAGCATTAAGTTATTATTTAAAAAACCTAGCCAGTATACCTATTTTCTTGTCATTCTCTCTTAGGTCTAGCTTCATTTACCTACATGTGTTTTTAGTAGTAGCTAGTACCTACATTGTTGATAAAATTATATCTTGAGTGAAGACGATAACGTGCTTATTTATATTCTCAGACAAATTGCCCGCCCTTCAGGCGTACGTTTGTCTGTCTGTTCGTACTTAATCATAATCATGGCGTGACGTTGTATTGCGGCCAGTAATAATAGACGCGGTAATTTATAGTTTATGTTTATCTGTGTTCACAATGAGGTGTTAACCTGTTTTGGTTATTTCAGTCATGGGAAATCTGGTGCATTTCTAGCGAACACCTCATTTATCCAAATGTTATTCTTCGTAAGAAAGCGTTGCCTTTTGCTTTTTAGATTGCGTGTCCGGCCAAAATAAACGGTGTCCGGCTTGTCCGGCTTTTTACATTTCGCAAAAGAGCGAGCGCCGAGCGTGGCCGAGCGCAGGCGAGTCGTCTGTTGAATTTATTTAGCTGATTAATAATAAAGTACCTGATTTGGCATTCGATTTTATTTATATTTCATAAGATTTAGGGTAAACATCACAAAAAAGCTTGATTTTTCATTTTTTTTGTCCGGCCTTTTTATTCAAACGTCCGGCCAAGCTGACTGGTCTGTTCGGCTATTAGGATTGGTGACCTGGCGACCCTATGTGAGACGCAGTGGCTAACGCAGCCATCCTTTGGCAAAAATAAGTGTACCTAAATATATTATGACTTGTTAGGTTAAGAAAAGTAGAAGATACAACTTACATGCACTGGCATCCATCGCTCCCCTATCGCATATAATCAGGCAATTCCTCTGGCAAGTCCTTCCTAGCTCGAAGAACGTGTTCTCAATCTGTATCATAGTCCTTAGAAGATTCTCCTGGAATTTTAATGCTGTAACAAAGAAAACGTGTTTATGAATACAAAAGTTTCCGACCGAGGCTTTAGTATAGGTAGGTTATATATGGTGAAAATGGATGATGTCAGTGCAGTGATAAATGGTTTGCATCACAAGCTAATATCAACCCACACAAAGATGTTCGAAAACTAACAAACTGAAAGTGTTTGAGAACTAGGTACTGTTAGAAATGTCTCTAATACTATAATGGTTGTTTTACTACAACAAACACAACTGATGAATAGACTGCACTTGCCGTGAGAAAGCCCAGATGGTCAAAGTTTATTCTTGAAGGTATTCTAAACATTCTCAATAAGATAAACGTTGTACTGACGATGCTAGTTCGAACGTATATAAATGTAAAATTAACGGCTAGATAAAAAACAAATTATGTAGGTATGATAAATTCATGAAAGAAAAGTTTGAAGGAAAAATTAGATGTAAGTACTTACTAATTAATACCTTCTAAATTTTTAATTAGGAAAAGAAGTTCGACGTTCCTCGCACAGTATCAGTTTATTAATGAACTTTGTAATAACCGGTTTCAGTTTAAGTGTTAGCGTGACTCATAAAGGTCAAAACAATGGATTAGATCGCTATTAAATTAAATATTTATTTTCTAGAATAATAATCACTGTTCGATCGCGAGTTTCTCCGATAAGCTCAATAGATGGCGTTGTTCAAATACGTCATAATCCTAGATCGCGATGTTAAGATTCTCCGCGCATAGGGTATAGTGATTTGATAAATAAAGTTTTTTTGGTACTTGCTTGGAACAAATTGTTTTATTGTGAAACATATTCCTCGGGCAGTTGACGAGTGCCGAACATTTGGTCCTACCGAGTCGGATCGCGAAAGTGAAATCGCGTCGACAAGTAGTGTAGTGACAGTTTTGTGTCGTATGGTGAGGCATAGAAACCAGTGGTGGATCGCCCTGAAGTGCCTGTAAAATCCCCGTGTGTGGGTGACCAGCGGAGTACAGCAGTGAAGCAACGACGTTGCGGGCCATCTCCGCCAGAGGGCGCCACCACCAGCATCGAGGCAACGGTGACAGCAGCAGAGGCCTAGAGCGACGAGCAGCAACGACATCAAGTGTGACGTCACAAACAGTGACGACATACTCGCAGCGAGCGGTATCAGCAGGGACATCAAGCGTGACGACGCACTCGCATCAGCGCGTGTTCGGAGAGGTTTGACAGACAAAACTGTGAGTTACAATCAGTGTTATTATTCTGTAGACTTGTTAATTTATCAGTGAAATTTGAAGATCAACATAGTGCAAAATCAAGTGTTGAGACTTTTAAGATTTAGTTGTAGTTAAAAAATACTGATAAACAATAAGGTGTTGCGACGGGATTTCTATTCCCGATTTGTAAACCTGAACACTTGTAAAAGTTTACCTGTTTTGTTCACTGACTTGTAATTTTTCGTCGGTTGCATTAAGATAATTGAACTAATTTGGTAATTAGAAAACTCGGTAATTTTTGTACACAATGGAATCCTTATGTAAATTGCAACTAAACAATAAAGCAATAATAGAAAAAGGTAGAATTAACTTTAAAAAATCACCTAAGGATCGCCTTACACAAACTTACATTGAAACAAGATTGGAATCAGTAGAGGTACAGTGGAAACAATTTGTTGAAACTCATAGGCGTATCATAGAAAAAGCAACCGACGAAGAATTGGTAAAGAATGTTTATTTTACGGCAGACACATATGATTTAACTGAAGAGTTGTACATAACCTATAAGTCTGAATTAAAGCAGCACTTACTTCAAACTAGTTCGTGCAATAGTGATAATCTAAGTAGAATTAAACATTCTAATCAAAATAATTCAAATGTAAAATTGCCACAAATTAGTTTGCCTACGTTCTCGGGACTCTATTCTGAGTGGGTAACGTTCCGCGATTTATTTACGTCACTGATCCATAAAAACGATGCACTGGATGACGTTCAAAAACTCCATTATTTAAAGAGTCATCTCTCAGGCGAAGCAGAACAGTTGCTTCGACATATTCCTGTGACTGCGTCTAATTATAATGAGTGTTGGTCAATTCTAAACGGGCGATTTGATAATAAAAGGTTTTTAGTTAACTGTATGCTCAAACGACTCATCCATCAATCGTCGGTTACTAAAGAATCATCAGCTAACGTTAAAACTCTGTTAGATACGACTGTTGATTGTTTGCATGGTTTACGCAGTCTAGGAATTGATGTCAGCTCTTGGGATTCAATTGTAGTATTTTTAGGCTCCGAAAAATTAGATGCCGAGTCCCGCAAATTGTGGGAACTAAGAATTAGCTCTAATGATGATGTAGCGACGTTTGATGAGTTCAAAACTTTTATGGAGTCTAGGTTTAGAGCCTTGGAGTATTTAGATCCGAAAATTAATAAACAAGGTAGTAGTCGTGATAATAACGTCAAATCTTTTCATGTCGCTTCTCAAAGTAAATGTGCTATGTGTTCTGAAGATCATAAATTGTGTCACTGTAAAACGTTTGCTAAGAAAAATTGTGACGAACGTCGTGAGTTTGCACGAGTCAATAAGCTTTGTTACAACTGTCTAGGAGCAAACCATTCTGTCTATTCTTGTCGTCAGCAAACTAAATGTCACCTTTGTAAAAAGAAACACCACACACTACTTCACCCAAAGTCAACTGCCAATTCTGCTGAAATTGTTGATGGTTCAGCAGAAACGAAGGTGGTGGCTGTTAATGCAGCTACCTCTTCCAGTCAAAGCGAGACTAAACCCATTTGTTGTTTTGCGGATGTTCACAACTACGGTCTGTTAGCCACAGCATTGGTCAACGTTGAGTCAAGAACTGGTACTGCTTTTGTTTTAAGAGCTCTGATGGATCAGGGCTCTCAAGTCTCTTTTATAACAGAGGCTGCAGTACAGTTGCTCGGATTGAAGAAAACACCTGCTCACACCGACATATTCCGACTAGGCGATGACGAGGAAACCTCAATGCCCTCTAAGTGGATAGTTCGATTTAAATTGCAGTCTCGTCTAGATCCCACATTTGTTTTAGATGTCGATGCTTATGTATTAAATAAACTCACATCTCATTTTCCTGAGAAGAAGATCGTTGAGATGTCGGCTTCGTTCTCGTCCTTACAATTAGCTGATCCGTCCTTTGATACACCAGGGAAAATTGATTTACTGTTGAGTACGCGGGTAGTCGGAGAAGTTTTATTGGAGGGTTTAGTCAAGGGTCCACCAGGATCTCCAGTCGCTCAAAAGACTAAATTAGGCTGGATCTTGTCTGGTGAGATCCCATCGTCGGCAAGCTCTAGGCCAGTATGTTATCATACTGTAGTACAGTCATCGGACGTCAATGACCTTTTGCGTAAGTTTTGGGAGTTGGAGTCAGAGCCCTCAGTTCGTAGTGTGATCTTGACAGAAGAAGAACAAAAATGTGAGGAGTTCTACTCTAAGACCACCAAACGCGACGCAACCGGGAGGTATGTTGTAAAACTACCATTCAAAACCGATTCGCCCAGTTGCACGTTTCGGGGGTCAGAGGTCATTGCCCGTAGGCGCTTTATCAACTTAGAGAATAGATTATTGAAGGAACCGGAATTTAGGAAACAGTATAGTGCAGTCGTTAACGAATACATTCAACTGGGACATGCTGAAGTTGTCCCTCAGATAGAATTAGCTAATGATGCGTTCTACCTACCACACCACGCTGTGGTGCGGGAGGATAAAAGCACCACTAAGGTTAGGGTCGTCTTCGACGCTTCATGTTCAGGCCACAATGGAGTATCATTAAATAAGGAATTAATGGTTGGCCCAACCCTACAACCTGATTTGCGTCAAACTATTATGCGGTGGCGCTGTCATCCCATAAGTTTGGTCGCAGATATCGTAAAAATGTACCGTCAGGTCAAGGTTGCAGAGGAAGATGCTGATTATCAGCGCATTTTGTGGCGTGACAATCCAGAAGCTGAATTGAAGCATATTCGGTTGCTGCGTGTCACCTTTGGAACCTCCTCTGCGCCATACCTAGCGGTCCGGTCTCTGCAGCAACTAGCTCGTGACGAAGGAAATGATTTCCCTCTAGTTGCAGACCGGGTTCTAACATCCTTTTATGTAGACGACCTGTTAACGGGTTGTCAATCTGTCGCTGAAGGTGAACAAATTTATCACCAACTAAATGAATTATTAGGCCGTGGGGGCTTCAAGCTTCAGAAGTGGTCCAGCAACAGTGACGAATTATTATACAAAATTAACGGAGATACTGATAGGCAGGACAAATTAGAACTTAAAATAGATACACTTACGAAGATTTTAGGGTTAACTTATGATAGAAAATTAGATGAATTTAGATATACTGTCCAACTTCCTCCGCCCGAAACCCCCATAACCAAGCGCAAAGTGATATCTGACATCGCTCGTTTATTTGATCCTCTCGGCTGGCTTGCGCCGGTAATAGTAACAGCCAAGGTGTTTATTCAACGCCTGTGGTTAGCAGGATCCGAATGGGACGATGAACTTCCAGATCACCTGTTAACTGAATGGCTTCGTTATAGAAACAACCTTAGCCATCTTAGGGACTTCCGTCTGCCACGATGGATTAATACGAGTCAACTTGACGTCCTACTAGAGTTACACGGGTTTTCTGACGCCTCTAATGTCGCTTACGCAGCCGCTGTCTATGTTCGGTGTATTGATGCCAATGGTCACGTCCATGTTAGTCTGGTTGCAGCTAAGACCAAGGTGGCCCCTGTCAAACAGGTATCCATACCTCGTTTGGAGTTATGTGGCGCCTTGCTGCTTTCAAAGCTTCTGCGTGAAGTTTCTGACACCTTGGATATCTGTAAGGAAAACGTACATGCCTGGACCGACTCGACAGTGGTGCTCGCCTGGTTAAGCAGCCACCCGAGCCGCTGGAAGACCTTCGTCGGCAACAGAGTGTCTGAAATACTTACCGTTACGGAGAATAGTCAGTGGTCACACGTCCAGTCTAGTGATAATCCCGCAGACAGCGCATCGCGCGGTGTGAATCCCTCCGAATGCGTTGAGCTAGAGTTGTGGACACAGGGACCTAGTTGGCTGAAAAATAAGGAAATTAATTATAATAGAAGGGAAATTAAAGAAACTAACCTAGAGGAGAGGAAATCATTAGTAGCATGCAACACCGTAGTAAAGGAAATAATTGAGGATTCTATAATGTCAAAACATTCATCTCTTAGAAAAGTTACCAGAGTAATAGCTTACTGTAAAAGGTTTTTAAAGTTCAAAGATAAAAATTATACTACAAAATTTGATAATTTTCTCACACATTCTGAAATTCAAGGGGCATTACTTACCTGCATTAAATTATGTCAAAGGGAACATTTTGGATCGGAGATCGATAGTTTAACTTTGAAAGGAGAAATAAATAAAAAGGGGGTACTTACCTCGCTCAATCCTTACCTGGATCAGGAACAGATTTTGAGAGTTGGCGGTAGGTTACACAGGGCCAACCTTCACGAAAACTCAAAGCATCCTGTAATTCTTCCTCGTAAATCACATTTAACCAACCTCCTGATAGCTGATGCACATGAGAGGACGTTGCATGGCGGGCCTCAGTTAGTTCTTAACTATTTGCGATCCAAATATTGGATAATCCTCGCAAAGAGTGTCGTTAGGCACCACGTACGGAAATGTGTCATTTGTATCCGTCATTCTGCTCGATCGACACATCCATTAATGGGGTCATTGCCCTCTGCTAGGGTCAATGCAGGCCGACCTTTCTTTAGAAGTGGCGTGGACTATGCAGGTCCTATTAGCATTCGGCCTACTAAGGGTCGCGGCTATCACTCCACCAAAGGCTACATATGTTTATTTGTGTGTATGGTCACTAGGGCCATACATCTAGAAGTTGTCAGCGACATGACGTCGCAAGCCTTTTTAGCTGCCTTCAAGCGTTTTACAGCGAGAAGGGGCCATTGTGGTGAGATGTGGAGTGATAACGGCACTACCTTTGTAGGAGCTAACAAGGAGTTGAAGGTGTTGTTCAACCACGAAAGGTCCGGCATAACACCTGACATTGCTGATTGGTTGGCAACCAACGGAACAACTTGGAGCTTTATTCCACCTCACTCCCCGAACTTTGGTGGGCTTTGGGAGGCTGGAGTGAAGTCGACCAAACACCACCTTAAAAGAGTAATTGGTACAAGTACACTCACTTTTGAGGAACTGACTACCACCCTTGCTCAAATAGAAGCCTGTCTCAACTCCAGGCCCATTTCCATCATCAGCACTAATCCAGAAGATCCAGGCCCATTGACACCGGGTCATTTTTTGGTAGGCGAGCCTTTGCTTCTCGTGCCCGAAAGAAATTTTGAAAACACAAATATTGGCACCTTGAGAAGGTGGCAGCTGACTCAACGCATGGTTCAGGACTTCTGGCGTAGGTGGTCGCGTGAGTATCTGGTTCAATTCCATCAAAGGAACAAATGGGCGTATCAAACCGTAGAACCAAACTTGGGTGATGTGGTGTTGGTTATGGAAGATGATCTTCCACCTGCAAGATGGCTCTACGGACTTATTACTGAAAAGCATACTGGCTCGGACAAGATCACAAGAGTGGTTTCATTGCGTTGTAAAGGTTCTACGATTAAAAGACCTGTGTCTAAATTGATCGTGCTTCCTGTTACATCATAAATAATATGTTAAGGATTTGTTCATTTGGTAAATTTTAAGTTTAGAATTGGAATTGCTTTGTTAATTTTAAGTAGAATTAAAATTGTTTTTGTTAAAGTTATGTTTAGAATTAAGATGTTATAATATGTTTTCAAGGTTAAGCTGTTGTAATTTTGTCATCCACATACAGTCCACTAGTCTTTTCACTTCCCACCAAACGTTGTGTATTGTTTCATGGTGGGCGGTCATAGTTATCTTGTTATGTTTAAACGAAGTTCTGGACATTCTGTCCATGGTGGGCGGGATGTTCGATCGCGAGTTTCTCCGATAAGCTCAATAGATGGCGTTGTTCAAATACGTCATAATCCTAGATCGCGATGTTAAGATTCTCCGCGCATAGGGTATAGTGATTTGATAAATAAAGTTTTTTTGGTACTTGCTTGGAACAAATTGTTTTATTGTGAAACATATTCCTCGGGCAGTTGACGAGTGCCGAACAATCACCTGTGAAATTAGGTGTTGAATTGAAGCCAAACATACATGTGGTAAAGCACAGTGCCACTGAATACGTTGAGGAATTAATTTATTTATATGTAGTGACGAATCAAGCTTTTCATTAGACGGAAAATGGAATTCCCCCAAACAAGCTGGCACTTGTAATTTTTATCCTTATATCAATTACGTACCTTGATTAAAGTATTGTACTGAACATAGGTACACACTTGACAATAAAATCTTGTCCAAGCAAATATCATCAAGTACGCTTTTATTGGACGTGTATACGATCCCTAAGCTTGATAACACATGGCTTTGCGCGTGGTTAATATTAATATACTATGTTTATGCAGCAATTAGAGCAGTAATTGATAATCTTGCGGCTTTTAATTGGTCAGCAACCATGTTGGCAACATATTATGAAATATAAGGTAATGTTTGCGGAATAAACATAAAAATGAAATAATGATACCTACGGCGGATTTTAATACGCGAACTTGCCACTTTAAAAACCTTGATAAGTTACCTGCTTATTAGATAATACTTCAGGAAATGACTAATGGAATACAAATTGAATTTCCTGCAGGAAACGAAGCAGTGAAAAGCTTCAAAGAGAATATTGTCTACCTAACTCGTAAGTCCAAATCACAGAAAGTTCCTCAAATATTCTGTTTGACTTGCAGTAGCCTATCTGGCAAATTACCCTACTGCATAATAAACGATGACAGTTAGGTTGATTTATCTACATTAAGTTATTAGGCTAGTACAAACGTTTTGGAAAGACATGAACGTTGATCACGGCAATTTACGGCACGATCTATACCAATAAACGTCGTTTGAAGCGGTGGTACAATTAAATTTAGTGAACTGCTGTCACGCACAGTCGCACACAATCCATATGCATTTTCCGAATGAACGGAAAACGAATGTCCCGTTCTAGAGAACGTGACTGAATATAATAGTACAAGTACCTACTCTTAAGTTAGTACTTATTATCACCCAATGAATAAAACATGAAATCTATAAAAGCGGCGCGGTAGTCTTTTACATTATTCCATGCATTTGTAATTTTAATAAACTGAAAATCCTTACCGCCCTGACAATTAACGACATGAACTTTAGTGTCGACAAGTTGACATACAAATAAAAATAGCAAGATTTTCTATATTTTTTGTCGCTATGAGTGCGGACATAGAGATGAGAACCACGAGACAACTATGTATGACGCAAGACGACACTGACGCGACAAGGCGCGCGGAACACATATTATCACCTACAAATCACTGTTAACGACCCCGACAGATACCATTTGTAATCAATGCCAAAAAATAAGCACGAATATAGATTTTACAATGAAAACTTTATTTGCTAAGCCATTAAGCTTAATTTCTTACGGCGTATCTAAAAATCAATATCATGACCACGAGTCATGATGACTCAAGTATTTAGATCATTCATCGACTGCTACTAATTTCCGAGAGATTCCGCGACTACGTAGCTATCGTAGATAACGATCGTCTTCATTGCCAATGACAAGATGCTGAAGCGGCTAGATCGTATTTCGATATCCACGCCATTCAAGTAGCAACGATCAATTAAGAAAGTATCACCGTCTATGGGGTATCCTGTTTATGTAAGATGATTCCGATTCTGACCGTAAAAGAGCGGCAATGTAGTCACGTTGAACACCACCGGTTTACACTGCATTACAAGCAAACCAGTAAATATTTATTCGCAGACAATTGTCAACGATATGCAGGATATGTGTCTAATAAGAAAGATAGACGGCAAATTGATGTTTGAGGAAAAACTTTTCGAGTTTACAAATAGAAGATGGAGTTGACAGACAGTCTGTAGTATAAGGACGGTGCCTTGGTTGTCTATTTAAAAAATAAAGTAAATTATCTTAGCCAGGGGCGTGTCGGGAGACGAATTCGGCCGTGATTGTCTACAGCGGTTTATTTTCAGCGTCATACACGAATGAACTCGCGCTGAATAATTCGAGTTTTCAGCGGTTTTTTTTTTTTAATTTAAGCTAAGTGGGAGTAATTGTAGGATAATAATCGTATCATTTAAGAGTAGGACACGTTAGCGAAAATTCGAAATATAAAATGCTTTGACGTCTGTCTAGACGATTTACGAGGTTGATATAAAAACGAAGTCACTAACGAGTTTTACGATTGATAACAGTTACAGTAAACTCACAAAGTATCAACATTTTAGACACGATTTCTACAACCTGTCATGTGACAATTTTTTGTACCACGTAACAGTAGGATTTAGTCCATGGCAAATCATCAAATAACTTCTCCCACTCTGGGCGGAGCGGGAGGGAGTGTCAGACTTTTACTGACTAAAACCCATCTTCGCCCTTTACGTTCCGAGGCCGCGGTATCGCTTTCGAACAGTCCCGCAGCCCCGGAGGATTTAGTCCTAAATTACCATTTGAGTACAGCTTCTCATAAATACTACTGTCTTGTTGTCTCTTGTCATCGGCCATATTTATAAATTACCCACTGAGTGGACACTCAGCTATCACATGATAGATAAGTAAAATAAAATCTATAGCCATGAACTTGATAATACATTATTGTTTACGCAAGGCACGTAGTTGAAAAAAAAACATGATTTTGCAAAAAACCCTCTTCTTCGGTACGGTACTTGACGGGTTTCTTGCAAAGAGGATAATAACGTCAAATAAGGAAATAAGGGGTTTAATTGGATTTCCTTCTTCGAGCAAAAAGTTTTGCTTTTTATTTAACAAATCCATCTGTCATTGTACAATACTGTAATATTTTTTTTTCCCTAATTACCATTTACCAACACAAAGTCAACGTGCCGAGGCCAATGCTTTCGTACCAAGTACTAAACGATATTCTAAAGGTAAAACAACAAAGATGTCATAGAAGCTATATTTATTTCATGTCCTTTGTAAACTCACAGTACTTGGCTCAATTGTTCATAAAATAATGATTTAATTCTTTGCATGCTGCGAAGAAAGACATTTCGTTGAAACCGGTTAAGTGTTTAAAGTCCAGTGCCAAAGGTGAGAGGTTCAGTCATATCTTTTTGATAATAAATTATAACAAACGGCGATAACTCTTTCTGGCTTCACAAATAAAAAAATATGTATGTATGTTCCCTGATTACTCAAAGATGGCTGGACCGATTTGGATTATTTTTATTTTGTTTGAAAGGGTATACTTCACAGGTGGTCCCATAATCAAAAAAAGGTTCCGACGAATTGACAACCTCCTCCTTTTGGAAGTCGGTTAAAAAGTAATCAACGTAACCAGAAAGTAATTTTAGAACATAAATTTGTATTTTCGAAGATAGCGTGGAAATCAGATTTATTTTCGTATCGCGTGTTTTGTTTTCACGACAAATTTTATGCACTATTCAAATTACATTATCAATCGTTATTTGAGCAAGCTCCTTTTCGCTTAGCATGGCGAATCGACTATATTTTATGACTCAGTAATTTTCTATCATGCTTAGGTATTCAAAAGAGGGGATTTTTGTAACAATTGAATCAATTTATTTAACTAAATGGCAAATAAATGGCTTTTAGTATGGCCATTTTCATTTTTTGAATACTTTAAATATTCAAAGTGCTAAAGTCTTTTTTATTTAAATTCCTGTCTACTTCACAAAATTGGCAGCTCTCTTGTGGACGTTGACCAACACGCCTCCACTGACGTCAATGCATCATAAAAAAGAAAAGTTTCAACGCTTTTAGCGACATCATCAGAAGCCAAACAAAGCTTCTACCTGACCGAAGCTAATTAGTCGGTCACGCCTTAATTACCAAATAATTCAATCTCTATGATATGACAGTCTTCAGTAGAGAGGCTACGAAATTCTTAAAATACTGTGCGGTTTAAATATGGTTACTGGCATGAGACCAAACCTAACATATTACTGAGTACATGAACCCGAGATAATCTGAACAGAAAACTTCTAAAAACCACAATCTGCTAACGATCCTATTAATACCAGATAGGACTTGTGTTTTCACTGCGACAAACTTCGATTACGTGATGTGACGAAATAAACGCAGACTGGAATTCGACGGTTTACTTTACGATTGATGTCTCTTCTAATAAAGAACACTATTTATTATGTCTATGTTAGCTAGCTGTATCGTATGTGCTACCTAATTTGATAAGAGCTAAGCGACATGTAGGTACCTATGCTTAGATAGATAGCTAAAGCAATTAGCGTTAGATCGATGACCCGAGTTGTTGTCACGTGATATGGTTGCATTTAGCGTTACAGAACTACTGAGCCTCCATTTTAGCGTTGGTTACCGGTGGTTACTAACTCACCACTGACACCATCGCTTGCTTGGGCAACCGCGGCGGCGGTGCACCATTTGCAATTGGTAGAGCACATGTCAACTGAAACACTTTTCCGCACATCTGCCACATATTCATTATGAAAATTACTTTTATGAACATGCTCGTGTTTTGACGAACTGAACTGTTTGTGGTGGTTTTAGCACATGTTTGATCATACTTGGTTTTAAAGCCTAAGTATATTGCAAACTGGTTTCTAGCATTGATATGGAACTAGTCATGACTGTTTATACAACCCGTTAGATTGATTTTAATGTGATGATATGAATGTGTGCATGATAGATTTTTATAGGTAAGTAATCATTAAGTTGGTTTTAATGGTATTGATAATCTTAATGACTTGGCGTGTACAGATAGATGTCTAGGTAGGTAGGTAGGTCTAGGTGACTTATTGCGTCACCATTAAGTATCCAAAGGCCTGTTAATGATACCTTTGTGTTATTATATTGACATGAAACTTCAAGGCAACACGTAATTGATACAGAAGATATTTAGTAGGTCGATATTACCTTCAGCATTGAAACTTGGCCCGCCCTACTTCAGAACAAAAGGTTTTTATACGTACTGTTATTAACACTGTACCTATAAAATTTAAGGACCAGAAAGCGAACGAATTGTTTGTTTCTGTATTTCATAAGTTTAGATATTAGACGAAAAAAGGCACGAGGTCGTACGGCCACTGCCTCAAAGTAATCATAAAAAGTGGTAGACTACACGCTTACTAGTTCGTTATGACAAAAAATCGTATTACCGTTATGTACAGGTTATTAACATTTCATAGTGGCATTCATTGAATGAATCAATATCTGTTTGGTGAGGTCGTCCTGACCTTGTACGATGTCTGTCCGAACGAACTTAGTCACCAATCCCTATAAAAGTGAGCTTTATGTGTTTGTCAATAGTACCTACGCTAGGCTAGATACACGTATAGATCTACGACGCCACTATGCCCACTATTATTATAGTAAACGGAGAAAAGTCTGAATAGACAAGGTCGGAAAATTACCGCGTTTAATACTTCAGACGACAAAATAATAAATGAGCATTTTGTCAACACACGTCTGCCATTAGTATACGTTTTTCCTTAACATTTAGAAATTCAAGAAACGATTATAAGAGCCAGAAGTCACATGGAAGTGAAAACTAATTCAAGCGGTGAGGAAAACTGAAAGATATTATAGACAACATTATCTTTGAAGATCACTTTTATGATGTACAAGATGTCAGAAAACGAATATTTCATGTACAAAAAGATGTAGATATGTACGTGTGAGAGATAAAAGTAGGTAATGCGGGCCAAAAGTAATTAATGTTGTTTCACGTCAGAGATACATGTGATGTGACTTCATTTGTTTTGAGTAATTATCATCAGAAGATATGAAATGATAAATATTACGTTTACGTTGATGGATGTTTAGAAGTGGGTGGTGAACTTGTTCAGGCATCTTTTGATGCTCGATGTACACAGATGTCTGCGTCACACGCTGATGACAAACGTTTTGTACCATACAATGTTATAAGTACAATTATTTCGAGTTATATTCAGTTTATTCGAGTGATGGCTAACCGTTGGGGGCACTGGAACGGAAAACTGCGGTCGAATGGAACCGGGCCCGATTGTCTATTTCTGTTTAATGGGTAAAATGCGTAAATAATAACGTTTGCAGGTAGATACGGTACACTTGTTAGGGTTATAAAAGGACGCACGCGAAGTACCACGTGCTATAACGGACTTAGGGGTTAGGACTTTATCAAGAGTCTAAAAATATTCTGTCGTTAGGTGCTTCAATGTTAGGTGCATCAACCAAACTAAGCCATTTGTTCAAAAGAAAAAAAAACTTGATCGGTAACACGTTCTTCCAATTTGTATAAAAACTAAATTTTATCAGTAACAAATGCCGAACGCATTCAGGCGTGAAACAGAGCAGGCCAACAAAAAATGTGCAATAAGGAGCTTATCATATCAACACTGTCGGACGATTATACACGCTAGCGAAAAAATGAATTAATATCAATGATCATCAATGATTTTATTATTATTATTAGGTGGAAGATTTTTAAAAAGATTGTGATTAGGTACGATTGCCATTCCATAACAGGCGCCAGATATCGGCATTTATCTTCGTACGAATGCAATTCGAACATAAAAAATGATTGATTAGTTGCCACATAAAACGCTTATCAATAACAAATCGACATTACCTATTCCATATGCGAGACCTGCCCCAGAGCCTCACATCATCGATCCTAGAGCCTAACAATGCCACAGATACGTAACTACGCATTCAATATACAACGTGGTTCTATCGTATATCGCCGTGAACGTGACCGTGAACTAGCTTATACTCGATACGTCAGCGACACACACATTAACATTCACGTGTCGAGAGCGTCGAGAAGCCTCATAACGAACCTCCCTTGCCTCCCTCACCCCCCAGCTTATGGATACATTTATAATGAAATTTTTATAAGAAGATTATACCAATGGTTAGAAATATGTATTATTCAATGGGTAAACGCCAGGCGACCTTGCCGATAATGGATTAAACAGATTTACAAGCACGTAACGTCTGAATACAATCATCAGTAGAAAAGACTAAGCTGAATTAATCTGGCTCTTTTCAGTAACAAAGGAGATCGTAACTAAGAGGATTGGAAAGACTGAGCTGTGTAATCAGAACAAAATGACAATTTCTCTCCGACTTTAAACATCTCTCTACATTACTGTAGGTAATCAACGATAAATCCTTTCAAAGTAGTATTCTAGATCTAGGGCATAGTTTTCGCAACATCTACCGCAAATACTCAGAAAAACGATGAAGCTGATGAAGATCAGTACACGCGGCCAGAAACAAATAAAGTATCCTTAAAATAGACCAGAAAAGCGTCCCCAAGAGGCGATACGAAGCTTCGTATACAGAGGCTCGGCAATCGGTCTTCACCTAGAGCTTCAGGAGCAAAAATAAACGATGCACGTGACCGTAGCCAATGTAAAACAACCGAAAATACCGCGTAGGAGAATACAAATACGTTTGATGTTACGCAACATAATAATTATTGTCCGTTTTAAATTTTATATGAGTTTTATACAGATCTAGACTGTTTTATGTTGGACTTCAGCCCGACGTTAAGGGGCCGGCGGACATGCGTATTTCATACAAACGTAATACCAAAATAATTTGTAAATCAAACATATTCTTAAGGTAGTGTGTATTTGTTTCGATTGTATTACAGAATATCTATGTTCCCAAATATATTTTTTGAGAGGACCATGTTACAAAGACGAGATAATTATGAGGAATTTAAAATTTCCATAGAAAACTTACTTTTCTTATAACTCTTGTTAAAATCAGTGTCCAATCAAAATATATTTTTGGGAACCTAGATATTCTGTAATTCAATCGAAATAAATACACACTACTTTAGGAAAATGTTTAATTTACAAATTATTTTGGTATTACGTTTGTATGAAATACGCATGCTCCGCAGGCGTCTTAAGTCTTGGCAGTGTATGAAATGATACATCAGTCCTATATGTATGGTGACAAAGCATTACAGTACGGAATTCTCAGTGACGTCCGAATTATTTGACCACTGAAAAAGTACAGCAGACATGATTCATACACCTGCTGACATATTACGGTGCAAGTGGGAGATTCCAAATGGTTTAACGATTTATTCAAAAACTTACAAGGTTATGCCAAATACGATCTTTATCAATACTTACATAATATTATTTGTACTCAGTAGAGTAGCTGAAACCGAGATTAGTGTTCCAACGGCTTTGATGTTTAGTTAGACCCCAGCCATAATAAATCAATGTCTTTTGAAATAGGTATAGGCATGTGTGTCTGTGTACCACACACGGGTTAATGAAACGACAAAAGTCTGAAGAAACAAATCTTACGAGAATTCTTCCCTAAACGTAGAAAGAACAAAAAATCTTATCTTTACAATTAGCATGAAAAAAAGGGGTTATCATTGTTCAATAAATTGTGCCGTAACCTGCGAACCGTTTGTTTTTATTAGTCCCTCAAATATCAAAACATTGTGAAACATGCGAGAAAACGTGATAAATCAGAATTTTGTTTGATCGCGACCTTTTAATTGCTTATAACTTTATAAGGTTTCTCCAACAAAATGGTTGTTTTGCAGAAATTTTTATCAGGATTCCGTGTGACCAGCTCGTGTTTATGTGGAAACGGTACACGTTTACGGGATTGCCCCTTCACGACGAAAATAGATGGAGAATATTGTGAGTTATGAAACCGTAGGGATCTTGATATTATTTTACTAAAAGGGTAGAGTGTTGCTTCTAGTATTATGTTCCCATATGAAATGTTCCATTTGTTCATCATCCAGTCAGTTCAGTATAATTACTAGCATTTAGCAATGAAAATTCAATTACCACTTGGCAGCGCACGTTGTCGACCTACCTCACGTGGTACCTACGTCAATAGCAGTCACGCCCCTACCAATATAGAGACCAATATTTACGTGAGAATTTCTACCGAGAAAGTCGATTTGACCTTGTAATGGCCGTTGAAGACCGTCTGAAAAACTTGAGGAGAAAAAACATTTTTACATAATGACGTTGATTAAAATCCTAAACAAGTTCGCTAGGTTTCTCGTCCTAGCGAAAGGGGCGAAAAACATCGGCTCATGCATGACGTATAAGCTCAATTAATGCGTTTGTAAGATTCGTAATTAATAAGATGCCATTGACACTGAACTTGAGCTGTGGATTATACTCGTATTACGTTCACAAAGAATGAGTTCGGTCGCTCTCGTCTGAAACTAAACAGGTTCGAACAATAAACATGCAGCAGAATAAATTCTTAGTCTAAACAAAACGATGTGCGATAGGGTAAAAAAAAACGTGTGTTATAAGATTTTGGCAGCAGTCAATGCTAAACAATAAATGTACGTACTGGTACTGGCAGAGGTTTCCTGTCATCAGACTTGCCAATCTTAACAAAAGCCGACATTTGGATATTAAAAAAAAAAAAAAAAAAATATCGAGTTCTCAATTCGGTATACGCATTTAATTTAACTTTTAGTGGTATACTTAATTGTATTTGTGGAAAATTTATGGAAAAGACGTAAAAACGGACAATCTTTTATTCAAACAATCCAATAAAACGTTACGGCCAATGTGACATGCTGCCTTGAAATCAAATTGTTTACCCCCATTGTTATTCTGTTCCGTTAAATTTGTTGCTCGTCAGTCCTACAGTAGTACCATAACTTGGAAGTTTCTGTTTATAAATTCTATGGAACAATGTGGGTTGAATTGTTAGCATCCATAATCAAGCAGGTTCTTGTAAGCACTACTCTTCATAATATAAGCATTTCATTTGCCTATGTAAACTTAATTCATTAGGTAAAGTACCCAAATGTGGAATTAAATAGTTTTTATCAATTTTGCAGTATCAATAATGCCTATATTATAAGTTTACATGATAAATTGATGTAAACTATGTATTTGAAATAGGTTGAACATTAATTTTCCTATCAAGTATTTAATTAATAACATGTAATTTAATTTACAGAAAATTAAGGAAAACATTGTGCCGAGAATCGAGAATAGCGTCGTCGTAGATAGTCATTATCTAAATTTCATGCAGTCTAAAATATGTATGCAGGTTGATAAAAGCTGAAAAGTGAATGTTATTAAACTAAATTATTACTTTAGCTGTGAAAGTTAGGCAGCCTTCGCATCTGGCGTCATACGTCGCGTAAACGCTGTGTAAGCGTCGCGTTGACGCATTTTGGAGGGATGTAGAGGTTTTGGCACAGTACGGCCATGCGTAATACGTACGACTAACGCAAACGCTAAATGTGATGGGTGCCTTTAAGCGTGACTTAGACATACATGCAGCATGCAATATTTGGACATTTACTGTATTTTTCGAGTGATTTCTGCAACTGGGCAGATTTTAATGCAATGATAGAATAGTTCAAATCTTACCTTCGTCTGCGGAGAGATCTGCGAACTTGACACCACCACTGCAAAAGAAAAAAAAATCATTGTAGTACATTTTACATACAAAACATTAATTTTATATATTTCATGTTCTCATTTTTATAACAACACTTATGCATTAGTTCCTAATTCCATATACCAAGATAAAAAATTAACAACTACTGCATAACTATGTGTTGTGCAAGCTTTTAAATTTCAAAAACTAAGGCATTTTCACAGTGCATACTAAGTAAATCAGGTTTTAAATTTACATTTAGTTTCTTTACATACCTAAAAATCAATATTTTTGAGACAATCATGGAATATGAAACTAGTTTAGCCCCAAAAACTTATTCTAGTGAATGTAAAAAAAAAGTTAGCACTATGAAGCCAACAAAGGTAATTTCACTACTTAGTCAGAAAACCACAAATGACGTCTTTGAGCTGACTGGTGAAACTTTAATGTTTTAGGTATAACTAAATTATGAAGTGTATTGTGTACACAAGTCTGATAGAGAATGTAAATTTAGAAACTTGGATTTATGTTTGTGATGCACTGTGTAGTTTTTGTAGGTATCGCATTTACCTGAGGAGCACGTTAGCCGTTTCCGGCACCCGGAACACCTGGAAATAAACACATTGTGGAACCATGTCATATGATCTCCAGATGGAGACACCACAATTCAGAATTCGAGAGGGAAGCAATATTTTGCGAATATCTAATTTTTTAAGGAGTATTATTTCACAATAAAGCAGGCCAAAATGATTACAGATTATTATTACAATTTAGTTGTGAAACAGTAAAACGATAAACAGTTGTAATTTCAATAGCATTGATAGGAGCAACAGATAAATTAATAATTATCATGAAGTTTCTATTTATCAATACAAAAATAGACACGATAGGTAGGTAATCAAAATCATTGAACAACAATTTATGAATAGGTAGCAACTTAATTGACTATAGTTTAATTAAAAGTAGAATGTTTTGCTCACCTTCCATCCCAAATTCTCAAAGAAGGTGCAGAGGCGGGACTGTCCGGTGGTTTTGCCGCCACACGGTCCTGAATAAAAATACAATGTGGTTTCGAGGTGAGATTTACGTCGTCAGTTATCCACGTGTTGCATTTTTCATGACACCATTATCACAGACAATAACAAATGATAGCACAAAGATACAGTACACTACATTAGTAAAATAACCACATAATACATTATAACGACGAGGTAAAAAATCAAAAGATCACAAAATATAGAGCAATCCTTACCTCCAGTGAGGACCAGCTTGTAAACGATTTTCTGGGTTTGATTCGCCATTTTAAAGTAAACGCAATTAAATTAATTAAAATTAAATTACACTAAGAAGGATACTAAGCACACAAATATCATAAAAATGTTGAATTTACAAAAGTGTTAAAAAGAGCCATCACAGTTTAACACGCATCGCCCGTCAGGCGTGCGCTCAAATGAAAGAGTGAATGAAACGGAGGCGAGTGATTGACTGAGTATTTTGACGCGCAGGCATCGGGTATTGAATCGAATGATTCATAGACAATGTAAACAAGCTTCTAGAACCATAAACATCTGCAGGACAATGTCACCACTTGTATTGCCATCTAGTTGTTAAGAGCTGTACTAGTGAAGATACCCGGCAATTTCAAGTTTTGTCTTATTTTTCCTAGTTTACACCCAACAGAAACTTTTTCGAATAAATAAATGATGCAATTGGATAATTAAACAAACCTTTTATTAAAAATCAAGTAATACCCACCAAACTTAAGTTTAAAATACATTGACCATTTTCGTTCTTGAATGCATTTGAACTCAAAACAGAAACTTTAATTTGTGTGTAACTTTCATTTTCTATAGAGCTTTCTTCATGTTTTTCCAACTGTAAAACTAAAGCTGGTATCTGTTCCCAATATCTTCCTAGACAACGGTTTCTTTTCTCAATATATGTTTGTTCTCTGAAGGCAGAAGTTGACTCTCCATCATCTAAAGAAAGAGATAATTCTTTACAAATATATTTTCTCAATTTAAAAAAAAGAAAATCTTAATCCCAGACATTACCTTCCATATCAGTAATATCATTGTCTATCCATCTTGTTTGTATGTTTATGTAAATGATTCCCACATTGAATTCATTTGCAATAAATCTGCTATAATTCACAAGAACATTCAAAAAGGTTATTCCTGTGAACAAATAAATAGACAAATAAATAAGCATAGTTGCAATGCATCATACATACACTACACACACAATTTCAATCTTTATTATCTTATCTTACCTTTACTAATTATTATTTTCAACAAGTACTTAATGAAAATGTTGCTTTTGCAATTTATTATTTCAGAAATAGTTTCTTCGGGAGCTAGGTTAACTTAAAACAATTGTAAGAGTAAAACTTACCCATTTTATTATCATCGCCAAGATGTTGAAACATCAAACATGGCAAGGAATCAACAATGATCATTGCCAAGTTTTCAATTACAAGCGTTTTGTTTTTAAGACTCTTGAATAGTTCTACTAAATCCTCCATAGTCCATATGTGAACTACTCTTATTTTGTACATTATTGCAGCCATGTCCTGGAATGTTATGAGTTACTATTTTTTTATATATTCGACAACAAACTTTTCCAGTGTTACTTGAGGACATGCAACCTGACACACATGACTACCTTAGTGTATCCTCCTTTATCAGCTTCCTTATCTCTTTTCGTGACTATAACCTTAACAAAGAATTAAAGTTACACATCAGTGTTTTTTTAATACTAATAAACATGAATAATACCTTAAGGGAATATTTTTGTTCATCCAACATTTTTTGTACTCGAACTGCAGAGAAATCCCCTTTAGTATCAACATACAGAATGGTACTTGTGTCATCTTTGACACAGTTTATTGCTAATTGAAATGACAATTGAGTTTTGACCGAATCTGCCAGTCCACATATCTCTGTAATGTATCTAACTGGAATACCGCCATTGGTTATAGCATCTAATCTGTAATTAAATTTTAAATTAAAGTTAGCCAGGGAATGAAGAAGTTATGGGCTCGCAGTAAATTTTATTAGTTAAGACTAACGCTTATCTAAAAAAAAATTGTATTGTTGGATACCTTTCTATACCAGTACTTATTCGACTTCTAGTCTTGAAAATTTTTGTAAATAAATCCGTTCCATTTATTATCGGTGCTGAATATTTAGTAAATATTTCATTTCTAACTGCTAATATTTCAGGCAGGCTCAATTTAGTAAGTGCTGATAACTTCGAAACATCTTCTTGAAGAAAGTCTAAAATTGTTGTAATACGATTTTGTGCGAGTGTTCTCAGCGAGCTCTCGGAAAGATTTTCCAAATTCTGGGACTTTAACTTCAGCATTTAAAACAAATTAACAGAAAACAAAAATTAAGTTAAGTTTTCAATCAGCTTTGTTTTGTTATGGTTTTGTTTTCGATTTCGAAACTTAATGAATGAAAAGAATGGTGAATAAGCGAATTAGCGAATGATGTCAAAAAATAGAGAGGGGAAGTCAATCACTGAAAAACGATCTGAAATATTACTTGAACCATTACTTGGTTCGATCAAATTATATTTCAGATCGTTTCAAGTTTTAACGTTTATTCATACATAATACACAACGATTCAGTAACCTTCTTAGAACGAAAAGATTTCAGCGACACCAGAGCTAGAGAAACTACACACTCGAATAACTTGATCATAGACACTGTTCGTAGATCATAGACAAAACGTAGAAGGAATAGGCGGCAGCATCTCCTCTACCGACGCCCGCCATTTGTGTTTGCTGTCAAAAGCGATGTAATGTCGTGGAGTCGTGAATAAATTGCGATCATTGCGGCGTAATTACGCAGGATATTTTATTTAGTTAAGTTTTATTATTATTTTCAACGATGTCTAATATATCGCTTGATAAAGAAACTTTTTATCGACGCATGAAGAAACTGTACGCAGCATGGAAGGTCGGTAACTCTTCGTCAACTGATGTCACCGTTTTTGAGGGCCCGTTCTACAGTAATTGCATGTTTTACAGGCTGCTGCAGCGGATTCAAAGGGCGATGATGCCTTGGCGAAGGTCGATTGCCTGGTTTCATGCGTCGGAGTGGACGAAGACACGCTTTACAGCAAGTCAACAGCGCTACAGGTTTGCGCGACTATTTCTTCTATCCATGTGCTTAAAAATGGAATTATAACTTGTCGAGTGTCTTTTACGTGTTGAATTTACAATTGTGTCGTTTAAAACGGTATTTTTGTTTAGTATTTAGCTGGGTAACTACATATAAACAGTATATTTCCTGTAAGTTTTATTACCCACAACTTATCAGAATGCAGTCCTACTTGTAAAATCCTTACTTATAGGAATAGAATATATCTATTGTGAACTTGATACATCTGATTATATAACATTTCAATAGCAATATGGATCTATTTTACAATTTTGTTTATAAAGCCAGGTTATAACATGATATAGGTTGATGCTTTGTTTATTTTATATGGATGTTATCACTAAAAGAAAAACTGCCAAGTCTGTATTTTTTTGGAAATACATAATTGTTATCCAATTCTTGGCAGATAGGCTGTGCCTGTGGATGATAAAAAACACAATTTATCTTCCTACCTCCAGTTTATTTCAATGATTTCCTCTTAAATTCAGTGCAAACAAATATGTTAATTGTTATTGTTTACAACATCATATTTGAATAATTTGCTTACCTCAAACTTTATCTTGTGTTGGAAATCATTTGGACATTGTTATGTAAAGACAGCTAGTGTATTTATTACAAACTTTAAGTAATATCCATTGAACTGCATAACTAAAATGTATAGTGTTACTAGCTTTTGCCCGCGACTTCGTTCGCGTGGAATAGTGACTTCCGGCAAATTTTTGGTTTTACATAATATATTTCCGATGAATGTTCAGTACTGAATTGATGCCGACTCTTGACCAATAGATGGCGCTGTATGTCCGGAATTTTTTTTTTCTTTTATTTTATTTTTTGTAATAAAAACTATCCTATGTCCTTTCTCAAGTTCTAAACTATGTCTGTACCAAATTTCACACAAATCGGTTCAGTAGTTTAGGCGTGAAGCAAAGACAGACAGACAGACAGACAGACAGACAGAAAGACAGACAGACAGAGTTACTTTCGCATTTATAATATTAGTTTGGATAAGTCAGTTGTAGATTGTACTTGAACAATGCCATGCCTAAAAATAAATCTCAGGAATATTCTTTTATGATATTCTGCAAAATTTCTATCTGTTTTCAGAATAAATTTGTCTAGAGTAACTCCAAGAACAGATACTGAAACTGTAGGTGTATTGCCTCATTTGGTTATTTGTTGTGCAATACTCACAAAGAAACTGATATTAATCAAATCTTAAGTAACTCTGGGCTATGGTACATCATCACTTTCAGGGTACAGGTACAGACAGGTTTAACTCAAACAAACAATTTTCATAAACCCGTCTTAGTTTAATAATATTGTCAAGGGTTCCTTGTGTGATCAAATCAGAATTGAAGTCATCTGCTAGAGAACCAAGGTTACCGACATAGCCGAAAAAAGTCAAACTTAAGTCGCAGTGGGCAGGGAAAATGATGATGTCAAGGGTTCGATCCTACCTCCATATTTCTGACAGACAGACTCCTGGGAGGTTTCTTAAATTTTGATTAACCACACCCAATATTTGTTAATTTTACTTTGAAACCAAATTAGAATTTTATTTTTATCAGTCCCACTTAAATATTTATTTTATTCGGTTTTTAGTATTTGTTGTTAATACATCATCTGTGTCAATTTCAATTGACTGGCTAACACGGTTCATAAGAAACAGCCTGGTGACAGACAGACAGACAGTGGAGTCTTAGTAATAGGGTCCCGCTTTTACCCTTTCAGTACGGAACCCTAAAAATATATTATGATTACATACATATTTTATTTATGTAAACAGACTTGGCTGTTTGGATATGAGCTGCCGGACACGATAACAGTTCTCACAGAAAACAGCATGTGTTTTCTTGCGAGCAAAAAGAAGATTGAGTTTTTAAGACAAATTGAAAATGGGAAAGAAGAATCAGAACTGCCACCAGTGAAATTACTTGTTAGAGATAGAGTAAGTATAAACCTAAAACCTTTTATTGATTATTCCATGGGCTATAAAGATGATCAATATATTTCTGGCTATGTATCTTAGTTGACTTGGCTTTTTATGGGTGATTTTACATGCTCTTAGATAGCTAACTGAGAAATAGGGTAAGGGATGAACAAAATAAAAATGGCGCCGATTTTCTGAATAGTTTCTGTATTTAGCAGACTATGCATTAGTACTTTAGTATTCATGCGTATGTATGGCAACTTGCATGCTGCTGTCACTAATTAAGTGTTTCAACCATTGTCAAGACAATCATGTTTGCTACACTAAAAGGTGCTGATATTGCGGAAGTCAGTTTATAAAATGACACTCATTAAAACAAAAGAAATCCTAATACAAATGATTAAGTAATTAATTGCTTGGTGCAGGAGGCTGTGGTAACATGTCGCGAGAACTCTCATTCGCCCGCAGTCGGGCGTCAATACCCCTCCCCCACCGCACTTCATCAGGCACCATCTCAGCATAGTTTTCACATCTATCAGCACGAAATCGCTATCCCATACTGATAGATGTGATTCAACCCTAATGTATTAAAAGAATAAAGTTGCCTGCTGTGTTAGGAAAATCAATTTTTGTCGACTTAATTGATTACTGTGTAAATAACGGCGTGTCTGTTATGCGCATGTCTGAACGAACACTAGTGATGTTTTGGTTACAAGTTTTCTCACACTGAAGAAGCAGAAACATGAGGAAAATAAATGTACATGGAATATTTTTAGGACATTGTACGTATTTGAATATCAAGTAAACATAACACAGGACGCGATTTTTCATGTTCATTATGTTTTCAGAACGATAAGGATAAAGAAAACTTCAACAAAATAGTACAAGAGATTAAAAAATCAAAATCTGGCAAGAACCTCGGGGTTTTCGCGAAAGATAACTATCCCGGTGAATTCTGCGAAAGTTGGAAGGCTGTAATGAAAGGCGAAAAATTCGAAAATGTAGATATAAGTTCATCTATTGCACACTTGATGGCACCGAAAGAAGATTCAGAAATAATAACTGTGAAGAAAGCGTGTATGGTCACAGTTGACGTGTTTACGAAATATTTGAAAGACCAGATTATGGAAATTATTGATTCAGATAAGGTGAGTTTTATCACTTCTTGATTTTAAAACCACTGCACTTTTGAGATAATTACCAAAGCTAAACTTCCCATTTACAGAAAGTAAAACACTCAAAGCTCGCAGAGGGCGTCGAAGCGGCGATTTCGGACAAGAAATACGTCACTGGGGTTGACACGAGCCAAGTAGACATGTGCTACCCTCCAATCATCCAGTCAGGAGGGAACTACAGTCTAAAATTCAGTGCTGTTTCCGACAAGAACCACTTACATTTCGGCTCCATTGTCTGTTCTTTAGGTGCTCGTTATAAATCATACTGCTCAAACATTGTTCGGACATTGCTCGTAAATCCAACAGATGAGATTCAGAGCAATTATAACTTCCTTTTGAATATAGAAGAGGAGGTTATGAAGAAACTTGTCTCTGGCGCTAAACTTTCGACGGTGTACGAAGCAGGTTTGGAGTTAGCTAAAAAAGAGAAGCCTGACTTAGTAGAGAATCTTACAAAGTCTTTTGGGTAAGATATACGTCTCATAATTCCTTAAAAATGAAAGTAGTTTATAGCAGAACTGAGAGCCGTTGCAGACTCGCATTTTTCTGCGCGTATTTTCTATCTGCATACGCGCGTAAAGGCGCGCCACTTTTTGCACTTGAAAAAATTGTAAAAATCGAACGCGCTTATTCTTGGTTCATGTGTTCTGAATCTATTATTATTTCATTTATTTATTTAATTTTTGGAATCTATAATAAACCTTTTTAAATTACAGGTTTGCAATGGGAATAGAATTTCGTGAAAGTTCAATTATTATAGGGCCCAAAACATCGGCAGTGGCTAAAAAAGGAATGGTATTCAATATTAACATCGGCTTGGCAAACTTATCGAATAAAGCCGCGACGGAAAAGGAAGGCAAGGTATGGTTTCGTATACTTCAATTTTTGCTTCCTTTGTCAATTCCTAGGTAATTTCAAATTAAAAAATGCGAAAACTCGCATCGATTACAGGACTGCGAAAACTAACGTTGTATGCACAGTAGTTAGCCTGGAGTAGTTAATTTTTATTACATTTAGTCAGAGTGTATCTCGATAGTAGAAAGCATTTCTGAATACCTTTTCCAGACATACGCCCTCTTCATCGGTGACACAGTATTAGTGAACGAAGACCAGCCAGCATCCCTCCTGACACAATCCAAGAAGAAAATCAAGAACGTCGGTATCTTCTTAAAGGACGACGACGAGGAAGAAGAAGAAGAGAAGGAAAACAAGACTGAAATACTTGGTGAGTCATTGTGATTGACAAGGAGCTTGGACTTTATGTGTGTGGGCACAAGGTTGAAAGAGGAATGTTGTGCTGAAATATGAGTTGATGGCTGGAGAAAGGAAATTGAGCTTGTTGATGGAGGCTGGAAGGATGGTAGTTGTGTGTGAATGATTTTTTTTTCTTAATTTGCACTAAAATGTGTTTAAAGGAACCCAGAAAGAACAAAATATTGGGAAAATATGCGTTTCATCCACGCAAAATCGCTATTGCTCATTTGGTTCAAATATTGTTGTAGCTGAAATGACAAACGAATTTCAGATTGTTGGTGGTAAAAAAGTTTAAAATGGAATTTGAGCTTGTTTTGTAAGATTTACAGTCACAAGACTCGCAATCTTAATTTTGCAAGTTATGAAATGGTAACAAGATTGACACAAAACTCTATTCTTTCATGAAAGGGCGAGTTGCTATTTACTTAATCTATTGTTTCAGGCCCGCTTACACCACAAATCCCTGAATACATTTTACGCTGACACCTGTCATCTTCATACATTTGACAGAAACAGATGATTCATGGCCTACGCAGGCCGCGATGGCATGGGATTAAAATTTACCAATGCACATTCAAACGTATTGATATTGAAATACGACCATGGCGCGTCATTCAATGCAAGTCCCTTTGGATGCCACGGCATCATGGTTAAAGCATAGCAATTTATGTCGTATTTCGATATCAATATGTTTGAATGTGCCTTGTTAAAAAATTAAACCCCTTGTCTTTCTGTCCTGGTCTGCAAAATGTATTTAGTGAGTTGTTGTGGGCCCTTAGGATATGTTACTGAAGACTGGAAGATTTTATTGTTGAATGTTTTTTCTACTTGTATTTCTACCTGTATAATATTTGTAAAAGCTTTCAGTATCAATAGATACTAAACTAACTATGTACCTACAATATGAAGAACTGGAGTGTTTTATACTTACTTACACCTATTTTTGTTTCATTACATGCTATCGGAAATCTTTATAGAGAATGGAGGTGAGTTTCTATTTATTTTGACTATAAAACCCATACTTTTTGTTTATTACAATGTTCAGATTTAACCAATGAAGGCTTATGAAATATTTGGCATAGTAGACCCCACGTCGGTGGCGCAACAGTTTGGCCTTGAGCTGGCTGATTGTAGAACTGAGTTTCAATAGAATGCGAATCTAAGCTTTGGTTCTGACGTGCGGCCTACTGGACCATAATGTGAAAAAAAAATGCCTATGCAAAATAATAAATATCTTAAGTTCTGCAGATCATTATTATTCCTTTCATAAGCATTTGAAGGACAATTCGAGCTAAAAAGAGTTCAGCCTCAATAAAATTTTCAAAGTACAATTTACCTTCACTCAATCGACATACTTGCTAAACACACAACGTTATTTCAGGCAGAGGTAAAAGAACAGCAGTTATCGAATCCAAACTTCGTACGGAGCATTCTTCAGAAGAAAAACGTAAGGAACATCAAAGGGAACTGGCTATTACTCTAAACGAAAAGGCTAAGGAGAGATTAGCTAAACAGTCGAGCGGTAAAGAAGGAGAGAAGTTGAGGAAAAGCACCGTTTCGTACAAGAGTACCAGCCAAATGCCAAGGGAAAATGAAGTTAAAGAACTCAAGTTATATGTTGGTGAGTGTAAAAGAACTTTTCTGTAACTTTATTGAAAAACTTGCAATTCGCCCGCGACTTCGTCCGCAAAAATTGTGATAGCTCGGCTACTTTGCATGATATCAATATAATTTATAGCCTATGTTACTTGGTAAAGATGTAGCTTTCTAAACGTGAAAGAATTTTTTAAATCGGTTGATTCGTTCGTGAGTTAAATCGTAACAAACAAAAAAAAAACATCTCTCCTTTTAACAATACTAGTTTAGTTGTGTAAGTTATTTACACTCGCAGTAATCACCAATGCTACTCGCTGCTATAATATTTTTTCAAGCAGTACACCCCTGCTAATATAGAATTTTAGAATGAGTTCTACTTTGTAAAGTATCATCTCCACCACTTTATAATACACCATTGTGATAATTTAACTGTACATTTCCGCCGCGACGCGGCCCGCGTGAGCTTACGTTGATCTCAGTAACAAATCTTGATGACTTTGTGCAACAGGAACAAAACAGTATGTTTTCTTTCATGATTTCAACCATTCATGCCCTAACTTTATGTTTCCAGATCGCAAATATGAAACTGTAATATTGCCGATATTCGGTGTGCCGGTTCCATTCCATATATCAACGATCAAGAACATCTCACAGTCTGTTGAGGGTGACTACACCTACCTCAGGATAAACTTCTTCCATCCTGGTGCCACTATGGGCAGAAACGAAGGAGGGAACTACTCACAACCGGATGCCACGTTTGTCAAAGAAGTGTAAGTGTCCAGGTATTCTGGCTTCCATAATTATAATGTCTGTTACTATTTTCGAAACAGTCAAGAAAACCATGTAAATGTGGCATTGAAGCCAAGCCATATTGCTTAGCTAGTGGCACATTAAAAATACAAAGTTAGGGCTGAATCCTCAAATGATGTTTTGCCGGTTTTTTTTTCAAAGATGCGGCCTAGCATAAGTCCTGTAGTAATCAATAGCTGATATCAATACAAACATCTTTTGTTTGAGACAAAATGTTTTTAAGTGTCACGTTTCCGAGATATGAGCTTTCCAAGTTAAAATTTAATTAGTTGATGGCATCTTCAGCACAACTTTGATTTGATCAATCGATAGCTAACATCAACACAAACAAGTTTTTTCAGAGCCAAAATCTTCTAAAGCGTCATGTTTCCGTCAGGTCTTACGCGTGGCCGCTAATTAAAATCAAAATAGCGGATAAGGATGCTATCCTTGTCTTTTTGCTTTGTATTTTTGAGGTAGTATGGAGGTCTTGCATGAGTACTCTTTGGTGTGTTATTATTATGTGCACATGATGAACCAGGTTTTTCACTTGACGAAACTGCAATTTATTTATATTTACAGAACATACAGAAGTACAAACACAAAGGAGCCAGGCGAGATATCCCCTCCCTCCTCAAACCTCAACACTGGCTTTAGACTTATCAAAGAAGTACAGAAAAAGTTCAAAACAAGAGAAGCAGAAGAGAGAGAAAAGGAAGATTTGGTCAAACAAGACACCTTAGTTCTCTCACAGAGTAAAGGCAATCCGAAACTTAAAGACTTGTACATAAGACCGAATATCGTAACTAAGAGAATGAGCGGGTCTCTAGAATCACATACAAACGGATTCAGATTTACTTCAGTTAGAGGGGACAAAGTGGATATTTTGTACAATAATATTAAGAACGCATTCTTTCAGCCGTGCGATGGAGAAATGATTATACTGTTACATTTCCATTTGAAACATGCTATTATGTTTGGTAAGTTGAACCACAAAAGGCTTTTTTTTCAGTAAATTACGACGCTCTGTATCTAGCGTACACAGAGACGTCAAACGTATATGCTTCTTTCTTTATCGTGCAGTTCATTACCTGCCTAACCAGCAGTGCAAGTACGTAGGATTCGATAGGACTCGATAAGATAAATTTGACAGTTATTCTCGATAAAATGAATAATTATTTGACTCGATAAAACCTCATTTTATCGAGAATAACAGTCAAATTTATCAAATCGAGTCTTATCGAATTTTACGTACTTGCACTGCTGGTGTCGTTTTAATGCCGCCCATGGGTGGGCCTCTCGGCTTATAACGTATATGCAGACCCTTTGTTTATTATCAATCATCATTACCAAGTAAAGCGCAACGCCTACGCGGCGTAAACGAGATGTTACTCAATGCTAGATGCGAAGTTATCTATTTGTCCAAAAAACAACATTACGGACGCTTAGAATATATTACTCAACTCTCTCCTGTTCTAACAAGAATTCCCTCTTTTCCAGGCAAAAAGAAACATGTTGACGTCCAATTCTACACGGAAGTGGGTGAGATAACGACGGACTTGGGCAAGCACCAGCACATGCACGACCGCGATGACTTAGCGGCCGAGCAGAGCGAGAGGGAGCTTAGACACAAGCTCAAGATTGCCTTCAAGAACTTCTGCGAGAGAGTCGAGAACATGACCAAGCAGGAGGTCGAGTTTGATACGCCTTTCAGGTTAGTTAGAACTTCTTTGTAATTTTTAGTTGCTAGATAATCCGGTGACGAAGTCGTGAGAGCAGTACCGATACGAAAGGCACAATCTGCACACGCATCGCTGTGCTGCGGCTAGTTCGACTTTAGATCTTGTTGCGTACCCATAGTCGATCTTAGTTTCGGCATAGTATAAAGAGGTGCAGTAGGTTATCTCCGGCCCAATCCGCGTTTTAATCACCTACCGTACTTTCCTGGCTCAGGGTTGTCACTTTTAGCTGTAAATTTTTGTTCTGTTGTTACGAATGATTACGATTCGAACTTCGGTCTATTTAAATCTGATTCACAATTCGTCAATTATTTTATATTACGGTTTTATAACTGTAAGTAGGTACTTAATTACTATACCTACCTACAATACTGAGAAATCGGCATGACTAAACGTAAACAAAGCAATAGCGGCGTATCAATTGACAGATCAAAAGTACCTAATACATTCTAGTGGGAAAGTAGGCCTGTCTACTTCGTCTGTCTGATAGAAAACTAGTACAACAAAAAAAAGTAGGTATTTTCATCATCAAGTGTAAATTATTTGCTAAATAAGCGACTTGCTTACTTTTCCTGTTCAGTAGGTAATATGAACGGAGACAACTCTGGAATCGATGAATTATTTGGACACCCAAACACAGCATATCAATAAGTTCTCCTGCGATTATCACACATTTTTCATTTATTTAGCGGTGCCGAAAAGCCGTGACGCGCGCACCTTGTGCGGTGTTAGCCTCGACTGGCGGCAGTAAGACACGGGTCGAGATTTTGTTTGAGTGTGCGTGCGGCGACGTAAAGATAGTATGGCGCACACATACAAGCCGCGCGCGGTGCGCTTGTATGAAGATCACCTACTTCCCTTTTTATTCTATGGTTTCGGGACCCAATGTCGTAACCGTAAAGCATAAAAAATAAGCAAAGAACTGCTCTTTGCGTTTCTTGCTTATTGTTTGAATGTGATAATATAACTTTTTTTATATTACCTCCACAGAGAATTAGGCTTCCCCGGAGCCCCATTCCGCAGCACAGTCCTTCTCCAACCCACTTCGGGCGCCCTCGTCAATCTGACCGAATGGCCACCATTCGTCATAGCCCTAGAAGACGTCGAGTTAGTCCACTTCGAAAGAGTACAGTTTCATCTCAAGAACTTCGATATGGTGTTTGTTTTCAAAGATTACGCTAAGAAGGTCGCGATGGTGAACGCTGTGCCTATGAACATGCTGGATCATGTCAAGGAGTGGCTTAAGTGAGTATGTGTAGTGGTTGTTTACGAGCTTGAATTTTATGACAATGGTATAAGGTTTAAATTTTAATGATACGCTTGCGCGAAATGTATGAACTATAGTTGAATTTATGAAAACACTAGAAGTGTTTTATATCGTGTCAAAAGTCCGAATCGCGGGTAAAGGCGAATTTCCCGTCTTTCACCCCGGATTCGGACTTTTTATTGGGAAGGGTTGAGTAAAACCAGACTGCAGATTGGTATTTGCCACCAAAATGTAGATTTACTAATGAAACTTTTATACTTGAGCTCAATTTCTTTTCCCAGTTTCGAAATTTCAATTACTTTTTTTCGTATTTTCTATACTAGTTAAATTCTAAAAATAAACATTTCTCCCCAGCTCTTGCGACATTCGTTACTCTGAAGGCATTCAGTCGTTGAACTGGACGAAGGTCATGAAGACCATCACAGACGACATCGAGGGCTTCTTCGACAACGGTGGCTGGTCCTTCTTGGATCCCGAGTCGGACGAAGAAAATGCTGCGAATGTTAGTACCGTATCTATGATTATACAGGGTGTAAACCACCTCATCACAAAGCCGTTAACCAAGCATTCTGTACATCAAACTAAGTAACTTTACGCAAAAAATGTTGCTGGGAAACAACTTTTTTTTTTTTGAGGTTATAAATCATGTTTTGTGGTAGAACTCAAAGTAACGCACTTAAAACATTGTGCTGATGGATGGATTGAATAGTACGGGGGTCATGGAGGTGTTAAAAGTCAAAATCTTGTATTTGAAAAAAATACTTGTCAAAAAGTTGTAACTTGGACCCCCCATATCACCGTAACTAGAAGGTTCCCAGGTATGGTGTAGAACAAAAAATTATCGCAATGACGGGAAGAACAAGTGTCTTTCGGGTTCGAGAAGAGGTGTTTTACACCCTTTATTTTAGTTAGGGACTGCCTCATTGCTCAGTGTACATTGGTATAACGTAACGTAAATGTAACACGAATGGGCCGTCCAGACTCCAGACTTATGCAATGCATCGAGAAACGTAACCCAACAACAAGGCGAATTTGTTTCAGTTTGTTACATTTCATGTTATGATTCACCAATGTGTACCCAGCATAATGGTTGCAATTTGTTTGTTGTACGTGTCATTACTTTCCAGAATTTGATCTTTAATAGCGACGTTATCGAATGGTTTCATAATACAGAACGTGGTTCGATTCCGGCTAGGAATATTGATTTTTCTTAAATCCTATGATGGAGTTTTCATCAAATTCGGGTTCGAAACTTCTTAGAGCATTTTTCACTATCCCTCATAGTTTCGGTTTTGGATATCCAAGCCCACTTGAAAATACACCCTGTATTCGCCTCTGCATTACGTGATGTATTATGTTTAAAAAGAATATCCATTGACTTCCCTCTTTGTTATTTTCGCATCATAGCCTAGTTTAGTTCCAGTTCCAGTTGGTCTACATATTACTAATAGTATCATACCTGTTACAGGATGAATCGTCCGAGGAAGAAGACGACGCGTACGAGCCGACGGATGCTGAGAGCGAGGAAGACTCCGAAGGTTCTGAGTACGACTCCGAAGCTTCGGACGAGTCCGATGTCTCTGGCGACAGTGATGGTAAGCCCATTCCTTTACTAGTGAATGAGCAAAATTTAAAATGATGAAAAACTACGAAATTACTCATCATCTGCGTAGCCTTTTCCCAACTATGTTGGGGTCAGCTTCCAGTCTAACCGGATGCAGCTGAATACCAGTATTTTACATGGAGCGACTGCCTATATGACCTCCACAACCCAGTTAGTACTGGGTAATACGATACCCCTTGGTAAGACTGTTTGTCAGACTTTTTGGGCCACTGACTACCTGTAACGACTGTCAAAGATCTACAAATGACAGCCGGAACCAACTGCTTTCCGAGGCACGGAGGAAACTTTGTATGTAATGGGTTGTCGCCCATCCCCAAATCAACCTAGGCAAGCACTGTTTAACCTAAAGATCGACCCGAGCGGCTGTTATTATTGAGCCACGAGCTCCTCACGAGAAATTAGTGAAAACTTACGCGAGAAATTAGTACTATAATTACTTCAGTTAGGGACACAATCTTAAAGACCGTTTTGGTACTTAGTTTCTTAACTACAGAGTTCACTGACGGCTGACTACTTTCAACCTTATTACTTAGGGTATAAGGGTGCAATGTTGTAGATCGTCAGTGAACTCGGAAGTACACGAGCATATCTACGATTGTTTTGCGTTGACCGCGTGAGAAGTTAAAGTTAAAAGCTTCTCCACACCAGAGCTAAAGCAATCTGAGGTAAAGAATTTATAGACTTCAATGTGTATACTCGTATTATATGTATCTGTCGAGAAACTCGTTAAGCTATCATGAGAGGCTATCACTCGAATGATAAAACGAGTGTATTGAACTTTCATACCTACTTATTTATAACTTTCATACCTGCTAAATCACGGTATTAGCCCCGACTTAGTATCGTAGGTTATGGGTGGCACTTTAGTTTCTGTAATTTATTTCATCACCAGTGCACTGCGTTCAAAACGGTGAAGGATTACATCGTGAGGAAACCAAGTTCTAGAGCCAAAAATTTATGTCCATTTCAACCACGCGGACAACTCATAATATTTGATGAAACTTTGCCAGGAATTAGTCGTAATTTGTTACTTTACACACCTCTTTTCTTGAATTTGTCCCAAAAAAAACCAAGACGCTATGACAAAGAATAGTTGGCCGCTAGAACCGCCACTTGCCGTAGTCACCGCCCGTGATTACACAGAAACTATATAATGCAGATAGACGAATGATACATCAAAAGAAAGGTCTTACTTTGTTTAATTTGTCCCAAAAATAAAAAACGTCAAAACGTAAATAAACAAAAAGTTATGCAATGTTTAGTTTTCAGGTTATGAGTAGGTAGGTATATCACCATAAGTATCAAATTAATAGAGGCTAATGTGTATAGACAATTAGATTTTAATTTGTTACAGCGAAAAAACACAAAAAAATACTAGAAAGTAGGTTCAATAATATGTTAGAGTCGATTTTAGTTGGCCGCTCGGACGGCAATATGCCTAAAATACAATGGCGTTTATCTCGTTATTAAAAGTAGGTTTAAGCTTAATTAGAGTACTAATCGACGGGTAACGTAACCTAGTTTGCATAAATATGGCGAATATAACTGCAGCATTCATATTTTAGAAGATATTTACAAAAACACAGTAGTATGAAATCGTATGAGAGTAGGGTGACCATGAATTTTCACATTTTCGGAATTTTCGATATTCACATCTTATTTTTTTAGGGAGAGTGCATAATTTATAAAAGTAAAAGTCACAAATCGATTAAAATTTCTTTATTCATAATCAACACAAAGGCAAACAAATCAAGTAATAAAAGTCAACAAGATAAATAAAATGTATAAAGGGTGTAAAACACCTCTTCACGAAGCCGAAAGGCACTTGTTCTCCCCATCATTGCGGATTTTTTTTTGTTCTACACCATACCTGGGAACCTTCTAGTTACGGAGATATGGGGGGTCAAAGTAACAACTTTCTAACAAGTTTTTTTTTTAATACAAGTTTTTTTTGTAAGATTTTGACTTTTAACACCTCCACGACCCTTGTACTATTCAATCCATCCATCAGCACAATGTTTTAAGTGCGTTACATTGAGTTCTACCACAAAACATGATTTATAACCTCAAAAAAAAAAGTTGTTTCCCAGCAATCATTTTTGCGTAAAGTTACTTAGTTTGATGTACAGAATGCTTGGTTAACGGCTTTGTGATGAGGTGGTTTACACCCTGTAGATTAGGAAATATAGAGCAGAATCTGAAATAAAGTGTAAAAAATTTTCGAAAACTTTTTGAGAGTTGCAAACTTGGGTATACATAGCCATAACGGGTCCAAACAATATACTAAGAAATCAGATGTACATCATGTCTTTTTCATTCATTTCTCGATTTTGACCGGTGTATATTTTAAAGGTGCCGTAACTCGGTAACCAATAGACCTACAGAGCTGCGGTTAGACTTAATTTGTCACAAATTTAATACGGTTAAAAACATGTCAGATGATCTTTCCTCGAGAAATGCGTGGGTTAGAACATATAGAGCTGAATTTGAAAAATGACCAAAAATCTAGCGTTAGTTAGGCTGTAAAAAATTTACACAACTTTTTAAAGAGTTGCAAACTTGGGTATAGATAGCCCTAATGGATCCAAACAATATACTAAAAAATCAGAGATACGTCATGCATTGCGAATTTAGCGATTTTTTGGACGGATTTTGACTGGCCTATAAGATCTGTCATTTTTCAACATAGTTTTTGGTAATTTTTATCAAGACTGATCGTTATTATTTATGAAATTATGTAGGAACACTGGCAAAAATGGCAATGCAGATAGAACGTTACTTTATATAATGAAAGAAGTGTGGTTACGACGCAATTATATTTTATAGATAAATTAAAAGCTAATGTAGGTAAGTTATTAAGCTAAGAATATTTTTAAGAGATGACCACACTTGAAGTGAAGTGAAATCACATTAAAATGTGGCAGAGACGAATTTCATGTCTTTTTATAGATACTTAATAATTATACGTACGTACTAAGTACAGTTTATTACTTTATTCAAGTCATCATAAAATTGTAAAAAATTAACTTACCGCAGTCGATTTGGATCCCTCTGCAATACACTTTTTGGTGGTGAGTTCCAACATATAAGTGGGCACAACTGATAACTAAGCACTTTTAGACACTTCTGGATTTGGAATGATAATTGTCTCAGTAACTTAGTAGTATGAAAATCACGGGAAATAAATACGTACGAGCATACACTTCAAAATTCAGCACAGGAATGATATTATTTGCAACAAAAAATAATCGCTTTTTAAACCCCTTGCGACAAATATTTTTAACAATAGTTTGGAAACAAAAGAGATTATTTTTCTGGAATCGTTCCCATCATAAAACACCTGCGGAAAGTCAATGAAACGAAATTTTTATCAGTAAATAAGTACCTACTTTAAAGAATTAAGTACAATAGACATCAATATGTCCGCAAAACGAACCGCATATTCGTTCAGAATACAACATTAACAAGATGCCTTTGTACTAATGTAATCATACTACAAACAGTTTATTACTTTATTCAAGTCATCATAAAATTGTAAAATTAAACTTACCGCAGTCGATTTGGATCCCTCTGCAATACACTTTTGGTGGTGAGTTCTACATTAACAAATCTAACATATAAGTGGGCACAACTGATAGCTAAGCACTTTTAGACACTTCTGGATTTAATGATAATTGTCTCAGTAAGTTAGTAGTATGAAAATCACGGGAATTAAATACGTACAAGCATACACTTCAAAATTCAGTACAGTAATGATATTATTCGCAACAAAAAATAATCGCTTTTTAAACCCCTTGCGACAAATATTTTTAACAATAGTTTGGAAACAAAAGAGATTCTTTTTTTGGAATCGTTCCCATCATAAAACACCTGCGGAAAGTCAATGAAACGAAATTTTTATCAGTAAATGGGTACTTTAAAGATTAAGAACAATAGACATCAATACGACCGCAAAACGAACCGCATATTCGTTCAGAATACAACATTAACAACATGCCTTTGTACTAATGTAATAATGGTCACCCTACTCTACTTGTATTCACTCGCCCTAAAAAAATAAGATGTGAATACTATATATCGAAAATTCCGAAAATGTGAAAATTCATGGTCACCCTACTCTCATACGATTTCATACTACTGTGTTTTTGTAAATATCTTCTAAAATATGAATGCTGCAGTTATATTCGCCATATTTATGCAAACTAGGTTACGTTACCCGTCGATTAGTACTCTAATTAAGCTTAAACCTACTTTTAATAACGAGATAAACGCCATTGTATTTTAGGCATATTGCCGTCCGAGCGGCCAACTAAAATCGACTCTAACATATTATTGAACCCACTTTCTAGTATTTTTTTGTGTTTTTTCGCTGTAACAAATTAAAATCTAATTGTCTATACACATTAGCCTCTATTAATTTGATACTTATGGTGATATACCTACCTACTCATAACCTGAAAACTAAACATTGCATAACTTTTTGTTTATTTACGTTTTGACGTTTTTTATTTTTGGGACAAATTAAACAAAGTAAGACCTTTCTTTTGATGTATCATTCGTCTATCTGCATTATATAGTTTCTGTGTAATCACGGGCGGTGACTACGGCAAGTGGCGGTTCTAGCGGCCAACTATTCTTTGTCATAGCGTCTTGGTTTTTTTTGGGACAAATTCAAGAAAAGAGGTGTGTAAAGTAACAAATTACGACTAATTCCTGGCAAAGTTTCATCAAATATTATGAGTTGTCCGCGTGGTTGAAATGGACATAAAAATTTAAAGACATCTGACATCTATCAACTGGCACTGGGCCTGGTGGGTTATATCCCACTCCCGCTCAAACAGAGGATACCTGTGTCCCTGCAATGGGAACATTCTAATCCAACATTAAATTCTCTTACAGATCAAGAAGACGAAGAATCCGGTAAGGACTGGTCAGATCTTGAACGTGAAGCTGCCGAAGAGGACAAAAAAGAGCGCATATACGATCGGGGCGGTGAAACAGACTTCGATCGAAAGCGTAAGGGTGGTCGCGGACGCTTCGAGGATGAAGGTCCCGGGAAAAAAGGCAAGCATGACAAGAGCTCCAGCAATCATAAGAGCTCAAGCAACCATAAAAGCTCTAGCTCTAACCATAAGAGTTCGAACCACAAGAGTCCGTCGAAGCATAATAACAGCAGGTTGGTTACAGTTTATTATGCCCATGTAGGTTTGTATCAAGAACTTCTCTTCCCTTTAATATTATGTTGCTTGATGTTGGCTTGGCACGTACTGTAGGCGCATGAGTTGAACGCAGAGCTTTAGGAATACGCACGACGAACGATGAATGTAAGGACAGCACTACACTGCGAGAGTGGGAAGTGCGGCGCGGGGAGATGCTCCCGCCCTGCACCTCGGGCCCCGACTGCATTAACTATCTAATGATGAAATGTCATGCGTCCGTTCAATAAATTATTTCCCCTTTTCTCGGCGCCGTTGTTTTAATGATGTGGCTTCGTCTTGACGCCAGTATTTTACTATGATCTTTTTATGTTTCTAACTCAATAACCTTGTCTCCAGCCCTTCAAAGAACCGCGATAAACATCACAAGTCGTCGCACCACGAGCGCGACCGCGGCAAGAGCGACAGCAAGTCGCACAACAAGTCTAACGATAAGAAGCACTCCAACGACCGCTCTCACAAGCGCTCGCGCGACGACAGTCGGGATCATGACCGTCATCCTAAGAAAGCCAAGTGAGTATACTACATGTATTTTTATAAAATTGCGTATTATGATGTCCAGACAAGCTATTTTCCCATGAGTGGTCAATGTGATAATTTCCTATCCTACTTTTAGCTAGATAATAATAGTGCACAGCGATCATCAATTAAATTTGGTAGTGATGGCGACCCTTCCTAACTGTGTGATGAGGTTTTGCCACTTTTCAGGTTAGCCAAGTTGGTACACCAAACCATGTAACATAATTATGTTGGATATTTTCCTAGTGTAATATTGGTGGTGTCTTTGGGCAAAAATCCTATCCCATTCAGGGAACTATAAAAGACTAAAGCCTTTTTTCTGTTGTTTCAGGAAATAAACCGCCGAGAACTTATGATTTCGTAAGGAGCAAACACGGGTTTCTGTTGCCGTATGGCTCGTTTCATTTCACTGTGTTCTCACACCCAATGTCCGTCTGTGTTGTTCAAAATCAGGTCTGAATGTGTATGTATGTAGTTTATTTCTGATTCCAATGAAAATGTAATAAAATAATACCACGAAGAATTAAATGTAAGTTGATTTATTATTTGTTGATTTCATTTTTCTATTCCCGAGTCATGGACATAATCAACTGATTATATTCAAATTACAATGGTATTGTTACCATAAAACAAAATAGCTTATTAAAAACCAATTACTACTGTAGTAATTTCGAGACTATTTCAGTTTATAACATAATTTAAATTAAGCACACTGAATAAGCAGGCACGTGTTTGCACTGTGACCTAATAACAAAATCTCCTGGGGTTAGGTCGTTATTACTAACTTACGAACATCTAAGTGAATCACATAATTATAATGTACATTATTTACATAAGTACTACATCTACTTCCATGTAGATTAATTAAGCATGGAACACTGATCGGCAACAAACGTAGGTATCGCAACAATACAATTTTACAATCATTATATGGAACTTATAAGGACACAAGTTTCATATAACCTCCCACTCATGCCCGTTTTCACTTAAACTAGGCCACTCTTTAACGAATGCCTAAACAAAAGCGTGTTGTTGGATTCTCAACGCTAGACTCACAGCCGAAAGTTGAAAACAGGCATTCTTACATCGACGATTTCGATTGGTACGACGCAACTAACAAACAAACGTGCGAATCGTACGACTCTTGCCGATTGGTTTTGTATTGCCGCCAAATTGACATTTAATAAATATTAACTTAAAATATAGGTAACAAATATGCGATATTGTGACGCCCAACAATTTCTTTTGATTACGATGCGTGGCCGGTTATCATCGATCAGTGATCCCTCTTCTATGCGTCGTCAGACTCTTGCGCAGCCACGACTGGCCTACGAGGCAAGACTGATATCCTCGAGTCGGGAACCTTTACTTCCTGCACCTTTGGAGTCTCTTGCTCCTGTGTCTCACTTTTGTACCAATTCTTCTTATTGACTAGCATCAATATCATGAGTGCTGGTAAGTGTATTAGTGAAAACCTGAAGAGTTTCCTTGAACTGTTACTGTCCGATTTCTGGTGGAATTGCCATGCTGCAAATATAAAAATAAAATAAGATTTTATTTTGCGTTACATATTCTTGAACAAAGATTATGAAAAACAAACTATTCACACGTGCATCAATATTTACATACGAATGCAGATAATGTAAAAGATTATGATATCTTACCTAAGTACATAAAATAAACATTTAGTGGTAAGGATTCTAGCGCGAACCACATGTTGGTCACTTCTAGATAGGATGAGGCAGTACACGTGGCAATGATCACTCCCGTATGCCTGAGGGCTACTTTTCGGCATAGTGCTGAAACATAACATAGAATTAATAAAAACTATTTTTTAACTAGGTATAGACAACACATATGCGTTGGAAGACCTCCCACTAGGTGGACCGATGACCTGGTGAAGGTTGCGGGAATCCGGTGGATGCGAGTCGCAAGGGACCGGTCAATGTGGCGACACTTGGGGGAGGCCTATGTCCAGCAGTGGACGTCTTTCGGCTGAGATGATGATAGACAACACAATGTTAAAGGAAAATGTCGTGGGGAAAGTTTTGAGTATATATGTGGATGGGTATTAATATGAGTAGAGGAAGACCTAAGAAACGATGGATGGACTGTGTTAAGAAGGATATGGTAAGAAAAGAAGTGTCTGATGAGATGACGAAAAATAGAGAAGTAGTGGAACAAGATATGCTGCGCCGATAGGGCAAGAGAATTATGAGACAACACAATGTTACAAGTACCCTAATCTACAATAGTTCACTAACTAAAGCATCTGATCTACGATTAAAGTCAAGTCGTAGACGACTGCAAGGTTCTTTTGGCGCGTGGCGACAATCAGAACTAACGCAATTAATAATTTCGAAAATGTTTACCAAACAACTGACAGCGCCATTCAAACGCCATAAACACGCAGCACTGTAGCTAACACAATATTCAGTTGAGCTTGAAATTATTGCTTTTCACAAGCTCGAATGACTTTTATGACAATGCATGCATAGGGTTCAAATTAGAATAACTCATATGACTATTTGTTAAATAAATACAAAACTTGATAAATTTTAGTATAGTATAATCGACTCACCAGGATCAGTGACCGCCATCATTCTATATCCTGCTCTCGTGTAATCAGGCCGTAGGTTCCATGACAGCGCGTTGAAGTGCGGGAACTGCCATGAGTACAATATGACGGCGAGCACGATCGCGCCCGGGTCCAGCGCGCCTGCGCATCCCGCCCAGCCCATTAGAGGGGGAATTGCACCCACTGTAATAATGGAATAAGAGAATGAAGAAAATTAATAGTGTTGCTTGAAAGGCAAGGATATAGGATTATTATGTTGTAAGTAAATGACTTTTTTATTTTTAGTAACTAATTTTCACTTTCAGATTATATGAGAGAAAATAAAGCTGGCCATTATTTCAGGTGTTAAAAATTAAAACTGGTTCGTCCACCAACTTTCAAAAACGGGGTTTTAATGGTAACATTTTCATTTCGGGACTGCGTAATACCTCAAAAAAGATCATTTAGTTTAGACAAACATCAGACCCATGTCTGATAAGAAGCTAACTATTAAAGCAACTAAGCCTAGTTGTTAGTTAGTTTCTTGTGATAATAAATAATATGAACTAGCTTTTGGGTATCTATCTGTACTTATAATATTATAAAGCAGAAGAGTTTGTTTGTTTGTTTGGTTGAACGCGCTAGTCTCAGGAACTACTGGTTCAAATTGAAAAAATATTTTTGTGTTGGATAGTCCATTTATTGAGGAAGGCTTTAGGCTACATAACATCACGCTACGATTAGGAGCGGAGCAGGAATGAAAAATGCAAAAACGGGGATTTTTTTTTCCTTTCGTTTTTTTCTCATATGTGACGCAGACGAAGTTACGTGGCTCAGCTAAAGTCCGGTCGCCGAGCACGAAGAATTTCGTACAATGACCTGTTATTACCTGTCTCTGTCACTCCCACGTAAATATAATGAGTATCGCTCGCACAGATGCAATGGCCGCCGTCCTCAGGAATTGTAAACCTTTTGAGGTTAAGGTCATTTATTCTCATAGAAATTCACTATCAAGTGAATAATGAATTTTTATGAGAATAAATGATCTTAAACCTCAAAAAGTTGTGAGAATATTAATACTAGACACTTAAAAATAACAAAAAGTTGGGGTATTACAAATAATTAGACGTCGATTTTATAAATATTTTGAAGGTAGATTACAAATCAGTGCCGGCAAAATGTTCGTTCGATACATGTAAACAAGTATCTGTGGAACACAGATAAACGGTGACTGGATGTGGCTTTTACCTAACACTGTAAGGTTTGTTCTTGTTTGTATGTGGTGGTTTTTTGGTTGGCCTTGAGTCACGACAAAAAATCCAGACATAAGTTATTTTTATTTCTGCCGAATTAGTAATTCTATGGGTGCTTACATAAAGAAACAGGTTTCCGGTACAGACAAATCGGTACGGGTCGGTACCGATCGGTACAGGTATAGTATTTCAATATAATTCTATTCACTCACTTATAAAGAAACAGGTTGTAACTTGTCAGTGCCGACTACCTGGACCGAGCCATACGGGTTTAAGCATTTACTGGTGTAGGGTGTGTGTTAATAATATTGAAAATGGATAAATTGGATAACGAAGTTTTGATAGCTTTGGTGTTTGATAAACAATGTTTACGGGACAAAACTCATAAGTTCCACAGCAACAGAAATGTTACAGACATGTGTTGGAAAGAGATCAGTTTGGAAATTCCTTTTCATCGTCCTTTATATCTTTTAAGAATAAATGATAAATGTTCCATATTTAGTTCTTTTTCTGTTAATATCAGATACACTAACTATTCTTCTCTTTCTATATTTGACGTAAGTACTTTCTAAAAGTAAAAAAATCTTCGTCCGACGAACTGGAGGCCATGATTGTCACTAAGGACAGATTCACCTATTTCTTTATGCGAGTCAACACTGTACCGATCGATACCGACCCGTACAGATTTGTCTGTACCGGAAACCTGTTTCTCTATGTAAGCACCCTATGTCGATTTTTGTAAGTTATACTTAATATAAAATTTAAATAAATAATTTACATAATAACAATAATTTATTTAATAAGCTGGTAAATTAACTTTCTCCTTGAAATATTTCATGAAAACCGCACTTAACAGAAAAATGTTTGTGACCACTGTCAGTAGGTAAAGAGGTCATTCTCAGATCAAATAAAAAAAGTAGATACCGCACTTAGAACAAGAAAGTGTCGCCATTTTTTCAACTATGTGTGAGTAAATGAAGTATTGCCACGTTTTGAAAAAAAAAATCCCTTAAAATTGCATAAAATAGGTAGATACGCCAATGGGAAAATAAATGTCTCATAAATTACAATAACATTATAAATATGTAGGAGGTGTGTAGGATCACTTTATAAATGGTCTCAACAGATAGTCCCGAAAAAAAATACAACAAGGTTATGTAAAGAGTGTTTATTAAAAATAAATAACATAAAACAAAAAAGACGGAATCATTTCGACTCTGTCGAATAGCAGCTACCCAAGTACCCATTCATCTCTTATTAAAATATTTGCTGGCAACCTAAAACCAATAATATTTGATAGTAAAAAATAGAAGGTAAGTACTCGAGAATGTAGAAAGAAACGAGTAAAAAAAATAACTATTTACATAAAATGAAGTGATTATAAAATAAAACAATAATTATGTCCACTCTGTGCCTAATTATTTTGCTATGACTTTGCTTACAACTTACTTACCCACATTTTTGGGTATTACAAATACGAACTCCTGGCAACACTCTCTCGAAACGTCATTTCGGGACATTGACGTTATTTATGTGGAATAACCTCAAAACTGTGTTTGAATAATATAAAATAAGATAGTCTTGTGAGTTCTTACGTGTGAAACGATATTCCTTCAGACTTTTTGTTCACTTTCAAGTTGTTTTTACACCATTTCATAAAACACGACGGCATTTTTAAGGCAAACTTACTGCACGACGACCCGTAGGATAATAACAAAAATGAGCATAGTTTGGTGCATGTGTGTGGGTGAGTGCGTGTGTTTACTTGAATGAGCAGAGTTTTGTGGCTTCACTATTGGCAAAGGCCGTGCGGTATCTACTTTTTTTATTTGATCTGAGAGGTCATTGTACGAAATTCTTCGTGCTCCGCGACCGGACTAGTTTTCAATATAAGGAGAGCCAGACTCACTCAGCAGTTAAACTTTCAAGAGAGAATTCGGACCCTCCATTTTCTTGAACTTTAAATAACGTACACTTCGCAAAGTTGACGTCAACCTTATTGCTATTACTATTAAGGTTGAAAACTATGTCTGTTGACAACTGAAACTTGAAACTACATCTTTGACATCTCAGATCTTCAGGTTGAACCAACTTATCCAGCAATTAAAAGAAAGTAATTAAACAAAGCTTACCTACAGATCCAAGCCAGGTATTATAAATAGACATCCTCTTCATAGGCGTATAGACGGACGTGTAAAGTACTAGGTTAGCAGCGCCCAGGGCTGCTGTGAGAGGGTTGACGCCGAAGTAGAGCAGGCTCAAACCGGTGGTGCCTGTTAGAGCTGCGAAACCTACTGCGTGGACTGGCCTAGAAGAGGAAATAACGATGTTAGGTTAGGATAGTAGTACATAAAATCATTAATTTTAGTGAAGCATGCGTATTATACTTATTGTTAATTACTCGCAACAGAATAAACAAGTCCTCACTTGGTTCAGTAAACTTAATTGCGATTTAATATTATTAAAATAAAGGTCGAATCAATAAATTACACGCTAAGTATTAAAAGCATAATTTCTTTGAAAAGTTAAGTACACAGTCCAATAACTTTTACAACAAATCTGATAAACAGTCATAAATTTATATTTTTGCTTATTGAGAGAATCATGGTGAAAATCAACGATATCACTACAACTATTTAAAACCCTACAGAACCTAGCACATTAACTTCACCTATAAATAAACTAATTAACTTTATACAATATTCTGACAAATAAATGAGTCTATTCAAATAATATTAGTGTAGAAAACAGAATCTAATAAAAATAGTTTCTTTTCTTTATTATCTACTTAAAAAAACTTTTTTGAAAAAAATTAAACCGACTTCACACAAAAAAGTGAAAAATAACTTTAGCTTCAGAAGTCGGTGACCTTTATTTGATCGATTTAGTTTTTTTGTCACCGACTTCTGAAGCTAAAGTTATTTTTCACTTTTTTGTGTGAAGTCGGTTTAATTTTTTTCAAAAAAGTTTTTATTTTTCACTTTTTAGTGGTTCACAGGTGCATACCCTTTCACAGCGTACCAGCGTGATTTTTTGTTATGAACTGGTGTAAACAATAGACAGACATGAGATTTCAGCAATCCCAGTAAGAGACACACATTTGCTACATTTAATGAGGAGTTCCGTTGCCTTTCTCCAAAGTTCTTCATCTAATCTTTACCAAATTTAAATGGGATCACTCCGAGAAAGTACTCTTTCTAAAACTACCCAAATCGCTTCTGGTGTGCCTATAAAATTTGAAGAGTTCCCTCTATTTCTCCAGGATCCCACTATCAGGATCCTGACTTGATGATTATTGGACCTTCTGGGAAGTTTACCCTTTCAAACAATTAAAAAACAAATTCGGTCCAGTCATCTTCGAGTAATCGGGGAACATTGAATTGAGAACCTCCTCCTTTTTGAAGTCGGTTAATAACGACGTTATGATACGTGACTCAAATATCCGGATAGCCTTTAAAAGATTTGGCCGAGTATCGTTAATTTGCTTCTAAGAATTGAAGAGTTCCGTTCCTTTGTCATGGATCCCATAACAAGAACCTAACCAAATTCTCATCAAACTACCCTTTAAGTAGGTACCCTTGCCAATTAAATAACAATACATGTCAAGGTAATAGGCTTATCCCCAATAAATGAAACTTAATACACCTAACTGTCGAAATCTGGGAATATTGTTCACTTCTGCGTACCCCTCAGAGCATACAGGCGTGATGTTACGTCATGATTTTGTATAAACAATAAACATTCAAGCGATTGCAGCAGTTACTGCAGATTTGCCGTGTATTTTTGAAGAGTTCCATTGTATATCTCCGAAGACCCGGATCAGATCTTCAGCAAATTAAAATACAACCACACGGGAAGCACCAGCTTTCAAATTAAAAAAGAATCATCAAAATCGGTTCACCCAGTCGAAAGTACTGAGGTAACAACCACTGTCGAAATCTGGGTGTATTGTACACATCTGCGTACCCCCTCAGAGCATACAGGCGTGATATTACGTCATGATGTTGTATAAACAATAAACCTACAAGCGTTAACAGCAAGCACTGCAGATTTGCCGTACATTTTTGAAGAGTTCCATTGTATATGTCCGAAGACCAGCACCAGATCTTCAGCAAAATAAAATGGGACCACATGGGAAGCATCAGCTTTCAAATAAAAAAAGAATCATCAAAATCGGTTCACTCAGTCGAAAGTTATGAGGTAACAAACACAAAAAAAAAAAAAAAAAAAAAAAAACATACAGACGAATTGATAACCTCCTCTTTTTAGAAGTCGGTTAAAAATGTTATTTGTCTTTTGATTACGAAATGTTATTTAGAAAAAAATTGAGATAAAATAATCTTTTGGATTCTTCCTTATTAAATTAATATTATGAAATAAGGTGGTCAAAAGGTTAGCGATTTCGAAATTCGAGTTTCCAACGTATTTTCAATAATAATTAGATACAATTAACAGTACCTACCCATAAAAACCTACCGTTAAGTACGAAAATGATAAGATTACATAATGAGAACAGAAATAATAAAAGCGCAAATTGAGTTAGATACTTTGTTTTTTTTTTCACGTTGTAGTTCCTACCTACTTTCTGATTCCAAAAGAGGACTTGGCGAGTAATTCTTCTAGAGACGCCCAATAATACATATACCTATCTGTATCACTTTAGATGTGTATTACATGGTCGTCTAGGCAGGTTTTTTTAAAGGTCTAAAATACTGTCTTAAGATGCATCTACACTTCTTTTCGTAGAACAACATTTACATTAGCATGTGATACTGGGCAACAATGGATGACAAAAAGATTTTGCAAAAGCTTCAAAAGTTAGGGGAGCAGCGGTGACCCAGTGGTGGCGGTCCGATTAGTAAGTCGTGGGTTCGAAACAAGGCAGGAATTACTTTGTGTAATTTATTTTATCACCACTGCTATCAAAACGGTGAAGGTACAGGTGAGAGGAAACCGGCATGTCCAAGAACCAAAAATTCTAAGACATGTGACATCTACCAACCCGCACTCGGCCCGCGTGGTCCATTCCCACTAGAGAGAAGGCCTGTGTCCCAGCAGTGGGGACATCATAGGCTGATTATGCTTCAAAAGTTATGGAAATTTATTGTGTTGCAAAATATTGCTCTACTAAATACTTTTGGTGTAGATACCTAAATAGACCTTAAAATTAAAATATTCCAAAAAGACTCTTACTCAAGTAATCCTTTGACCAGCACTCGATTTTTAGTCCTAGACATCTGTGCATCGAATGGTACTTCGTGGTATTGGTTGATAGAATTGGCGGCAGCAGAAGTGAGCCCCGTTCCGATCGCGCATAACGCGAACGTCGTCAAGTCGAAGGGCGCGGGCGCGAGCGCGTACCCGGCCATCGAGGACATCACTACTAACGCTGAAACAAGAGCATTTAATTAGCACTATTATACAATAATGATTTGTGATTCTAGTTTTCTGCAAAGTTGATACCAAGGGGCCTTTCGCTACCCCTATTCCAGATTCTTTCTCTTCCTATTTCAAAATCTTTCACCCAGTCTATCCCATTGATCCTTTCTTATGCAGGTTTTTCCATAAGAGCAGGAGATTTCAATAGTCTTATAATATCATCATCATCTTCTTACCGTTGTACCATGTATCCGTGGTCGCCACAACGCGTTTTTTTTTGTCTTATTTATCCCTTATCTTACCGAAAAGCCAAAAACTGAACTTTCCTCATGACACCCGCATCACATGCCTTTACCATAACTAAGGGACTTAAACATCACTAGCTAAATATGGATGTTACTATACACCTAGGCCTCGGGACATTGACCAGAGGTGGTGATGTTTCCATAGCCGAAGGCGGATAACCCGAGTGCAGGGCCGCTTGAGAAATCACCATTAAAATCATGCATGCACATAAAATGTGCGCATTTTCTCAGCTCAAGAAAAAACATCTAATAGATAAGTCTATTAGATGTTTTTTCTTAGGCAAATGCCTCCCCCATATCTTTACGTAGTCTCATCGAACCAGGTACCTATGTATTTATCTCTTGAACAAAGACATTCTTTGTCGTGTTGATGATTCCCATGCTTACCTATTAATATTTAAGTTCGAGTAGAAGTTTGCCATTGTAACATTATAGTACCACCATCTATGTTTTCAGTGTATATCATAGAAGGTTGATACCAATATTAGTAAACTAGTGTCGCAGTATTTCCAAACAACGGGTTATCGGATTATACCTACTGCCGTGCGTGTACTTATTCATCATTATCATTTCAGCCGAAAGACGTCCACTGCTGGACATAGGCCTCCCCCAAGTGCCGCCACATTGACCGGTCCCGTGCGACTCGCATCCAACGGATTCCAGCAACCTTAACCAGGTCATCGGTTCACCTAGTGGGAGGTCTTCCAACGCATCGTCTTCCGGTTCGCGGTCGCCACTCCAGAACTTTTCGGCCCCATCGGCCATCCGTTCTGCGAGCAATGTGCCCTGCCCACTGCCACTTAAGTTTGGCAATTCTTCGGGCTATGTCGGTGACCTTGACCGTGTTTATACTATGGTACTCACGTCCTCCATGGTCTCAGCCATGACCACTATGTTGTCGGCAAACCGAAGGTGTGTACTTATTACTGTTGCATAAACAGATTTTTTAAACCAAATTAAGTCGTTTCATCATCTTCCCGCCCTTGTCCAATGTTTTTTCTCTTGTATTCTCCCGTGTCAATCGTCTCGCTATCATTTACTCCTTTTTTTTCCATATCCAGTCTTTTGGCCCCTCTCGATCCAACAACATTTATATTCATCAGTCTTTTAGTAACATGCGATTTGAGCCAAATTGCGACAATTACTTCAAGAAATTGTTTACTTTTCTAGGAGTGTAAAAGTGTACCTATTTGGATTTTTCGACTAGAAAACATTTACTTGTCATTTTCCTCCTATTTATCGATGAACTACGAGGTTAAGATATTATGTCCGTGTCAAGTCTTTAGAAGATTGAATCTGCGGGGGGATCACCCCCAAAGACTACAAGAAAATGCGCAATTAAGCAGTATTACACGTGGTTTGTGTTATCACTGGCACGTCAAGCCGTTGTTCTTGTATAACATCAATCTATGAGAGTGAGAGAGATGAGAGTGCATCTGTATGTGCACTCTCTCTCCTATTCTGCGCTGAGATTTGCGCCATAACCGAAGACGGCCAAGACGACTGCATTAGGTACTAATGCGCTATCAGGCCACCTAGTGTGCCATGATCCATTATCTATTAAAGATATACTGGCGTCGATTATCCATGTAACTGATCAGCCGCGTCAGGAATGTTAACGGCTACTGTTATTGTTGATGATATCTAAATACTTCAACATAGAATGTTTGACGGGCGTTTGTTTTAGAATCGATCGGACGTGTGTTTATACGAAATGGCGTTAAAGCGAATGTCTAAACTTTAGACATTCGCTTTAACGCCTTTAGACTTTAGACTCTAGCACAGATATTATAATACTTCGTACAGATACCCAATCCCATACAAAGAAATGACACCTCCCTAAGTCAGGTTATTGCTCCGGTTATATCCCTTCCTCTATTTTTACAACAGATGACAGCACCAGCGTATCACTAATTGCCACAGATTGGAGTTTTACAACGCCATCTAGGAGTTCACCTCGATACTGGGTTGTTTCGATACTAAGTGGCATTGCATGAACTAGATGGCGCTGTTTTATATAGATTCTTACCATCGCCGTGCGTTCAAGAACGAGTAGATAATAACAATACAACAAAAAATGTCGGCGAAACATTTTCCTTTGTTTGAGTGAGTTAGCAATATTCACGCTGTAGCGAATGCCTCTTCATGTGTTTTTGAGTATTTCAATACTTAAGGTGGATGCTCCAGGGTAGCCCGCGATATATCAATTTTTTTTACGTTTTTTTGCAATTTGCAGGCCAGTGCTAGTTTGTATGTTGATGAAAATATCGCTCGAGACTGTAAGACATATATGTAAATAAAAAGGGAATGTTGAAACTCTGCGAACAGCAAAGTGAGGCCCGTCAAATTACGTCCCGCGGCTTTACCTTTTTATTTGGTCTGAGCCTGTATGTTAAACAAAATAATTATGATTCGTTGAAGTAAATCCGTAACACGTATCTATTCACAGAATTATCAGTAATTAAATCGTTAATACAATCCCATTGAATATCTTATTCATGAAAAAGTCATTCAATGGGATTAGATTAATTAAGGTGAAAGCGCCAGGGGGCCCGCGACATTCAAAGTTTCCTTACGTTTTTTGGAATTTGCAGGTCAGTGCTTGGTTGTATATTGATGAAAATATCGTTCGCGACTACAAGACATATTGTAGTTACAAAAATCGAAAATATCGACTGACTAATGAAATATTGCTAATATGGTTTATTTTTCTATTTGTCAATCGTTTTGACCCGTTTGGAAGATTCATGTCAAATAATGTTTTTTTACGTATTAGTTTGATTATTTTACAGCATAGTAGAGAAATGCATAACCAAATTTCGTAAAGTAAGTTAATTAAATTTCAGTTTAAATCGGTGAGTGTTTTTGCTTTGAATTATCGTATATGCATTATTATTATGCTATTAGCTACTGTTTCAATTGGCTATGACAACCTACACAAACGTAACAGGATACTTAATTGTTTAAATTTACTTAATAATATATATTTAGCTACATCTTATTAGAATGTTCTATTCTTGACATTATTAGCCCTGTATGGAAGCAGAATTGGAAAAAAGATATTGGTTTGGAAGTTATGAGCGTATCATCTTTGGGCGTAAATAAGTAACGTATTTAATACGAAAACGAAAAAAAGCGAAACCATACAGGGATAGATGAGTTATTAAAAATTTCAAATAACTTTAGTTTGAACAGATACATTCAATAGATTTTTCATGATATCCAGACTACCAAAGGTCTGCATAGAAAATTTCGCGCGCCCGGTTTAGTTGTAAATCGCATTGCATTTCGCTGCAAGTTGCCTCCCCGGTCAGTGGAGAAGACGGGAGGCACGCAGCGCGTGTGTGTGCGCAGTGTGCGGGTGCACACATGCTTGGTTTCGGCACCCGTGCGTGCTGTGCATGTAACTGGTTTTGTTTGCTATCGTAGGTACGAGTATGGCTTGAATATGGAATCCGATATTTCTTTATTGATAGTTCGTGTTGAATTTAGAATTTATGTCTAATTTTACTGACCCTGTCTTTGGACTTTGGATTCCGATTTGATATTGATTTACGGGCGGCGTTTGAATTTGGACTTGTTGCGTCAGTGAAGTGATCTTCAGCAATTCAAGAAATTAATTATGGGTAAGTGGAATCTTTTATTTTACTTTGTAAAATTCATGAGGGCACATGACGTGACTTTTATCAACAATAGGTTAGACGAAAAAAAAAAATAGTCCGTCAGGTAGATAATTAAAAATATTTGACCCGTATTTTTCTTTTGGTACATAAATCAAAATTGACGAAGATACGACGCTTTTAAAATTCTCAATACGTCACGCCTATGTATAATTTTTAGCTAGTTCTGACGTCACGAGCTCCCACTCCCGAGTTTCGATGCGTTTTATTTGACCCGTATTTTTCTTTTGGTACATAAATCAAAATTGAAGAAAATACGACGCTTTTAAAATTCTCAATACGTCACGCCTAGGTATAATTTTAGCTAGTTCTGACGTCACGAGCTCCTACTCCCGAGTTTCGATGCGTTTTATCTTTGTGAATATTCTATGATTTACAAAAAAATAAATATGTGTCCATTATTTTTAAATACTTTAACTGACGGACTACATAGATTTGTATTTTTTTGATACTGTCGTCATTCCTATTCTAAAGTTTCACGCGCATTTTAGAATTATAAAGTACCGACTGCCTACATCTTTATTTAGAAAAATGGCTTCCTTTTGTTTGTGTACAATGCTGTAGGGCCAACTAAAGCTCCTGTAGGTTTAACAAAATGTGCGTTTAAACTTTTGTGTAGGACAAAAGTTTGTTGAAGCATGTTTTGATAAAATTTAAAGCAGTTAGTTAATAATAACTACCTACTTACTTTTGACGCAATAACATGATGAAAATTATAGTATAGTGACTTTTAATATAAATTCAATTATCAAGATAATGCACATACTTATTTGGATAAGGATTAATACTGAATAGAGGAAAACGGCTTGGCAAAGTAGGTCATATTTTTTAATTTTGAAGGATAAAAATGGTTACATAGAGTTTACCATAGAAGATATACTTATTATAATCTCCTATGGTAAACTCTATGGTGTTATTATAGATATACTTATTATGTTATTACGGACTTTTCTTTAGCTTTTTATAAGTCTTTATCACATAATTTTGTTAAATCTAACAAGGGTTAGCCTGTGTACGCCATGAAAGCTCCCGGAAATTGATACTATTGACGACTTGACCACGAAATATTGATTGTGTGTGTAAACACCTTCCTCATGAATCATTCTGTCTATTTGGTAAAAACCGCATGAAAATCCGTGCCTCAGTTTTTGAGTTTGCCACGGACAGACAGACAGAAAGACAAATGCGGCGGAGACTTTGTTTTATAAAATGCAGTGATAGTGATCATTTCTAAGTCAGCGTTTTCTATTATGAACGAATAAAAAAGTTTTGGCAATATTTGCGATAGACTCGCTTTCGACACTCACAAGCTCGGCCTGGCGAGTGTCGGAAGCGACTACGAGTACTACTAAATTAAATAGTAGTAAGTCATTTTGCTACGGCATTGTAGTATGTTTTGGATAGATTTGATTTCTTACAGAATAACCTTTTGTGTTACAGAGGCAAATAAGGATACACGTATGGGCGAAAAGACCAGCCTATAGCCAAGTGTTGCTCGCAAAAAGAGGTGCAGAGTAAAAGGTAGATTTTTAAGTGCAAATAAAGAAAATATTCCTGCAACAATGACTTTTTCTGAATCGAAAGTTTTTTTTCGTGTAAACCTAATTAAATGACAATACAAATGCCATAGCGGTAATGAGACTGCCTTACGTTCTTAGAGTCCCAGGGTTCGAATCCCGGTAGGAGCAAATGTTTGTGTGACGAGCATGTACATTATTTTGTTTCCGAGTCATGGATGTTAATATGTACGATAAGTATGTATTTACAAACAAAAAGTATCTATGTAGTATATCAACTACCTGATGACCACGACACAAGCCTCGTGGCTTAGTGTGGCACTAGATGGCGCTGCGTGTAATGTCCAGCAATATTTTTACTTATTTTCATACCAATGTTTTAATAAAAAATGTATCTTCTTTCCGATCATCACAATTTATAATCTCTCAAGTTTCAGGTATTTTATAAGTACCTACTTAATCGGAGTTATTATCGTCCGGCATATACCTACCTTTCTTTTTTTAGGTGCTTTGCGGATATATCAATACGTACTGCAAATGTAGAAAATGCCCAAGGCATCCGCCGCAGTCCGTTTTTGTACATAAAGTTTTAATAAATACTTAAATAAATATCGCCAAGAACCTACGTGAAGCAAATATTGTGGGCAAGTCCTCCGCCTAGTCCCTGTGGTTACACAATGTATTGTTGATAACTGTATACTAAGAGATTATTGTCAATGCTTATTGTACTATCTATTGACCGCTATTGTAAATAAACAGCCAATAAACAATTTACAAAATAACACATTTTTTTATTTGATGAACCAACAACCAGCCTCACAGTCACATCAAAGAAAAAAATCTAATCAATGAAATTATTTGTTGATAATAACAATATCTACCTACATTATTCAACGTATAATAAGGTTCACGCTTTAGCAAGAGAACAGATTGTCACGTGGGCAAAGTCGCAGGTAAGTATTATGTAGGAGCTTGACCATTCCTAATAACAACTAGGTAAATTGGGTGCATATTTATTACGTTTCACACAGTAATAATCCTAAGCCTCAGTTCCAGTCTAACACCTATTTGTTTGAGTTCATGTTGTCATTCAAACATGAATCACACGGCCGCCCGCGCTGTCAATTCAATGAAGTCGCACATGTATGCCTCATTCAGTGTCAGGAGGCTAGAGTATATATTATTATGTTCTGTGGTCAGGAGTGCGTATGTGACTATGTGTGTGTACGCGCACTAGCTCCTTACTGCTCATCACAGCGTCTATCCCTTTCGCTCGTGATGTCGGATGAGATGGAGAGTCAAGAATTGACATTGACAGGCAGAGTAACTACCTACGGGTAGGACGTTTCGTGTTATGTAAGTAGTTCCGAGTTTAATAAAATGAGAAAAATATGTTATTATTTACCTTGGAAATGTTAAAAGATTTTTTATATTTCTATAAACAGAATCCATTTATTTTGTTTTAAAGTTTAAATTTAATTAAAATGAAACAACTAAACGTAAATCAGTTACGATTGTGGTAATATTGAATGTGATAAATTGAGTAAAACGCCATCTATTGCAAACAGCTCTAACGAAAATGATTCACAGATGGCTGACTTTTGACAACTTTATCATTAGAAGGGTACGAATTAAGTAAAAGGCTTTCGTTATCTATTTTGTTGAAATAACGTGATTTATGAGCGTAAATAGATAGATTAGCGTTAAACAAGGAACTTTTGATTTTTTCTAATCTTATTTCTTCCAAAATCTACCGTATAACGCATTTTAGTGATTGTTAATTTCATTACTGCTACCTATGCTGCCATCTATTGTCTTTTTTCAAGACTATTTATAATTTGTTCTAGTTGAGACCCCATGACTCTAGTCTAGACATAGTTAAATTGTTATTGCAGTGCGGCTATATCGATCTCGCACAGGTTGAGACGAAGTTAGACATCAATCTTTGGTTGCACCGAAGCCCAAAGACCTCAGATAGTCTCGCTATGATAATAATATTACTGGCAGAGTAGCAGCAATGCAGTATGTTTTAGTTTCATTGGCGTCAGGTATTATCAATGGCTATAATATGAATCCAGGGCGCCGTGTGGAATGTGGTATAAGAATGCAGCGCCAAAAAACATTATCGGACGAACGCGGCTGATGAATCTTCGGAAGATCATTTACAAACTCCACATAGAACTTTCTTCCGAAAGTTAAATGATAAACTAGGCTGGAAATGTATGTGCCATACTTACAACTTAACCGAAACTTGGACAGCATCATACAATAGTTCCCCATCTGATTCTTTCTATCGAGTGAAGGAGTTTCCTTCCACATTCTCTTGTCCTGTGGCGGTACATTTTTGCTCTTTACCGGAGCCGTGGTTTGTGTCGTCAGTGGCAGTTTGCTGTTCCAACATTGTGACGTCGATATCCTTGCCAGTTGCTGAAGAAGTATGCCGTTCTGGAATTAAGGAGGACGTTAATCAAAACGAACGTTTACAGTCTAAAATTATGGGTACAAAAGATAACATAGGTCGTTTTATATATAGATTAGTGCTACAGAATATTCCTACACAATACGCGTGTAGACATTGTTTTAAGCAGTGAAAAGCTCCGTAAAAACAACCAGATAATAGGCATGACGACAGTATAAAAATATTGCAAATCTATTTGGCCCGTCGAACGCACTAAAAATTATACCAAGACATGACGTACTTACTTACTGAGAATATTAAAAGTGTCGTATCTTTCAATTTTGGTTTATGTACGTAACAAAGGAAAAAATACAGGTCAAATTTATTTTTTGCACGCCAAGTACTAGATACAATATACCTATGTATGTACGTAAGACATTACTGCAGGAAGGAGTTCATTACGTCCGTAATATGAGCAGGAAAATACCATGTTCCATTTATTTAAACTACCTACTCATTGAGATAAAGTGTGGTATTTTTTTTTGATCTAAAGTCTCAATCATTATTTTCAGACAAATCTGCTTTGTTCAGTTAACAAAATATGTCATCGACCTAACTTTGCATTAATGATACGAAATTCGGTCTTTGTTTTATCTTTTCAACCGACTTCCAAAAAGAGGAGGTTCTCAATTCGACTGTTTTTTTTTAAAGGCTCTGGAATTCTGAAAAACAGCGAAACTGTCCCCAGATTATCTTTTTGAGACGTCAGGTACCTACGTCAGGACGTCAGGGACGTACGGTACTTGGTGACTTAAAAATCTGTTAGTCGAAAATACATTTATGTGCCGGTCAGCATGGTGCTCGCGAGTCTCACTGCCTCCTTGCGGTTATTTTAAATTATCCTTTACAATGCGTAGACCTTGTATTGTATTGTATTGTATAACGGGATTGCGTCCGCAACTCCACGTCTAAATCTAAAGCGCGTATTTTGCGTACGGTTGGAAAATATTCGATCCACTTCAAATGCTAAGACTTTATTACGCAACGCAAGTTCCATTTTGATACATTATTTTTCAAAAATCACACGAGGTTTTTGATAACAGTGTCCGTTTCATAAGTTTTTATTTTATTAACCTTTAGCTATCGCTGATGACATTTTTTTGGTTTTTTAATAACAATTTTGGAGATAAGGTACTCGTAGGTACCTATCACGCTGAGAGTACCTAGTAGAAGGTAACCGCCGCTTTAATGAAGATAAATAGAAGTACATTGTTTTAATTTGATTAAGATAACTTCATACTTGAGACCTCAATCACTGATTTAATTTTCTACACAATTTAATCTGGAAAGTAAGTAACTAAATTAAAAAGAAAGCTACTCGTATTAAGATTAAATTTAAAAATCCCTAATTCAAGTAGGCTGAGAAACAACATTGTTTTAAAAAAAAATTTACAATAAGTACCTACTGTCCCTAGATTTGAAAATCATGCCTTTGCCCAGCATTGGGATAACACAGGCTGAAAGTAAGACTGCCGTCTAATTTGCCTGCCCATCGCTACTTTCTAGTCTCAGCTGGAAATAAAGAATGGTGCAATGAACCCCCAACCCTGTACTCTGCTAAGTATATAATCAAAATACTTTTTATCAGTTCAGTGAACTGGTCAAAATCTGTATCAGTGAAATAAAATTATTCTAGTTCATGATACTTTAGGCCTAAGTAACATACACCTTGAATTAATGATTATGTTTCCATGGCCCGGTTATAATCCGATTTAAGCAGATGAGTATAAGATTGGATTTCTCCAAAAAATCGTCAAGTTAAGAAAGTGCAAATAATAATTTTGTTAAATAATACATATTCATACAAAATGAAATACTCTTTAACAATCGTTTTTTTTTTTTTGAATTAAGTACTTTACTGAATATTTCAATGCTGTCAACAACTGCTTGTGTGGTGGAAGCAAGCGGAGGCCTATACTCATTAGTGGGCTGATATGATGAACAACTGCTTCTGTCAAGTATTTTATAAATTCTTTATTTAAAGAATTTTCTCTGGGTATAAACAAAACGTTATTTTACAGTTAATTAACTTCTGTCTCACTTCAAAAATACTCTTTTTCAATTTAAGATAGCATAAAATACTACCATTACAATGAAAATATTAGTTACATTGTTTAGTTTTACTATTGTTTTTCCTGTTAACTAAGTAAGGATTGTACATACCTAAGCAATAAAATAATTTAATAATTTTGCAATTTAATCATTTTGTTGGTAAGCAATATCTACTATTATTTGCATTGTGTTCCAGAATATTTATTTCTAACCTTTGATAATCTGTAATTCATGAGAATATTTCAAGATCCTGTTTTATTTTTTAATAGCTCTGTGCAATTACATAATCTTATTTTGATGGTGTTTTGTTAAATCCAAATACCAAAAGTAAAAATTAAGGAAACAAAACTTAAATAGAATGAAGAATTTGATTCAACAAAGGAAATTAAAGAATGTTGTTAAAATAAACAACATACTGCCACAAAAAATATTTCTAAGGAGGCGCTAATGCTCATGATTAACCAAATAAACCTCTAATTCTCTTGTTTCTAACATAGTTTCATAATCATAAGATAAAGGTAAAACGCAATAATCTATCATGTTAAAGATAACAAACAACACATCACCATTCAACATTAACCTTTCCTGTCACCTGTAAAAATTAAATAATAGTTTGCAAAAAAGCTCACCCCAGAAATGCCGACAGTGCCATGTTTCAGGCAGATCGTGCAGTGCATCACTTTTTTATAGAACATCCTGTCGTTACACGCCTTTTAGATCAACATTCTGAAATTTACAAAAATATAAATATTTGTTTTTGTGTTGTTGAAATTTATGGCATCAATACAAGTACGACAACGGACCGACGCAAGACTGTAACCAATACTAAACACAAATTAAGATTACACTGGAGTTAAATAACATACAGTTCCATCCAAAGCTTAATTTCAAATGAGTAAATATTTGCAAGTTATTGTGCTTTTTTATGATTGATTGAAATACGACTTACGTGTTTTCAAATTGTAATCTAGTATTATAAATATTCTAAAAACCACCCTTATTATCACCACAAAAATAATTATGATAAAAACGATAACAAGAAAACATTTCAGAGGTTATCACGTTAAATTCGACATATGACATATGTGACGTAACTCTGTCAGTGCGTGCACGGTCATTGCCAGTTTAGCTACCTTTTTTAAAAAAATATTTTATTTACGTTTTTATACATATGAATAAAATTGAAATATTGGCCAGACTATTTATAAAATGATTCGAATTCTTTCAGTTGATATTTTTGATCGAAATGGTAGCGACGCAGTGATCAGATTATTGACTACTAGATTCTTACGACAAACTTAAAATACGCATGTTTTGATAGTGCGTGCCCGCGCTCGCTTGAATTTCTTCACGTTGACATTCAGAGCACTGGGCAGAAATCACATTGCGTCAACACCCGCGAGGGCCATAAAGGTGAACGCATATTTAACAGAGCCGAAGGAAGCAAAAGACCCAAAAGAATCGAATTTCAGAATTACTTGTATAAAATCTCAAAAAACCTCGCACACTTTTCCGCGTCGAATCGGACGAATGTATATCGATATACCTTAGAGTATATATTACAGCAAATAGATCCTGTTATACTGATGAGAAAAAGTCCTTTTCGGCGCGGTCGTTTAGATTTTACCTTTTAGAACACCAAGATCCTAACAACTGTGATTTTGGTGATCTATGAGTTCTGTGACCCAAATAAATTGTCATAATTTTGATAGGTATGTTATTTTGTAGTGTCCAATAGCTGGCTGAGTGGCTGCAAATAATGAGAATGGCTGCTAGAATGCTTCGTGAGAAATTACGAATAATGACTCGATAGTTTACACAATACTTTTATTAAACTTTGCCATGAACACATCCTAATTCAAATTCATTCTTTTTGGAACGCAAGCTTTTCGATCGATTTATTTGACTGAGTTCTTAAAAATGGCAACATCTTGTGTACGTCAGTGCTGCCAGCTTCGTTACCCGTTTAATGGGGAAATATTGTAGAACGAAAAACGTTTGACGGCTTCGAAAACGCAGTTTTTGGTCGGAAGATTAGCAGAAAAAAATATTTCAAATAAGCGAATACCATAGCAAGATAAAATGCTATTTTTTACGTATTCAATTATTCCAAACTTGTATTTTTGGTTAATTGATTACTGAGTAAAATTTTATTATAGGGTAATTTTAACAGTTGCTCAAAAGCACCATTTTTTTGTTTTTATTTTGATTCGATTGATATTCGAACGCGGAAGTGGTTTCGTGTATTGACGCTCGCATTGCGAAACATGTCCAACTGTTATTTTAGAAATATATAAACATGTCTAAATTATGGTGAATTCTTCTTCGACCCCGTAGTAAGAAAGCAAACCTATAATATGGCCTCGCGAGGAGACAAAGGAAATGGAAATGGCGAGGAACAGATCGTTGAGGTAAATCGATGTGGCCTACATATTTGAGTTATGTTGAGTTGACGAGAGTTTTGAATGGGATTATGGTTGCAGACATTGGCGGAGGTGTTCCGCTGCTTCATCTGTATGGAGAAGCTGGTGGACGCACACCTGTGCCCTCACTGCTCGAAGCTGTGTTGCTATGCGTGCGTGCGGCGATGGCTGACAGAGCAGCGATCACAGTGCCCGCACTGTAGGGCGTCCCTGCACCTGCACGAGCTCGTCAACTGCCGCTGGGTCGAGGAGGTCACGCAGCAGATCGAGACTATGCAGCAGAGTAATTCAGCTAGTCAGAGGGAGAGCTTCAGAGATAGGTGATTATTGCATACACTTCTGGCATCATACGTCTCTGACTGAAATACTCAGAAACCCTAAGATGAGTCTCTGACCAACATTTCTATTCCAAAAATAAAACAATGTTATTTGGCCGTCGTAACTTATTTATTAAGATTTTCTCACAAACAACATTTCAAGAAATAATCAAACATTAGGATTTGTAAAATAATCTATAGCCTTCTTGTGTAAGGATGTAATAAACACTTGTAAAGCACCCTGAACAGGTGCCCAACACATCAGGAGAAGCTTACGGTTTACTGCTGGACGTGCCGTCGCTGCATATGCCACCAGTGTGCTCTATGGGGCGGTACTCATTCAGGGCACACCTTCAAGCCTTTAGAAGAGGTGTACGAACAACATGTCACTCAGATCCGTGATGAAGTGTCCCAGTTAAGACGTAGACTGATGGAGCTGATTAGCTTGGTGCAGGATGTGGTAAGATTATTTTTATTTATTTATTTAAACTTCATGTACAATAGTGGTACATAGGCGGACTTAATGCCACAAGGCATTCTCTACCAGTCAACCATTGGGTCAAATAAGACAGCATTGTGATACAGTACAATAAAAATAAACATACCATTTTGCAAGAATAAGATCAAACACATACATGGGTACCTACATACTAATACATAAATAAGCATATAAAATAAACTAATACATATTAAAATACATACAAATAGTCCGAAATACGAGAAACCTTATAATAATTATTACAACTAATGTAGGCTTGTTGGTAAACAATTTAGACAGACTTTAAATAAAACTTCCGAACTGCTCTTTTGAAAGCTAATTTGCTTTCAGCTTTTTTAATGCCAAGGGGTAACGCTTAGATTATATTTCTTATGTTTACCTACATGAAATAACAAAACCTCTAGGATCACTTTTATTGTTGCATAGGTTTTTTTTCTGTTGCTTTGCAAACATTATTATTATTATTGATGTCATAACTACACAGTTTTGATATTTCTTGAATGTTCTTGGGGCTTATTGTTTTCAAATATAATGCCTTGAAATATTATATTTCACTGATACCTAAACATATTGATAAATGGTGTATGTTTCTGTGACTTTATACAAACACTTTCACACTTGAACATTAGATTTCTTTGCTTTTGAGGTAATAATGAAAGATAAAGATGATGATAGATATGGTGGCAATATTTGAGTCAAGATACAATATTATTTATGCTGAATGAGGGTAGTCATACTGCCAGATAAGGCTGTACAACCAAATTAGCTTTAATTCATCTTACCATGAAACACCAACAGCATTTTAGTCTCTGTACTAGGCAGGGATGGCAAACCAATCGTACGTGTGCCATTGGTGGCATGTGCCACAATATTTTAGGCATGCCATCCTTAATAACAATATTTTCATCTACTATGCTAATCTCTAATTATTTTTAGAGATAAATTACATAAAAACGTGTTTAGAAAGTGTTCGGCAGTTCAGCATGCAATCTACTAAAACTTACCCTTACTACCGTAATAAGAGATACAATCACTGAGTCAAAATTATTTGACTCAGTGATTGTATTGTATAATTATTTTCTTCTATGGTTTCACTGAACATTGGAAAGAAATGCCATTAAAAAAGGCACATTGATCCATAAAGGTTCACCATCCCAGTCCTAGGGAGTACTCAAAAACAGCACTTTCAGGCTTCTGTTTCTAATGAGAATCTAATGAGTTACAAAGACTTTTTGTATGCTACAAAATTCTTTTCATATCCAAGCCCTTTTCACTTTCAACACAATATATTTTTATTTACCACTCTCAGCATTCACCAAAATTAACATTCACTCCTAGTAACTAAACCTAAAACAAATATTTTTCTCAGGAACGCAATGTAGAATCAGTACGCGCGGCCAAAGACGAGCGTGTACGTGAGATTCGGAACGCCGTGGAACTCATGATATCCCGCCTTGATTCCGCGCTGAAAGCTAAACTCATTACCCTGATGGGGCAGAAGAACACCCTCACCCAGGAGACAGAGCAACTTGAACATCTGCTGCAGGAGATAGAACATCAATTGCACTCCAGTACTAGGTATTTATGTGGAATATTATGGCTTTGTTAACTTAAATTGGTACCTCATTTTATCAGTTTTTATTCTGCCTTTTGATTAATAAAGGATCTAAGATACCTTAAGACCGATTGCCTCTTGCAAAGCACACATGTTTGTGTCTAGACAAACATATTTATACTGCAAGAAAAAATCTAGTGTGAAACAGCAGGAAACAGGTAGATAATAAATAAAAGTTAACTGTTATGTATTTACCATTTCTGTGTCAGTGGTCAAATTGATTATTGATATTTATTATGATTTTTTGACGTCGCCATTAGGGTTTGGTGCCCGGAAGCGGGCTGCCCTGGATGGGTCGCGAACGTCATGCGTAGCAGCTTCTTGGCCCATCCACAAAGGCTACAGTAGGCTCACGGCAGCGTTTTTAGTGGGTGCAAGCCCCACATAATCAAACCGTCTCCCTGGACGGTGCGGTATGCGTTTGGCATTTTTCACTGTTCAAAATAAAAAAGAGACAGAAACTTATAGAAGATATTGGCACGGGCACCCAGTTTCACAGGCTACATTTGCTACCATCAATATGAGGTACTACGTTAAGTTGATGGAGTAGCAATCATGAAGCAAACTCATTATTTTCAACAATTTGTAATCAAATCATATTAATTGTGTATCTTCTACCCTCATGCTATAAACTGTTTTGGGGTGACCAGAAAACGTACATCATCAAATATGTTAGTATTGCATGTGAAACTTCATTCAATCATGCATGTTTGTCTGTAAACTGTATTTATTATTGTTTATGATTTTTCCTACATGTCGGTTCCGGTTTCCCTCGACTTGTTTCCGGAAACAATTTGTATGCCGAAAGCGAAGTATTTATTCATGACCTCATTGCACAGCGCGGTTATTTCGAGACCCAAGAATAAGGATCCCGAGGGAAATCTAAAACAAACACGAGTAAGGCCCCGTTCCCGCTATGCCGTGACGATTCATTTATCGTTGGTTTTTCGTTGGCAAAAGTCCTGCACGACAGTAATCGTGTCGTTCTATAATATAGAGGAGGTGTTTACATATTATGTAAACACCTCCATGTAAATACACAAGCCACGACACTTAAAACTACACGATTATCTGTCGTCAGGGCATAGTGGGAACGAGGCCTAATACCGTAACAATCATTAATAAGGGGCCATCCATAAATTACGTCACACGTTATGGGAGAGTCAGGGTGTCAACAAAGTGTGACATTGTGGGGAGCGGTACGGGCTAGGGTGAACAGTGTGTGACATCTTGCGGGTTACGAGTCGTAATCTTCGTGACTTCACGTGTACAAACTAATGTGAAAATATCAATAATCTCGATAAATGATTTTCGAAGATTTTTGTTTGTATTCTTTCTTTTCGTAGTCACGTGCCAAAAATCATTGTCATGTTGTTATTTGTGGATGGCCCCTAATGTGTCTCATAAATTTAATTTCTAAAATGAAACAGTAATGCGGTAGTTTATCTTAGAGGTTTTTGTAAAAAAATCATAATGTTGGCAGGTCTGAATTGATATCCAAGAGTGGTGACCTCTCGAAGATGATTCATCAAGTTCGTAAGAAACCGATGGCAAGCTTCGTGACTGCGCCCGTACCGGCCGATTTCCACAGGCAAGTACATTTTATATCACAACATAACATCATGCCTGTAAGCCCTGAAGAGTTGGACAGAGGCGTACCTACCATAGTACTCTCACATTTCGTCAATTATGTTTAAGTCATGTATTTGAATCTGATTATTTTAAATATTTCGATTGCGTGCATCAATTTACTGCAATTTAAACCTTATTTCAATGGCTTAGATCACTTGACGGACTGCAACTTTTGCTTTCGTGTTGACTTTGAAAAGTCAAATTGTTGGCTCCTAAATACATACTTTCATTTCTAGAAATATAATGTAATCTAATACCTCAAACAACGTATGGCGTAGGAGTATGACATATGCATGAACACGATCAACGTGTTTAGTAAGATAAAATAGTATTTGAGTATTATTTCGACTGCTGCTGTAGACTGTGTTTACAACAGATAGGCAAATGTTTTCATTAACAATGACATCAATGGATGCCTAAACAAAAGTGTACTGATAGATTTCAACACTGCTCATCATCGAGATGCCTTTGTATGAATCAGCTGGTTTGTTTTTACTAACTGACGAAAAAGGTTGAGGTTTAAATATTTAGAAAAAGAATTCTAAAGTCCCATGTATACGATCGGTGTAATACGCGGTGTATGTATTCTTGAGATGGAGTATTGAGCTACCTTATCGTTCCGTAACGCTTTGAGATTTTCGAACTGCGTTCTTCACAGATTTTGAAAAATATGTGAACAGTCTGAAATCAAAAATCAAAAAAAAAAAAAATAATAATAACGATGGAAATTTAGCCTTGAAATTGGTCAAGCCCAGGAAATGAAAGGAGTGACGCCATGATCGATTACTGGGTAGCGTGTGAGGCCGACGCATTCCTAAATTATGCTGAAAAGGGCAGTGAATTATTAAATATTAGCTGTGCCCTGCGACCTTCGTCCGCGTAAATTATTATGAAAATTTTAGTCCCGTATTTTGTTAGCATTGTTTTTGTTTGCACGGAACCCTAATCCGTTTTCTAAAATAAAAGTTCCCTAAGTTACTCCCTAAAACATCAGCTACCTGCCAGTGAAGGTACTCCCGTCATAATCGGTCCAGGCGTTTCGGAGATTAACCGGAATAAACAGACACGACAGACCAAAATATAAATAATGACTTTTTGTTATAAGTACCGTATACAATTTCATATGCATTCAGTAAAAAGCGGTTATTTTGAAATAACAAACAGATACTTCAATTTTATTCACTCGTTGCTTAGTGTGGCGCTGTGTGTAATATCCAGTGATATTTATGTATTTATTTGTATAGTTGTCAGTTTCACAAAGTATTGTACAAGTATTAAAGTCCATACAACCCATTCTCCCCTAGTGAAATCGTCCCGAGCTACGACAGCAGCACGTTTCCCCTAACAAACTTCACTCAGCTGCAACACGCGGCTGCGCCCGTGTACTCCGCACCACTACACGTCAACGGGCTCTGCTGGCGCCTGAAGGTGTACCCAGACGGTAATGGAGTCGTGAGAGGCAACTATCTCTCCGTCTTCCTCGAACTTAGCGCGGGACTGCCCGAGACATCCAAGTAAGTTGCATAAACTTTGAGTTCCAATATCTGAATATCCGAATGTGATTTCTCTTTGTATTTTTTGTCGGTCTGTTTCACCACAATATTACCAAATTAAATCTCTAATAACGCAGATATTTCACTGTTAATGTAAGTTCAATTAACCCTTAATATAAATTGCAGTAGTATGTATTTTTAATGGCACATGATGCAGTCACTAAATCCCTTTTTTATTATTTCGCAAGTAAGAAATGTAGTAGAACACAAGACATTGGCACATCCTAGCTTACAAGTGGTGAAACAGTAACCTGAACACTTGATTTGAATGCACTACCTAACCCTGATAACCAGGGGTCGGACTAGTTGGATTGATTTTTGGTACTTGTGTGTTATGGACAGGCTTTTTAATAAAAGAATATTGAATATTCCGTAAAGGTGTCCAAGATGGACACAAAAGACCCTATCTGCCGTGTTGTTATCATCATCGTCAACATTTAAGCCAAATAATGTCCACTGCTGGACAAAGGCCTCCCCCAAGTGTCGCCACATTGACCGGTCCCGTGCGACTCGCATCCAGCGGATTCCCGCACCTCCACCAGGTCAACGGTCAACCTAGTGGAAGGTCGAGTTGTTCTATCTAATACTATTATAGGGTACTGATTATAATACAGACCCATTGCAGACTTGTAATATAACCTAACCGTATCTACTCCGATGACTAGAATGATATTAAAGTCTTCACAATTTACCGTAAATCAATCTCCACCTACTCCGACCACTGCTGATAACTTTGTACCCTGTAATGAAGTGATAGTCGAATAACTTAGTGTTTCGTTATTGCAAGCACTGCTAAGTTAAGAGTAGGCAAGAGGTAAGTGCGGGCTGCGGGCTGCGGGCTGTGGGGTCGCTCATTAGATGTAGCTCCTTGTGCTAGCTTGTTGGTATTTGAGGCGCGGTTTATATTGAAGAGTGAGTAAGACCGGACGTGGCTTGTGGAGGGAGAGGATGTCTTCATAGCTCGATGTGGTTACTATGCCTGTGGCACAAGCAGCGATAGTGTATAGCAACCTGTGGCCTTCTGCACAGCGTAGACTCATTAAAGCCCGGTTTTCGTCAATGCGGATAAGCTGAGTGGAGAGGAGATGTCCAAGATTTAATCAATCATAGGAGAGACGTGAGACACGAGTTAGATTTCAATGTGATTGGTCAATTCCCACATGTCTATTCTCTGCTCCGCTCGTCTCTGCTTTAGAGGAAACCGGGCCTAAAGTGACATAGTTAACGAAGAAATTCGCAGCTTTACGCGACGTCAACGCCTAAACAGTTAGTTAGTGACTAGGAAAACACTCTGTATATTATCAAGCGAAATATTTGAGTATCTGAAACACTTTTTTTGTCAACAATCATAACTTACCACTAAACTTAATAGGCTCGATCAACCTTTTCAATATGCGCATAAATTAGCCTATTTTAGTTGGCTGTACATGACCTTACCGAAAAAGGTTTACCTCCTTTTAAGGGTGGCTCAAGTGTCGATGCTTCGGAAAAGTTTTGATTATCTCGTCTTTCTATAATATTTCTTACTAGCTTCTGCCAGCGGCTTCGCCCGCGTGAAGTTTGATTATTGTCCCATGGAATCTTACTGCCGGGATAAAAAGTATCCTATGTTGTAATCCAGGTTATAAACTATCTGTGTGCAAAATTTCATCCAAATCCGTTCAGTAGTTGTCGCGTGAAAGCGCAACAAACAAACTTACATTCACATTTATTCTCCGAACTGCTAAGCTATCGGGAGTTACACGTGTTATTGTGAGTCAACTATAAAAGATAGACATATGCTGTCTTGGGATATTTTTTTTATAATTTTATGTGGAATATTTCCGTTATACATGATTTCTATGTAGCTTTAACCATTAAGGCTGCACACGCGACGGAAGCTAAAAAAACCAAGTAACTTCTCCCGTTTTCCCAACATTTCCTTTCACTGCTCTGCTCCTATTTATGGTAGCGTGATGAAAAGTATACTATTACCTGCTCAGGAGTATGTAGAATAATTGTACCAAGTTTCGTTAAAATCCGTCGAGTAGTTTTTTTTTCTATAAATAACATACAGACAGACAGACAGACAGACAGACAGACAGACAAAAATTTTACTGATTGCATTTTTGGCATCAGTATCGATCACTAATCACTCCCCGATAGTTATTTTGTAAATATATTTCATGTACAGAATTGACCTCTCTACAGATTTATTATAAGTATATATATATGACCTCTCTACAGATTTATTATAAGTATATATATATATATATAGAAGAAGATGTTAATTGATAACAGATACGATTGACGAAACAAGACTGGTTAGAAATTCCTATGGATTCAAGTATTCAATAAATACGCCACGTCCTCGCCACTATCTTCTATATAAATTGTGTCTTATTTCTCTTCTGTGTGCTCACTTCAAATGATCTGTTGCGATTATAAGTGATAAATTGACATTGCTCTATCGATAAATATTACTATCGGACAAATATAACGCTTATCGATACAATTATTAATTCAGTTCAGACTTCAATTTGAGATAATCCAACACAAGAACGTATTCAAAAGTCAGAATGATGGTGTTAAAAGGTCAGTGGCCCGAAAGTCTCACAACCAGTCTTACAAAGGGGTATCGTATTACCAACTGGGTTGTGGAGCTCAGATTGGCAGTCGCTCGATGTAAAATACTAGCGCGGACTGGAAGCATCAACATAATAGGCTTGTTAACTGAAAAAATCTAATTAGTCCGTCACTTAGATTATCAAAAAATATTTGACCCGTATTTTTTCTTTTGTCACATAAACCAAAATTGACGAAGATACGACGCTTTTAAAATTCCCAATACTTCACTGTTCGGTATCATTCTTAGTGAGTACTGACGTCACGAGCCCCCACTCCCGAGTTTTGATGCGTTTTATCTTTGTCAATATTCGTTGATTTACAAAAACAAAAAATACGTGTCGATTATTTTCTAATACTCTAACTGACGGACTAAATAGATTTGCAATTTATTGATGGTGGAAACAAGCCTATTGCGAAAAGGCTAGGCAGATGATGATGTTGGATGTCAAATTATCACTTACTTTAAAACACTCCGTTTTATCATTCTGTTGAAAGCGAGCTTATCATTGTATCTTAATTCATCCATCGGCGATTACTAGATCAACTCGAATCCAAACAGTGACAGTCTTCAAAAACATTTGTCGTGGAGTAAGCCATCTTTGTAGTCTCAGAATACTAATTTAGCGAAATATATAGAGACTAGATTATTTTTTATGAAGTTTGTTATCAAGATCGTCCATTCGTCGGAATGTCTCCTAATTAATCTTCTAGCTCAAATACTGTTTCCAAACGCCTCCTGCGACAATTGTTTTTGGGATCGAGTTTATACCCAGTTCCTTTCAAAATTCGTAAAGAATTCTTTAGCTATTCTATTAATAAGTTGCAGCTGTACTAAAACTAGGACATCAAATCAAACATTAGCTTTCGTTAGTAATAGATCTTCTATGTCGCTTAACTTGTTCGTAAATTTGTCCTATTTGTTAGCATTGCTTAAATCTTTTAGAGAGAAACTATTCAACAATTTAAAAGAAGAAGCAGCAGAAAATATGTAAGTAAACAATTCAGAAAAGGAGTAGTAGTTTTCTCATTATCTTGGGTCTACAACAAGCCCAATGTTCGGACAGCTGGTTAACTGAATCATGAAAATCAATAATAAAATTTGCGTTATTTATTTGAAGCGTAGACTTAATAGTAAATAGACAATTTATTACTAAAAATAAATGAGATAATTTTATAATAAATCAATTTATTTATTACGTGCATGGGAATGGGAATCTAAATATTTTTACATCAATCACCGAGGGTGTATTCACATTTAAGGCGTCCAGCTTAGGCGATCGTCGAACTTTTCACTGTCTATTAGTCAACTTGCCATCAACGTCTCCATTGGACACACTGCCAATGCAAAACAATTCACATAATAGCTCAAAAACTTTTCTATATTCCCGTGAGCAGAACCTGTACACCCAATGTGTCCCAGATACGAGTACCGTGTGGAGATGCTGCACCAGGTGTCTCGGGACCCCTCAAAGAACATAGTCAGGGAGTTCGCGTCCGACTTCGAGGTGGGCGAGTGCTGGGGGTACAACCGGTTCTTCAGGCTCGACCTGCTGGCTAGCGAGGGGTATCTGGACCCGGAGACTGATACCCTTATTCTAAGGTATGTGTGTATTCTAGACTCTTTCATACATATCTATCTTCAACATCAAAGCTCCAATATTGCTCTCATATAATTATTTGTATCTGTTTTGACGTAAAAGATTCCAAGTTCGTCCACCGACGTTCTACCAACGATGCCGTGACCAGCAGTGGTATATCAACCAGCTTATCACGATGCAGAACCAACACGTACTGCAAATTAATGATCTCAAAGAGGTAACTTTTAATTCTACCTATCCATTCTAACTATCGTGCTTTTGAATTTGTGCAAAAAATTCACGCAAATTATTCTTTCATCCATATTGTAATGACATCGGGTTGCGTTCGTTCATCTGACAAATGCTTATTCTTTTTATAAATATTATTTTTGTATTCATATTTTTGCTTCCTTCTCGCAACAACTACAAAAAAACATTTTTATGACTTTATCAATAGTTTTCCAAAGTCACAGAGCTAACAATGCGCAATGCTGATCGTGATTTGGTGCCGAATTGCCGATTATGATTGTGTGCAGGTGCAGATTTTAGTTTAATCAGGGGTAATTTGACGACCCGAATGGCGTAGTGGTAGTGACGCTACCTTACGTTCTTAGGGTCCTGGGTTCGAATCCCGGTAAGAGCAATGTTTGTGTGATGAGCATGGACATTTGTTTCCGAGTCAAGGATGTTTATATGTATATTATGTATGTATTTACAAACAAAAAAGTATACATGTAGTATATCAACTATCTAGTGTCCACGACACAAGCTTTGCTTAGTGTGGCGCTAGGTGGCGCTGTGTGTTAATGTCCAGCGATATTTATTTATTATTTATTTATTTAATTTTAGGTAAATCATGTAATTAATTAACTCAAATAGCTTAATGACATATTCTACAAAAAATCTACTTCCAACAGCGTCTATCCCTAGAGATGTCTCGCAACTCTATCGCGGCGACGCGCGCACAGAACGGCTCGAACACTTCGCAGTCCAACGGCGCCGGCAACGAGGCCGACAACCCCTCGCAGAACAACCCCGTCGATGGAAACAGTCTCAGCGACTCCATCGTCTTCGGCAACCAGTGGAAGTTCAGTGCGCCGCATAATATCATGAGTGGCCAGCGAATTACTAGTCCAGGTCAGTGGGAACCTGTTTCTTTTGATGTTTTTTAGGGTTCCGTAGCCAAATGGCAAAAAACGGAACCCTTATAGTTTCGCCATGTCTGTCTGTCTGTCTGTCCGCGGATAATCTCAGTGACCGTTAGCACCAGAAAGCTGAAATTTGGTACCAATATGTATATCAATCATGCCGACAAAGTGCAAAAATAAAAATTTAAAAAAACATTTTTATTAGGGTACCTCCCCCAGACGTAAAGTGGGGAGCGATTTTTTTTTTAATTTTGACCCTGACGTGTGATATATTGTTGGATAGGTATTTAAAAATGAATAGGGGTTTTCTAAAATCATTTTTTGATAATATTAATATTTTAGGAAATAATCGCTCCGAAAGTCAAAAACAATGTGTCCCCCCCCCCTCTAACTTTTGAACCATAAGTTTAAAAAATATGAAAAAAATCACAGAAGTAGACCTTTATATGAACTTTCTAGGAAAATTATTTTCAACTTGATGAGTTGAATAGTTTTTGAGTTATATAGCACTTTTTCAAAAAAACGCAAATGATAACTTTGTTTTTCATACAAATACTATGAAAAACAAAGTTATTTTTGCTGACGAAAAATGTTGGTATTTTTAATGGTCTGGGAAGCTACGGAACCCTACAGTGAGCGTGGCCCGACACGCTCTTGGCCGGTTTTTTTTCACTTTGAAAATGTTTAGATTTTTTGTTTTTCTTTTTATTCCCTCTCATAGAGAAGAGGCCTGTATCCCAGCAGTGGAAACATTAATATGCTGATGATGGTGATTTTTTTATAATGAACGCCTTTCATTCATTTCATCAGTAAAAAAAATATCTTTGGTATGAACTAAAGTAGTGAACAAAGTGAAATCAAGGCCGGTGTCCACCGCAGATTTGTGAGGTTGACTAGTGAGGGATGCGTGTGAAATTAACCAATAATATTGCTTCTTTATCACAACTTTAGCTAAGCTACATAAAAAGGATGTAAAACACCTCTTAACGAAGCCGAAAGGCACTTGTTCTCCCCGTCATTCCGATCATTTTTTTTGTTCTACACCATACCTGGGAACCTTCTAGTTACGGAGATATTGGGGATCAAAGTTCCAACTTTTTGACAAGTTTTTTTTTAAATACAAGTTGTTATTGTAAGATTTTTACTTTAAATACCTCCACGAACCCCGTACTACTCAATCCATCCATCAGCACAATGTTTCGAGTGCGTTACATTGAGTTATACCACAAAACGTGACTTTTTACCCAAAAAAAAAGTAGTTTCCCAGCACTAATTTTTGCGTTAAGTTACTTAGTTTGATGTACAGAATGCTTGGTTGACGGCTTTGTGATGATGTGGTTTACACCCTGTATGATTTGATATAAAGGGTGTAAAACACCTCTTCACGAAGCCGAAAGGCACTTGTTCTCCCAATCATTGCGATCATTTTTTTGTTCCACACCATACCTGGGAACCTTCTACTTACGGAGATATGGGGGGTCAAAGTTAACACTTTTTGACAAGTTTTTTTTTAAATACAAGTATTTTTTGTAAGATTTTGACTTTTAACACCTCTACGACCTCCGTACTATTCAATCCATCCATCAGCACAATGTTTTAAGTGCGTTACATTGAGTTCTACCACCAAACATGATTTATAACCTCAAAAAAAAAAGTTGTTTCCCAGCAATAATTTTTGCGTAAAGTTACTTAGTTTGATGTACAGAATGCTTGGTTAATGGCTTTGTGATGAGGTGGTTTACACCCTGTAGTTGTATGCAAATCCCTTGCTCCCCATCCTCACACATTTCTGCTGGAAACGCAGCCTAAACCTGGTCCATATGTTGACGTTAGACTTGTGCTCAGCCCACAGCAACTACGCAGGTTCGCTCCTGAACACGGGCATGTTCGCGGACGAGTCGCGCAACAACGACGTGTCCAGTGCCGCGGCCGGCGCCTTCGGGTACGGCGACTACCCACCGCTGGAGCGACGTGTCCCGCCGCACCAGCCGCATGCCACCCATGCGCTGGATGCGGGCTACAACCTGCCCTCTACGTCACGGTACATATCATACACTTCGGGTACGGCGACTACCCACCGCTGGAGCGACGCGTCCCGCCGCACCAGCCGCATGCCACCCATGCGCTGGATGCGGGCTACAACCTGCCCTCTACGTCACGGTACATATCATACACTTCGGGTACGGCGACTACCCACCGCTGGAGCGACGCGTCCCGCCGCACCAGCCGCATGCCAACCATGCGCTGGATGCGGGCTACAACCTGCCCTCTACGTCACGGTACATATCATACACTTCGGGTACGGCGATTACCCACCGCTGGAGCGACGCGTCCCGCCGCACCAGCCGCATGCCACCCATGCGCTGGATGCGGGCTACAACCTGCCCTCTACGTCACGGTACATATCATACACTTCGGGTACGGCGATTACCCACCGCTGGAGCGACGCGTCCCGCCGCACCAGCCGCATGCCACCCATGCGCTGGATGCGGGCTACAACCTGCCCTCTACGTCACGGTACATATCATACACTTCGGGTACGGCGACTACCCACCGCTGGAGCGACGCGTCCCGCCGCACCAGCCGCATGCCACCCATGCGCTGGATGCGGGCTACAACCTGCCCTCTACGTCACGGTACATATCATACACTTCGGGTACGGCGACTACCCACCGCTGGAGCGACGCGTCCCGCCGCACCAGCCGCATGCCAACCATGCGCTGGATGCGGGCTACAACCTGCCCTCTACGTCACGGTACATATCATACACTTCGGGTACGGCGATTACCCACCGCTGGAGCGACGCGTCCCGCCGCACCAGCCGCATGCCACCCATGCGCTGGATGCGGGCTACAACCTGCCCTCTACGTCACGGTACATATCATACACTTCGGGTACGGCGACTACCCACCGCTGGAGCGACGCGTCCCGCCGCACCAGCCGCATGCCACCCATGCGCTGGATGCGGGCTACAACCTGCCCTCTACGTCACGGTACATATCATACACTTCGGGTACGGCGACTACCCACCGCTGGAGCGACGCGTCCCGCCGCACCAGCCGCATGCCACCCATGCGCTGGATGCGGGCTACAACCTGCCCTCTACGTCACGGTACATATCATACACTTTCAAAGCTCCGCAAATGGAGGACTTTTGTCTAGAAGTGTACAAAAAAGTCCATTGCATGGAAAAACAAATTATTTTATCCTTTTACTTCCAGTATAATTAATATTTGGATGGAGATGTTGGATATCTGTTACATCAAACTATATCCCCCGATTTGGCTATCATTCGTTTATTTGTACCTGCCTCCCAGACAGGAGGAGAAGAAGCAAACGTCTTTAAAAAAACACGCCGAGGTTAGCTGATACCTCACCGGCCGCACATTGGATTGCTCGCTATCCGCCCGTAGCATGCAACATCCCTCTCAAGCCCATGGCGCTAGGCTGGACTCTAATATGCGTGTGCGTCACAAACGTTTTTTTAATGTTTTAGTTCAGCGAACTCGCTGCACGTGTCGGGCACGGACAACATGGCGCTGGTGTCGCTGCACACACTGCTGAGCGCGGCACACGCCCCCCCCCGCGCGCCCAGCAAGCTGCCCAGCAAGCGGCCCGCCGAGCCTCGCCCCGACAACCATCACGTGCCCGCCAAGGACTCCGCTCTCACCGGTCATTATATCGACAATCCTGCTTATTCCAATTTCTCTATCGTTTCTTTATTCTTCCTCTATCATCTAGCCATTCACATTCTTAATGCCTAATTATCATAAGATATTACCACATTCCTTCGTTTCACGTGCCAATACCATCAATCGCAAATCATATAACTTTTCATTAGCTGGTACCACTTTCAGATTTTCTCTTGTATTGTAAAACGGGCAGGTGTCCGCAACTCCACGTCCAAAGCGCGTATTTTAGCAGAGTTTCTCTTACGTACTCCTTTATTATTCTATCACTACGAAAATAAATCTGCTGCAAACCATGCCGTAGGGTAGACCCGGCTGGTTGCGGGCTTGTTCGAAAGAGATACCGCGGCCCCGGAACATAAAGGGTGAGGAAGGAACATGGATGGGTTTTAGTCAGTAAAAGTCTGACACTCCCTCCCGCTCCACCTAGAGTGGGAGAAGTTATTTGATGATTTACCATCCGAAAAAAAAGGTAGACCGCGGCTCAGGACAGACCACAATACTGGCGATAAGTCCCCTCTTTGAAGAATGGAGTGGCTTGAGAGGCGCGCGGTACAGCGTACTCACCTTCCGCCTGACGCAGGTCCTCACCGGACACGGATGTTTCGGGAGGTACCTGCACCGAATCGGGCGGGAGGAAACGCCCGGGTGTCTCCACTGCGAGGATCGACCGGAGGACACGGTGGAGCACACGGTGGAGGTCTGCCCCGCGTGGGCGGAGCACCGCCGTGTCCTCGTAGCGGCGATCGGCGGCGGCGACCTCTCGCGTCCGGCCCTGGTTCAATCCATGGTCCGGAGCGAGACGGAATGGGAAGCCGTCACCTCCGCGCTGCGAAGCAGTCATGCTAGCGAAGGAGGTGGCGGAACGACGCACCGGGCGTCGGGGGCCACCGTAGACGCGGGCCTGTGGACGGTTGGCTATGGGCTAGCTCACCATTCGTCCGACTTATGACGACAGGCCGTACCGGTGGCGGATTTGTGTTCCACGCGCGCCTCAAAGAGATGTCAGCAAAATGAACGGGCCCGCAAGACCGAAGCCTGCCGAGGCTGCGGGACTGTTCGAAAGAGATACCGTGGCCCCGGAACACAAAGGGCGAGGAAGGATGTATGGATGAGTTTTAGTCAGTAAAAGTCTGACGCTCCCTGCCGCTCCGCCCAGAGTGGGAGAAGTCATTTGATGATTTCCCATCCGAACAAAAAGGGTAGACCCGGTTTCCGTCGTATCTTTCTCGAAGCATGCCTACAACTTTCTCTTTTCCTTACCTTCGGTTTCTACCCACAGCAGTATCGAGCAGTCCTGTAACGGAAACAAACAACGCCACGGTGGCGAACTTGGTGCTATGCTCATCCATCTCGTCCCCGGAGCTACACGCGGGCGCCAAGCTGGAGGCCGAGCCCGCGCCGCAGCACCCGCTGCACGCTGCCTCAGAGACCAGCAGTGATACTGGCGTGAGTTCTTGTACATACCAGCCATACCAGGTGGCCTACCGTGACGTCTTAGGGTCGTAGCACACGTATCAAATCGGAAAGGGATCGTCACCGCATCAACTCGAGCCGTTCAGTATTATTTGTATGAAACTCCTTACTGCTAAGCACGCTAATCGGAATCGTAACGAAATTGCCTCGCCTCGGGACAAGCTCACGAACCGCGGTGCGGTACGTGGTCGACTTGCAGTCCCCGCGCTTATGGTTCTCCGTACCCTAGCTTACGACTCTCCGTACCCTAGCTTACGGTTCTCCGTACCCTAGCTTACGGCTCTCCGTACCCTAGCTTAACGTTCAGATTCAAAATAATTGAACAAGTGCCGCCCTGCCGTCAACCAGCGGTCGGCGAGCCATAAGCGCGGCGTCGCCTAGCTGTAGCCGACAGCCGACTCGACGTGCCGGAGCTTCTGATCCGCTTACGTTACGTGGTTACGTTACGTGGACGCCTGTTTGACACCAAGGGGAAAGGCGAGGCTGTGACGATCCCTTTCCGAGTTGATAAGTGTGCTACGACCTTTAAGGCGAATGCTCACATACTGCCCGCGAAATTCAAATTTTCTTACGTTTTTTGCAATTTGCAGGCCAGTGCTTGGTTGTATGTTGATGAACATTTGATTCGCGACTGTAAGACGTATTTAGTTACAGAATTATAATCATCAAAATCATCAATACAACCCTCCAAGTTCATATAGATCGATGAATAACTTTGACCTTGAAAAAATAGTTTCTCGATCTATATGAACTTGGAGGGTTGTGTTGGTGATTTTGATGATTATAATTCTGTAACTAAATACGTCTTACAGTCGCGAATCAAATGTTCATCAACATGCAACCAAGCACTGGCCTGCAAATTGCAAAAAACGTAAGAAAATTTGAATTTCGCGGGCAGGGTGTGAGCTTCCCCCTTAAGGCTGATGATGCAGGGTAGCCCGCAAAATTCTAATTTTCTTAAGTTTTTTTGCAATTTGTAGGCTAGTGCTAGGTTGGATGTTGATGACAATATCGTTCGCGACTGTAAGCCCCTTCGTACACAAGGCTACACAAATATTCGATACTCAACGATTTTAGTCTTCAAGCGACTGCCGCCATACAAATCCATTGAAGTTCGTACACGAGTCGCGTCGCCGACATTATGGTTTTGTATGGCGGCAGTCGCTTGAAGACTAAAATCGTTGAGTCTCTTAGATTTGAGTAGCCTTGTGTACGAAGGGGCTAAGACGTATATAGTTACAGAATCATCAAAATCATCAATTCAACCCTCCAGGTTCACAAAGGTCGATGTCTCCGTCTTTTTCCCACACCCAAAGGCTGAGGCTACACTAGGCAGCGATTTGCGATGCGACTGGAAGAGCGAAACGAGAAAAACATGGTATGGCTACATTACAAGCGAGATTCCGGCGTAAATTCGCTTCAATTTCGCTATGTTGGTGTAGCCGATACCGTGATTACAGTAATGCTGTTCTGATCGCATAAAGAAATCAAAGATCGCTAGTAATATTTGATGAGTGTAGCCATATACGTGAGCATTCATTTACTTGTTTTTATCGCTCATGTGTCGCAGGTCGCGTCGCGGCCTAATGTAGCCTCAGCCTAGAACGTCATGGTAACCCACGTGGTTTGTATTGCGGTGGAAATTTGAAGAGCCTGCTGTTGGACTTGCAACTTTCGGCGCTTAGCGGAACGTTGCAAATGTCAATGTCCCTTACGGTATTTTAATTTTTCACCGTCGATATTCATTAGTTGTCATTTTGACATCTTTATAATAGGTTTTTATTCTTGTCACTTTCGAAGTCGATGAAGACGCGAATAACAATAAAATGTCCACCAGATTGGATTTGGATGACTATATTTAGGCGTCACCAATGATAAGTATAATTCTCAAGATTTTAATACTAATAGATATCTAAGCATTTTTTTAATGTCTGATATCGTTTTTTTATCTAGGCTAGTTTCCACTCACACATCAATAAATTGCAAAACTAATTAGTCCGTCAGATAGAGTATTGGAAAATAATGGACACGTATTTTTTGTTTTTGTAAATCACTGAGTACTGACAAAGATAAAACGCATCAAAACTCGGGAGTGGGGGCTCTTGATGTCACAACGCACTAAAAACTATAGCACGGCGCACAGTGGGCCCATATTGAAAATTAGTGGACATAGGCAACAAAGTTCCAATATCGATGCGATTTTTTTTTTATATGACGTGTTATGATATTCCTGACAACTTTTACTCTTGTGAAATTTCCTCTAAAGTTGATAGTTTGTCGGAAAAAAAAATAATTAGATTTTTTTGTATGGAGCGAAACACGTTTATTTTTTTTTCTTCAATTGTACGAATATGTTGGGTGTGTGGCGTGAGTACATGATAGCTAGGGTCATTCTCTATCCACAAAAATAAAAATCAGCGCCGGCCATCCGCGGCCGCGCCAGTAATCATTCGGTAAAAAAATTATATTTTGTATGAAGTTTTTTGCCATTTAAAAATGATTCAAAGAATATTTTTTATCTCATTTGGCTGTTTTGACCTTCTTTTTAGTTAAATATATAGTTTTAATAGCACATAGGTACTTACAACTAGTAATTCTGGTAGAGATTTGGTTATTATTGCATGTTATCGGTAGCACCTGCATTGTGATTGATGACTCATTTGTTTAGGCACTCGGCTAAGCGCATAACAAACGAGTCACCGAAAAATGCTTGTCTCTGATTGGCTGTTATTTTTTTTAACTACCTTTAGATTTTTTTTGTATGAAGCGAATCACGTCTTTTTTTTTTTCAATTGTATGAATATGTTGGGGGGTGTGTGGTGTGAGTATGATAGCTAGGGTCATTCTCTATCCACAAAAAAAAAATCAGCGCCGGCCATCCGCGGTAGCGCGAGCAATCATTCGGTAAAAGAATATAATTTGTTTGAAATTTTTTGTCATTTAAAATAAATTCAAAGTATATTTTTTGTCTCATTTGGCTGTTTTGACCTTCTTTTTAGTATAGTTTACTTTTACGTATACTTTTTAGTACAGTAATATATAGTTTTAATAGCGCATAAGTACTTATAACTAGTAATTATGGTAGTGAATTAGTTATTATTGCATGTTATCGGTAGCACCTGCTTTGTGATTGATGACTCATTTGTTTCTGCGCTCGGCTAAGTGCATAACTAATGAGTCACCTATGTGCTATTAAAACTATATATTTAACTAAAAAGAAGGTCAAAACAGCCAAATGAGATAAAAAATATTCTTTGAAACATTTTTAAATGGCAAAAAACTTCATACAAAATATTTTTTTTTACCGAATGATTACTGGCGCGGCCGCGGATGGCCGGCGCTGATTTTTATTTTTGTGGATAGAGAATGACCCTAGCTATCATGTACTCACGCCACACACCCAACATATTCGTACAATTGAAGAAAAAAAAATAAACGTGATTCGCTCCATACAAAAAAATCTAATTATTTTTTTTTCAGACAAACTATCAACTTTAGAAGAAATTTCACAAGAGTAAAAGTTGTCAGGAATATCATAACACGTCATATAAAAAAAAATCGCATCGATATTGGAACTTTGTTGCCTATGTCCACTAATTTTCAATATGGGCCCACTGTGCGGCGTGACGTATTGCGAATTTTAAAAGCGTCGTATCTTCGTCAATTTTGGTTTATGTAACAAAAGTAAAAATACGTGTCTAATATTTTTTTATAATCTAACTGACGGACTAATTAGATTTTTTTAGGACACAAGCCTATTGCGAAAAGTTGAAAAAAAATTGGAGATTAAAAAAAAAATACGTTTTTCAGGACTTGATGTTCAGCGAACTAGAAGTTTTTGCCGATGAAAATAATCCAAGTCACGTGGACGAGAACTCTAACGAAGAGAACGATGTTGACGACGAAACTATGTCAGGTAATCATCTACTATAATATACCTTTACTTATGATAATTATTTTGTTTGATGACTGATATTCCTTCCATTACTTTTAGAACGTAGAGGCCGAATACTGAAATGTCACTCAAAATTTAAGTTACACTTATATTTAAGAGATACTCGAAATTGACGTTTGGCCATACATAAGTTAAAGTTTAGGAGCTACTCAAATGTTACGCAGCCCCTACATTTTAAGTGACGTTTCAGTATTCGGGGGTTAGTCACTCAGTGAAGCCACATGGACGTTGCCCGGTACGTTGCGTCGCCACAACCGTATCATTTTAACGTATTGAGTGCCACACGAGGTACGCAACGCACATCCGGTGTCGCAATGCAATGACCACGCGCCGCTTTTTAAAAAACCTTCAATATTATAAACGACGCAATCGAGCGGAACAAAGGCTCCAAAGTATTTTCAAGAGATCTGGCTATTGGGCAGAGCCAGCTCATGAAACTGAAGACCGACGATGGCAGGATCTTATCCGCCAAACCCGAGCTACTGAGGGAGATCGAGAGCTTCTATGGACAGTTGTACACGTCAACCAGCAAACCCATTGTCGACCTAGCAAACGACCCAAGAGCTAGACTAACCCGACACTATACCGAAGACATCCCGGACTTCAGCCTGTACGAGATTAGGATGGCTCTGAAACAGCTCAAAAACAACAAGGCACCGGGTGATGACGGAATAACGGCCGAACTCCTGAAGGCGGGTGGAAAACCGGTACTTAAGGCCCTTCAGAAGCTGTTTAATTCCGTCGTACTCGAGGGGAAAACGCCACAGGCATGGTGCAGGGGTGTGGTGGTACTCTTCTTCAAGAAGGGTGACAATGCCCGGTTGAAGAATTACAGGCCCATCTCACTTCTAAGCCATGTCTACAAGTTGTTTTCAAGAGTCATCACGAATCGTCTCGCGCGCAGGTTTGACGATTTCCAGCCACCCGAACAAGCCGGCTTCCGAAAAGGCTTTAGCACCGTGGACCACATACATACGCTTCGGCAGGTTATACAGAAGACCGAAGAGTATAACTTGCCTCTCTGCTTAGCGTTTGTGGACTACGAAAAAGCCTTTGATTCGATCGAAACCTGGGCTGTACTGCAGTCTCTCCAACGGTGCCAAATTGACTATCGGTACATCGAGGTGTTGAAGTGTTTGTACAAAAACGCCACCATGTCAGTCCGACTTCAGGACCAAGCCTCGGAACCTATCCTTCTGCAGCGAGGTGTAAGACAGGGAGACGTCATATCTCCGAAACTGTTCACCGCTGCACTGGAGGATGTCTTCAAGGTTCTGGACTGGAGAGGGCTAGGCATCAACGTCAATGGCGAGTACATCACTCACCTTCGGTTTGCCGACGATATTGTGGTCATGGCTGAGACCATGGAGGACCTCAGTACAATGCTCGATGACCTCAGTAGAGCTTCCGAAAGAGTGGGTCTAAAAATGAACATGGACAAGACGAAGGTCATGTTGAATGCCCATGTCACACCCATTCCTATCAAGATCGGGGACTCTACACTCGAAATTGTAGACGATTATGTATACCTAAGACAAACGGTCCAGTTAGGTAGGTCTAACTTCGAGAAAGAGGTCAATCGTCGAATCCGACTCGGCTGGGCAGCGTTCGGGAAGCTGCGCGGTATCTTCTCGTCCAACTTACCGCAGTGTCTCAAGACGAAAGTCTATGACCAGTGTGTGTTGCCAGTGATTACATACGGGACCGAAACGTGGTCGCTCACAATGGGCCTTATCAAAAGGCTTAAAGTCACCCAAAGGGCAATGGAGAGGGCTATGCTCGGAGTTTCCTTGCGTGATCGAATCAGAAATGAAGACATCCGCAAGAGAACCAAGGTCACCGACGTAGCCCGAAGAATTGCTAAACTTAAGTGGCAGTGGGCAGGGCACATTGCTCGCAGAACGGATGGCCGTTGGGGCCGAAAAGTTCTGGAGTGGCGACCGCGAACCGGAAGACGATGCGTTGGAAGACCTCCCACTAGGTGGACCGATGACCTGGTGAAGGTTGCGGGAATCCGGTGGATGCGAGTCGCAAGGGACCGGTCAATGTGGTGACACTTGGGGGAGGCCTATGTCCAGCAGTGGACGTCTTTCGGCTGAGATGATGATGATGATGATTATAAACAATGCTGCACTGCGCTGTATTGCCGCTCTGACCGCAGAACCCCTGAGAGCCCATGTTCTCTTTGGCCCGGGTTCTGCCGGGCACGCGTGGCGTCACCGCACGCCGTTTCAACTCACCGCGTGGCATGTCGTACTGATTGATAAAATTAAATGTAGAACGATGCAGCGTAGACTCAGTCGTCGCTACGTACCGACAACGCCTCATGTGGCATGTCTTTAAAGAAACAATATAAAGATAATTTCTGCAGAGCACTGTTCAAAGAGTAGTTACGGTAGCCGTCATGTTGGCCCCGGTAGGGTCGTGCCATGGCCCCCGGGCCACACCTCCCCCCCGGCCGTCCCGCTTCCTAACCCTGGTCCTGGGGCAGAGGGCACGTCGGGCTCGTCGGGCTGCGAGTGGTGCGGCCTGGCCCCGCCACGCGCCCGCACGCGGCCCCGCCCCGGGCCGTACGCGCGCCCCGCCCCGCCCCCCGCCCCGCACGCCCCGCACTCCCCGCACTCCCCGCACGCCACATAGCCGCGCCGCGTGCGCCGACGCCGCATCCTACCTGTCCTCTCCCGAAAATTCCTCAAGTACACAATTTTCAAGACGTCGTCGGTAGCTTTTATGTTACGAGTAAGAACGTATACGGCCGCCGCGGATTTAATTGATAAAAAAAATAATAATAAAGGATGAACCGCCGTCAAGTTTTTGATTGTAACAAGAGACCGCACCACGGCCGCAGTAAGTAGCGTCAGTATTGGGTTGAACCTCACTTGATCACACCGCGACCCACCGCGCCCACCGCGCCCACCGCCGCCGCCGGCGATACGGCCAGTGCGGAATGAATCTGCACTCAGTACACTCACAGCCCAAGACAAAACGTGGCGACAAAAACTGTACAATGTATGCGGCATTGACTATTTTATTTATTTTTGACGCAGCTTACTGGCGGTATATTTGTTAAATTTTGCTAAGTAAACCATACTGCCGATCAAGGGCGCGGTGCGGTGTGATCAAGTGTGGTTCGGGCTATGAAGAGCACCAGACACAGCTTCAAACTTTTAAATATTCTCCCATTTAAGGCCTACGCAGACCGGGACGGCATGGCAAGGGATTTAATTTTTGACCAATGGACTTTCGAACGTATTGAAATACGACCGTGGCGCGTTTTTCAATGCCTTGCCATGAAATCCCTTTCGATCATTTTAAAGCATTGCAATTTATGTCGTATTTTTTTTTCAATACGTTTGAATGTTTTTTGGTAAAAAATTAAATCCCCTGCCATGCCGTCCCGGTCTGCGTAGGCCTTTAAGGTGCCAACCACCACATCTCATAAGGATGTCACGCTCCTACTTTTTCTCACACTGAAGTAAGATTGAAATTATAGCAGGAGCTATGAGCGGTGGAAGTACGATTCTCGTTTGATTAAGAGCTAAATAAGTATTTCAAACTTATAGTCCGGGAGGAACCGTTGCAAATAAAAAAGTCATAGTAAGCCGGCTGAATTGTAATCGAAGGTTGGTCTTATGTTACCTAAAGGGTGTAAAACACCTCTTCACGAAGCCGAAAGGCACTTGTTCTCCCCATCATTGCGAAGGGGGGATTATGCACTTGATAGATTGCTGTTAGTTTTTCATCAGGTATGTCACACGAGCGGTTGACGCATAATCCCCTCCACCATGCATATGCCGTTTTTTTAAGCTCTGTATTATGTAAACTATTTATGAAACAAGTTTTAGCCGGCGTACACCCCCCGTGGATTCGTCAGCTGACGCTGGGTTCACTTATCAATCATTCGAGATCTATTGTACAACATAGTAACCGATCGCCGTAAAAACACTACCGAAAATGCAACGGTGCCTCCCGCATTGAAGCTGTGTCTGGCGCTGGATTTTTATTAAAAAGTGGGTATCGTTAGTAATACATGTTTATCCACCAGGTGAGAACGACATCGAGTTGTCCGGGGGCGGGGGCGGGGGCGGGGGCGGGTCTGGCGCGGACATACTGCGGCGCCTGGTGTGCGCGGTGGCGGCGCGTGGGGTGACGCCGGCGGGCACGGACGGCTCCACGCCTCCGCACGGCACACACGGCACACACGGCACACACGGCACACACGGCACACACGCCGCACACACGGCCGCACCGCGACACGACTACGACCCGCAGCTCTCCACGGCCGCTCACACCGACATGCTGCTGCTCAATCTCATGCGCATGAATGGACTCACGCCCAAACATTCTAGAAATAGTGAGTGAGCTTTTATTTGTTGCTAATAATGTACTATTTTATATTTTTGTACAGGGATTATATATGTGTGTTTTCTTCATCATGAGAAGATAGAACTTAATTCTCTGTTGAGGCGAGAAAGATAAAATGTAAGGAAATCAGTACCGCGGGGGTATTTAGGTAGATTTCGTCAGAAAAAAAAAATCTACCTATTGGTCTTGCACGTAAAGTCGAGTATACAGGGTGGAATTTTACAATGCCACCTGCCCGGCTAGCATGGGCAGGGGATAAAATTTTTATCCACCGGTTATTTCCACTTTTGTTTGAATTTTGTCCCTTGTCAGTGGAAATAACCGGTGGATAAAATATTTATCCCCTGCCCATGCTAGCCGGGCTGGAGGGAAAGTACTCTTAATACTGGAGATAACAAATTTTACTCAAAGGAGACATTCCTTTATTTTTAAAAAGAAACAAGTCTGCATTCACAGTTTTTCGAAAATTATTTTGCCACACTCGGGCATCGAACCCGGGATGGATCGACTAAAGTTAGACAAAATAACATTCTGTACCTTTTTGACATCAATCGATAGGGTCAATCAAATGGCTCAAATCTCTCTAACAACCATGATAAATTAAATGAAAGATTGATGTCAAAAAAGTACAGGATGTTATTTTTTCGAACTTTAGTCGGTTCGATTCCCGAGTGAGGCAAACGATTTTCCGAAAATCTGTGAATGCAGATTTGTTTCTTTTAAAAAATAAAGGAATGTTTCGTTTGAGTAAAATTGTCTATTTCCAGTATTTCGAGTACATTCCCTCCAGGTGGCATTGAAAAATTCCACCCTGTATAATTATGTCACCGTAAAATAGTCAAACACGTTATATTGTAATCTCTCTAGCGATATTGTAAACTCTCGAAATATTGTCAAACGAACATACTGCTTACAATAAAATGCATTATTTTTCGTGAAATGCATGCGATGGTAGTCAACTCACGCGGTGTGGAGGGAAGGAGGGGTCCCCCTTGCCCAGTGGTACCACTCTCATGAAAAGATAATGTATCGTTCCTGAGAAATACCGATTAATATAACCTAACCTTAAAACACTTTATATTCCCCTAAAAAGCGTAGTCTACGGAGCCTATTTCCGAGTGCAGGGTTTAAAGGAACCAAACTAACCTAACGGGGACCTGCCCCAAGTCCCGATTATGGGGCCAGAGATACTTCCGTATGTTCAGTTGACAATATTTCGAGAGTTTACAATATCGCTAGAGAGAAACACGTTATATTGTAATATAACGTGTTTGGCAATTTTACGGTGACATATATATGTATACGTATGTATGCACCGATTGCTTTCAAACTTGGCCGAAAAATAAAAAAAAAACAAACTTAGGTTAAGTTCGTGAATGGGCGGTATTCGTCCATGGGGGGCGTCGAGGGGCGGTTTTTCTAAAATCAGTTTTATGGCCATAACTTTTTTCCTATGGAAAATTTTAACCCATTAAATTTTTTTATCATTTCGATTAAGAATACGGACAACTTTTAAGTTAAAACTTTTTTGATGCAACCCCTAACTTGGGGAGGGGGTTGAAATTTCCAAATTTTTAGGAAAAAAACACATTACACTTAAAGTACTTACGGGATTATATCCGTGATTATCTTTCTGTTTTTCGAGCACCCGATATTTCGACGCTGCACGCTGTTGCAAGCATCATGATCGCGGGAATACTGAAGAGGTATGCGGGTGGGACGAAAATTATTAATTATGAGCAGACAAATCTGTCTACCCTCTTCCTTAGTCTTTTATTACGCGCACTACTGGAACTCGATTGTAACTCACGACAGAACGCACTCACAGTATCACTCGGTTTTTCTTTATAATGGGGACGCATGTTAGTTTTTATTAGATTTATCACTGGATTCCACGTACTCGATAGTTTAAAACCGTCCTCACGATTGAAATTTTTGTGTTTTGAAATTTCAATAGCTTCTCTGGTTAACCTTGGGATGTAGTATCGGTCTGTTGACAAGATTTGTGGCTTATGAAATTCAATCCAGTGATTTGGCCCCGAGTCCAGCAGATGTTCAGCTATGGCAGATTTGTGTCTAACATGCGTCCCCATTATAAAGAAAAACCGAGTGATACTGTGAGTGCGTTCTGTCGTGAGTTACAATCGAGTTCCAGTAGTGCGCGTAATAAAAGACTAAGGAAGAGGGTAGACAGATTTGTCTGCTCATAATTAATAATTTTCGTCCCACCCGCATACCTCTTCAGTATTCCCGCGATCATGATGCTTGCAACAGCGTCGAAATATCGGGTGCTCGAAAAACAGAAAGATAATCACGGATATAATCCCGTAAGTACTTTAAGTGTAGTGAAAAACCGTGAAAGTCTAAAACAGTGAAAAAACACATTATCTCCGAAACGGTAAACATTTCTACCGTTGTAGCAAATATTTTAGTTTAGCGATAAAACTTATAGTTTTCGAAATAAAAAATTATAACTGAAAAATTGAGGGTGTTTCCATGCTAAACTCTTATGGGAGAATTTAAAAAGGATTAACCTTCCATTACAGAACAACGATTCCGAAGTTTGGTTAGGGATTGTGTAGATAGTACACATAAATACGAGTACAAAGCTCTATACAAATTTTCAATTGTCGGACGCCCACGGTTTACGAGATTTAACCCTTTATAGTTTCTATATAAATTGGAAAATAGCACGCCATTTGCGAATTTTTAGGTCGGATAAATTGTCACGTCAAAGTTGACATTTTCACGTGGTTCGTGGTAAAAGAAAAAAAAATGTAACGAACGACAAACTTGTTAGACGTCCACAAATTTGAATAAATGTTGGAAATCACGGTTTACCAGTGTAAACAGTGATTTCACTGAGAGAAACCAGGGGCCTAATTCTGCTATTTTAATAAATTCGCCACTCCAACACCATTCCCATCTCTTGTCATTTTGCTTAAAGTTCGTAATCTGCTAAATCCACAATGGTCGATCATTGGTAGGTCAATGGTCTCGTAATAAAATTGAGTTTTAAGGGCATTGTCGTATTTCCATTAATATAAAAACCCTTATTATAAATGGTTTTCGAACTCTACTACTAAATGCGAACATTTATTCATGCCAGATTTCATGTACGAGATTACCATTATTATGACATTTCTTTCAATGGAGTGTCAGTGGTTGTCCATTGAGAAGTCATAATGGCGGCATTATATTAGTAGATTAACAAACTTGTCAAAACTTGACAGAACTTGACCATAATGAAATCAATGATCGACTATTCTGACACCATTGTAATAGCAGGATTGAGGCCCAGCACATGTGTTACAAAAGAATAGCGATACATGACGAAATGGCGGTATGTCAATGAGACAGCCCGTTCCGGTGTTACCAGGAGTGCGAAAGAATAACTCCTTAACTACCTTTATTCCCTGTGCGAATCCGATCATACATTGAAGTTTTAAGTAACAATTACGTTGTTATATGATTAAATTGAACGAAAACAACAATTTAAATGCTTTATATAGCGTGTTAGGTCAAACGAGGGACATATTGAGGGAAGCTATTCAGTATTCGATTCTCAATCCAAATATGTAAAAAACCTATAACCTTAATTTTTGACATAATTGTCTAATTAAATACATTACTCGTGGACACTGAGCGTGCAAGTAGGTGTCACGCGGCAAAACACGTGTCACTCCTGAGCTCCGTGCGCAAACTCCGCCCCTTTCCTTTGTAATGTCCCCGATGCACCGACAGGGCACATCCCCGCGCCACCCCGCGCTGACCTCAGTGTATGCGCGAGCGCCGTTACTTCCGCATGTCTAATTCCGCGTATCGCATTTAACAAACAACCCCGCTTACTTCGCGATAATAAGAGTGTCCTGTAAACGTGTTCTTGAATAACCAAAAATTACGTCTTATCATCATTCCAGTGAAGGATATTGGGATTATGGTACGTGCTTAAGTGTTATCTAGTGATATTGTGCGAGGAACCGTTAATTATTATGCAAGGTGTCAATCAACGACTGCAAACATTCGGTCAGTACCTAGTTACCTAGATATTTGCCTGTCCAAAGCCAGATTTAAAGTATGAAGGGAAAATGGATTATACCTAGAAAGGTCATTGACCCGCACACATGTTCTGCGATAAGCGCATGGCGCACACGTTGCGAAACTTAGGCGAAGTTTTTGGTATGGAGTTATCTGTTATGTATTAGTGTTTTCTTTTTGTTCATATGTTTATTAGTATCATGTAAGCATGGACTATTGCGGGTTTGAATAAGTCCCTCGTTTAAACTAACATACTGTATTGTATATATTTTTAATAGAACGGTGACTGAAAGTGTTTCCATAATTTCGTTGTCGCAATAAAGTGGCAACTGAATAGTGTCGTAAGCATGTGTCGCTCCCGCAATGCCAGTCCTTGTTTTATTAGACCATGGTTTTTCTCAAGAAAAGTGCGTCGCCTTTACATGCGAATGATGCCAGGATACGGGGCACCTCACCCCTCCCGTCTCCTGCCGAACGATACTAAATAAAAGCCTTAAACCGTAAATAGTTTCTTGGCACTTGTCTGTACGATGTTCGATAGTCAAACGCGTGGCGCTGCCCGCAGCCGCATCTCGTACGTCCGTCTAGAAGACGACGCTCTCTCACTACGCGCTTGCATTTCGTAAATTGACACCCTATGCTAATAATCCTTCCTATAATAATTATAAATGTGTCATTTACAGCCGGCAGCAAGCGTCATTGGAGCAGCAGCGGGGGCAGCCCCGAGGCGGGAGCCAGGCGCAGTACCGCCGCCGGACGGCAGCGCGGCCGAGCGGCTACCTCCCCCGCCGCCCGCTCGCGGCGCCAGCCGCCGCTGTCGCCCGGACAGCTGCGGTACCGGCCGGACACCAGGCACCCCGCCACATGTACGTGTACACGTGAGTGGCAAAGGGTCAAATTTCTGTCAGGGGAAGCCGAAGAAAAACATGAGAACAGTAACATTTTTTTTCATCATCCCCGTATTCTTTTCTCGTTTTGAACCCCGAAGACTAAGAATATAACACCCATGTCGAAGAACCTAATATTTTTCTCTTTGCCATCTTGGATTTTTATTTTGACTTCATTTTCATTATTGGCGACTCCGAAAACCACGTACGAAACCCATGACAAAAAAAAGGCACAGACCACACTCGCAGCAGACCCGGTCTGCTGCGAGTGTGGTCTTAACCCGAACCGCCATAAAGTTTGGAGAGAACTGTACAGTAGCGAAAGATAAAGTTAACCTAAGAAAAAAAAGGTTGACGTAATTTTTTTTCAAATCCAGCCTGCCTAGGCCTCACCTTCGCCGCCACCCCGCCGGGCACTCCCGAGCGCGCCGCCCTCTCGCCGGTGTCGTCGCTAGCGCTGCACGACTACTGGCCCTCCGTGTCCTCCGTCAGCGACGCGGACGACGTAGAGGCCGCTCTGGATTACAACGTAAATAACGATGTTCAGCTTAATGTAATGTTGTTTTGTTTTTTTGCACATTCTCCTTTTTTTCGCACATTTTGCATTAAAGTGGAGATGAATAGAGCAAGCTATATGCGAGATTGGGTCAATCCTGAACTGTCCGGTCCCCGCACGTTTGTACGTTCCCTGCTCCACTCATCTCCGCTTTAGTGAAACGAAGTCTCACTTCATTCTAGTGCCAATATAGATCCTTCATTTTTATTCGAGTTTTCAATAACGACAAAGGGACAGTAATTGGCAATAAATTATTTTTGTAGTTTGTTGTTTTCGGCATTTTTGTTGTATTGAAGTAGAATATCAGATAGCGTTGGCATGAAATATACTTTTTTTTATCTGAATTCGACACCTGTCGTAGTGGCACGTAGAATAAGTAACGATTTAGTATGTCTTCTTTTCCTTGTGCTATTTTATTCCAAACAGGCTGTAATTGGTAACGTAACATTCTAGGATACGCTGTTCGACATGCTCCTGAACAGCCTGGCCATCGACGGCGGCAGCTCTGCGGGCGAGACGCTGGAGGCCCGCGCGCCCACGCCGCCCGGCCAGCCCTGGAGCCCCGCCGCCCCCGCCCCCCGCCTCACGCCCCCCGCCCCCCGCCCCACGCCCCCCGCGCCCCCGCACGCGGACTGACCGTGCGGGTCCCGCGCCCGCCGCCACCCCCGCTACCGCCGCGAGTACCACCACTAGACACGACACAACAAATACAGCGATAATGTGCACACACACAGCGAGCCCAGGAAATATCTTACAATGCGGCGTCGCTGGCAAATAACGATCTCCCTTACCTTAATATAAAGCTCAAAGTATAATTCTAAACACTAAGCGGTCATCAAGAGCGGACTGGCTACAGACAGTCGACTTTGATACATAATGTACTAATATCTGTCAAAATTTGCCAGTCCTGTTAGAATCAGCTAGTAAACATGGGTTGAGGTGTTTTCTATCCGGTTAGTAATGATGATTATTAGTGAGCTTCGAGCAACAGCGACAGCGGTTATTGATGACCTACATTTTTAAATAGAGGAATAACGTCTAACATTAATATTCTATCGTGGTAGTTAAATCGATACAAAGTTTGTCGTTTGAACTTATAAGAAAAAATTGTAGGTAAACAGCAATGACCGCCAATAGCACTTATTGCAACAGCTGAAGGGAGATATTTGCACATTAACACTAGATTTGCTAACTAAACACACATCGCAGTTAGTCCCTCCGCGCCGAGCCGTCGCACGTCGCGTGACGTCACGTGGCAGTGGCCGGGCCCCGGTCCTCCCGTACACCAGTTTCACATAACGACATAAAGACCATTTTAAAGAGATAAAATTCTTTAAAATGGTCTTTATGTCGTTAAGAGAAGGTTGATTTTTGTTTGCTGCCACTGAAGAGTCTTCTTCTCTAAGAAGACTATGAAGTTGCTTTTGAGTTTGAGTTAAAAGGATTTTAGTCGCGTTATCCTCCCTCCCCGCTTCCGCGCTCGTGTCCGAGCGGGTGCGTGGCGGAACTGAGTTCGCACCTCCGCTTTAGGAACGTTTTTATTACATTTAATTTGGCACGATATACTCCTTATGATATTTGAGTATGCCCCTTAAGTTTTTTGAGGGATTCGTGTCTCCTCGTCAAGTAGGTAGAATATAAACGCGTATAAAAAATACGGGCATTAGGTAAAAGACTCAAAATTTAAACGATCTCTTATATTTATTTTTTTAGTCATTATTAACGTTTTATCAGTACAATTATTACTAGGGTGAGTTTGGTTCGCCTGCCAAAAATATTAGAGTGCTATTTTTTTGTTCTAATGATATATTTTTATAATTAAATTAGATATCCCTGCATTGTCGGTCCTAAAATGCTTACTAGTATTCGTATTTACGTTTACATCTAAACGTACAGAACTATTTACACTTCACAACACCAGAATCTGCCATCGCATCGTAAAATAAGAATGGCCAACTTTATCTGTACTGTAAAGCTTTGTAGACAGATTTCTCCATTAAAGGAAGAATATATTAACACTTATTATTCATTTAACATTGAATAAATACTCAATAGTCGTTTTGGAAACCTCACTATAGTTAGACTCGGTTCTCGATATCCAACCGGGAGAAAAACGAAGAGATAAAATCGAATAACAGATAGACTTTTGCGCTACTTTGCGCGTTCACCTGATACATTCGCTCTCTCCCGGTGGGTAGATCGAGAGCATTCACTCTCTACTTAGTTTCGAGATTCATTGATGTCGATAGTTCAGATAATATTGATGTTTCATGTAATCGTACCTATCTCCGGCCGCACCGGATGTAGTTGTCATTGTTAAGTATTTAATCTATTAGTTACGTAGATGGACATGACTGAAAAGTTCAAAAGAGTGTGATTCTGTTAGGTAAAGAGGGTCGAGTATTGAGTAGCGTTAAGTCACGTTTTATGTATTAAATCGGTTGATATATTGACAAAATTATAATATTAATTTATTGGATTATATTACCGAATTAGTTACATTATTTAGAATATTTTTGTCAAAGAAAAACATTGAAAACTAAAAATACAATTCGATGGGTACAAGTTAACTTTCTGATTTTCCGATAGAATTTTTAAATTATTATATTTTTGATTCCCTAAAACAAAAAGTTATGTATTGTATGTTATGATTAAATGGATGTAATACATATTAATAAAATGTCACAAAAACGCATTTCGTTTGTTTTTTTGATCCCTTATTTACCTTATTTATCATTTACATAACCGGGGTGTGAACGGCAGTCGCTCCATGTAAAATACTGGTATTGAGCTGCATCCGATTAGACTAGAAGCCGACCACAGAGTACTTTTATACAACGTGTAATAAAAAGGGTATAATCATATTGAAAGGGTGTGCTACAGACTATCACAATGAACAACTTTCTCCATGGGCCTGGACCACCATCGTATTCTTAAAAAAATAATCAGCTGTCTCATAAATTTGGTCGAGTATTGGAATTTAGTATGGGGCCGTTGATGTTTTTGTCGCGATTACGATGGTGGTTCCATGGATGTTCCTTTTGATGGTCTGTGGAACACCCTTTCATATGACTAGCCAAATCTAATCCACCAAGCATTTGTCAGTACATCGAACTATTACCTAGTGCCACCAACTTAGCTGATGAGTGACAGTGAAATGAAAACCTCTTAACGAAGCCGTAAGGCAATTGTTCGTGTGCATCTGGATTGAGGGCACATTTTTTATGATAATTCCTTGAGAAACGAAATAAGACAGGGAATTTAGTTAAAACTGTAAAAACTTAAAGCCATGAAAAACGTGAATTGTTAAAATATTTATAATCAATTACCTTGGGCCCTCAATCCAGACGCTTTCTCCCCGTCATTGCGGTCATGTTTTTGTTATACAACATACCTGGAAACCTAGTTACAGAGATATTGGGGATCAAAGTTCCAACTTTTTAACGAGTTTTTAATTTAAGATGTTACTTGAACAGATCCACCACCCCTGTACTATTCAATCCATCCACCAGCACAATGATTTAAGTGCGTTACATTGAGTTCTACCACAAAATATGTTTTTTATACACCCCCAAAAAGGCGTTTCCCAGCAATATTTTTTGCATAAAGTTACTTAGTGTTGGTGTACAGAATGCTTGGTTGACGGCTTCGTGATGAGCTTGCTTACATCCTGTATAAATATACGGTGACTGGTAATTAGTGATTGTACTGTATAACTGTACTGTATTCTACCGTTCACCACAATGTCAGTCTTATTGGCAACAATAGTCCTGTTAGTGATGATAGGTCGTTTCCAGTACAACGTAATGTTACCACAATTGAGAACTAAGTCGGACACATAATATTATTTATACATAGTAGGCATACTATGTATAAATATACTTTTGATTCCACAAGGATGTACTTCAAATCAAGTTGCTGGTGGATAATTCTGGCAACGAGGTTGTGTTTATGCAAGTACTCTCCATTAGCTAGACGAGAACATCCAATGTGTCGGAACGATTCTCCCAGAGGGTGGCATGTTCGACATATGCCAACCATGCCAACCTTCAAAACGTATCTCCGGTTGTTATTCGTCATCATAAATTCATCTATTATTGCACAGACAAAATCTTCGGTTTCCCCGAAGAGTTACATCGGCTCCATGTAAGGCCTGGTAAAAGCACCCGTGCAGCTCTTGGTCTGCCATACCTCCATGCGGTCATTAATGTCTAATGCTATAAGCTTGCGCCTGGTCTTGTTAGCCAGGGAGAACGGGTGAAGGTTTCTAGGAAGTATTCCCTGAGACCACAAACCTCACGGCTGTGCTGGATCTTAGCATTAAATCGATTATTATTTAGTGCACCCTGAGATAAATGCGTATTGAAGACTCAACTAAGCCATCCAGCATCTGGTGCAAGTCGTGCAGCGATTCAGCCAGTAATCTGCCGCACTACGTGGAGGTGGTCTGTGGTGCTGTATCCTGCTCGAAACCCGGCTTGATTCGGAGGCTGGTAGGCGTCGTGGTGTGCGTACTCCCAGCGGAAAAATATCGAATTTATTAATTTCTGTTATGCAGATAATTAGTGTATGAGATCGTGTAAATGTGTATGGTAAATTTAAATTTGTGTATACAACCATTGGGGAGATATTCAACAAAAACTGTTTCCGCTGGGAGTACGTACTCCTAGCGGAACTTTTTTTTTCCAATGGACGGACAAGAAAAAAATTACATACAATAATTAGTGTGTAACGAGGGGTAAATGTGTATGAATAAATGAAATTAGTGTGCCATAAAACTGCGAAGATATTCAAGTTTCCGCTGCGGGAACGTTTGGCGATTTGTTGAAAATCATATAAAGCGGCTTTGCACACAGTTGTAATTTTCCACGCACGTTGCTTTGAATTTGTGTATAATGTATGTCAAAACAGAATTTGGAAAAAACATACCGTTCAAAAGATATACACGTAAAAGAAAATAAGGTTATTTTGTCCTAGAACCTAAAATAGGAATACTGGAGTTTAACTTGTAACGTTTACTTGTATCTTGTAAGCGTTTACAATGTCTTGCCAAGTTTCACTTATGTAATCTTAGTGATTAATGAGCAATGGCATAATTTCTACCACTGGATCACTGCATTGTTTGACATCCGATTGTAGGACTTTTCAATGGAAAATCAAAGTAAAACATATTCCAATATTCTGTGTATCAATTCAACTCTTCACATGTAAAATTTCAGCTCATTTCACTCGGTAAATAAAGTGATATAATAAAAATACCAGAACAACCTCAAAACACGGATAAACCGACCAAATTGAATGGCTTCAAAAAAGCGGCCCTGCAGTATAAGAGCTAACGTTCTAAAATTTCCAGTGTTTTTCCATTTTGGAATTGGTACAGGTGGGCACACAATTCTTGAACAAGTCAATAAATAACTTTATTGATAAAAATAGTAGGTCACTTGTTTTTTCTTAAACTTACTAAATTATTACAATATAATTGCGTCTGTATTATTAACCCTTAGGTGCATGACTTTTATATTTTCGTAAAAAATGTTAATATTATATTCAAGAAAAATATTAAAAAAAAATTGAAATATTAAAAAAAAATAGTGCGTGGAGTCCCTCCGCGCGGAAGAAGTGAAGCTTCGTAATTTGGTCCCCCTCCCCAGGAGCGTTGAACGTTTAACGAAACAGTGCTTTCATACCCCCTCCATGGTAGCGTTAAACGGGTTGGCTTTAGTTACTTGTCCGCTGCGGAGAGGGCTAAAAGGGGTTAAAGCTGGTAGGTAATGCGTCCCCTATTATGACTAGACCACTCTTATACAAGATAATGCATATTTTCCGAGAATTAAATGTAAAATGTTTCTAACCTCAAGTCAGTTCTAAAGCGAAAACGAAACGTTAAAATAAATCGGACTTCAAAAAGAAAACAAAAAAAGTGAAAAATAACTTTAGCTTCTGAAGTCGGTGACCTTTGTTTGATTGATTTAATTTTTTTGTCACTGACTTCAGAAGCTAAAGTTATTTTTCACTTTTTTGTTTTTTTTTTGAAGTCGGTTTTATTTTTTGCAAAAAAAGTTTTTATTTTTCACTTTTTAGTGATTCACATGTGCTTGATACACATGGAAAGTGCATACCGTTACAATTGCAACAAACCCAAACACGACTAGGATACATTGTCTCATTATGGAGTTCCATGACTCTTGGCTTCATCATCATATCTGATGGTAGAATGGTTCTTATCAAACGCAAATGCTTCACTTGTTGTAGAAAATACCAAAATCACTGTACGTTATCCTATAAAATTTGAAGAGTTCCCTCGATTTCGCCAAGATTCCATCATCAGATCCCGACTTGGTGGCTATGGGACCATTTGGAAGTATACCCTTTCCAACAAAAAAAGAATTTTTCAAATCGGTTGTCAAGCGACGGAGTTATGCACGAACAAACATAAAAAAAAAAAAAATAGAAACATCCGAATTGAGAACCTCCTCCTTTTTTAGAAGTCGGTTAAAAATAGACGATTGACAAACGCATCTGTTCCAAATGTGTGTCTATGGTGCAGAATGACGTAGAAAGTGAGCAAAACGAAACGTAAAAAAAAAGTTTGTTATTGTGTCACTGTCATTTGTACGTTCATTCCATTTATGAATGTTTTGTTGACTCATTTCATGCTACTAAAAGCTGAGAATGCTACTGAAATTTGGATTCAAGAGCGAGCGAAGTGAGCTCGGGACTTGGGGCACCCTGACACGGATGGTTGAGGCTAGAAGAGTATGGCGGGGTCGAATGAGCGAGCGAATAGACCGCGCCATACCCTTCGTGGTTATTTTTTTTAAACCATTCAAAAGTAGGGGGCCCCGCGAAGCGGGGCTCCGTCGACCGCCTTACCCTCGACTGTGCCACGGTGAGTGATATAGGATATATATTTTAACCCTAATACGCCTTTTAAGCGGCTTTTAAGTGTTTTGAGGTTAGGTTATATTAATCAATTTTTCTCAGGAATGGTGCATTATCTTTTCATGGGAGTGGTACCAGAGGGCAGGGAGGACCCTCCCCTCCCCTCCCTCCCTCCTTGCCACCCCCTCTGAAGCGGTCACTTCACTAAATTTTTACCTGGGCCGCTGACTATCTGCTGTGACTTTCAAAGACGGATAAATGACAGCCAGGAACAACAGCTTAACGTGCTTTTCGAGGCACGGATGAAACTCGGTATGTAAAGGTGGTCACCCATCCACAGACCAACCTAAGCAAGCACGGCTTAATCTAACGATCGACCCGAGCGGCTTTTATTATTTACCACGAGCTCCTCCGGTTTTATGTTTATGTAGGCAGATAATAAGCAACTCGAAAAAGGTGATGACAGGTTGTATTTCGCTGAAAATGGTCGTATTTGAGACTTTAGAAAAATCATTTCGAAGCTATAATATTCTAATTTTTTGATTTTTTGCTAAAACAAATCTTAGGAATCGTGCAATCCTAACAGTGCTAAAAAATATTATTGACAATTTCTTGCTTGTCTTTCTGGTCACGGGCTTGAAAAATTGCAGAAGGTTCACCGAAACCAGAACATTTTGGAAGCGGTCTACTAGAAAAAGAAGTTTAGAGGTTCAAGTGAGAACTGTGTGTGTGTGTTTTGACAAACATTATACACAAATTCAAAGCAACGTGCGTGGAAAATTACAACTGTGTGCAAAGCCGCTTTATATGACTTTCAACAAATCGCCAAACGTTCCCGCAGCGGAAACTTGAATATCTTCGCAGTTTTATGGCACACTAATTTCATTTATTCATACACATTTACCCCTCGTTACACACTAATTATTGTATGTATTTTTTTCTTGTCCGTCCAATGGAAAAAAAAAGTTCCGCTAGGAGTACGTACTCCCAGCGGAAACAGTTTTTGTTGAATATCTCCCCAATGGTTGTATACACAAATTTAAATTTACCATACACATTTACACGATCTCATACACTAATTATCTTCATAACAGAAATTAAGAAAATCGGCATTTTTCCGCTGGGAGTACGCACACGGCGTCGTGTCTTCACGCTAGACGATTCGTCACGACTCTTCCAAACAGCTTAAACACGTAGCTAAGGAGCTAAATGTTTCTGTAATAGGGTCTTGTTCCCTTTTTTAAGAAAATAACAACCACGAACCTTCTTTACGCTTCTGAAGTTCTCTCAGAGAACAGGACCAAGTAGAAAAGCTCCCGAAGCTCTCCCTATCCAGGACTTCCTTCTGCTTTCAGAAGCTCAGTCGTCATCCCATTCTCACCAGGGGCTTTCCCATTTTGAGAGGCACCTCACACAAATATCGCATAAATACCGTGCGGAATAGATAAATAATATAGGAATCATCATCATTATAGTATAGGATCCCGACGGCAACTTAATCTCTGGTAGGACTTTCATCATCATACCTAGCCTTTTCCTTTAAGAAATTCCACGCGCGCCCTTTTAAAGCCACGCGCCCCTAGGCACCTGCCTAGTTTGCCTTAGGGATAAGCAAGCTGCCTAGTTTGCCGCCACTGTACACGTGACAAACAACACACCAACAAACAACAACTACAACCAACAACTTTTAATAAGTGACCAAATGTACTGAACAGCAGATTTGTATTTCGCAATTTCAGGTTGAATGCAAATATTATCCCACCGCGTAAAGAAAGTAACAAGTAATAGTACATTGTTATCCAAGGGGTGAAAGTAACTTATTTAGTCCCGGGACGGGGTTTGGCGCCCAAGCGTAGCGCGGGCGCTAATAGCTCGAGGGACTAAAGAAGTCTTTAACCCGAGGTAAACACTGTGCTTTTCATTACGAATACAAGGAAAATAAAAACAAAAACACGAAACCACTCGAAAAAAAATGAAGATCGGATTGCCGCTTTCCCGCCTATTTTGTTTTTTTTTCTGTGGCCGGCTATTCAGCCTTTATTTTCACTATGGTCACTGAAAAAATAGTAAATATTTTGCCCTAATTTTTGTTATTTTAAAGAAATATTTGTAACCAAACTATAACTAAGTTATTAAATAATTATATTGAATTTTATGCTATTTCAATTTTACATCGCGCTGTAATTTACAGGCTGTATAGAAGTCGGAACATGGTTCAATAGAAATGTGAAAATAGAACTAGATTTTTTTTTAATAATGTGACAGCTGTCAGTTGAAAGTGATTCTCCCTAGGGCTGAAAAGTATTACTTTCAGCCCGCTCCTCAGGCAACTTCAGACCTACTTTCCGAGTATGAGTAATGAAAAATACTTTTTCATCCCCCCATGTCGGAAAGAGTATTTTTGCTCTTCGATATCTGAGTGCAAAAGCCGTTTTTATCGTCTAGAGGGAAAAGTAAATTTGAATTTAGAACATCGTGTGCACTAAGCATGTGAATTCAAAACATTATTAAACCTATTTACTTCTACCTCTATGGTGCCGAATTTATCATATTTTTTTTGTAATTTGTTAAGAACTCAGACTCGGAACCTTCTTGGTGTACTTTTTTAATATGTTTTGCGCGTGCCATTTTCTTTTCACGTCGTATTGTTAATACCTTTTTTTTTTTTTTTTTTTTTTTTAGGATGGGAAATCATCAAATGACTTCTCCCACTCTGGGCGGAGCGGGAGGGAGTGTCAGACTCTTACTGACTAAAACCCATCCATGTTCCTTCCTCGCCCTTTACGTTCCGGGGCCGCGGTATCTCTTTCGAACAGTCCCGCAACCCCGGCAGGCTTCGGCCCTTGCGGGCCCCTCTCTGCTGCTGACATCTCTTTGAGGCGCGCGTGGAACACGAACGCGCTGTCGACACGGCCTGTCGTCACTAGACGGACGGACGGCTAGCTAGCCCATAGCTAACCGTCCACAGGCCCGGTATTGTTAATACCTTAGGGTTAAAAACAAGGACTCCAACTTGAAAACAAGTGAAAAACCTCAAATGACCACTCATTACCTATCTAGCGACGAGGAAGTTTATTTGACGCCAACAGAATTAACTGAATTTGTAATGCGCATTTTTTTGCGTTTATTCATTTCCTCGCTGAGGTGGGATGAAAAGTTACGTGTTGCACTCGAGTGCAAAGATTTTTCACCTCGTGATCTTTTGATTCCCTCGCTAACGCTCAAGATTCAAAGTTTTGAATCACCGCTGCGCTCGTGACTCAATTTTAGAATCTTTCGCTTGCTCGGTCATCAAAATTGAGCACGCGGTTAAAAAACAACTTTGCACTCTTGTTTAACAAATAACTATTAGTGACAATGAAACCTGAACAAGACCTGAAAACTTTTCCAAGAATAACCAACTTCAGATTTTATCGGAAGTCCTAGTACAACACTAAAATATCTATTTAACCCAGGCGTGGATACGGGGGGGGGGGGGGGGGGCAATGGGTTCAATTGCCCTCCCCCTGAACCGGACCAAATGCGTCATAGCCAAGCTTGAACTAGTTTGTCGAAATTGACACTAAATATTCTATTGTATAACTTGTTATGGGCGTCGCCAGGAGGAGGCAGTTGCCCCGAGAGGCTCAGGATTTTCACAAGTAATACCTTTTCCTGCCTGATGCCATAGAATGGTAATTGTATGTAATAAATTCTAGCGGAAAATGGAATCACACAAATTAATAATGCATTGTTACCCTAGGGGTGAAAGTAACTAAAAAAAGAACAGTGTTTACCCGAGGTAAACCTGTGCTTTTCATTACGAATACAAGGATAATAAAAATAAAAACATGGATCAATCGTAAAAAACAAATCAAGATCGCATTGCTGTTTTCCCGCCTCTGACCATTATTTTTAATTTTCATCGTTGAAAAAATGGTAAATATTTTGCCCAAATCTATGCAAGGTATTTAAAGAAATAGTTGAAATTAAATTATAATGAAGTTATTTAAAATATATATTCTTTAATTTAATACCGGTAAAATGGGGGGGATAGGGATCCAGGGGTGAATAGAAACAAAACTTTGAAAGGGATTTTATCGCTGAACTTATATTGTATATTGCCAACGAGGTACCTTTATAATTAAATAAAGGTAAAAGTACCGTGAAATAAATTAGTAGCCCTTTGCCTCGAGGCCATAAAGGTATGTAATTATAATTCACTGGGGAAATGATTAAAAAAAAATCGATTTTTCATTTCTCATACTCGGAAAGAAGTGTTTGTTTGATCCGAATAGCGGGTGGAAGATGCTACTTCCCACCTTTGGGCGGGAAAGACTCATAGTAATTGCTTCCCTCTCTAGGGCGAGAATAAATTAAAAAAATAGAATCACATTTGGTTAGACAATCGGCTGCAGAAAATCTATCATAACTAAGAAAAAAATGCTGCGGTCTTGTGAGTGTATAAACAGCCATTGTGAATTAAAAAAAAAACTAAGCGTGTCCGCCCCCGGCAGTGACGCGGTGTGTTCCATAGTTAAAATTTTAAATAGAATATATAATTTGGCAGGATACTAACTCTGTAAGCTGTATCGAAATCTAAGTTTTTTCAATATCTTATTAAAATGAGTTCAAGTGATTCTGAAATGCTGACCCCAGATTCTGTCAAAGACGAGGCAAGTACAGTTATCGAAAATCTTTTGCCAGAAATTAAAAAATACGTACCAACTTACAATGACTAAGTGGCGAGCACATAAGAAAATAATACTACTACTTTTTACTTTCCTTGTATTCGAAATGAAAAGTAGAGTGTTTACCACGGATGAAAGACATCAATTCCTACTGAAAAGTAGAGTGTTTACCACGGATGAAAGACATCAATTCCTACTGAAAAGTAGAGTGTTTACCACGGATGAAAGACATCAATTCCTACTGAAAAGTAGAGTGTTTACCACGGATGAAAGACATCAATTCCTACTCGGACTATAGCCGCCCTCGCTGCACTCGGGCGTCTAAATACCTCGTATGGGAATTGATTCCTTTCGACCCTCGTGTAACAATCTACTATTGCTTCGCTTGCTCTTGCAGCTGACAACTGCGTACTTTCCCGGAGCATTTATTTATAAGGCCTCGTTCCAGCTGACGGTGTGATCACAAAATGTGTAGCTTACACGAAACGTTTACCACGTCAGGGTCGCCACCAAGAGCAGAGCGGAGCAGAGCATTTTCTGAGACAACTGAAAAATGAATGTTATGACCACTCCATACGTTGCAAAACTCATACCTACTTGAACATGCATCTTGGTAGCTCGAGCTTGGTCGAGCATCAAGTTTGGACGTGTAATTTTACAGCGCATTGGAGTTGTCATACGATTCATTTTTCAGTAGTCTCAAAAACTGCTCTGCCCTTGGTGTGCGCTGACCCTGAAGCAGCATAGAACCGCACTTATCGATGCTCCTTTGCTTTTCTTTCGCTCAGAACCAAAATTTGCGAAAAAGAAACAGAGCGTGCTGCCGACTGCTTCGTCGATGCTGCCGTATGCGAGAGCATTCCCGCTCTGTTTCTCACTTAAAGTTGTTCATACAACTAGTAATATGCTTCTTTTGGATTAGCTCGTTCCATCGTCGTCCTCATTTTTGTTCTCATGGCAATATTGAGGTCAAGATATAGAAATAAACTGCTATACCTAATGTAACGGTAAGAGCAGTTTTAGTTTGACAGTCGTTTAAGAAATATTGTATTCAAGGTCTTACCACAGACTTATGGCAGACTATTATTTTTCTTCTTTCGTATTGCTCCAGTATAGTAGTGTCAATAGGACATTGGGAAAGAAAACAAAAACAGGTTTAAATTGATTCAATATTTTATTTTCATTGCTCCAAAATATACACAATGACAAATATTGAAAATGTGGATTCATCCATATTTGCAAATGTCTTTAAAGGTGTTTATTTGAATTTCATAGCTGATTACACGAAGAACATGAATAGATTATTTGAATACAAATCTGTTGCAAGCAGACACTGGCGAGCCGATCGGCTGAAACATGTCTTTTATTGTGAAACGAGCGGCTCACTACTGCCATCTACCGTCTACATACAATACGATTCAGTAAAATTAGTAAATTCACTGTTCCTACATTAAACGATATATTTACAAATAAAACTTTAAAAGGAACGCTTTGCAAACATTCAACAAACTTGAGATCGTCTTAACGTAAAAGATGGTATAAAATTTTTAAAAGTTAAAGAACGAAATTCTAAAACATCATTTTGCCGACGAAAATATTTACAAGAATAATGATATTTTTTTTTTTCCAAAATGAAATTGTGCCGAATCACGTTTTTACATCTCTCACAAATAAATAACAATTGAATTTAGCCTAAAATACTTCTTTGATAAACAAAACAATAAAAAATAATTGCATTCAACAAAGCTACGATAACAAATTTAATATAAATTAATCATAAAAGAAATGTACAATTTTTACAAAGCTAAGAGGGATCACTTTTATTATTATCACTGTAATGTAGTGTTGGTCTGTTAGTCGCGCAGTTTACTTGGCCGATGTGGCATACACGTACATACAACTATTGTTACCATTCAAGTGAATATCTTTAACATTATTACATAATAATAGGTATTGCATTCATTATTTACAATTTAAACACCTCATTCATATATTGTAAATGAACTAAAAGCGTTTACAATCTACAAAATTCTGACAATATAATCTAATGAATCGTCGTCGTACTCACATAGTTTTGTCGTCAAAAGATGACACAAGGTAACTTTAATTCGTAGAAGTTATCTATAATATTATAATTGAGAATTGTGCATAAAATTCGAATCAGCTAAAACTATTGCAAAGGCAAGTAGGTGATGTATGCATTTTATTTTCATAATTCCTTTCAATAATCACTATTACGAAACTCCAGGAGAACCTACAATACAATAATCCTTATGCATATGACTTACAACTAAGTGGTGTTAGAGTAGTGTGGTCAGAATGTCGTGTACCGGTGGTACATCCAATCACTTATCATACAAGTTAAATATTAAGCCCGCGGGCACATAGCTAATAAAGTTTCATTGTCTGCTCTAACTACATACTAGTAGCACTAATATTATGTATTATGCATTTGTTTTGCACTCTTCAACGTCATAGTTCCACAGCAACTCCGTAAATAGTAGTTGTTTCTCTACAAAGGGAGTTACACTACAAACAAATAATGTAGATGTGTGGAGGGGCATCGGCCGCGGTACTGCTTCAGTACCCACTAATATTTTCATATTGGATAGTGCGACACTGTTTCCTTGATATGGTCAGTTGTGTCGTAGGTCGACAACATCTTATTCCTTGCATTCCGTTCACTGATTCGTTCCTTCACTCTGATACGCTCCGCGCATGCGTTCTGTTACTACGTCAGTTTCATATCATTCTTTGGCATTATTTAGTGAGCTAAGGTCTTCCACTAGCAGATTTCATTCATGTTTTACAGAGTGTTTCCATCTAGTCCACGCTTTTAAAAGTATTGCACTACTGATTTCATATTTTTTTATTTGAATCTCTTTTGTTTTGTATTTATTTATTTATAGATATAATATAATAACTATAACCTACGCCTCAGTTATTAGAGATAATAAAATTGTTTAATATTGTAATATGCATGGAATTTTAAATTCTGAACATGCTTTAATGAAGTAAACGAATCTGAGTATTATATCATTCGTAATATTATACAATATTAATAGATAGATATTTGTGACCTAATCTATTCAGTCAATTGAATCGAATCAAATAATAGCCTCTCTCGAAATGAAGTTTCGAACTGTTAGTATCGACGTGGTAATGGGTAAATGTAAATCAGACTTCTGTTAGACGATTTAGAATAGTAGGATACTATATTCGTTTTGCTATAATTCAAACTAATTCATAAGAAGGTTCGTTCTGCGTCAGCACAAAAGTAAACTATATCAAGTCAGCACCACTCGAACTGATAGGCACCGGGAAGGGTCGTAAACTTAGGAGACGTGTACTTTCATAGTCGTTCATAGGTTCGGTCGCGACCATCGCGGTCCGCGACACACCGCATTAGTAATGTTCAGCCTGTCGACGCGCACGTCTAGACAGAGCACGTGTGACGTCACACGTGCGACTCCAGTGGCGGACGCGGCGGCGGCACGAGCGGCGCCGGCCACACGCCGCCCAGCTGCCGCCCGGTCAGCTCCCGGCCGGTCAGCTCCCGGCCCGGCGCCGCGTCCGACGACAGGTCCGGCGACGACGTGCGCGTGTGCCGCGCCGACCAGCCGTCCTTGTCGAAGTCCTTGGTGCCGCCCACCGTGTGGCGCCGCTTGATGCCGCGCTCCGGCATGCCGTTCTTGCGCTTCAGCTTCGTGGAGCGCCACGCCTGCTGCTCGCGCCGCCGCACGGCCGGCAGGTCGCGCGACTTGTTGCCGCCCCCCCCACCCCCACCCCCCAGCGAGTCGGACCGCGCGGGTCGCTCGGCGCGGCAGTTGAGCGACTCCGAGCGCAGCACTCGCGCGCCGCGCTCAGACTCGCGCCCCAGAGACTCGGAGCGCGCCAGCTTGGCACCGTCGTCGTCCGCGGTGCGCGTGGCTGGCGGGACAGACTCCAGGGCAGCGCTGTTGCGCTTGTTATCTCGCGGGCTGGTCGCTTCGCTTGCGGGCGCAGGTGCGGGCGCGTCCGTCTCGTCCTGTCGCGGACAGTTCTCCTTCTCGGAGTCGTCGGGGTCGTCCCGGGGGTCGTCCCGGGCGTGGTCGCGCGGGTGGCGGCGCGGCCAGACGCGCTCGGGCTCGTCGCTGGAGGAGGAGGAGTGCCGATGGTCGCGCGCGAGCCAGGCGGCCTTCAGTTCGTGCGCGCGCGCGGCTGGAGACAGTCGCTCGTCGCGCTCGTCGCGCTCGCTGGCGCCGTCGGACGGCGAGCTGGCGGTGGACTTGCCCTCGTCGCACTCGTCCGCGTACGGGATGCTGCCGTCGTCGAGCGGCGACGAGTTGTTGAGCGTGCGCAACTTCTGGTCGAACGTGCTGGTCAGGGACGACACCAAATCACCGGTTCCTGAGACAACATGTTACAGATTAGTGCGCGTCGATGCTGGCGAGGGTTGTTAGGCACAGACGGAAGCGTGTTAGGGTGGCTGCGTCGTTAATTGACCATGAGCTGGTGATGGATGAGTGATATCGGTATTTACAGTGTTGATGAGGTGATGGTCACGCCGGCCTACCGCTATACTAATGCACGAGCATATTAAAGCCGTGCTGTCAACAGCCGCCGACTGGAAGCGTTAGTTTGGTACTACAGTTGTTCACATCTGATCGTCGTTGTAGCGACAACGTTCCACTGACAGGTGAGACAGCTAGTGACACAGGTTATGATGTACCAGTAAGTGCAACGCAACCCTGGCGGCGACAGATGCGCACAAGCAGTATCGAGTGTTATCGTAGCCGGCGCGTACACACATTGCAACACGCACGCTCACATTCCTCTACCTTATAGTGTGGACAAAAGAAAGGGATTGGTGTGTCTACTCTCTGACGTCAGTACTGGACACCTAGTGGGGCAAATATCGGACACCTTTATTGTACACGAACATAAATAAAAAGTATTATATCATTACATTCCCAGATTCCTAGCTGAGTCATTTATTGAGTATAGATAGGACAAGCTGTCACGTGATTCGCGACCGACAACCGAGACTGTCTTAAAGATTTTCTTATTCATACTCCAGGGAAATAATCAGAAATACATCAAAGTGCTGGAAACTCACCATCTATGGAGAAGTTGGTGAGCGCGTGAGTATGCCGCGAGAGTTCCTGACGACCGCGGCCCAGCGCTTGCATTGACTCCAGTTCAATTCTGGAAAAATAACAAAGGGTAAGTTTTTCTGTAAAAGTATGTCTCAAACCTATTTGGAATATCGGTAGGTATATAGAGTGACTGATGCGACGTGACTGCGATTTCAGGTTTGGTCCCATAGTAAAAGTTGTTTGTTATCATGAGCACAATCACGTGTTTAAGTATCACACACTAATTACCAGTCACCCTATATATTATGAGTTTCATGAACATGTTTATGAGAGCACATACTTATTTCCATCGTGCGTCCTGCTGTAGTTGTGGTCGAGTCCGTCGTAGTCTGCCAGCGAGGTGGTGAGGTGGTGCGGCGGGGAGGTGAGCGGGGAGGCGGGGGGGGAGGCGGCCTGCTTGTCGGGCTTGGAGCGCGGCTTGCGTTGTATCTTGCGGTTGGCGGCCGATATGATGGACGACACGATGTCCCGGGTCGACACGTCCTTGCCTGGAATATGGAAGGCTACTTTTAATGGTATTATTAGTTGCTAACACGGGATAATGGCTTGGGTAATGTTGGTGCGACAGATAAGAAAGAAGTTACTTTAAAGCCGAAATCGATAAATGTTACTTAGCCTGTCTATTGGCTAAGATGTCTCAACCAAAGCACGTATACCAAGCAATGTTTATAGATCTCGGCCTAAGTGTTTCAACTATAGTATACGCCAACGTTCGTATTTGCGGTCATGAATCGCAGGAGCGAGGTGGCACGAGATTCACCGTCCTGCTCGCACTTTTTATGACCACGAATGCCACGAGTCTTGGCGTTTAGTATAGTTGCAATAATTTTGAAATTGGAAAACATAGATTAAGTGAAAATTGGTGCATACAACAAATATTACATCAAAAATTCTGTCACAGAGTAAAAGTATTTCCTGCGTGTCTTGATATTTACCTTCAATCTTCTTAACGTTGTGTATAAGTAGGTCTCTAGAGGGCGCAGGCGCAGGGGAGAGTTCCTCTGCGCTGGTAGGAGGGTCCATCGGAGGGTCGCCCTCTTCTTCCTCGAAATACCATTCGTACTGTAAAGGGCAAAAAATTAATCTTAAAACCGTTTTGCAATGTTTTGATTTATCGATTTATCATGATCGAGACGAGTATCCTATTTAATAAGTCACCCTACACATTTGATTTGGTGGCTGTTGTGTTTTCAGTCAATCATTTACAGTTTTTGACAATCCGTCAGCAAGTTTTTGAAATATTAGTTTTTGAGGAATCTGCAGTTTCAATATACTCAAAAAGAAGAAATGAAATCCAACAAAACTGAAAAAATCAAAGTAGCTAAGTAAGTACTTACATGTGTGAGGAAAGACTCGATGATTCGACACTGGCTGGACATATCATTGACCATGGCCAACATGTCGTCGCTGGCCGCGCGGACCAACGTTGGGCCAAACACAATGGCCAAGTTCCTCGCCTCCATCTTGTTGTAGGCGGAATGTGCGACCACTCGTCGCAAATGTTGGATCAGGTACTTGAGTGTTTCGTAATGCGCGTCTGGTAGCGCGCGGACGAGGCGTCGGAGTTCCCGCGCTCTTTCTGGTGACCGATCAGCCGCTAGAAGAAGAAAATATGATGAGGATGATGAGTATTTTGATAAAAAAAAAAATGAGAATTTATTATAAGTAAGTATCTACAAAAACTACTTTCTCTAAAAATCGACAAGACAAAACACAAGACAGTATGTTAAATTTATTTGGGTTCTTTAATTTTTTATTATCACTTTGTTACTCTGTGGTTATTTCTTTAAAGTTTATGTCAAGAGTAGGTGAATCATAAATAGACTAACTAACTAACTATACTTGAGGTTGAAATGATCACAGAATCTACCTTCAATTTTTAGGACCACTTAGAAAACTAATAGGATTTTTTATTACCGTCGAACTGTTGAAATGAAAAAAGAGTAGTTAGTGGTTTTCTTGGCAATACATTGCTTGAATTAAAGTAATAAGAAAGTGAATCTAGTAAAAAGTTTGTTGACTGGTGACTGTTGTATTTAACAGTCAAGAACGGTCGACTTTGTTTATTAAACACGGATGTCACGATACGCAACTACATATTAATGATATCCCAGAAGTGTTCACCGTTCTGTATAATGGCAACACTGGGTGTTTCCACTCCTGCGCATTTAGAATGGATTTCTTTGTAATGAGCGAGCCACCATTAGATTCTTGATAGGTCTTTTGAATTTAGACAACTTAGTTTTAGGGGAATTTCACATAATCATTGCGTTACCTACTTGCGGCGGCGAATTCGCGAAATCGCGAAAATCCCTTTCACGAATTCGTGTGGGGTTTAGGTTTTAGGGTCTGTGCCTGAAGCGGTAGGCAAGGGATCTTATAGACCCCTTGATATGTATGTAATTTATCTCTTGTGTGCAAATCAAGACTCGTCGTAATTGGACTTTCTTTTTCATTAAATTCTGTACCACATCCTCGATCAAACTTACCAATAAACGCAGGATATAGATCCGCCGTGAGTAGTGGGTCAGGCAACCTCCTGAGGTAGGCCTTCAGTAGCGAGGAGGCGACGTGCACGTCGGCCCAGCGAGCGTCGTTGGTGGGCGGGGGCTCCCCGCGGTCCAGGGCTGCGGCCAGGGCTGCCACGCCGGCCGCGTTACCCGGCACCCGGTATACACCGACTGTGCGGAGACCGTAGGCCTAGAAGAGACACTGGTGGCTAAGTAATGGAAGAAAGGTAGACTTACTTCTGACTTCATTTATCCTACATGTGATTGATTTTTTTCCTTTGAGAGATTCTGATGGACACTTCGATATTGATTGACAATATCAAAGTAGGTAGGTAGGCTGTAAATTAGTACTGATATTAAAGAGTTTAACAAAACCTCCTTTAGTTGCATGAAATACTTTTGCAAAGACCGCAATTTTTTGGAGACTTCACTTCTTTACTCTTAGTGAGACCTTTCTGAAAGACTGGCTGAATTTCGAGTCTAAAAACTATATCTTCAAGTTCTTACCTCAACAGCATGTGCAGGCAAGGTGACAGCCTTGGGCACGAGCGGATGGTCCGGGTCGTGCGGACAGCGCTCCAGCGCCGCGCCGAGCCAGCCGGACGCGGGCGCCGCCGCCGCCGCCGCGCCGCCGTGCATGCGCCGGAGCTGCTTCGCCATGCGACCCTTCCACGTCTTGTTCTTGGGGGACGACGGGAGGGTTGGTGTCGGTGGGCCTGTGGGGATGAAAAATGCAATTAGTTTAATGTGCAATAAATCTGGTGTTGGTGGTGTCTACTATCTGGTGTCCACGACACAAGCCTCGTTGTTTAGTGTGGCACTAAATGGCGCTGTGTGGAATGTCCAGCGATATTTATTTATTTTATTTAATGTGCGTGCCTATAAATAAGGAGACGAAAGTAGAAGATTTTAGCTCCTATTTCTAACACAGGTTGGAAATATTTGCAGTGCATGTTGTTGATCTGTCAAAATGTAACATAATGCGATTGTTAGTGTGTTAAGCAATCACTCCGTAAGAGTCATTCTGATATAGTGCCAACAAAGTTTCCACAAAATAGAACTATCAGCTATTAAGGCAAAATGGTCTAGTTAGTCCAACCTAAGATATCATCCAAAAATTGTAAAGGAACTGATGTTCTCTATTTTAGCAGGTAATCAGAAATATTGTAACTTGGTAGTAATTCTTTCAGCACTCACCAGTAGGAGACCTATTCCTGCCGATCTTCTTGCTGCGTTGCGGCGGCAGCGGCGAGGAGGAGTCGGGCGCGGGCTGTGGCGCGGGCGCCGGTGCTGGCTGAGCCTGAGGCTGTGTCTGTGGCTGAGCGGGCTCGGCCGGGGGAGGCTCCGCTGAGTGGCGGCGCAGGGCTGCTAGCCATCGCTGGGCATCTGCTGCACCTTCGGCCTGGGAGAGAAAATAAGAACATGTTAAGTTGATAAAAGAGAAAAACGAGTTCAGGTCGCTTGATACCAACTTGTCGGACAGAATTTAAGTCATCAACACAGGAAAAAGTAAGGTTCGTAGACGGAAAGGAAAGTAATTTCTTCGAAAGAAACTTATTTTAGACGTAATATTTACCGACACGTGGGTTGCCATATTAACGAAGCGATGCAACAGTCTGGATGAATATAATCCACATTTGATTCAGAGGAAGTTTTGCGTGAAATTGTAACAATACCAAACGTCGTTGCTGCTAATTATAAAAGAAACATTCTAGCATTCAACAATTTGCCAAAATTACGTGTTCTGGCAGAATGCCGCCGTGTATGTATTGGATTGGTTAGAAAATGTAACAAAGTTTTGTTCATTGTTGTATTTTTATATTCTAATGTTTCGTAAGTGGCAGATAAGGTTAATGAACGTTTGAAATAGACTTGTTTTCATTTCAATAGATAGGAGACTGGTAGTACTGGTACGTTAAAAACAAAATGCAAATTTACACATTAAACTTCTACTCGTAAACATGCACGCCAGGCATATGCTTTCGACTGTTTTTGACAAGCTGCCATGATCAAAATAAAGATTTATGATCGAGAAAACGCATAGCGTGGCTTTCAAAAATGGCAGCACCAACTATCCCAAGACACAACGACACGGAGTTATAGTTCTGGAGTCTTTTATCACTACCCAGTATCCACAGCTATTTAGAAATATCGTCGCTATCGACATACCTGTAGTAACAGTTCAGCCCCCGCTGCCGTGGTGACCCTGACCACGTGTTTCCTCTTGGTGTAGTCATCAGCGAGTGCTGCCAGGGAGTAGCGCACGTCCAGGGCATCCCTGGAACCGGGCTGCGCCTCCGTGCCTCCGCCGCTAACTGCGCCGGGGCTCTGTGGGAGACGAAATAAGACGGTTAGACATCGGTTTGGAAATGGAAGTATGGCAGTAACATCTGGTCATATACTATAAGGACCTCAAGATACGTAGCGGAATAAGGTCTGTTTCAAGGCTATTGCGGATGCGGTTCCGGAGACCGGACTACCACAGATAATTTAATGAAGTATCTGTCAGTGACCAGGTTTGCAAAACCTTAATGTGGACTAACTCCTCAGTTTTGAAATATATGGTCCCAAATCTTTATTACAAACTGTCTAAATTGAACAAAGACCGTTGTCTAATAATGATTTGACATGCCATTGCAGTCACGTCTTCAGGTCACTCAGGTGCTCCCATAACAAAAGAGTACAGACGTAGGTACCTAAAGACATAAATGTTTTGTAAATAATTGAGAAATAGCTTTTCTTTTAAACAGTTTGAACAGTAGCAGAAACGTATAGCTATGACGTTAACGATCAGGAGTAACAATAGATTAGTTACCAGCTTATGTACGCGCATGTTTTATGTGTTTCCATGTCTTGGCTCCAGGCCATACTACCACAGAGGAAGGAGACAGGCAGACAGTCTATTATGACGTACGATGAATCGCATCGCGTAATAAAAGATTGTTACCCGACAAATGAAAGCTCAAAATAATTGATAGTCAACTTTTTCATGGCCATCCATTAAGTCGAGGAAGTACCGTGTAATCGAACCGTTAGCAAAATTATTGTAATCACAACACATTCTTAAAAACTAGTTGCTGTCAAATCGTGAGGCGACACAACTCACGGAACTAAGATAAAGGCGTCTTGTCTGGCTTTCTTGGCTTTTCTAATTATAGTTTTTCAGAAAGAATATAGTCGTGAATCAGACAAGTGTTCAATGTGAATCGCGGCAGCTTTATTGCAAAGTGAAGGCGGCTATTGAGATTACGGTGACATAGTTCGGGAAGCTGCAGAAGGCTTGAACGTTTGATAAGTTCAAATGGACAGAAGTTTAGCTTAACTGTGCTTGTGTTTCGACGGTTTTTACGTAGTTTTGCGGTAAAGCTTGTTCGTCATATTTCATCATTCTTTGTTCTTAAGAGTGATCCTTCTGAACATTCCCGTATAATGCTTTGGCTCACGCGAATCCCACTGGCGCCAAATTGACGGAAAAAACGCACCATCACCGAAACAATAGTCCGATTTTTTACGGTTCTGAAGCCATCAGCGAAATTGATTTGTATACAACTATGTGCGATAAATCTTCAAGACAATATTCAACAAACCCAGGATTCTGAGGCATTCGAAAAAGTCTTAAATAACTCTGAGACAACACTAAGTATTCGCTAGCAGATATTTTAGGCTGCTTTAAAATAGATGAGTAATTAATGCGCATGCCAAATGCTAATCATGACGATTGATTGACGGAAAAAAGTTTAACAAACTTCAGAAAAGTAACGGTTCAAGAGATTGACGACAGAAAAGTAGGTCGGGTCGTGAACAGACGGAACATTTCTCTAGAGTTGCCTATATTTTGATAGTGAATAGGTTTTGTGAAGAAGTGTTTGTTTACTGGCCCGCGGCGTGGCTCGTTACTCAGAGGAAATCGAAAGTACGAAGGCGGTCGCGTCTTCCGCGGATGCGTGCCACATTGTCACGGCACGCGATTCAAGGCCCTTGTCACGCCGCGCCATAGATTACCATCTACTTAACCGTATTTAGATTGAAATCTTAAATGAGTCGTAATGCTGGCCTTACAATGCTAAGCGTCTTTCACGATGCTGTATTTCACTCTACATGTTAAATGACGCGTTGTTTGAGTTTCATGATTAATCATAGCAGATAGGTGCACGTTCCAGCCAACTTAAAATCGGAAACAGATGGTTTTAACCAATGTTAGTAATCGCATTTCACGGAAAAACATGTGTTAATAATTTATTTCTGACATCCAACCTATTAACCTTTAACCAAAACAACAGACGACATTAACATGGAGAAGCGACTAGAAAAATGAGCACGACTCGCCATTTACATAGAAGACAATTCATTTATTTTACAGTAGAGCCATTTAGCTTATCGTGATCGAATGCTATTATACCGGTACCTATTCAATTTCGGTTTATATGAGAAAACGATCGTGCTTCCAATAGTCTTGAAATCGTTCTGTCCACGATAAGAATCGATGATTTATTAAGAGTGACCCACATTAACCGATTTCCGCATATGTAACAGTGAAGTAAAAAATCATGATAGTCTGTTGGACGCGACGACAACGTTTAGCGATTGTAACCTATTCACATCAAACGCAATTAGTGGGTCAACGCCTCAACGGCTTGTCAGAAATGGTACGGTCGTATGGTGACGTAACGAGCCAGCATGCAATACACCCGAGATGCTAATAAACAATTAACAGGGGAGCTAATGAGGAAGTTCGTTCACTAGTCCCGTTTGCGAGGGCGATTGCGGTGATTATCTAGAAAGTACTCGTAGTCTTGTACAGTGAAGAATGTCGGAACTATCGAGTAATTGACCCGATAGATGCAGGCTCGGCGGCACCTCTATCGGTAATAGCATAGCATATCACTTTACTTGTAGGTCAATTGCCTATACCTTCCAATAATCGTAATTGCGAGGCGTGTTGTGTCTGCGACGCCTTCGCGCGGACGAATTAAAAATGTAGGTAAACGATCCTTGGACGATTAGAGATCGAATGTGGAGTCGTCGATAGTGTCTTTATTCGATATTATGTTTATTAGAATTTGAACCTTGATTAACTCTTACTTTCTTGTAGTTTCTTACTGCTCTATGATTTTTCTTTTTATAGCTTCAAATGTACACGTTTACTCTTTGTAGATTCTCTAGCTCAGTGCGTGCCGCAAACTTTTTGTGTTCAAAGTACATCTAGTAAATCGGAATATTTTGACACCATATTTGTAAAACAATTTTGACATAATTTTAATCAACATTTGTTATTAAAGTTTTGCGGCTGTTTTTTCAGTTTGTCTATTTAGAGTTAAATAGGTAATAGGTACCTAACTTAATTTTTCCGAGGCATAACAACTAATGACCACGGTACACCGGTGTGCCGCGCCACACACTTTGAGGAACACTGATCTAGCTTTACTGTTCAATCTCATTGCAGCTTGGTTAATCTTTTAATCTCAGCATAAGCTATTCAGAATACAGAGAGAACAAGCTTTGTAAACATCACTAGAATTTTCAATTTTCTTAAAAATAAATGCTGCACTTGAAATAACACCGGGAAACAGTGAATGCATGCTCACCAATATATCGGTGTACCAGAGTGTCATGACTTGGCGACTGTCCACGAACGTCACAGGTGAGGGCGAGGCGTGGTGGTCATTGTCACCGCTTGGCACGCCACCGGCACCAAACACTATGCACTTATCCGATACACTCAACAAAACAATACCCTTCCAGCGAAAACACGTGAATCCAGCACGAGGGCATTACCCCTAACGTCATTTGCGAACTTCCGAAATATCTCACAGATAAATGACACCAATCCGTAGCCGTCGATAATTAATTCGATGTCGAACATTCATACAAGTGTCGTATTATATCAATCATCCGAACCGAGTGCTCGACCGAATCGATACCGGCGATAAAACAACAATGTGAAAATCGAATTAATTTCCGGAAATGTGCAGCAGTGAGGGGCGGGCGGCGCGCACGCTCGTCTGAAGGACTCTGCCGGCGCTCCGCCGAGCTGCGTCTGCGCAGAGAAAGTGCTCCCGCGCAGACTCCGCGCCGTCTGCCAAAATGGCTTTTTTCACGGTACGGAAGCTGGTGATTTTTTCCGGATGACCCATTCACCACAATACGGCTGTGGTTTCTTCGAATTATTGCTGTCGCTCTCAGACTTTTATTTGGGTAAATGTTTTGTCATTTGGAATAATTTCAAGTCAAATTTCAATTTGTTTTTGATGTTTTAATGCAACATACAACTTTTGGTTTAGATAGGATTATACAAATGAATTTACAATTTTCTTTTTCATAGCGTCTGCAATGTTACTCAAAGCTTTCAAATGACCAGTGATTTAGTAAATATCTGCCAAGTCATTAGGTGCCTTCAACAAACATAAGTATTTAGCTGTGTCAAGCCAGAGATAAGATCCGGCTACATCAATTTGCAAAGTGAATTATAATCGACAGCTCGTCAATGACCGTGTCACTAGTAATTTCTTCGGAACAGCGAACTCGAGGTAATCAGCGTGATTTGTCATACTTTTCCTTTGCGCTTAGAGATGCAGGGCTGTCAAAAGAATTGGGCACTTAGCAACGGTTGAACTTGGGAGTTCTTTAATCTCTTTTCCGTCGGATGTATGACGTGAAGTTTCCCCAAATTCTGAGAAACCATAATTTGAAGAATTTTAACAGGATGTATATCAATCCGCAACTTATTAATTTACATACTCTTATCCTCGTCGGGTGACAGCCCTTCAGCCAATTTCCTCGGTTTGTCATTGAACTCTTTACGCGGAGTTTTCTCGCTTTCTGTTAGCATTGTGCCAAAGTGAAAGATTGGTCTGCTGAAACCGGTGAAGCAAATGCCCCACTTTCGTCAATGAACCGTGTCTTAATAGTTACAAACTTTTCAGGGTAAGTCATTGCTCCGATACGCATGTTACTTTGCAATTAATCTTTTTAATTTTGGAAGTAGTACAGAAATAGGAACCCCAGAGTGATTTCTATTGACGTCCATACTGACGTTCGATGGCTAGTAACTTCTCCGATTTCTCGCGTTGAAAATGAGTGATGGCGAATCAAATGACCCATTCACATGATACATAACAACGCTTTCGGTAAATGAGTTTGACATGACAGTTTCCGTAATATTTGAGTTTCTTTTTTACGTAACTTCTGTGTGCTGATTTGTGTTTTGCGTGGTCTAACTGCGTCGATCAAATCTACTTATCGTGACTAAGTGTCGAATAAACAATAGCTTGGTTGGATGATTCAGCGCGGCGTCTTGAAAGATTTATAGTGCGTGCAGTAGTGTAGATCGATATTTGGTAATAATGAGTCACTGTTGCATAACGCCGACAGCCAGACGTTGAAGTCTTAAGAGGGCCATTTTGTACGAGAGATTGTGGCAATATAAAACTTATTGTAATTAATTTAGTATTATGTAAACGCTAGAATCATAAAAGCTTTTGACTGTTAGTGTTTTATTAAATTTTACGACTGACGCTAAGGAAGAGATAACATCTATGGATAAAAATCATTTTGTTTTTTTGCATGTTCTATTACTTCCACGTTGTTTTTTTTCCTTAAACTTTTCAAGAATTTTCTAAATTCGTTCGCATGCTAGTAAACAATTTCATCTCACATTACTTTCAAAACTCGATATTCGCCCAGTAAACGCGCTTTGTAACTTTCTACTTAATCGCATCCTGTATTATGATGTGCGGATTTGTGTATTTATCGTATAGAAAGTATAATAGAAACCAGATCCCGTCTGTCAATGGGTTGATCCCGTTCCCGCTTACGTTACGTTACGTCACTTTGACGTCATCCGCGTATTTGGGTCAGGCAGTTTCATACATTCATGTTTTATAACCTATTTTACTCTATTTATAGCATTGTTTGATGAAAATGGAACGGATATGCGGCCTACGTGGTCATTAGAGATGCGTTTTATGATATTACACAAGATACTGCAAACTGCATGCATCTTGACAACCCTGAGATTTAAAGTAAAGTTAATATTCATTCATTTTCATAGCGAGTCATCATATTACGTGTGAGTAAACGAGTTTTACTTTACATACGTTTAATAGTATGTGCGAAGAAGGTAAATTATATTTGTCGGCCTAAACAAATGAGCCAAAAATAAATTCGCAAAGTTCGAAAGTTCAGTCGTCCGTGATAACGCTGAGCGGTTTCTTCAAAGCGATGCGAGACTGTTTACTAAACATAATTCACACGTCTGCCGTACGTTTGTATATTATGTTCGTTTCTCGAAACCTTTTAGATTACTCTTCTTATTTACTTTCCGATACGAAATAATGTGGAGATATTTTATATGGGTTTTTGGAAACGAACTGTATATCACGTAGACCTTTTACTAATATTTTAAGTATTTCGATGAAAACAAAACTAAGCATAACGCCTGTTATCCCAGATGGGTTAAGCAGAGGTGTACCCACATCTTGCATAGCCCCATGTAATCGTGGTGAGCCTATTGCCAATAACTGGGCACAAATCCAGTCTCTGTGGTTGTTACTGAGGAAATCCTAACCAACGAGGCAGTTAAGGGGCCGGCGGAGCGTGCTAATTTCATACAAACGTAATACCAAAATAATATGAAAATCAAACATATTCTTAAGGTAGTGTTTGTATATTTCGATTGTTAGAATATCTATGTTCCCAAATAAATATTTTGAAAGGACAAGATAAGAAGATAAGATAAGATAATATTTATTTATTTCTACAATGATATAAAGACGAGATAATTATGAGGAATTTAAAATTTCAAAAAAAAAATATTTTTCTCATAACTCTTGTTTAAATCGGTGTACATTCAAAATATGTGTTTGGGAACCTACATATTCTGTAATCCAATCAAAACAAACACACCACCTTAAGAATACTTATGTTTGATTTACAAATTATTTTAGTATTACGTTTGTATGAAATTAGCACGCTCCGCAGGCTTCTTATCACAAAACCAAAATAAAACGTTAAGTATGTGATTGTATTATATACCGGGTGCCTCCCTTGAAAGGGTACAAAGGATAAAATAATGAAGGAACGAGCATTAATAACTTTTGTAATGATGTCTAACTTTTAAGACATGATTTTGAATTTAAAATCTCCTATCACACGGCGATAACACATACCTAATCTAATAATTCTACACAATTACGGTACGATCTAGAAAGCTGATCAAATAGGAGTTGTGGGCGAAGCCACGGGCTGTAGCTATGTCGGCTATCATAGTCTTTATATAGGTAATGATAGCCGATAGCCTACTTGCAAATAACGGCTATAATAACAATTGATAACGTTGCGTAACACTACTTTATGTTTTTTTGTACGCAATAGGTAGATAGAGTGACGTAAGATGACATTACATTAGAACCTCATTTGATTTGTATCTGAATAGGCGTGGTGATAACATTAGTGGGTATTTAACAGAAATAAGTATAATTATATGATGTAACTTTTGTAATACCTAAGTTGGCCAAATAGTCAAGAATGGCACGAATTCAGTATGGCCTCTACTCATTTTTAGGGTTCTGTATCCGAAATTCCGAAGGGTAACGGCAACGGAACCCTATTACTAAGCCTCCGCTGTCCGTCCGTCTGTCAGTCTGTCAGGCGGCTGTATCTTATGATCCGTAATAGGGTAGACGATAAAAAAATCACACAAAAATTTAATTAGTCCGTCAGTTAGATTATCAAAAAATATTTGACCAGTATTTTTTCTTTTATTACGTAAATAAAAATTGACGATGATACGACGCTTTTGAAATTATCAATACGTCACGCCTAGGTATAATTTTTAGAGAGTACTGACGTCATGAGCCCCCCACTCCCGAGTTTTGATGAGTTTTATCTTTTTCAATATTCATTGAATTACAAAAACAAAAAATACGCGTCCATTATTTTCCAATACTCTAACAGACGGACTAAATAGCTTTGCAATGTGCAAATTAGGCATGCATAGGCATGACGATGCCTATAAGTACGTAGACGGTTGAAATTTTTCACAGAATGTGTATTTATGTTGCCGCGATAACAACAAATTATAAAAATAAATTACGAATTAAGGGGGGCTACTCCCCTACAACGATGGTACCTTCGGAACCCTTTATACGCGGGACCGACTCGCACATGTTGAGGCGATGCAGACCGATTACCATATTTTAAGGAAGATATGTATGTAGATTTGCTCAGTATAAGCTCGTAACGGATGCATTCAAAGCTGCCATGATTATTGCAAAATAAACATAAATACGAGTACCTTAATAAAGATGTCCTGAAATTAAACGAGAAGCTCGCAGATGCTTTTACCCTCATTCCGAATACAAAATCCTACCTCCCAACAAACATAAACGGAAGCAATACAACAAGATTTGCACGGAAGTATAATTATGATAGACACATCTGCTAATTTCTCCTCTTTCAAATGTTATTATAATAATTGTAAAAGTGTTATTGCATGACGAGTTAGGGAGTCCTCATAACTTGTCGAGACCGATTCGCGTCAGTTTACAGATTGATCGCACGTGTCAGCATGTCTAAACTTTAAACTTTCTTTGGTAGTTAGGCTGGGTGCTGACTTGAGTCAAGATAGTCTTTTCGCTCTTTGAAAATAATGACAGCGTGCACACCCGCAATTTGTTTAAATATACGTGTGACTCGACAATGCACTAACTAAGCCTAAAGCAACTCATAATGGACCTAGGGCTAATCGGGTTATGTTATACTTATTGAACGTCATTGTCAACTTGGGGGAGGCCTATGTCCAGCAGTCTTTCGGCTGAGATGATGATGATGATGATGAACGTCATTATAAGTTGTAACACTTGCAACCCGTCGCTGCCGCCGGTCAATACTCCATTTGTATTTGGAACTTCAACAAAAATATCTTTATATAAAAAGTACTTACCTACTGTTATTTTTACACCAGAAAAAAACAAAGCTGCTTTGCCTCTGGTGTACGCACTGTCTAACTAAGCTCGCACGCATCGATTCACCTTTTCGCGTCTTCAAACATAAGTCAACGTTCGATTTATAAACTGACAAGTGTGATAAGTCTGTTCCGATGACGTTTTGTTTTGTTTATGGTGTGTTTCGACCTCAAAAGGCAGCCGGGCGAAACCCCGTGCCGCTCCATCGGCCCTCGATCGTTCGGAACTGATCTGCTACTTTAATAACTTCATTAATTTCCTTCTGAATACTGTATTGTAGTGTAACGAGAGTATATTCGTTATATGTCCGGTATTAATGACTAGTATTGACGAGTGGGGATGAGCGGAATTGAAACACTTGAAAAATGAGCTTTATTTTGTGCGAGGTTTATTTTATGGAGTGGATTAGACCGTTAAAAGTGCACCATCTTGAATTGGGAAAACAAGATATAGTAGATTGTTGACACGAGGGTCGAAAGGAATCAATTCCTACTCGGACTATAGTCTGAATACCTCGTAGACGATTGGAATTCCCGGAGAATAGGGCAGAGGTGCACTTACATTTTGGAAGTTATGTTTAAGTCCTATGCAATAGGAGCGAGAAAGCAAATGTTTATGAAATACAATTAAGTATAGAAGATAAATCGTCGTTTTATGATACCAGAAATAGTAATCATCTTTATTATAGTACATCAGAACTATCAAGTTGTCTGCTTGTCTGTCAATAGGTACAAGGAATTGTAAAACCATAAGAGAAAACGCTATTAAAAGTAAATTGTACAGCAATTTATGTGTCTGTTATTTATTTGTTTTCCTATTGCTTAATCTTAAGGCGCTACCCCAGGCAAAATTAGCAACTCTATTTGTGGTGATTCAAACTTCGTTTGAAATACTATTAGAATAAAGTTCGAATCAGCTTGCACTACAAAGTGGTTTTTACGTCAGTCACTGCGGGTCGAATAGTGCGAAATTAGTGATTTTTATTCTTTATAAAATCAAATTTCCGTCTTTTGAAAAAAAAAAAAACTAGCATTATGTTCATTATTAAATTGTCTATCCATTAGTATAAGAAGCAAATCAAAATAATGTTAACTTTACGAGAAGAAGCATGTTATAAATATTTTTTTCTCATTTTTGTGGTTTCATTGTGAGGGGATTTATTACACATTATGAGACTTAAAATAAAAAATAAAACTACCACTTTGCAGTCTAAGAATATGTAGAAATTTAATGTATTTTTATTACTTGGTATTTCTTTTGGATAAAGAGGAGTTGGCTCCAAAAAACTGCACAAAAAACGGCTTTTGCCTGGGGTAGCGCCTTAACGTGATAATATGTAGATGTTGTCGAGTTTTTTGTTTTTGATAGAATTACCTGCAAACTAAATTCGTTTAAACTGGATACTGCATTTTAGTATTTCAATGAATATTAGTCAAGATGAAGATGATGTTAGAAGAAAATCTTGTTTACTTTTCTCTTTGCTACAGATTACACAGATAATACTTTCTCAGTAAAAATTTTGAGCTTAATAAAAACGTTCCGTTTAAGTAAATATTTTGCTGTTTCCACGTTTTTCAAGATGACCTAGTTTTCGTAATATTGGGGTATCTTACACTCTCTTTAATTTGGATGTAATATTTGTTTACATAATCTCATTTCGGAGATACCACTATATTTGTGAAACGAGCGTTCGTTCCGTCCAGTTTATTCGTTGATTAGCTCATATAAACTTCAGTAGAGGAATGCTGAAAGAGTTTACAGCAAAAATAATTAGGTGTAGGAAGTTTATACTTTATAAAATTAATTGAAACGAGTTCATGTATTTTATGTGTCGTTGACCGACACAATGGTGAAACAAATGTTCGTCGAAAGGAAAAGTCGTTATTTGAACGTTTCGACTCAAATCTTTGACAGTGAGTGACTCCTACTATTAATCAGAGTATAAACGCTTTCTATTGATCGTCCTGATGCCTCATTTACAAGTGAAAATGAGTAGATATATGTAATAAATGATGTCTGAGACATTGAGTGACTTCTGGCAAATGTCGGCAGGGATTAGCCAATCGACGGATTAGTTAGTTACTTTTTCAAGTCAATTAGTCATGTAAAAATAATTTGTTTCATCTTCTAATGTATTGGCGTAGCTACCTACGTCTTACAGCCCCCATTAACCCCCTGAATCACAGTTATTTTTATTGACACTATGAATGACGTTAATTTCTGTTTAGTAAAATATGCAATTAGCGATAGAAAGTAAACAATAATAGTTGGCGTGTTCGTCACCCACTCGTACATTGAATGGGACACGGATGCGGAAGACTGCAAGACTAGATGAGCCACGAACCACGTGGGTGACATTGTCTAGGCGAGAAAGTACTGATGAGTAAGGCAATTGAGTAAGATCATAAGGTTACTTGACAGATGTAATGGAGAGTGATCATTACTACTATTACTTAACAAGTTCCGTGCGAATATGTGATTCATATTTCGAATTGAGATTTTCGTAATCTGGCAAAGAGCTGGTTTTTCTTTATTTTAATTACAGCTGTCAACGTTGGGCAAAATACTAACAAGTTTTTTTTTTAAGAATATTGTACCATATAAGCTTTTAGTAGCCAAGAAAACTGTTTTCCGGTAAAGAAAATCTAGTAGTTTCTAAACTAACCAAACTAATGAGCATCAGTTATCAGCTCATGACATACCTAATTAACATTTTTTTCTTACTGCCAAAATATACATTAGTAGCAAGCACGTGCGTGCTACGGCCTACGACCTACGACAGCTACAGCAATTATCCTTTATATGGACAAATGCAAATTTTCGCAATCATTCAAAATCAAAATCAAAATCAAAGCATTTATTTCAAGTAGGCCAATAACAGGCACTTTTGAATTGTCGAAACAAAGATGAAAATTAAATGTAGCTACAGTCCCAGTCACAAGACATAAAAACTGTGAAAGTACTGTAGTTGCCCATTCCCTAGCGTAGATCTCTATGGAGAAGAACGGGCAAGAAACTCCATGGACACTCTTTTAAATCAAAATATTGTTACAAAATCTTGGTTACATCATTCATGTTGAGATGGTATATTATGTGAGAACAATGTAGCAAGATGTGCACGTTAAAAGTGTCCATAGCAAAACAAAAATAAAATACAACTCAAAAACAAAATAATTCAAATAAACCATGGCGACTAAGAGATGACCAGTCACAACTGACAGCGCCCGTTCACGCACATGACGCATGGATCAGCACCATTCAGCTCAACCATTTTGAAGGGAACTAAATGGTCCGACACACGCGCCACCATCAGCGAGACATTTGAGTGAGCATGACATACTCTCAACCGCCAGGGCACATTCAAGTCAAGAACTGCCGTAGGTTTCCAGTGAATGATAGCTTACTAGTACATAGTACTCACACAATATGGGCTATGCGATTATATAATACTAACATTGAATCTATACAATGCAAAGTTAGTTAAGTACAATCTTCAGCAGCTCCAACTATACCATATAATGCTATCAATGTTTGCGCCCCTGTCCATGTGGAGCAGGACCAGCATTAAGCCAAGCATTTTTATCAGCGATATAATCGCTCAACTTGTAATATGCTTTTTTACATAGTGTGCGTTTAATGCATGTTTTAAATTTCGTCTCATTCAGTTCAAGAATACTTTGTGGAATTTTATTATAGCATCTCAAACAGTACCCCATGAAAGATGAGTCTACTTTAGCGAGTCTAAAGCCTGGCTGAACTAATTCGTTCCTATTTCTAGTACTGTAATTATGTCTGTCACCTCTTTTACCAAAAAGATGCAAATTTTTTCTAACGTACATTATGTTTTCGTAAATGTATTGACAATGTACCGTCATAATGCCAATATCCTTAAACAGTTCCCTTAGAGAATCGCGCCTACGAAGATTATATATAGCTCTGATGGCTCTTTTCTGCAGAATAAATATAGACTCAATATCTGCAGCCCGTCCCCATAGCAAAATACCGTAAGACATTATACTATGAAAGTAACTAAAATAGACCAGTCTAGCGGTATCTACATCAGTGAATTGACGGATTTTTCTAATGGCATATGCTGCTGAACTTAAGCGCCCCGCAAGCGATGTTAAATGAGAACCCCATTGTAGCCTTGAATCAAGCGTAAGCCCCAGGAAAACCGTTTTATCTACGAATTCAAGTTTCTCATTATTCAATAATATATCACAATCACTACCCTTAACATTCGGTAAAGCAAATCTTATGCATTTGGTTTTTTTTTCATTTAATACCAAATTGTTTGCTGTGAACCAATTTTGGACCTGAAGTAGGGCATTATTCACGTCATCTAAATTTTGTGCCCGTCTGTTTATCTTAAAAATTAAGGAAGTGTCATCAGCAAACAACACCATATTTTGAGGTTGGTTTTTCAATAAATAGGGTAGATCATTTATATATACTAGAAAGAGGAAAGGTCCCAATATTGAGCCTTGTGGAACCCCCATTTTTATTTTTAAACCCTGTGAATTAACACCATTTATCTGAACATGTTGTTGTCTATCATTCAAATATGATCTTACCAAACTAAGTGCAAGTTTACCCAGTCCGTAATGCTCAAGTTTCAAAAGTAATGTGTCGTGATTTACGCAATCAAACGCTTTGGAGAGATCACAAAAAATTCCTATGGCATCTTGGGACTCTTCCCACGCAGTAAATATGTGCTTTAATAAGGTTACACCGGCGTCAGTTGTACAACATCCCTTGGTGAAACCATACTGTTGATCATGTAAGATTCTGTTGGTGTTAAAATGATAGAGCATTTGATCAAGCATTACTTTTTCAAAAACCTTGCTAAAAACTGGCAACACGGATACAGGTCTATAATTGTTAGTATCTTTACTGTCCCCGGATTTGAAAAGAGGTATGACTTTACTGTATTTCATTAAATCAGGGAAAACTCCTTGGTCTACACATAGATTAAAAATTAAAGCTAAGTATGGGGCTATTGTCTCAAGTATGGATGTACAAACTTTGATAGACATTCCCCATAGATCTTCGGTCAGTTTGATTTTTATTTGCCGGAAAGCTTTAATAACTACCATAGGGTTAATGTGTTTAAATTTAAATTCAGCCAGGCAGCCAGACACATTCGCCTTTAATAAACCCATTGAGACTTCAGGAGAGGAATTTAGAGCCTCCGTAGTTTTTAATGGTATTTCTGTAAAGAAATTTACAAATTCTTGAGCTACTTCCTGATTAGAGCTTTTAGGACCACTTGCTGTATCTAATGTGTAGCTAGTGTTACGTATTTTCTTCCTGTTAGTCTCGTTATTTATGACTTTCCAAACTGTCTTTATTTTATTTTCTGCTGTTTTGATCTTGTTGCTAATGTGCAGGGCTTTAGCAACCTTGCATGTATTTCTAAAAATTTTTGAATACTTAGCAACATACTTGTTAAAAGTTTCAGTGTTAATAAAAGGCTTAAGGCCATAAAGCTCAAATAGTCTTTCCCTACTTTTTCTGATGCCTCTAGTTGCATTTCCAGTGTTTCAATATATTTCCACGTCGGGCGTGCAAGGTCGTCGACCCCGGCAGCGTGCGTCGCGGACGGACGGGCGCGGCGTGCGTGCGCGCATCTGACCGATCGCAGGATAACCGATTGACAGTACTTACCTATAGACTAAGAGCCTACTGAGATGCACTATTGCGATATTCTGCCATTGAGAATACACAATGTAAAGGCGTTTGATTTAGAAATCAATTCAAATGCCACGTGCTTCGGGTTCGTAATCCTCCTATTCTGCTTTCAATCAATTAGATCTTTGTCTATGCTTGTAAGGTTAAACAGTCTTCGATGTTTTACGAATTCTACATAAAAGCTAGTTACTTTAACGTTTACGATATTTATTAGGTTTGAAAATAACAAAATATTCTTGGAGCGACTTCCGATGAGAAAAAAAAAGAAACGTTTGTAGACTTCCTGCTAGATTATTTGTAACAATAGCGGACCAATTTCTTTTAAATAATTGTTTGGAAGATTTTTTTTTCAGGGAAAGATTAATCTTGTTGGACAGTGGGTCTATTTATAGACATGTTCGTTACAAATTGACATTGAACTAAAATGTCGAATTGGAGTCTCAATAAAAAACCGATTAATTTTGAGTGAGAGAGAGAGAGCGTTAAGAAATAAGTGCATTTGTATTTTGTAACTAATGAGCAGTACGTAAGTGCTCCACATTTATCATTTGTATGTTCGTATGTGTTCGGTGCATTTCTCGGAAAGCAGACACTCGGTCTGCCTGGATCGCCATATGGTGCGGCTCTTTGTCTGCACTTGCTTCGGCAATTGAGATGCATGCGCTGTTTTCATAATAAATGCACTGTTTACACATAAGGAAAGTTTGCGTACTAAGCAATACTTAAGAGTCAATTGAGTGACTACTTTTAGTTCCATGAAGAAATCAATAATGATTCTGAAATAGTTGAAGATTTATTGGTGCCGAAACGTTGAGCTAGCATTCCTCAGAAATGGAGGACTTGCATTTGGCAAAGCAAATGAATTTAGGGAAATGGAGAAGATTTTCATTTACATTAAATGAAGTGACAACTTCTGCTTAAAACATGAGGATAGTGGTGACTTTAAAATGGTTCAAGATTTTCTTGTGCATGTGTCAACTTGCTACAAAAGGAAAGATTTATACTGAGAAGTCGTATTTTCCTGTTGGACATTATACATGAAGAAGTGCGTAAGTAACAAGGATAAGATCTGAGATTAATAGAAATGTGTTTGGAATTTTGACAGTAGGTATGAAATTTGTACTGATTGGTAGATTCAATGACGTATTTCAATTTGGCAATGATTTTAAAGGACAGTGGTTTTAGCTTTGGCCCTAAACTGATTTATCTAGTGATATATTTGGCGGTTTTACCGGGTCGGTTTATTTTAGGTATTTTGACAAACTGGTCTGCGTACCACCTGATTGGTTACAGCCGTTTTCGGGTTTACCGTTAACAAAAAGAAATGCTCCGCAATTAATAGTAATTGATATTCATTAATAAAGAAGTGTGTACACTCCGCACTAAGTGTACCATCACATTACAGATATGGAACATATCAATTACTGGGACGTGTCCATATGATGAAAAGCTTTCCCCGACGTAACGGTTCACGCTATGCACTTGAGCATACACATTCGTGTTGACGATTTAATGGTCTACTGGCTCGAGTACTAAACGAAGCATAGAAGGAGTTTTATTATAAGTGTGGCTTCTCGATTATTAATACGTTGTATTGATGAATAATGAATCTAATGGCCGGATATACAATAAAGCATCTGACGTCAATACTGATGAGATTGCAGAAAAAACAAAAACACAAACAAATATTTTCTTGAACTCTCACAGTCGGTTGGGGACAAAGACGCACCTGGACTCCTGGACATACTATAAGTGCTGTTAGTCGTAAAACAGTGCAATTAACTGACCATTTACGGCACAATCCGAGGCACGCAGAGGTCTAATAGTACGTAATGAGTGGACGTCCTGGGGCGCGGGAGCGAGGCATCCGTTCTTGGAAGCGCAGGCCGCACGATCATGACTGACAGACAGACGGACGCTTGTACAATGTTACAGCAATCTTACGAGCCCGATGGTCAGGTACGTACGTCGGAAACGGTAGTTAGTTCGACTAGCGACGGGCTCGGCTACTACGAAATAAATCATACGCAGTTTGGTGTTACACACTGGTGACCGACGAGTGACGGACGGTCGGCGAACCGCACAGTTAACAGAAATAGACATTTATTTGTAACTGTATAAGCTCGAATTGTAAATCAGCTACTTCATACACTTATCTACGTCATAGGCGTATATTTTATGATAGTTACCGCCCTACTAACTAGATTTTATGATATGTTATGGTAACGATATTTTATGGAGCTTATCAAACAAAATTATAAAATATCAGATCTGTAATTATATTATAAAACACCCACGCCCTTGCTCCACAAAAAAACCATAATCCTGTCCCCCAGTAAAGTGTGAAATTATTAAAACAAAAAATATATCAAAGCTATTGGGTCAATGGCAAACGCAACAGGGCATAAAGCAAGTTTTCGAAATCACTGAACTATTTAATGAATTAAGAAATACTGAAAGCTGCCAAAGAGATGGCTGATATAAAAAGCGTGTAAAGTGTTAATTCGATGTGACTGACATTTAGTTTACAAGGGCTGAGGTTTCGAAACAATTTTTAAATACGACTAGTGTGTGTCGTAACTCACGTACGATGTTATAAGCATTGAATATTACATGAATCATCAGCTGCAAACAACTGACAGGCTGGCTTTCTACCTAGCAATACAATACGCACTTAGTGGGCCTGTACGTTATTTATGATGTAAAAATGTACTACACTGATTCATTTATAATGTAGCGGTATTCGACTACTCGATATAAATTTTCATGTTGTATTTCAGAGAATCAGTTGGGATAAAACTTTATTGTTGCATCGATAGAGAGGAGAGTGGTTTTACATCGAATCATTGGTATATTTACTTTGCTTCGTTACCACACACCACGTTTCTTAAAACAAAACACTATCAGATAATCCTCTGGTCTTTGCAAAAAGCACGTGAAAGGTTTTCGCTCGTCAGAATGGCCGTGATTCGACGGACATGCTATAATGTCAGTCTGTGTCGCGTTGACCATGCCAGTGAGTAACCAATGAACTTTACGTAATTATACTTAACTAATAACTCGTTTTAAGACCCTCTGCAGACCAAATATGAACATACCGACCGCCATAAAGATCGGACGAAAAAGCTTCGAGATTTTTACTCTGACGTTCGAATAAAGTAAATAGATTCGGAATAAGATCAAGAGACTTGCTTAAGACTCTTGAGTACTCCAATTCCATTAGTCGGTTCATATCTTTCAAGAAGAACATTTAGTTTTTCTCTTTCGTTTTATTTGCTTACGGAACTTCTGAGTTTCACCTTGAGATTGTTGCTTTACTTCCAAAAAATATCGATAGTATGTCATGACAGCATCTATTAATTATTAAGTAGTGCTTATTGTTTTGGTGCTACTTCCTCATTAGATTTAGAGCCTCTAGAAGAAAAAAATACCAATTATAAACGTGAGTTATTAATATTTAACGAGTCGTGATTATAGGTAGGTATATTAATTTGTAATCCTAAAATATGAATATCGGGTACTTATTTATCTACCCAAGGTTAAAGAGTCTTTCCAATACAATAAGTATTTTCCTTGTACTTACTAACAATTTTATTGAAATATTACAAAAGAAACCTCAAAATATTTTGGCAAAGGAAGTGGGTGATTTATTCGATTCATTTGTATAATTTAATAAAACTACTCAGTTTTATTATTGCGATAAAATTACAATATGCGGACGTATAAAATTACAATAAGCTCCATCAATTTAAGAAATCTCATCCGCTCATTTACAAATTCCGAAACATATTATTAAATAATCGATACAGATTCTTAACGGTTGATTAATAAACCGACAAGTTAAAAGTACCGTATCGGTTTCCATTGATTGCAAGTGTGATGGCAAACAGTTCAAAATTGATTTGCGATTCGACACCGCCATCGTTGTCTTGGTAAAACGTTAGTGGGCATACAAACAAACTATGGTTGAACGTAGTTATGAAATCAATCGCGCCGCCTGCGCAGGCCGTTTCAAAATGTCACGCATGACATAACGCAGGCCGATGGTACCATAAGCAGACGAAGAAATCGATCGTTTGTTAGCATTGGGCTGTAGCATTTGTTGAATAGTAAGTTGTGGCGAATTTTCCGTGTGCCTTATATGGAAAACGAAACTTTTCATTATAGACGCTGTTTCTCTTCTATTATTTTCCTTTGTGGTTTGAGGACTGGTATGCTGTTTATGAAGTTATAAGAGGTCGTCATGTCAATTGTTATGGCGTCCACGACTCCAGTGTTAGTTACGATCTTGAAACTCTTTGTATTATTGCAGTACGTGCTTCCAAGTGATGCTAAGCTGCTAACACTACTATTGTTTATGTGATGTCCTGAGCTTTAGCATTATCCAATTCTCTCGTAACGGATGAGACTTAATAACCATGTTATCCTAATCGCATCTAATTTTGGTCTTCAGACATTAAGGAATTTTAAAATAGCACATCCGAAACAAAAAGAACGCGACGACAAGCCAATTTATTTAAACGGTCAGTTCCCTGCTTAAGATGTACATATTTAATCCGAGACATTATGGAGGCCCAGGGTATTTGGATGGCACGAGCCAACAAATAACAATACAGTTTGTACCACAAACGATTCAAGGATGAATTGAATACCGTGCTTGCGTGTGCACCTCATTTCGCAGGTGGGTCACGCTCGGACACCGACGTCATGGCGTCATATCCTCACTGAATTGGCCACTATAATTAATAAAAGAATTGCGCGCGCACAAGGCAACGCTATGTTCGGTTATGGGCGGCATTGTTGAAGACGAATTGTTGGCCGACGTAAAGATGTTGCGTTGGAGGGAACTTGATTCATAAGTGTATGTAATCGGAAGGGCGTTTTATAACTTTCGTCTTTCGCCCTAAAAGGAAGGACGAGATAAATATCCTTTCGGAAATCGCAAAGCTTGCATAATTTACTACTCATTAATATGTAGTTCATAAATAAAATATAGAGCAAAGGGCAGACACCGTAACGAGATGTCCTCGCTGACATAACATTGAACTATCAGTAGCAAGTAACATATGACGTCACATCACTGGTTAAGGCTCTCCGCAAAATCTTGTAAACTCAAGGCAAGTTGCAGACCGGTTGCGTTACAATACAGGTACCATTATTGACACGTGTCATGCCATCCTGACAGGATTTATCAGCTGTCATCTGGTGCCCATTATGAGCCAATAGACATGTGGCCTCACCTTTATAGCCGCGAGGCCAAGAAGCCTTCCCGACCTTTCCTTTTGTAAGATGAATAATAATAAATCATTGGTTATCGATAGGTTCAAGGTGGCTGTGAGAATTTGTTGATCGATTGTGCTTTGTTTTCTGCTGAATAGGAAGTTAAATATCATTGTTTTATATGCAATAGTTGTATTGTCAGTCAACCAGTCTCTTACCAAGGGGTATCGTGTTATCCAGTACTGACTGGGTTGTGGAGGTCAGACAGTCGCTCCATGTAAAATTATGATATTCAGCTACATTCGGCTAGACTGGAAACCGACCGTAACATGGTTGGGAAAAGGCTAGTCTGATGATAATGACTTGTATTATTAGATTTTCATTCCTGAATTTGTATACAGTTCAAATCTCTGAATAATTCAAAGGTAAAAAACTTTAGAATCGATACTCAGGTATAATATTTAGCAGTGGCGAAGGGTGAAAAAAGAGTCAGGGTAAGCCGAGAAAAAAAATTAGAATGATTTTTTTTTACTTGACTTTTTGATGTTTTTTTTGACCTCATTTTCATTATCAGCGACCCCAAAAACCACGAAAACGACACGCATGAAGAAAAAACCGAAATTTTTCGTCGGCGCCATCTTTGATTTTCATTTTGACCTCTTTGTTATCATCAGCGACCCCAAAAACCACGAAAACGACACCCATGAAGAAAAAACCGAAATTTTTCGTCGGCGCCATCTTTGATTTTCATTTTGACCTCTTTTTTATCATCAGCGACCCCAAAAACCACGAAAACGACACCCATGAAGAGAAAACCGAAATTTTTCGTCGGCGCCATCTTTGATTTTCATTTTGACCTCTTATTTATTATCAGCGACCCCAAAAACTACGAAAACGACACCCATGAAGAAAAAACTGAAATTTTTCATCGGCGCCATCTTGGATTTTCATTTTGACCTCATTTTCATTATCAGCGACCCCAAAAACCACGAAAACGACACCCATGAAGGTAAAACCGAAACTTTTCGTCGGCGCCATCTTTGATTTTCATTTTGACCTCTTTTTTATCATCAGCGACCCCAAAAACCACGAAAACGACACCCATGAACAAAAAACTGAAATTTTTCATCGGCGCCATCTTGGATTTTCATTTTGACCTCATTTTCAGTATCAGCGACCTCAAATACCACGAAAACAACACCCATGAAGAAACAACCAAAAAATGTCATTTTGGATTTTCATTATCAGCGACCCCAAAAATAATGAAATTGGCAACCATGACAAAAAAAAAAAACAAAGAAAATGAATAAAATGCAGAGGTACCATAGTTAAAAAATAAAAGTGAACAACAAAATAAACCATCCAAATAGATAGCCAAATCCGAAATCCACCATTACCTACCATTACTAATACTATCTCGTTCTTCCCCTATCATACTTTCTTTTTCTGCCCCTGTCGTAACTCGATAAAATTCGGTTTACTGCACAAAATAACGTCATTCATCAAGCATGGATGATGTCCGATTCTTTACGAAATTCAACGAGCGATAACGATTTCTTTCCATCTCGCTCACGCGCACGCATTTTCTATTACTTTCTCTATGAATAACTCGGTTTGCTTCGGCTTACCAGAGCCATACTATGGCGGGCTGGCTAGTGACGTCATGACGTTTATTTTGCTTAGAAATTAAGCTGCCAAAAAGCCGATAGCGCCTGCGGGTTATTTTATAGCAAAATGTTATTGAAGGGTAATTTTTTTTTTATTAAATGCGAGTAGGCGTTTGGTGATGCTTGTAAGAAGTAGTGATTGTGCAATTTTTCAATTACGGTAGGTAGAGAGTGGTTGTGTTCTGAACTTCTGAAGGTAAGCCGGTGGGAATTGAGTTGTTAGGAGCCTGCGCCACTGATATTTAGTCTTGTTCGTAAATTAAGAATAGTTTCTTTTCCGATGAAATCGTAGATTGCACCGTCGCGTTATTTACGATTCGTCACGTTGATTATCATCTGTGTATAGCTCTTTTTATCATTCTATCATGTATGGCGGTACAGGAAGCAATGGCGGATATTTCTATACCCCAGTGTCGTAGAGGAAGGATATTATGTACTGAGAACTGTGTAATGGTGCAGCATTTATAGAAAAATACTAGTTATGTTACAATACTTAGAATTAAGAAGTCTGGGCAAATTTCACAAAACTGAACGCTTAATTTTGTTCAACAGCTTTCAGTACCAAATTACCAATATTCCGTAACGATGATGTGATTGACAGCTGCTGAACGCGGTTCAAAAGTGGTGATCGCATTCATTTTTTTGGGTGAAATTCGCTCATATAATCTTATATCTTCCAGTGACCTTTTAAAAAGTTTGAGCTAATCTTTCAAAAATCTTTTATCACAGAAAAAACAATTGACCCGCAACCTTTAACCTCAGTCATAAATATTAATAAAGCTTGACGTCTTTTTTCCATATTCTAAGTACAATGACCTCTAAAGAAGGCTTTACATAATGTTTGACGCTAAACGTGATTCTTTGAGCGGAAAAATTGAATAAGTAGGTTTTATGATGAGAATTCATTAAGGAGGTTCTATTCACAGTTTAATTAAGGGTAAAAATTAAGTGCATTCCTTTTCCGTTAAGTCGAGATCCTTTGAAAGGAAAATGAAAAGCTTTTGCGGAAAGGAATTTAATTAGGTACAGCAGTCTTAAATTATAAAATGTTGATTGGTTGTCAATTCTGTAAAAAGATCCCTTTGTTATATAAACGCATGGATAGTTTCCTTTTACTGTCAACGGAAGTGGAAAACTTTCGACTTTTCTTCTTAGTTTTATTCTTCGTTAAATAAGTACCATTTTGAGGCAATTGTCTTTTTTAAACTTTCACGATCAGAACACATTATAAAACATACATACTTTGCTGTCGCGGTACCTCCAATACTTCAGTCTCCCCGCGACCACGGCTGCCGGCTGGTGCAATCCGGTCGAAACGTCGGGATTAAGTTAAAGGTAAATTCGCGATAAATACCCGTTTTCATATGTTTTATAATGCATTTTGAGGCAGTTTCTATTAATAAATGATTTCGATATTTATATCATCAGTCATTCCAAGAGCTTTACATTTGATATGAAGATCGAACGCTGTTTATCTCTCAACACGGGTAATAACTAATATCTATTTATGGAAAATGGATTACAAGTTGAAAAGAAAATATAATTTACTTCCCTTTACTTACTAAGCCTATCCCTCTTTGTAGACTTTTTGCTTCAACAAATTCCTCAAAGGTCACTAACCTTAACAAGAATAATAAAAGATTTGTTAGAATATTTTTTCTGTTGTCAAAACGGCAAATTAGCATACAAATGGTTTTCTGAGATTTGCGATTGATTAAAGCTTATTAGATGATTTTTTCTTCGAAATTCGAAGGTTGTTTGAGGTTAAGTGCCACAGATTAAACAATAATCGTTATTCTTGTTCTTTGTCTATGGTAATATTTACGAAGAAATCTACGTAAGGAAGAAATTGAAGGAGTCAATTGATTCCAGTATAATGTTTCCTCATTGTAGTGATTCATTTGTTATTTTTTTCAGGTCTATGCCCTGCTTTCACAGTTGCATTACATGAAGTAAATACAGCATGGCGAAGAAAATTCTTTGCATAATTGTATGCCTCCAATAAATATTAGGGTCGCCACACACGGACTTGCGACATGCGAGCGACAACTGGGCCGTGATAATAGGGGACTACACCGCACGGACGCTTGTGTAACTGGCTTTTCATGTTCACACCTTTCTTGGTTACCCTCGTATGGCCAGAAGGTTGTAATATCATAGTACATCATGTTATGACATTGTATGTACATATTGTATGTAAATAGGCAAAGGGACACATGGATAGGTGCTAATTTGCGAATTGTGTAATATCTAAGTATCAGTAATCAAATATCGATTAAGCATCAAATTCAACCAGACCACAGCACAGCTACTAGTCTATTATTGATTTCAAGTACGATATAAAACCAATATCAACACAGCCACTTAAATAAATGAGATCAACAGAAGTCTCCAGTAGCGGCTACTTACGTTCGTGTGAAAAGCCTCTTATGTTACTTAGTACTGTGTATGTAGGCGAAACCGCAAACGTTAGAAATCGCGGACATACGTATTGAATAAGCACTACAACGCGGTTGAACAGATACTGTGTAAGTCAAATAAACATATTGATTGTGTCAAATATATGCATGGGAAAATAGGATTTATTTATGGGTATTTGAAAGGGTGTACTGGCGCAGTTTCCTTGTCGGTTTTGATGGTTGAAAAGACGTTTCTGTATTGTCATTGGTTTTTTTCATATTAAGAGCCTATTCTTTATTAACCTATTTGAAATTAGAAGTTGTGTGATGTCTTTAGGGTTTTTTTCCTTATTGGAAATCTGTTTCTTCTATCAATCAAGATTACTTTCTTTGTGTTATGTTTAGTTTCTTTTAAAAAATACTATTTTTAACGTTACCAGCTTAATCTTCTGATCTGCCCACAGGCAAAGATAGTATGGATTATAGATTAAGTTCGAAAAAGAAAGTTCAATTAATACTGTATAATTAGGATTGCTTTTCACCTTGATTTCATCCATTGTCAAGTAAACGAATTGCTTAGATTTCTCCTATAATGCGTAAAAGTCGGTCAGAGCCGTGGGCTGTAGGACAGTTCGTTAGTAGGCTGATCAAGTGATTCTTTGTTAAATAAAATCAAATTAGTTTAGACATTACGTGATACTTAGTGTTGCCATACCTACTGGGTATTTAGTTTGACAGTGCCTGTTGAATTTTAAGTTATTTGATATCTTCATTCTTCTGCCCTTATTCTAATTTATTTGGGATCGGCGCAGCATGGTTTTGTTCCATACTTCTTTCATATATAATTGCATATCATTTGCATGCGTTCTACATGGAGTTGCTGTCTACAATTCGAGTATGTACTTTGTGTCATAATTGCTCAACGTATGAGTCAGCTATGATAATTATGATAAACATACAGCTTCCTAAATGTAACAATTATGATGAACATCTGAACTAGATGTTCATCAATATTCATGTATTCATATACCGATCCATAATCTTTTCACAACTACTCAGCAGGTTCTAAAACATCACTTTGGTTCATAATTTCGACAGCAAAGATAAAATCTCCTGATTCAGAGTCCAGATAGCAAAAGAATGAAGAAACGGACGTAACATTGCGCACGCGACTCCGGCGCACTGTACCGGACTGGTATTTGTTACTAAACCTTTACTGCAGGAAATTACAAGGCCTTACAGTTTTCCTACACGAAATTAAATATGTCTAACTTAGGTAGTTTTAATTTTATTCTTAATTTATTATAACGAGATTACACTTTGAAATTCTTGATTTAACAAAGACTACAACATTTCATAAGTAGAGGTAGCCTATATTGCACCAGTTATGTTTATGTCCCATGTGATTAGGAAACGAACCTTTTCCCTTCAACCAGATACTAATAAAAAAACCGGGTTGCTCCTGAAAAAATATTGATAAAAAAACCAATAACATTTTGCACGACAAATTCGAAATTCTTGATTAAATCAATCTGTATTTCACTATCCTATTAAAACAGTATTAGCTATACACTTTCTTTTTGCAGCATGAGTTACTTTTGATGTCAAGATAACATTATCTTTATTTAAATTTCGTAATTATCTATCGCCATTGTTAATGTAATTTTAATTGCTTTCTAAATTAACGCTAAGTATAACTGACTTATCGTGGGATTTTAAAATAAAAGGGCTCGGCTAGACTTGAGTAAACACAAGAGTTACTCGAATTTGAGAATTGTCTACTTTAACTACGGGATCAACCCTGAAAATTCGCTGTTTGCTACGAAGTCCCTACGCGATCAAAATGTGAGGAAAAGCTGATATTTTTCCATATTTCCGAGTCCATAGTGAAACTCGTTATACTTCTTGAGTAAGTACTACTACTCTATTACTAGCCCCTATAAGTGTCTTCTCGTTAAACCTGTCGAACTATAGATATCCTATATCATAATTATACCGATACAAAATGACGCCTTCGGTATTATGTATATTACCTAACCCCCACGTAATCAAACCGTACCTTCCAAGTCCTAATAAACCGATTTACATAAGCGTTCCGTCTCGCTGAAGGCCAAGATTGCTGATAGGGGTCACGGGGGACACCTGGTCGGATCCCGGCACACGCCACACGTAACCGACTGCAAACATCACAGACGGGACGGCTATAAATAGGAATTGTCAAATAATGTTTGTAGTCGCCTGTCGCTGGCATGTGGGGTGGGCAGGACTCCAAGTCTGCAGTGTTTAACACAGGTGCACAGAGAGATGACAATACAGATCACATGTTTTAGATAAAACAGAGGGATTGGAGACTAAATGACAGCCGCATAGGATTTATTGATAAAAGAAATTTATCGTCTTGGTGAAACAATGTCTGCCTAGGTCCGTGTGTGGACGGAAAGCATGTATCGAACCATTGGTCCCGGCTTTTCTTAGTAAATCTTTGCCAGTCGTTATTAGTTGTCACCCAAAAGTGAGACAGCGAGTCTTACCAAGGGGCATTATTGTTACACACTGGGTTGTGGAGGTCAGATAGGCAGAATTCTATGGAAAATACTGATATTGACCTGCATCCAGTATAGTTGATACAGTATGAAGTAACATCGCAATCTCTCATTTGTCTTAACCTACGTTCAATGTTAAGAATTTCTTCACTGAACTTGAACAATAGAATTTTTAAGGTCATGGCAAGTGATGGGTGGCAGTGATATATGAGTGATAGTAATCGAAATTGTTATTTACTTTTGATTGATGAGTTGAAACTTTCAATGTCAGATTAAAGCGTCACTTTCAATTAAGTAGTTAACGATGCGTTCGATTCGGGAAACTTTACTGAGGTACTTTTTTTGTAGTATTGTGTGAGCTATTTGAAATTAATTATAATGATTCGTTTACATGGCTTTAGAAGAAGAGAAGAGCGATATAATTGCGATGAATGGGTATTTCGTAAATAAAGACATACTCGTAATAATGGCTAGAAAGGTTTTAAATTCTAGATGATGAAAGAACCGACGTAGACGAACTGCACCAATCCTAATTCAATTCGAAGTTTGGTAGAAGAATGATAATGAATTAACTATCAATATTCATTGCAAGATTTACTCTACAGTACAAACACTGTTTCTCAAATAAGCTAACTATCTAGAGATTCTCCTTTCTTATCCAGGTGTCCAAAGAAAAATGTATCGTCCAAACAAACATAAAGAGAGATAAGTCCTTTTTTGTCGTAAATCAAACGGCTTTATCGTAGAAAGTAAACTTGATATTTGCATATTATCGACGTCTACGCATTCAGCTGTTTACACTGATTTATGTGAAGCTAAGATTGTTCGTCTTTATCTGTTGTGGTCATCGATGACTTTCCTTTGCATGTTTTCTTGGCTTTGAAGTTAGTTCAATGTAATACTTATGTAAATATGGTGTCTATAATTTTTTATCTTATTCGAGATTGATCTGTTATCTGCGAATCTGACACTACGCGAATCTGACATTTTATGATCTTGTTATTTTGCGACACCAGGGCCTCGATTCTGCTATTACGATAGTGTCAGAATAGGCGATCATTGAAGTCACAATGATCAAGTTCTGTCAAGTTTGGTAATCTACTAATATAACGGCGTCATTATGACTTCTCAATGAACAACCACTGACACTTCATTGAAAGAAATGTCATAGAATATTAGTCTCGTACATGAAATCTGGCATGAATAAATGTTCGCATTTAGTTGTAGATTTCGAAAACCATTTGTATTAACGGTTCTATAATAATGGCAATACGAAAATGCCATTACAACACAATTTTACTACGAGACCATCGACCGACCATTGTGAATTTAGCAGATTACGAACTTTAAGCAAAATGACAATGGGATGAGAATGGAATCGTGTTGGAGTGACGACTTTATTAAAATAGCAGAATTAGGCCCCAGGCATTATGTGTTTGTGACAGTTCGCTAATCTGTAATTTTGTGTTTCTGACGTTTATCACCCAAACTGATCATTTTTGTTCTATAAAACATGTTTAAAACTAAATGTTCCTTGTTTTGTATTGTATAACGGGCTGATGACCCAACCCCACGTCCAAAGCGCGTATTTTCCGATTTTAGTTTTAAGTATAAGAAAAAAAGCTTCGTTGATTTTTTCTCTTCGTACCTATGTTATCCATTTACAGAGAATTCTAGAAATCTTGTAATTTCTTTAAAGAATTTCTCCATCAATGCAATGATTAAATGCGGAACAGATTTATAATAAATCTTCGAATTTATCGACTGAATAACTCGAATGTTACTTGAAAGCTGTCTACGACTAATACATTTGACGTAAAACAAAGAAATAGCCGTACATCAGTTAACCCTAACATTACTCCTCACAATGCCAACAATCAAGAACATTATTGTTCCGAGAAAACTTGCAACCGTTGCAAGTACTTGTGCAAGTGAAATTTATATGGAGACTCTATTGTTTTGATATTATTATGAGCTTTCACTTTTCTGCATAATACAAAGGCAAGTGTTTCAGCTGGGGAATTGTAAATTATTATTGAATATTTGATAACTCGACCGCCATTGTTTATTTAGATGCACTTGAAAATTGTTAAAGGAATTATAGGTACCAAGATGATTTTACTTTCTCCACAATTCGAGGTTCTATTGCGTTTCACCTGTAGAGCTCTAAATTTGAACGATTGTATTATTTTGTTGTCTTTTCGAGTAGGTACATTTTTCTTATGCACTATCGTCGGTTCCTATGACATTTGTCGGGTTAAAACGGCCAATTCGATATTCAAAAGAACAAAGTTTGAAAAAGGAGAAAAAAATCTATTGAAAAAAAAAAGCGTAAATGAACTGTCAATCAAAGAGATGCGTTCAGAGCGGAATTAGTAAATTACACGGTGTGGACACAAATATACCGTGAACCTTGACACGTTGCTCCATGTTGCGTGGGAGAAACATTTTATTTATAACATGTTCGGCTCATTACTTACTGGTTCGATGTGTGTAAAAATAAATAACTTGTACTATCGTCACACGTGAACAGTAAATGCGATAAGATGCAAAGCGAGGTTTTGTCTTTTCAGGGATCTTGTATATTAACCCTAATATTCGTAACACTGTAAAAAAAAAAAAAACATACAGACGAATTGATAACCTCCTCTTTTTGGAAGTCGGTTAAAAAGTGATCTTTCTTTGCGTTAGAATAAGTTTGTTGGGAGTTGATGTCAGAGGACCGGAGCGAAATTGATAGAAATTCAAATGGAATAAGGATTGTAATTCCAAAATACACCTTTGGCGTGGAGCCACTGCCCACAGCTGCCAGTATCCAATCTTTGTTTGCAGTTTAGTATTTTAGTAGAAGATACTGTTGCACTACTGTATGCTTCTACTGTTTTATGTCCGTAACATCACCATGACAGGTCCAGTTGAAAACCAGCGTCGGGCACTAGCTGCTGGGCAGTTTGCTGAACTGGGCCTATTTGGCGCAGCCGTGGGACACACAATATTTCCTTTTTTTTAGTTTTTAGTTTTACAGTGTAGGTTTAAGATTTTTATTTTGTTTTCACTTACTTTTTTTTTAAATGTTGTGTGCGCTTATGGCATGTGCCGAATAAATATGATTTCTTTCTTTCTTCTTGTCGCAACTGGCAATGCATGTCATACAAGTACCAAAAGAACTAAACTGCACCATAGCATTGCATAGCATTCGCATATGGAACAACGGCTTTGTGTCTATGTCACTATTAGTAGACGTTACGTAAACTTACGCCAAACATATATCTCTATTCGCATTGTTATGGGTTCTAAATGTCGTCTGTGATTTATATGAAAATGTGTTCGCCTTATTAATTAGTCTGACGTATTTATGTCCGAAGGATACTGAGGCGTTTATACAAATATCGTTATTTCAAATACATTATTCTTATCTCAGTCTGAAGTCTGAAATGTGAATGAAATCCTTCATTGTGAGATATTACGTTAGATATTTTTAGATCTAGATTTCGATACCCTCAATCATTTCTGTTTCTCCGGCCTATGAAAATGTTATGCAAAGTAATGCGAATTCCGCAAACAAGTTTTGTGGGGTGGGCCTTGGAACCGTTATAATATTCAACAAATTGATTCGAAAATGTAGCCTGTAGGTAGGTAGGCACTTAACTACTTTCTAATAAAAATATAGGGAGAGAGTATGACATTCACATTAGTGATAATGACATTACGTCCGCGAAATTACGTAAAGTGTGGCCACTTGACGGCGGACGCGAAACCAGTCCTGCGCCCGCGCATCCGGACCAGTTTAGCGCAGCAAGGTCCCGCCTCGGACCCGGTCACTTGGGACCCGAGTCTGAGTCCACGAAGAGAGCGTTAGCCTCTATCAACCCGTTTATTATTATTATATTTCGAACCTCGAACACGCAAAATGGCTGACTTTCGTGTTTATTAATTCTTAAGGCTAAAGTCTATCTAAGAACTAACGCTGCGGATGGTCGGCTGAACATCACAAAGATGACCTTTACATGATTGAGGACTTAAAGGCATTAAAAACAAAGTCGAAAACTCTTCTTCAGTTTCAAACTAAAAGCTTCCTCAAACATAACGAGTACTAACAACAAACATGTCTGCCCGTTGTATACGCTCGGGCATACGATTTGGCAACTAATAGTTGTTGTATAGTAAATTAATGCTACGAGGTAGGAGAGGAGATATATGATCCGACAGTCTGTAGCCGCGAAGACCCGCGTAATCGGTAGCTATGTTATAAATTGGTACCTATTATAATATAAACGGTGTTGTGATTACAGGTTTTACATAACACGGGGATATTATAATAATATTATATTACGCGTATATTTCCATTCATATTTCGCTTATTATGTTTAAGTCCCACGTAACAAGGGGCGAGCTTATTGCCATCAACCAAGCCCTAATGCTAACACCAGGCTACTACTTAGAAATTCCTTCTAGAAAAACCCCATAACATGAGCCGATCTGGGAAACGAATAAAGGACTTCGTGGTCAACAGTTCAACGTTGCGATCACTAGATCAAACCAAGAGGTATCGTATAAAACTAATATAGAATAGACTTACCCAGCGTTTCATAATTTGTTTAACTTTCTTACAAACTACACTCAAAAACCAATACATTTCTAAAACTGTTAACTTCACCACATCACTAGCAGCAATGAGTCTATGACAGATAAAAACAGTTTTTACGAGTCAAAAGTCATTACGGTAATCGTTTACAATCCTGACAGTAATCGCTCTCCGGAATAGCAGTAATCGCAAGGTAAATATTGAAAAACGGGTAATTTTGCTATTAGCGTTACTTATATAATTAATTGTTTGTATCCTAGACAGATGAATGTGTTATTAGAATCTCATTTATCCGCGTGTTTTGTGTTCGAGTATAGTTATGGATTTAGATAAATAGATATATAACTGATAGAATAGATGCGTTATATTTGTTAGGGAACACTTTGTTTAGAAGCGTATTGGATAATTAAGATATGCAGGTAGATTGTGTCATCCACCGAGCCTTTTCCCAAAATTCTTCTTTGGGATCGGCTTCCAGTCTAACTGGATGCAGCTGAATACCAATATTTTACATGAGGTTATCTGCGTCACGTTAAAAAAATTAAATTCTAATAATGGACTTTATTGTCATAACCATAAGTCGGCCATTTTAGGCCCCCTGATCTCCACAACCCAGTTAATACTGTGTATAAATCAATACAGGAATACATATAGCAGCTTCAGAATTTTAATAAAGGTTCAAGTTATAAAGCCATACTATTTTATAAGAATATTAATGAAATATTCAAAGAGAGGCCTCAAATTCACCGAGCAGAACAAGTCAAGCGGACACGCCAAGAGAAAGATTCCTACATTCTGTTGCTAACCAAGACTAGATAGGGTTCGCCAGTCGGCCTATGTTCAATCTTGGGATGTTTCCAAAAGTCTAGTAAATAGAAATCAATGCTAGAGGGGAAATCTTGCTAACCATGCGAATACATATACATTCTTGGGAAGCTCAAATATGATTAATAGGTACTTCGATAAAATCAATATATTTTGCGTAATAAAAATTCACATTAGCATGATTTATTTATGAACTATGGAAGACCAAAACAATAAAAAATAGTAAGTGAAACTGACATTCAATTATAAGACTTCACTTATAAAAAACCGACTCGAAAAAATGATGGGCGAGTTAACATAATAGTACATTTTGATACAAGTGGAGAAAGTTTGTTATTGTAGTTCAAGGCGAGCCGTAAGGCGAGGGTGTTTTTGAGCCGAGAACTGCAATAACAAATGTCCACGTGTATCAAACGACGTTTTTCAATACACTTTTGAAGAAATAAAATGAAATAATGTTAAATATTTGTGTCACGAGACTATGATTTAAATTTAATTTTTTTCCGCGCTTTGCTTTCGCCAGGTTGAAGGAGAGGCAAAGGTATGAAGCCGTTATACAGTCTAAAATAAACCAAAATTATTATTTTTTTATTTAGAACACAAATTGTATTAACGGAACGTCACTATAGTGTTTGACAGTTTATTTTATCTATGCGTGTGAGCAATGGCAACCCCCCTTTACGAACAGAGCCCGTCCCTGGAGCACGTTTGTTATCATTTAACTATTAATATTAAATAATCACTTACTGTACTAAAGAATACTAAAACATTAGACATCAATATCTTTCATTTATTAAGCCCACAACAATACACAAATAAGTGTTGATTTGTTTATAAAAGTAAATATTAGTTATAAATAATCATGTTTATCTACGATATTGAATTTATAAACACAATTTGAATATTCAAAAAATGATTACGCCGCCGTAAAGACGTAGATCGCTTATCCGAAATTTAATAAAAACTTTTTTGCAAAAAATAAAACCGACTTCAAAAAAAAAAACAAAAAAGTGAAAAATAACTTTAGCTTCTGAAGTCGGTGACCTTTGTTTGATTGATTTAGTTTTTTTGTCACCGACTTCAGAAGCTAAAGTTATTTTTCACTTTTTTGTTTTTTTTTTTGAAGTCGGTTTTATTTTTTGCAAAAAAGTTTTTATTTTTCACTTTTTAGTGGTTCTCATGTGCTTGATATACATGGAAAGTGCATACCGTTACAATTACATCAAGCCCAAACACGACTAGGGTACATTGTCTCATTATGGAGTTCCGTGACTCTTGGCTTCATCATCAGATCTGATGGTAGAATGGTTCTTATCAAACGCAGATGCTTCACTTGTTGTAGAAAATACCAAAATCGCAACACATTTTCATATAAAATTTGAAGAGTTCCCTCGATTTCGCCAAGATTCCATCATCAGATCCCGACTTGGTGGCTATGGGACCATTTGGAAAGAATACCCTTTCCAACAAAAAAAGAATTTTCCAAATCGGTTGGCAAGCGACGGAGTTATGCCCGAACAAACATAAAAAAAAAAAAAAAAAAAAAAAAAAAAAAAATAGAAACATCCGAATTGAGAACCTCCTCCTTTTTTAGAAGTCGGTTAAAAAAAAACATTCACCTCCGACTCTATAGTCACAGGTGAATGTTTTTTTTTAAATTATGCAATGAACCAATTTGGAATAAGTATAGTGCATTTTTCATGTTTTTTCTGCACATGTGTAGAAAAAACATGAAAAATGCACGCGTTTGAAATACACTGGATTTTGAACCTAATCGTTACGTAAATTACAGTTTTCGAGGAAGTGTATTGAAAATTCGTTTTATTTGTTCATCTGAATTAATGTTCCAAGTGAAACTTCCCTAACTATCGGCAATAACTGAACTGATAAAATACAAAATAATGAAACATGATGACATAAAAGCCACCAAAGCTAGTTTACATTCTGAAAGCTCGTGCTTTTCAGGCGTGGCGTCCTAAAAATATACAAATACCTATTATTACTAAAATATTTGTATTGAAGAAGTAGATCACATCGATACGTCATTGTGAAGGTAGTAGAACAATGGTAGTTCTCCTTAATTTACGTAGGTAGGTAATCATATAATGGTTTTTATAGATACTTGATGTAAGTGGGTCCTTATTCCATACGTGCTTAAATAGGGCTATTTGGGTTTTGAGGGCTATTTAGGAAGGCCCAGAAATCGAACAAAAATATCGATAATTATCGGCCGGTGTGTGGTAGAAGTTTTTTTACAAACTCTAGCAACACTTTGATTGGCTGTTACTGAGAAATTCCTGATGAAAAAACCCAATAATATTTTGGTTTCTATGGTACCAAATAGCCCCCAAAAACTCAAATAGCCCCATTTTACTGTAGTTCTTTTACGCCAGGATTATTCAGCTATGTCGTACTAACTAATTGCAAACCTGGTCACCTGGTAAGAAATCAGTATGTAATTATGTAGGTACGGCTGGCTACGTTATTTTTAGTAAAAATTGGTAGTTGAAACTGTTTCTTTCTCTCGTTTCGTGAGACTTCTCATACACCTAATAAGTACAAGAAACGTCTGATTGCTTCTGCTAAAATCATTCCCTACTCGTAGATATCATCCCCCAATTTACTACACCAACATTACATAGCCCCGTCAAATCCAATCCAGCCCGCGGTTATCTGATATAGCAATGTTCAGTCCAATCAAACCTCGAAACCCCGCAGGCTTCGTCGGAAATGACGTCGTCAGCTGGTCATCCCGCACCGGTCACGTGTCCGTCACGTGACGGTCACGCCACCCCTCAATTTGGGTTGGAACTACATGGCTTCCTCCGTCATACAATTATGTTGCCTTTTGCCGATACTGTTTACGTTCCTGCACGAAGCATCGGCGTGATACTGTACGTTAGGGTATATTTAGTTGGATTTTTCACGGAATTTGTGCGTTTTAGCTATGTCTTTAGTAGAAAAGGAATGCAATTTCTAATTGTTTACAAAACAGCGGCTTAAAAATGTTGATTTTGAGGAAAAAGAAACGATTTAAAACGCAGGAAAGGTAGGTAGTCTTTTCTGTGCGTTTGATCAATTTCTTTCTCAAAACATGATCAAGGATAGTATGTGCAAAAGCGACAACAAGTGGAGATGATTTCATTCCTGTTTTAGAAACTTTAAAGACAAAAAACACGAACATATGATCCATGATGTAAGCTTGCCATAGCGACAGGCGCCAGATGTGGAAACATTCCTGTTTTATCCTTGCAAAAAAACTTTGAAGTACCTATTTGCTAACATCGGCAGACTTATCAAAAAACAGTTTTTAACGGTTTTTACATAATTTTAAATTACCGTTTCATAATCCGTCATTTTAACACGCGATAGATAAAAGAAAAACGTAAGTATGTTATGTAATTCACCGGTAAGCATGCATATGTTTATAAATAGCTTTTTGTCGCGGCTTTGTCTACGTAGATGTAGTAATTTATCCCACTGGAATGTACTATTGGTACTAAAAGTATCCTATGTTCTAACCCAGGTCATAGTCTACCTGTGCGTCAAAATTCGTCGAAATACGTTCAGCCGTTCAGGTGTAAAAAGGTAACAAACAGACGGAGTAACTTCCGCATCCATAATATCTGTAGTGGAAGTAAGTATTTACTTAATTAAAGTCTATTCATAGATATTCGAGTTGATTGTATACATAAGTAGGTTATAATTGTGTAAGTGCCAAATCAAGCATGTAATACGCGAGATATGATTGTACATAGACAATATAGACATTTCTTTGTTATTTATAGTGTTTTGTTTATTTCGTTTAGGTAATGCTGACATAACTCTGTTACTTAATCAAAAGATATGGATTTAGGATGGTAGAGGTGATTTTAACTTCCTTATTGATTGGTTAAAGATGAAAATTATGAAAAATTGATGCCTTTTTTTATGCAGGTTACTGATATTAAAGTTTGGAAATACCTTTAGATATTGTGTTTCTGATTAGGTGTCATATAGTTGAACAATGTTTAAAGAAAAAATAGGTCAGTGGGTCGTCTTAGTATTTAGATTTTTTTCTGGTACCTAAACCTAACTTAAAAGGTACTTATGTGTATATGTTTGCCCATGATTAGATAAGAACCTCTATACAAGTTTTTGAGATTTTTTGTCGCACAATTTAAGAATGAATAATAAACACAAAGCTATGCCAAGTTTAGCAGTAAACAACAATCACATGCCTTGTGACGAAGGAATAGTTATTGAAAAGTAATTAGTACGTATAAATTATAATTTAACTAAAACGTTGCCCCGAATTCGTCCGCGAAAATCGTGATAGCTCGACTTTACTTACTTACTTAATTTGCATGATATATATCATCATGATCCTCGGTAAAAATGTAGCTTTCTAGTGGTGAAAGAATTTTTTAAATCGGTTGTGTTTTGAGTTTAATCGTAACAATCAAACAAAAAATCTAATCTTTCCTCTTTATAATACGATGATAATGAAAAATTAACTATCTGAAATAGTTGTTGTTTGATTCTAAATAACCAACACTAAATTAAGTACTGTTCTTAAAAGTATTGTCTAAATAAACCGTTTTGATTTGATATAAAAACGGAAACGTTGTTTTCCTTAAGTACATATAAGGGTACCTTTGTTTCCTAGATAAATAATTTCTAGTTAAGTTTTGAAAACATAAAACAATCGGGTATTGTAATATAAACATTCGACCGTCCTGACAAGGAATGTCAGTTTTTAAAACAATATACCATCACTATGTTGTTTTATTTGACCCAAAGGTTGACTGGTTTAGAATGCCTTGTGGCATTAAGTCCGCGTGCTTATTTACCACTTTAGTACATAAATAATATTCATCTATTAACATTAAACAGTTAAGGAAGAGAGTTGAAACCAATGTTTATCAAAAATGTGGAAATATCCTCAAGTTCTGCTTACCCACGATCCCGTGGAGCCCCAGCGCTTCAGCCTCTTCCCGAAAATGTTTTGACACTGAGAGAGACAGGACACCGAAGACGCCGGCTGTATCTTATTAACAAAACTATCACCCCTGTCTAATGTCATCTTACACTTTATAACCACTGTTCTAGAGTTCAATATTGTTCATTTACACTTATTAATTGTTTATTTATTTTACTGTTCACTGTACACAAATTCACATGTGAATATTAAAGGCGTATTACGCCGTGGTCCGTGGGAACGCGTGCGACTGCTTTGCCGGCAGCCGAACGAATGGCAAAGCGCTCCGTTTTTCTCGTATCTGCGGAAAGCCGCCCCGCCCGCCTAAAACCGCCCAAACGTCCAATTAGTTTTTTTTTTACAGGAATTGTATTAGTGTCGTTTGGACTGTCGCCGTGTGTGATGAATTCTAGAGAAAAGTGTCGTTAGGATATCATAAATGAAAGAAAGAAAGTTATCTTTGACGATTTTCTGAAAACTTCTCTCGCTTTCTTGCAATGAAAAGGAGCTTTTTGTATCGCTGACATTCTTAAGTTTCGCAGGAAGTTGTTATGCTATTTTAGATTTACTATTCGGATGTAGTAAATCTAAAATTGAAATGGTGTAATTACTTACGTTTATTTTTAAGTCCTATTCATGTTATTTATGTTTGGTTGACTCAGACAGAGGTTTGTGAGCTAAAATTTAATTTATTGCCAATAGAAATTACTTAGTTTCCGACATAAACATGTAATAATTGATTTACAAATTGAGGAAAGTTACAATTGGGGCTTGTTATGATTATCCTTAGTACTTTAGCTCCATTGTTTACAGTACTAGACTAGTTTTCAGATTGATGGCTACAATAGATCATTTGCTATAATATTGACCATGAACTGAGAAGCTCGTGCGCAAGAGTGGAAATTGCTTTACTTTTCCTCTTCCTACCAAATAAAGGCATTGTGTCACGGTTCTATTGTTGTAACCACAGAACCATTAGTACAAACAATGTTCTTCTAATAACAAATGATTGAAAAGGCTCAGAGAATCTTGTACCAATAATGAATACCAAGAAATTAAATAAACCATTTTGTCCTAGGCAATAAAATAACCTGAGTTTAGCACCTACCCTGATAAATCCCTTATAAATAAAAATGTACGTCACTTAGACCTATGTTGGTATATAGGTAAAGTGATTTGGATTTGAATTTCTTATTTACAGCAGGCTCGAGAGCCTGCTCACAACACAACACAGGAAATAGCTTCCTATTGGCCCGGGACCGCCGCGCGGTCCACATCCGGCCCTGATGCTGAATTATCAACATGGACGTTTGACATTTAGCTTAGGTACTATCATATTTACTACGGAGGGGCTGTGGTTTCTGCCAGGAAATTGGCCGACCCCTCGTCACGCGAGGGTGAAGGAAGGTCAGAATTACGTCGAGTGGAATGACGGTAACTGCGTTTTGTTTTGAAGGTAAATAAGCAACAATATCACTATCACTACATATTATAAAACAAAGTATCCCGCCGCGTCTGTCTGTCCCTATGTATGCTTAGATCTTCAAAACTACGCAACGGATTTTGATGCGGTTTTTTTAATAGATCGAGTGATTCACGAGAAAGGGTTTAGTATATTTGCGGGCAGCCAAGCCGCGGGCATCAGCTAGTTAGTTATAAGATTAATTCGTTTATTGCACATTGACGACAATTTTTCGGGAATTTAAAGGTCGTTTATACTAGATGTAAACGGATGTGACGAAGCTGTCAACCAAGCATTTTGTACAGTCAGCAAAACAGTTAGGTTTACAGGCTAGCAATTTTCTTACTACTATTATAAACGGAATAGGGTTGTAATCAATCTGTTTGCAATTTCATCCAAATACCTTCAGTAGTTTCTGCGTGAAAAAATAACAAAAATCGATCTTTTCAGACTTTCACATTTATAATAGTCGTAAGAAGATTGCTAGCCTGCATACCTAACTCTTTTGGTGACTGTACATTAAATTAAGTACCGCTACGCAAATAAAAACACTGGGAAATACTTTTTTTTCAGGTGAAAAATCAACTCAATGTAACGCACTGAAAAAAAACATTGATGATGGAGGTTTTGAATAGTCCCTACTTATTCAATACGTCCATCAGCACAATGTTTTGCTGTGTTAATATCAGCACAATGTTTTGTGTTGTTAATGTCAAAGGGGTATTTAATTGTGAAACTTTGACACAAATATGGAAAGTTCGTAAGGTATATTCCAGAACAAAAAAAATATCGCAATGACGCGGACGGGGAGAACAAATGTTTTTTGGTTTCGTAAAGGGTATTTTTTCACTCATTGTTGTAGGGTTCATTGTTAATGATTACGTGTTACGTTGATTTGTTTTCCTGAAGTAAAAGCAAAAATCTCTCGTTTAAAGTACGTGTGTTTTATCGTTTCAGTGACATTCAGGTTTTACGAGTGCGAATAAAATTACGTAGGTAATGTGTTTTAAATGAGTTTGCAGCTACATTATGTCCCATTAAATTGGATTATGTTGGAACGTAGGTGCGCATTCTCAAGTGTTGTCAGACTAATCGCCGTTTAGTGCAGTTTTGTTCTAGATCTTTAATTTTAGCGTAACTTAGTTAAACATATCATTGTATGACGCACGGATATATTCCCTTTACGATTAGGTATGAGTAAGTGTGGTGATTTTTCGGATTCATGTGCGTATTGTTTAATTATCACTTGCTTCGGTGAAGGCAAACAACGCGACGAAACCAGCATGCCTGTAACATATTTCTCGACGGCATGTAAAATCCATTTCATAGTCCAGTCCACGCACCAAGTCCAAGTCCTATGAGCGGTATTACATCTCTAGACACATGTGTGGCATTAGCGACACGATACAGAAGAATTGTATTTATAAAATAAACCAGTATTTTATCAGTGACGTTCGATATTCAAAAATAATGATAAGGGGTGAGCCAGTAAATAAAAAATACAAATAAGTACAAGTCTGTTTGTTTTTTACTCTTATTTTTACTCCGTATTTGTTTTTTACTTTCAGGAATAAATACTCGTATTTTCTACACCTACATATTCTGGAAGTATTTCTCGAGAGGCTATCTAATAAAGAGGAAACCTGGAAAAGTTCTGTTAGAGGAATGATAAAGCCTGAGGCATTGAGAAATGATTTAGGAAAGATTTTGGAAACTCAATCATCTAGCTGAACGAGTTTGTACCTAAGTGGTCAGTAAAAGCTATTTAAAGGCACAAGTAAATATGATTTAGCTTGTGTAAAAAGATTCTTGTTTACTATCCGTCGTCGTATAAATCAAAATGCAACTGGGACTTCATCCAAGTTGTGTGAGTTATGCATGTAATGTTACGTCACTACGACTACTGCTACGGTTTACGGTAGGTTTTCCTCAAAATATAAAATACTTTGTTACATTTCAGCTTGGAAAATTTATATACCACTAGCTTCTTCCCGCAACTTCGTTCGCGTGGAGTTTTGATATCGCAACGCATCGCTTGCTCAACGGAATCTTTTTTCCCGTTTGCAACATTTTTTATTGCTGCTCCGCTCCTATTGGTGATAGCGTGATGTAATATAGCCTAATTCCTCGATAAATGGACTATCCAACGCAAAAAGCATTTTTCAATTCGAGCCGGTAGTTCCTGAGATTAGCGCGTTCAACCAAACAAACAAACAAACTCTTCTGCTTTATAATTATAATACTCGTATTAGTATAGAAGTATAGATTCAAAGTAGGAGGTGCAGATTTTTCTCGGGTTAGGTTTGGTTTTCCCATTTTACTTTTAAAGGATCGGTCTGTTCGTGACCTTCTTACACCTCAACGGCTGAACGGATTTGGATGAAATTGTTTTAACGTAGGTCGTGAAAAATATGTAGAGGTAGGTTATCCCAGTTTTATGTTAGATAATTGTTGACCTCCAAGCGTTGAGTAGAAATCGGTTGTCGTGGTATGTGATGCAGAGGAATGAAGAAAATATCGTGAGGAAAATTTGAGTATGAATGTGGATGGGTATATGAGTAGAGGAAGAGCAAAGAAACGATGGATGGACTGTGTTAAGAAGGATATGGTAAGAAAAGAAGTGTCTGATGAGATGACGAAAAATAGAGGAGTATGGAAGAAGAAGACATGCTGCGCCGACCACAAATAAATTGGGATAAGGGCAAGAAAATTATGATGACTATTGATGACGTGTGGGAGTTATAGCTAGTCTATACTTAATATTATAAAGAGGAAAACTTTGTTTGTTTGTTTGTTTGGTTGTAATGAATAGGCTTAAAAACTACTGGACCGTTTTTAAAAATTCTTTCACCATTCGAAAGCTACATTATCCACGAGTAACATAGGATATATTTTATCCCCGTACTCCCACGGGAACGGGAACTATGCGGGTGAAACCGCGGGACGTCCGCTAGTTAGTACATAAACAGAAATTATCATAATATATCACGTGTTACCTAAGTCTCTATTTTATATTTCCAATCTGACACTGTATCAGCAAAATACCTGTATATTGTACCAGTGGCGTGCCTAAGGGTCAACAATACGACAAGCCCATATGGCAAGCAGGTTCTAAGGGCAAGCCAAGCTTTTAGGCTTCTATGAAAGTACCGCCACTATTGTACTTAGTTGCAATATCCTTGAAAAATTCCATGTGGGAAATACGGTACAGCGGCCCAATTAATTAACGTTAGACTGAGCACCTCTAATTAATTCGATTAGATAAAGCAGAGGCTTTCGAAATTCGCTACTCTGAGTGAAAACCTCCAGCCAATGTACTTATGAAATACAATAATGACTGATAGGCCATCCCATCGGAAGGATCTTGACTTGCTATCAAGATGAGCCGGAAAAACGTAATAACCGCCCCTGATACAAAAATAATAACAATCTATAAGATCTGAACGAAGGTTACCTCAGTTTAATAGCTAAAAACGAAACACGGTGTCATAAAAATATAACTTCTAATAATTATAAGCCTTGCAAGAGTAGGAAGGTCGCTGGTAACCAGACATCAGTCAGCACCCACACATTCTTTGACATGACAGAACCAATCATAATCGTGAAATATTTACACAAAAATGCTTTTGTTATTAGCAAGAACTCTTAGGAACTGATGTTCTCCTTACGGCTGCTCCGAAGGGTAAAAAAACACAAGAGATGCCTATAAAACAATCACAAGGCGAATCAAAATTAATGACAAGACGACCTTGGCCCATATTGCGGTTTCTGTACACTCAATAGATTTATGAAGAACATTTTTAATTAAAGCTTTGTGTGAATTTCTAACTGATAACTGTTAGTGGACGCGTAAATCACAGTCTTAGAGATAAATCTCTTTTTTATTTTTGCAATTTCACCGGTGAAGGATGTTGCGTGTAAATATTTCTGAGATGTTCGACTCAAAAATTGAATCTTAACAAAGTCGGGCGATGAAAGGAGGTTACAAGGCTGAATTCAGCACGCATTAAAAGGGTAATCTTCCTAATATACGTCTACTATCTATGGAACTACTTATAAGTGATCGATTGCACACAAAACAAAACACTGGACAAACAATTCGTACACGCAACTCCGAAGGACACACCGGCTAATTCCATTCAACCTTAACATGCTTCGAAGATACCTGATGATAGATTCAAAACGTGACTGAATGCAGACGTGGGCCTAATCCTGGCTACATCTGATCTGCGTAGGATAATACGAGTACCAGCATTCATCTTTTAAAAGACGTTTCTATCTGTTAAGTGATAGAGTCTAGAGTTACTCGCTGCCTCCTTGGCTTTCTGAAGAGGTCAGGATGTATATAGGTCAGTACTTTCCTTATGGGGTGTCAAGGACTTTTCTGTGCACAAATAGAACAGGTCCGAGATGAAACCTCTTTTTTGTTGCTGTTTCTTATTACGCAGGACTGATCGAGAAAAGGTGTGTGGGTTGATATAATTGTTACTGCAGTACGGAAATGACTGGAAAAGGCCACAGGTGCCTTCATCGGACGCTGCGTTGGAAAATATAGACGTAATTACATATTGTTGGCAAACATAGCAGGATGGCGATTCAACTTTAGAGGGAACTAACTAATAGGTTTTGGGTTCTAAATTACTTGCATCATGCATGATAACGATGAAATGGGAGAAGTTTATCCATCATATTTCTATCTCAAGACTGTGAATGTGTGTGAAGAAGAATAGGCAAAATTCTAAAGTTTGGTTGATTCTGTGAGAACAAACTAGAAAAAAATATGTAAAAACAATTGTGACGTATGTTTACACGTGGAAAACAAAGCTCTACTCTCAACCTGAAACCTGAATAGCCTTCTTAATGTCCTCTCACCGAAAGCAGGTCACCTATATAGTTCAAGAAGGTATTAGCCGTGGGAGTTGAGTTACTAAGGCCATAAAGAGAGCTCAAATAAGAGAGGCTATAGAAATGTATCGAGAGAATGACGTCAAATGGCAATCACTTTGAGGTTTACTACATTTAAGTATACTTACAATAAGTAAAGAACAATGTGAACAAAATCGTAATCTATTTGCAAGCTTGTGTTGTCGGTACAAGTAAAGCGTGTCAATCTTGGCAATATTGTTGGTAATTATGTCATTTTGTTTTTATATGTCACTCAAATATCATCAAGCTTTTATTAATAGCTTTACCTGTAATTTTACAAAAAAAGCATAGAAGTTAAATTTGACCCACTTCCCGGTTTCCCGAACTAAAAATTTTGCATACCATGCATGTTTAGTTTGGATTTTTATTTTTATTTTATTTTATTTATTAGGGATATAAAACAGTTACATGCTACAAAAATACATAAAATTCTTAAAAACTAGAGAACACAAACATGTAACCCACACCAATATCCACGTCTTTACAAAAGAATAACAGACTGTGGTAGATTTTAAAGAATCCAGAGCCTTCTGTGACGGCTGTATTTAATTGTACCTATATACATTAATTTAATTTAATGTGTTTAGGCCTATCTAATTCAGCTAAACTTATCATAATTTTATTTCATTTTATTACTTACATAAGACTTTAATTCCATTTAATAAATAAACAGGTATTTCAAGAATTGATTCTATTTTATTTAATTTGATTGATTTAATTTTAATTCAGTTCCGTTCAATCGATTTAAATATATTACAAATAAGTACAAATAATTCAATTAAGTTCAATTCAAAATAATTCAACAGAATGCAAAACAACTCAATTCAGTTAAATTATCAATTTCTCTTTACTGCTTTTTTGTCAAAATATCTATGGTTTTTTTTTTAAACATCTGAATCGATAGAGTAAATATGTCAAGCTCCATGGATGAAAAAGCATACGCAACGCAGTAGGGTGGCCTCCAAAAGACGGCGGACTAGTTATTTTTTATGTATTCCCATGATATGGGTATCAAATGAGAGGGTTAGCTGAGAAGAATACGGGACATAAAATGGGGTCACTCTAAAGCGTGTTTTTTTTTAAAATTATAATGACATTTCCTTTTATAACCTATCTATAAAGTTCAGGTACTTTTGCTTTGAGGTTAAGTTGCTATTGTTGAATTACAGAAATTGAAGTGCTCCACTTAAGGTGGAGGCTTCGAAGGTTGGAATGTAAATAGATTATATTACCTTAAGTTTAAGGTCGGTCCTGATCGTGGGTGTTGGAAAGTGGTTGAAATATAAATCTGAATAGAATAATTCAACTACCGAGAAATATGGTAAGAATAGGTGTGAAATATGTATGTATTAGTAACAGCGGTGACCTTTAAGCAGCGCCTTGGAAACTAAAGATGCAGTTTCAATACATAAAAGAAGTATATTTCTGTAAAGTTTCTCTAAAAGGTTTTACCCTGTATAGAAGAAAACTGTTTCTTCTTTCAGATCAAAAGAAAGTAAAACTTTCCTGAACTATAAGGAAAGCGAGAGTCTTTAATGTTATACACATATTTTTCTCATGAGTTGCGCGTGAAAGTGGGAAGTGATTGGGCGCTTATAAAACTTCTTACGCCGCCAATAAGCGATGTTATTGGCTGGTATTTTAATAGTTAATAGTTTTCTACACGTGTGACTCGTGTGGAATATTTGTAGCGGTTTATAGGGGTTGCGGGGTAAAGGTTTTATTTCGCCATGGTGATAAAAGGCTTCGATAGCATATTTAACTGCAATCTATTAGAATTTGTATTTTATGGCTAAACGTTTAAGGTTATTTTTGAAATAATCCTGTAAACAAGGGATATCGCTGCACAAACTGTTAAGTAAATAACTATTATGAAGTCAGCACAAACCCTGTAATTGTTCGTTGGTATTAAAAAAAAGGTCAGATTGGTAGTCGCTCCATGTAAAACAGTAGAATTCCGCTACATTCGGTTAGACTGGAAGCCTACATAGTTACGATAAAGCTAGTTTAACTGTTCTCAATATTATTATGAGCAAGAAATCTTGCTTGTCAGCTACTGAAATACTGAAAATGGGCCTTATATTTGATTCTTGCCATAAACAGCCATAAGGAAATATCATTATCTTCTAAAGTACCATTAAGAATGTCTAATTAAGTTATACTTAAAGGTGTGTAAATTCTTATCGTACAGTTTTGCGCCGCAGGATTATTATGCATACTAAACTATTCTTTTTTACGGAAACAATGACCGTAAATCCGAATTGCAGTTATGTATAACTTCGCCTTGATCTGGTTAACGCTTCGTAAACACTAGTACGTAAAACTAGCTATTCTACTAAAATATAATATGATTTATGTGTTAAAACGAATGTATTAAATGTTTGCCTGGAGTATCCTTGTATATGCGCAGATTGCAACATTCAATTTTGTATTCATTGCACTCGTGTTAGGTTTCAAAATTGTAGGTGCGATGTTACGTAGTGCTTCAAGAAAGGTGCATTATCCTTCAAGAATATAATGTGTAGTCGTTATCCTTGTCCTTGAATATAATATTTATTTAGAGAGGATATGGCTCATGGAAGCCAGAACTTTTAGATTAGACTCTTTGCACACGCTATTCCGTGGCCAGTTTCCCTAAGGCGAAGAATGAAAGTTTCGACTCGTCAGAACACAATTTTTATCCGTCTTACTTAGACATAAATTCGTCCCAGGGTACCCAGCTTCAATTACAACCGGGTAGTTAACGCCGGGTACCCGGAACGGGTTAGAATGCATTTCTTACATTTATACTAACTTTAAAAATGCGAAAGGGACTGTCAGTAACTGGTATTTGATGTTTGAAATACAGGTTTCACCTGGAGGTGGACTAAGAATAGTTTTTATCTAGGTGGTTGGTCCCCGTGGGATAATTTCCGACCTCTACGCAGGCAACGTCGTGGGCAAAACCTAGTCTTCCATACAAAAACATGTTCCCCTTTTAATACAAGTGTCTTAAAGATACTACACTCAAAAATAGGGTTTTATTATAGAACTAAAACACAGAGAATAGTAACATTTCGACCTCGGTCTAGTTTGACATTTCAGAAATAGCGCTGAAGAGCGGTGTCCTCTGCAATAGCTGGCTGCATTTCTTTGTTTACAACAATTTATTGTAGTCTATGGTCGTAACTCTAAAAGTGCGTTACTGTGACCACACGGCGGCGGACGGTAAATCAGGCGACCGACACCGAGTAGGGATACCATGATAGGTAGGGAGGCACAGTTTTTGCTCTTGTGTGCGTGGGTAAGAGTACCACTGAAACTTTCCCTTATCTACAGGAAGCTGTGAAACTTTTCCAAATGTTTTCTGCAAATGCTGGATAGATAGCGGCAGTCGGTATAAAGTCTCTTTTATATTTTATGACAAAGAGATTCTTTTGTATATCAGAACACCTTTCTGGTACACGATGTAGATTTTACACATAAAAGTGAATAACAAACAAAATATATAAGTTCCCCTAAGTTTTCTGTTACCATGCGAACATGTTTTGTTTAAAATAACCTGAAAGAGGCATACTTCTTACAGATTGAACAGTAGACTAAACATTAAACTCAGAAAATGCGCCGTTAGTAGTTTATAAATACGCGAAAATGAAACGAGAGCTGATTGATTTATCCATTCAAAATTATGAAAGAAATACATGGTAACCCTATTTCAGAGATTTTATAAATAACTTGAAGAGCATAAATATCAAAAGCACGCGTTTCTTTGTTTTATTTTAAGCGGTTGATTAATTATAAAACAGATATATCAAGCAACTAATGGATTTTAGTCCGTTTAGATGGAGAGATATTTGTTTTTTCGAAAAAGCTTAATGGCGGAGATAGAGCATCTCAATTATTCTCGAAACGGAACGTAAAGAATAGTGTTATAATGGTTTGGCAGCTGAAAGTTATTTAACTACTTTTATTGCTTCCGCAGATTTTGTTTTTAGTTGATTTATGAAGGGCAGAGACAAAAAAACATGCCAAAAGTCGAATAAGTATTCAAAAGAAAAATTTGAAAAACAAAGCTCTTAAACTCAACCAAAAAATGTGGTTATTAACATTATAAACACCATATTTGATTTTATGATCGTAAACTAATAAAATCTCAATAAATCTACCTCGCCGATAAAGGAAAAAACTGTATAAAATGTTAACATTTACGTTCCCGGAAAACTTCAAACAGATAGATACTTTCGTATGAAAAATATTATTAAAATAAAATACACTTGGGTTTTTTGTGGTTAATTTATACAAATAATTAGGTAGAAGCGTGATTAGGAAACCGTTTTCGTCATGTATTTAGAAAATGTTTAGTAGGAACTTGGGAAAACTGGTTCAAAAACAATGAATGCGTAATCATATTGTTGTATTAGAACTTCGAACGGGACGTCTACCGCAAAAATGGTGATAGCTAATAATATGCATGATATAAATATGGTGTATAGCCTATAGCACCCACGAATAATTTATCTTTCTATCAGTGAAAAAAAATTAGAATTGGATCATTAGTTTCGGAGATTACCAAAATTGCAACCAAATTTTACGTCTTTAAAATATTAGTATAGATTATTGGAATGTAAATTCTCGAAACTGAACCCAAAGTTAAAAATCCAGTGTGTTTGTTCTTGGGCATTCGTATACATAGGTGTCTCTTAGTGAAAACAGGCATTAGAGATAACAAATTGAGTTCATTTCATGAGATGCGACACTAATGGTCAATTTTAAACCGCTTAATACGACATTTATTGACAAACCACAGATATTTATTCAAAACAGCATCTTTTTGTACAAAAAACTTTATAATTAAGGGATTTGAGAAATGATGGCGGTGATAAATTCGTGTTACAGAGTGGTTTAAAATGTCACTTATGTAGATAAACTTTACTAATGTTACAACACAATTTATGTAAGTTATTTCATAATATACTACTAAATAAGTTTATTACTTCTTCTATAATTTATACTGTTATATAGAAGTATTGTATATATTACCTTTTCACGCTTTTTTATGTGACCTGATGAAGGGACACGGATATTCTATGACTGGACGTTCTCGTTGGACAGACAAAGCCGTGGGCAATAGTTAGTAACATACATGTTTAGACCATAATTCTAAAAAAATATACATACTTAGAAGCATTTGTGACAGATTACCAATCTGGCACAAACGCCCTTTTGTTATAAATGCGTTTAAATCTTAATTATTTGTTTGAATTTGTATAATTATGGCCTTTGGTTTTAACTTTAATCGATTTAAAATTTGGTCTAACTTTAATAAATTTTGAGTAAGTACTTTTTTTAAATTAATATTTTTACTTGTAAAAATGTTAATTCACTTAATTTGAGCTCGCAACCTCTCGGGCCGGGGGCCCCGTCAGGCCGGGGCCCGTGGCATTTTGCCAGTCCTGCCACCCTATACTCGTAGTTACGCCACTGCAGATTGGCCGGAGAAAACCGCACAGAGAGCAGAGTGGAAGGCTATAGGGGAAGGAAGCCTTTGCCCAGCTGTGGGACATCTCAGGCTAAGAAAAAAATAAAAAAAAACTAAAAGAAAGAATAAGCATTTATTAGCTTTTACAGGACAAAACACATACAAAATAACATTATTTACGAGCATAATTTGACTGTCTTATAAGCTACGAAGCTCGCCACTTGTTACGATCATACAACATTTTTAGCGAAAATTAATTTTCACTACCCTACATTTCCAACACGAAATAACACGTGTAGCCAACTTAAAAACGCATAAGAGCCTCCAGCCCGGCTAGCATGGGCAGGGGATAAAAAATGTATCCACCGGTTATTTCCACTTTTGTTTGAATTTTGTCCCTTGTCAGTGGAAATAACCGGTGGACAAAATTTTTATCCCCTGCCCATGCTAGCCCTGCAGTTTAAACAAAAGTTCCGCTAAGTCCGCTTAAATTCAAACGGTTCCGCTTTTTGCGGCTAAAAATAATAATTTCCGTAAACTTTTACTAGTGGTAGCCAGTAATTATCGCAAGGTCGCCATTGAAGCTATAAATCACGGTATGACGTAGACTTGAGTATAAATAGACTACTATTTGTAGGGAGGAGTGACGAAAGAGGACAGGTAATAGTAATAGTTGACGTGAAATGTGGCCAGCAGCGTCTGTTATATTAGACGCGGCAGGGGATCGCCTAATTACGTCAACTTTTGCGTCAACGTCGTATTTTGTAACTTATGCAAGGTGTGATACATTTGCCCTCCGGGAGGCTGTCCTGCGGGCCAGGGAACTGGCCCGCTTGGAGATGCTGGAGACTCTCGACAGAGATCCGTGGGGGCGCCCTTACAAGATGGTGCGGAATAAACTCCGCACCTGGGCCCCCCCGCTGACGCAGAGTCTCCGGCCAGAGCTCGTGGAGGACGTGGTGAGCGCTCTGTTCCCCTCGCGGGGGGAACATCCGCCCCCGCCTATGGTTCCGCCACCTGCGGTGCCGGAAGAGGACCCATATGACGACGACGACACTCCGGAAGTGACTGGGGTAGACCTGAGAGTGGCGGTAGGTAGGCTCAAGGCCAAAAATACCGCCCCGGGACCCGATGGCTTGCCTGGCAAAGCCTGGGTCCTGGCCTCGGATGCGGAGGCTCTCGGGCCCCGACTAAAAGGGCTCTTAAGCGCATGCTTGGAGAGAGGCCAGTTCCCGCTTCGTTGGAAGACGGGGAAACTGGTCCTCATCCAGAAGCCGGGGCGCCCTGCGGACTCTCCGTCCGCATTTCGGCCCATTGTGCTGCTCGACGAGGTGGGCAAGCTCTTTGAGAGAGTAATTGCAAACCGCCTCGCCGAGCACCTTGAGGGGATGGGGCCGAATCTTGCGGAGAACCAATTTGGTTTCCGCAGGGGGCGCTCCACTGTGGACGCCATCATGCGCGTGAGAGCCCTCACGACGGGGGATGCGATATCCCGGGGCGCGGTTGTCTTGGCGGTGTCTCTCGACATCGCCAACGCCTTCAACTCCCTGCCCTGGAGCTGCATCAGGGAGGCACTCCGGTATCACCGGGTGCCGACCTACCTCCGTCGTGTGATCGGGGACTACCTGACGGACAGGGCCGTCATCTACCCCAGTCGCTGCGGAGATTGGAACCGGCGAGAGATGTCGTGCGGTGTCCCACAGGGATCGGTTCTGGGACCGCCCCTGTGGAACATCGGTTACGACTGGGTGCTGCGCGCCGACCTCCCTAGTGGTGTCAGCGTCGTTTGCTACGCAGACGACACCCTGGTGCTGGCACAGGGGAGGTCGCACGAGGCGGCGGCCGACAACATGACACGCGGGGTTGCGATAGTCGTAGAGAGGATCCGGCAACTGGGTCTCGAGGTGGCACTGCACAAGTCCGAGGCCATGTGCTTTCATGGGCCTCGGAATGCGCCACCGTCGGGATCCACACTGACGGTAGGAGGGGTATCCATCGGCGTCGAGTCGACGTTGAAGTACCTAGGACTCGTCCTCGACAGCCGGTGGAACTTCGTGGAGCACTTCCGACGTTTGGCCCCCAGGCTGGAACGGACCGGGGCTGCCTTCAGGCGGCTCCTGCCCAACCTTGGGGGGCCAAACGCCTCCTGCCGCAGGCTCTATGCGGGGGTCGTGCGGTCCATGGCCCTTTACGGGGCCCCAGTGTGGGCGCGTTCCTTGAGGCGGCGAGCCGCCCATTACCTGAACGCGCCCCAGAAAGTGGTGGCCGTAAAAATGGTCCGTGGGTACCGCACGATCTCCCGCGAGGCGGCGGGCCTGCTTGCCGGATTGCCGCCATGGGATCTGGAGGCGATAGTCCTCGCGCGCCTGCACGACTGGCGCGCGGAGGCACTACGCCGGGGGGAAACTCCGCTGCCGCGGCAAATTGCCGCTCAGCGGACAGACCTCCGGCGCGATCTCATGGCGACATGGAGAGAGCGACTGTCGCAACCCCGTGCAGGGCACGCCACGATAGTGGCGGTAAGTCCCCTCTTTGAGGAGTGGCTGGAGAGGCGCCACGGCGTCCTCACCTTCCGCCTGACGCAGGTCCTCACCGGACACGGATGTTTCGGGAGGTACCTGCACCGAATCGGGCGGGAGGAAACGCCCGGGTGCCTCCACTGCGAGGATCGACCGGAGGACACGGTGGAGCACACGGTGGAAGTCTGCCCTGCGTGGGCGGAGCACCGCCGTGTCCTCGTAGCGGCGATCGGCGGCGGCGACCTCTCGCGTCCGGCCCTGGTTCAATCCATGGTCCGGAGCGAGACGGAATGGGAAGCCGTCACCTCCTTCTGCGAAGCAGTCATGCTAGCGAAGGAGGTGGCGGAACGAGAGAGGGAGAGAGCCTCTCTTCCCGGCCGCCGCGGGAGACGCACCGGGCGTCGGGGGCCACGTGGTGGCTACCGGCCACCGTAGATGCGGGCCTGTGGACGGTTAGCTATGGGCTAGCTAGCCGTCCGTCCGTCTAGTGACGACAGGCCGTGTCGACGGCGCGTTCGTGTTCCACGCGCGCCTCAAAGAGATGTCAGCAGAAGAGAGGGGCCCGCAAGGGCCGAAGCCTGCCGGGGTTGCGGGACTGTTCGAAAGAGATACCGCGGCCCCGGAACGTAAAGGGCGAGGAAGGAACATGGATGGGTTTTAGTCAGTAAGAGTCTGACACTCCCTCCCGCTCCGCCCAGAGTGGGAGAAGTCATTTGATGATTTCCCATCCTAAAAAAAAAAAAAAAAAAAAAAAAGGTGTGATACATTTTCTTTAGGTTTAAATTTCTTAGGTTTTGTTGTTTATAATATTATCTATATACTAATATTGTAAAGCTGAAGAATTTGTTTGTTTGGTTGAACGCGCTAATCTCATGAAATACTTGGTTGGAATTGAAAAAATCGTTTTAAGTTGGATAGTCCATTTATTGAGGAAGCTTATATAACGTCACGCTACGACCAATAGGAGCGGAGTATGAATGAAAAATGTTGCGTAAACGGGGAAAATGTATTCCATTTGTGAGCTTTTTGTGACGCAGACGAAGTTGCGTTGTGGGTCCTGAGTTGACTGCCTAATAATTCTGCTCTTAATCTGATCTAGCGAAATCTACGATGAAACGAGCGTACCCAGGAGATGTCTATTCCCTGTTAGGTTAGTTTTGGGACGTGGCACAGCAACCCACAGTAATTTTATATTCTAAGACATGAAAGTTGCATACGTACGTCACGACTTCACTATATTATTGATGAAACAGCTTTATTAACATACCTGTAACAAAATAAACACAAATATTAGTTTGCTTGAAGTACACAAGGAAAGTTAAAGAATATACAAGTCCTTCAACCAGTGAGATTGGGCTATTGAATATTGCAATCATTAATAACATAGTGGGTTTAAGATGCTAAGGTTTGATACAATTGTTAATACTTTAATTAATCAGTCAAATTGGTAGTGAACTGACCAATTACGCGATAAAACAAATTCCATTCAAAACTGTATCAATTTCAAATTATTCAATTAATAAATTGCATGCGAAGTATTGATTTAATTTAAGATAAATAAAACGCAGTTTAAGTAAACTGATCTAACCAATTTTAAAGAAAAGGACCAAATTGGGCAACAGGCATGACGACACTATCAAAAAATTTTGCAAATCTAGTCTGTCAAAGTATTGGAAAATAATGGACACGTATTTTTTGTTTTTGTGAATCAATGAATATTGACGAATATAAAACGCATCAAAACTTGGGAGTTGGGGCTCGTGACGTCAGAACTTACAAAAAATGATACCAAGGCGTGACGTATTGAGAATTTTAAAAGCGTCGTACCTTCGTCAATTTTGGTTTATGTAACAAAATAAAAAATACGGATCAATTATTTGTTGATAATCTAACTGACGGGCTAATTTTTGTTTTGTCGTCTACCCTATTCCTAATTAAATCAGAGTTTAACGTTTCACGTGTTTCCCTGGACATTTGCCATTTAATCTCGAAGGTAATATTATGACTTCATGGACCCAAGGGATATTATGAATGATATCTCGATATCCAAAAATATAGTTTCAGACATAAATACAGCGTCACGTTTTCCATTTACGGTATAATTTTAATATGTATTGAGGTTACGGGCTAGATTGATATTAGATACCTTTTGGTAAGCCAAGTTTGACGGCGTAATACGTAAAATCAATATTACTATCTCATGTTTAAGTCGTTAACTAGAAATCGAGAAGGAAATTTCCATTAATTTTGATGTAAACGTTTACAAAGGTAATATGGAGAGACCATGACTGATAAAGTCATGATTTGAATTACATATTTATTTTCCAATTGATGATTGAGATATTAGCATCAGAGGATCAAATCTCCACACAAAATGGCTACTGGAAATATACCATTGTTGACGGCGCCAAATATCAGTTACCTACAATAGCTTATTTCTTTTTCAGATTAGCTACGGTTACAACATTGTCGGAAATTCTTTTTCCACATTGTGTAGGAGTTTCTGTCACGATTCTTAAGTACAGTTGCCAATTAGGACATAAGGACGTACCTAACCTCAGATTCGAACTGACCGACTCTAAGTGCAGTATTCCTGCCGCAATTTTTCTTAGAAAATTATGATTAGATTCTCATTTAAAAAGTTTTAGAGCTTTTTGGGTTGAAAGAAGTTCGCAGCTGCATTGGAATGGCGGATGTTAGGTCAGAACAGATCGTAGGAGCCAATTAGGTAAACGGGTTCTAAAGTGTAGGCGATGGTCATTAGTGGAATGTTACTATTTTGAGTAATGACTATTTCGTTCCAATATCTATGATACATTTCGTTCTAAAATCAAAAAATCAAAAACAAAATTAAAGCATTTATTTCAAGTAGGCCAGTTACAGGCACTTTTGAATTGTCGAAACAAAAATGAACATTAAATGTAGCTACAGTCCCAATCACAAGACATAAAAACTGTGAAAGTAATGTAGTTGCCCATTCCCTAGCGTAGATCTCTATGGAGAAGAACGGGCAAGAAACTCCATGGACACTCTTTTAAATCAAAATATTGTTACAAAATCTTGGTTACATCATTCATGTTGAGATGGTATATTATGTGAGAACAATGTAGCAAGATGTGCACGTTAAAAGTGTCCATAGCAAAACAAAAATAAAATACGAGTACAACTCAAAAACAAAATAATTAATTCAAATAAACCATGGCGACTAAGAGATGACCAGGCACAACTGACAGCGCCCGTTCACGAACATGACGCATGGATCAGCACCATTCAGCTCAACCATGGTAGGTATCTAGTTTGTTCGAAAATCAAGCAACACGGAAATTACTAGAATGCTCTTACAAGAGCAAAAAATCCAAAAACCTTTGAAAAAGCTTTTCCAGTCTATGAATACAAACATTGAAAATGTAAAAATACTGACTGTTACCTTTTTCACGTCTAAACGGCTGACCAGAGTTGGATGAAGATGGATCGGAGACGGATAAACCATTTCCTATACGACATTGTTAACGTGGCAATACGTTCCCGTGGAAAATATACCTTAACTTTCACGTGGGTGAAGATGTGAAAGCTTCCATTTCCTTCATTCATTCCATTTCCTTAGATTTTCCACGGGCTATAGTTGAGCAAGCCATATTTTAATATAACAATAGTTCAATGTACCATTGTTTATTTTCGTGTCAACAAGTCCTTAGAAACATAGCCAATTCAGAAATGAAGACGTCTAAACACGTCAGGGCCGTTGTCCTACAGCGGCTGTGGTCTTCAGTGTCTATGGCAGCCAGCGTCTATAGTCGCCAGTGTCTATGGCCGCCAGGGTTCATGCGACAAGCGACCGTCCCGCCCCACTTCACGTCCACATTTCTCGGTAGCTAACGACGCTCTGATCTGATCTAACAACTCGTAACACATGTAACAGAAGCTCACTGGAGCGATGCGTGTGCGCAATTACTTCTCTCAAAGATATAGGTTAGGTGGTAAACAATAAAGATTTCGTCTACACCGGAACATTTATTAATGGTGATACTGTTTTGTTAAGTAAAATGTGTGGTAAGGAATTTTGGGTTCACTATTTTAAAGAGAAATATATTTTTATGGATGGATGTTCTTTGGAAAGGTCAGGTCCGTAGTTCTCGCAACCGTAAAAAAGCCAAAAGTATGTACGGCGTTTCGTGGTAACTGCCTATCACGGAAAAAAAACGCGAGTTTATGGATGTGTGTTGCATGGGTATTTCAAAAGGCTTCGTAATACGAGTAGTTTGAATCATTGAGCTGAATTGGATGACACAGCTTCAGCAGAAAATACAGCATTACCAACATTTAATTGTTTATTTCTAGAGAATACAGGCGAAAAGCCACGACTTATTAATTGAGAGATACAGTAACGAGTTCCAAGATTTCCTGAAAACTCTTGTGGTCTACTCTTGGTTTTCTTTTATCTTTAATCGACTTCTAAAAGGAGGAGGTTCTTTGAAAAGTTCGATGTTGTTGTTTGTGACGTTAAGGAAAAAATACGTTATTATGACATATTTATTATTGAGCCGTCATTCCGATCACGCGGGTTATTGTTTACTTTTTTATTGGAACTTTTATCAATATTATTGGAGCCTTCACAGTTGTTTGTGTCCTTTTGTCGCTGGAATTTTTTGAGGTTTTGTAACTGTTTTCTGGCCCGACCCGTTGCTTATAAAGAACCATACAAAAATCCTTTGAGAAAGTATCCTGGCTGTATGATACATTTATGTATTTGTAATCACAGATATATTTACCGACCCGAAAATCTCAAATTAATTAATTCGCTTGATAAAATATGATTCAAAGCCAAATGAAGAAGCGTGTAGAGCAAGGCTTTTGAAGGGAGGATTTTGGGTAATGTACGCCATAAAGGAATTAAATTAAGGGTGAAAGTTTGTATGGGAAATCATGCTGAAGAAGACATGTTGCTCCGACCCCAATTAAATTGGGATAAGGTCAGGATAATGATAAGTTTGGGATAATCCCATCAGACTATACCACGCAGACTTGTTATACCCAAATAATCGAGAACTACGGTATAAGTCTGATTCGATGATCTAACAAGAAATTCTCCTACATGAGCATACCTCAACATCTAAATTATTTCCAGCATAAACAGAATATAAATCTTACAATAAACAACTTCCGAATAGTGCACGCCAGTGTTTGTGTTACTATTAGTTGTAACGAGAGTGTCGGAGATCTGTGGCTCCGATAGATATGCAGGAAGTGTTGGCTAAATGCGGGACTGTGGCTAAACACGTCCACATGGCTAAATAGGTTCGTATGTAGACAAGAAATAAACGTCTTTAGGTACACTTCATAGCTAATGTTGGGCATTTATATTAAAACCTTACTGCTCAGGCATAGTTATGAGTTTAAATTATACTTGATCAAATTAGGTGACACTTCTTAGCCGTGGTTGGAGAAAAAACAGTTGTGTGAATGTGTACGGGATTCGTTTATGGCTACAAAATTCCAAAATCATTAATATTCGACTTCACAATTTTGAAGTTTCGCTTTAATTTAATATGACCCTATTGTTTACAATTCTAGTCAGAAACCGTTATTAGATTTTTTTTATATATTTAAAAAATATATATATAATTTCTTCGGTCAATAATTTTACCGATAAACTTGGGTGTGACATATATTGTAGCTCGTACAACACTTATCCACATAGTATTGTACTCTCTATTACTCTCTATGAGGTATCCAAGAACATTGTGTCGTAAAAGTAACTATGAATATCACAGTACTAATTGTTCCTATGTTTGGCAGAACAGTAGCGAGTTAAGCGTATGACTTATTACCTGTCAAGACCCTGACTATTCTACATCATCATTATCATCATTAACAGCTGTAGAAGTCTTGTGGTGATCATTGACCACCCAAGGACCGTTATAATGAACAATTATCTGTTGCTATTGTCCTTGTGGTGGTCGTGATCACGGTTCTTTAGTACCATGTTGTTTTTAACAGACAAGATGAATCTGGCTATCTGTCTGATAGGAATGGTAAAGACTTTGCAGACAAGTTATAAGCGTTTTGAAAAGTATGATCTAAAATCTAAAGTAAAGATTAATAAGATGGACCTTAATATTTGAAGAACTATAGACTCATTTGAAGTGTGGCCAAGAACATTGTTAGGAATAAATTGACATTATTTAAAAATATAACTGAATATTAATTAGGGGGCCATCTCCACGAGATTGAAACTCAAACTTGTTTATGTCCTTGAGATACAAAGCTCTATTAGGTAGTTTGCGCCGTCTGCACGAGCGAGAGAATCGGGTGATACTCGTATTATCGTTGTGCCTCGTATTTTTACACGTTTCGAAGTTATTGAAGGTCGAGGAAGGTTTTCTTCCGCTATATACATAAATAGCTGATGCCCGCATACAATTTAAATGATATAAGTACTAAAATCTTCCTCGAGAACCGTTCTATGCTTTGGTGAAAACTGCATAGCAAACGGTACAGTATAGTTTTTGAGTTCATCGCAAACAGACAGATAGACATAGTTTACTTAGACTTTGTTTTATAATATGTAGTATTCAAATATGAGGTCCCCTGAAAGTTAATTTGACAACTATCGCGTAACGTAGCCACAACTATGCCTTCATATAACACTGATCATAAAAGCTCTTTTAGCAGAGTTTTGTCTGAACTACAATGCACCATGAAAGCAACAAAGTAGCCAGACAGCTAGCATTTTATGCGTACTACCGTGTTCCGATTCTTTCTCCCAGTGTCGGCAGATACTAAGACAAAAGACAGACGCTCCGCGCTACACGGACGGCGCAATAAACCCGAAAAGGGCAACTTTATTACGTACACTGTTGAGGAGAATCAGAAGTTCATCTGTTGGTTTTAAAAGAGGGAGCGACAACGTTGAAAACTAATCTTGAAAGCATTTCAGTACTAAAGAAGAGCGATTCGTATGGCGTCGTCTCAGTTTAATAAGTAGGAAAACGAAATAATTGTATTTCAAAAAGATACAACAACATTAAATTAATTATATTATACAAAATTTAATTAAGCACAAACTTTGCATTTCTAACTGCAAATCCTGTACCTACTTACTCCCACACTTGGATTTGCATTAATGTAAATGACCGCGTTTCTTGCAACTTTTCACTAAGTGCATCCTGTATTCTTCATTTAACTGTTTTGTTTTTCACGAAACTTCTGCCATGTATTTCCTCAGCATAATACGAGACATCCAGTTCGTGAGTGCAGTCATAAAGACCGATTCGGCAGAAGTTCCTTGCCCAAAGTGAATAAAACAGTGGACACGAATAGTCTTCCTGGTCTGTCCGCATTGAAAGGACTTGGCACTATTTTATTTACTACTTAATTTCGGTGAATCAAAGCAAGTCTGTTTCTGTAAGATAAAAAGATATTAAGAACCACGTTTCCCAAAAAAAATCTGATAGTCAGATATGATTTTGAAATGTAATATTTGGTGCATTTCAAAAATCAGATCGAACACCGCCACTTTTTTTATTAATCTCGCGAATTAATTATTTTAGCATTTATGTCACGGAGTATGAAAACAGCCCTTAGAATGTTCTAGATTTAAGTAATTAGGTGCTTACAGGTATTTAGTCCGAGTTAAATATTTAGGTCAGTATTGGATTCTCGTTCAACAATAACTTGGCTCTGAGACGTCTAGCTAGTTTCAAAATTACTTCAAGTTCTACACTTGTAGAACTTGAGGCCCTTTGAGGCCTAAAATTAGACTGACAAGTTTGATAAATATTATATTTAGGCCACGATTGATATTAAAGGTAACTTGAAACTGAAGAAAAGGAGAACGAACAATAATAAAGAAGGTTTTTAAAAGAAAAAAACCTAAATATTTTAATGAATGACATGACACTGTATTCAGCTTCAGCTTATGATATTATGAAAACTTTGCTGAAAGATTTATCCTCGTATTATTGAGTTTTCATTCATGAATCTTTCAATCAGATTAAGCAAATATTTTCAAATCAAGATACTAAATTACCTTATCTGATTTATATTGTTTTAAAAAGGTTAACACCTTTTTGCAAATAATGATAAAAGAACTTGTATTTGAACGTCTGAACCATTTTGTGACGTCTTTGACACGAAAGATTTATTTCTGGTGCAAATATTTGGAGATGGCAGTTTACAATGCGTTGCGTATTGCGGAAGACAAGTGGAAAAATAATGTCAGTAATATAGAAATCTTTTCTCTTTTTTCCAGTATAGGGGGAATAGGTACAATATAGTCTGGAAATGAATGCGGAAAAACTTCAGTAAAGCTACCATTTTATAGATAAAACATAAGTTTTATATTGTAAATGCAATAATTTATATTATGACTTTTATGTAAAACAAAACATTGTCCTATATTTCATTCTGACATCATTGTCCTGAGGTTATGTTTACACCACGTAAGTATAATAAATACTTTATTTCCTTTTTATTATTTCACTGAAAGAATACCCCTCATTTTCCGATGCTTTCTCTTTTTGGGTGGCAGGTGTCCGTTTTCAATTTGTGAAAATGATATGTTCGGTGTTTTGTTTTTACAAAATAAAATGTTTAACTTGGCTCCTGGCGGCCTTATTGGCCCCAGATTAGCAATTTCTTAATCCGTGTTGTTGTTCCCGAAATCCGATATTTTAAACACATTCAAAATGTGGTGTTTGGCTTCCGTTTCTTGACATAGTCATTTGGAGACATAGTTTTCGTTAATGGAAATTTCGAACAGGAAGCTCTTGAAATATTTGTAAAAACTACTTTTGGGTAGTAACATGATTCATTTGCCTATTGTATCCATAAAAAAACAGTGTGTCTCCATAATATCGGAATATTTTCAACGCTAATCTTGTAGACCAAGAGATGTAAAATTCTATTTTTAGTTAACCTTATAAAAATTCAGCGGTAAAGACTTAACAGAACATTATTCTCAGATTTAATAGCAATTGATTGACGATATAGGGCAGAAGGGTCCCCTTAAAGTGGAGACTGTGAAGATAATCGGCGATGAATAAAGAGCAGATTGCGTAGGCTTTACTTTACCCCTTTTGCTAATGCGGTATCAATGAAACTGAGTTACCTACCTGAAATTAAGTCTGTCTCTATGTCTAAATTTTGGTCTACTTTGGAAGGTTTTAACTACATTTTTGATCTTTTTCGTGGCTTTTTATTCTTATTCATCCGACATCGTTAGTCAAACTTGTATCCTTCAATGTTTTACCAGTTTTCTATACTTAGGAGCAAACTTGTCAGAGTTAACATAATATACAAATTAGAGAGAGATATTATACAGTCTGAAAAGCATCAAAATATCATCACAAGGGTTCTTCGGTAGACTGGTAAAAATTTTGGTACATGTCCAAAACAGTCTTTGTTTTAGTCCTTCGAGCCGCATATTTTATCCAAATCAAATTCCTTCGCAAGTATAAAACAACATTCCCAAATGAGGTTGTTAGATTTTTTGTGACCGTACAAAGTACAAAGTATGAAATAAAATGCGGCCGAATGATGTAAAATAAAATAAAAGTTACGAAAGATTTCATATGATTTCATGTACCTATTACTGAAAGAATAGTTTTATTAGTTTTCCCTTACATCGTGAAAGGTATCAGATGTAGGTTTATAGTTTATCAGAAGCTACGGAATGATGTTGTAAACTGCGATATACGTTCGACGAACTATAAATTCCCAGTTTCCGCGATTCTGGAATTAATACATTCGAGGGTATCCATGGTTTCATTATCAGGGAATTAAATGTGTTGAAAGTAATTGTGTCTTTTGAATGTCATTTAGTTGACCGTTCCGTTCCAAAACCTAAATCATTGTTGAAGTTTTGACGCAAATTTTTCCACGCCGAAAGAATCGACCGCGCCGAAAGAATCGACCGCGCCGAAAGAATCGAATTTTAGAATTACTTGTATGAAGTCCTATAAAACCTCGCACACTTATCTGCGTCGAATCGGACGAATAATGACGTCATAAATGAGAAAAACTTCTAACGGCGCAGTCGATTCTTTCAGCGCGGATAAGTGTGCGTCCACCTTTAGGTGAAGTCTGGCAATAAGCCGAATTTTATGGACAAGTAGGTAAATGGTATCGATAAAGTAATGCTTAAATCGATTTAAATAAAAGCTACAAGCCTTTATCATCTACATTTTCTTGCCCTTAGCCCATGTTACTTGGGGTCGGCGCAACACGTTATTTCTTACATTCTCCTGTCAACCGTCTCGCTATAATAATTTACTCCTGATTTATTCCCTAATATAACTGCTGACTGAATGACTCAGTTAATTTTCACTTTATCGTGTTAGCAGAACGGAGATGTTGAAAAATATAAACGCTTTCATCTCCTTCTGAACAGGAAATGTCTCATTTACGAGTTGCTTCGGTATTGTTACCACAAAAAAAACGAAGGTAGGAATGTACTGTCACGTAAATATTCAGGCCAAATTCGACATAAAAAGTCTCATTTAAAATAAGAGCAGGCGGCCATGTCGATATTACGCGTGGGGCGACGAAAGATGGACACGAAGTAAACAGGAATCTTTCAACTGAGTTCCCACTCACTCAATCTAAACACCCCACGTTCCAAATTAGTAATATCTTTGTTTCGTCCATATTTGATATTGATGTCAGTGGGGCACCGCTTCCTTACCTTTCTTCGTATTTTCATTTCTTTTAAAAGCCGCTATATCTTTCGTATGAAAAATGTTCACGACGTCCTTGATTTATAGCGATGCTTAATTTAAAAAGATCGTGTGGTCTGCGATATGGGGCAGCGGGCAGAGACGAAACATTCTTAGAAAATATTCGTATTACGTGTAAGACAGTAAGCTCTCATTAACGGTTAAAGACACCGCACTATAATTATAACATAAAATAAACACTGTTTATTTTGGATGGACGAATAGCGAGATTATTTATAGAGCGTGTTGCAAAATACATGGCCGAGTTATGTCAGAGTGGCCGAACATCGCCGTCGTGTAGATGTTCACACCGTGCGCTTTCAATTGGAACTGTCATCGGAATATGAAATGCACTGAAGCATGCCCCCTGTTACCCCTGTATCATGTTGAAAGTTGAAACTTACAATAAAATCATTTATTTATCCCTTTTCGCGTTAATCTTTGATCTTCTAATGTTTACACTTTGATCTTCCATTTATGTGTGTAATTTGTATTCGGAAGCCGCTATTAAATGTATTTTTGGGGAAAAGCCTTGAGATATTAGGGTTCGGGGTACTCTCCGACCTTGAAACGTCAAAAACAGTAGGTACGTATTCGTTTCCTTGGCTCAAGTTATTTGGAACACGAACTGACTTATCCTTACCCTGTATGTGGAGTTTATCTTCTTAAATGGAGTCTAGAAATTGCACATTGATATTATGCAAACAAATGATAGGAAAACACATTAGCCCTACCACAACTCACAAGAGATTTCCAAGATTTGGAACCAGCAAATGCAGTTGAGGTAAACAATGACTGTTCCCAATGACATAAGCTTCCTCTGTGCAATGATGACTCGGTTGATACATGGGCTCATACAAATATAGAAATTCCTCGTATTACCCATGTTACATGGTTTCAAGAAACATATATTATTAAGGCTTACACCCTAGGTATGTGAAGTGAATTGGAGCTTCAATAATAGGTGCTTTATATGAAGTTTCCTTTGAAGAGTTCAAACACCTTTTTCTCTTATCTACGTCACGGTTTACTGAACACTTAATAAGACATAAAATCTTCGGTCAACTTAATTTGCAGCCGGTTTTTAATTTAATGAAGCAAGTGAGTAAGTTAATCTAAATCCGTCTTGAGCTCAAAAATGTTTTTTAATATACAGGGTAGGGTGAGGATTAAGGGGCATGTTCACCAAAAAAATAACGGTCTGATTATCTAAAAACAGCTATCACTGTGACATGTTCCCATACAAAAATGTGTTTTAAACAGCTGTTTTTAGATAATCAGACCGTCATCTTTTTGGTGAACATGGACCTCAATCTCGTTTTCATCGCCACCCGTACATCTACGTAGTTCTAAATTCAAATAAATGTCCATTGTTCTTTTTTTCCAATTGTTCTATGCTCTAGTTGCTAGACTGTTCTAAAACACTAATAAGTATTTACAATTTAAACACGTTTTAGCATTTATTAACCATGGTTCAAAGACCTGGTTAACTTTGTTCATCATCAGAAATAATAAAAAGTTTGTTAAAATGTAAAATATAGAGAATGTTTGTAAGTCATGTTTCAAGTTTGTTTAAAACCTGAAAGACCATTGTAGAAGTCGTTTCGAGTCGATTTATGAGACAGTTCAAACTGATATTTTTCATCAAATTATAAGCGTTGAAAGATTGAAGTAGATAATGTAGGTTACGAAATATATAAAACATTTTCACATCAAACATGAAACGAAATCTATATATATAAAGGAGAAGTCCACTCACTGACCACTCATCACGAAATCTCGGAAACTACTGGGCCGTAAGGACTCAAATTTGGCACAAGCACTCTCTAGGGGGTGCAGGCGCGTGCTAAGAAAGGATTTTTTAAAATTCGCACCCCAAGGGGTTGAAAAGGGGTGTCAAAGTTTGTATGAAAGTCCTATGTTTTTAAAGTTAGAGATATGAATGTAAAGCCTGAATGTTCCTTTTGGCTTCTAGGTGCTCACTAAGAAAAGGTTTTACGAAATTCGGCCCTTAAGGGTACAAAAAAGGGTTTTTAATGTTTGTATGAAAAAAGTTAAACATCCAAATTGAATCTTACGTCAACGCGTTATTGCATACTTTACATTGAAATGAGAATTCGGAAACCGATATGGATCCAAATTGAATTTTACGACAGTGCGTTAATGCATATTTTGAAATAAGAATTTGGAAGTTCATTGAGGGCGTAATTTCTAGGTGGCCAGTATGTTTCAGTGTTAAGCAGCCGTCTGCTGAAAGGTATTGAAATGAGTTTCTATAACGTTTTAAAGTTTTATGCCAATTTCTAGGTGGCCAGTATTTTTCAGTACGCAGGCGTCTGTTGAAGGGTAAGAAAAAAACGTTTCAAAAAACGAAATTAAGCGAAACACGCTCAAGCTCAAGCTCATTTCTGTTCTGCGATATTTTGCTGTTACTACTAATTTGATTTGAAATATTTGACATCATCGTTGTTTGGGTTGTCTTCGTTTCGGTATGTTTCACTTATGCTGGGGCTACACTATCGCGATAATACGAAGATTTGCGTTGTCGCGACACGTCTGGCCAAAGAATTCGTCCTATCGCGAATCATCTTCGCGAATACGAACGCCCTTCCCGCCGCTGTCGGTAAATTGCCGCACATCAAAGGGCAATTTTGTCGCGACAAAGTTCGTGCGTGCGTTCGAATCTTCGCCTACAAGTCTGGCCGTAGCATTAGTAGTTTTAAATTGGAGGATAATCATTTTATTGTGTTCTTACCTATTGCCTGGTTGGAATTTTGTTATGTCTATTGCTTCGCGAATTACATATTGTGTATTTCACACTTTGGTATTAAGTACTATAATAGTAGGTCTTTTAGTATTAGTCGTTCTTACTAGAAAAGGTGTCCTTGAATACCTACGATCGTATTTTAATTTTAAAGTTGTATCTTTGGTTTAGGCTGGTGATGCAAAAGAATAGCTATAAAGAAAATTACGTTCCAAATAATGTTTTTTCCGGTACTTACTGGTCGTAAGCATTGTTTAATTAAATGGATAATCAAAATATTATCACTTCTAATGGAGTGCAAATTCTTAACCAAATAGTAAATATTCCTGGCGATGGCGCATGCTTATTTTCATCTCTATCATATTTGGTGCATCACTCATGGCAGCGGGATAATTATTGCCATTTGAGTTCCAGGTGTTTCAAGGGACGAACAGGGAGTAAAAATAATCCGATTCTCATGAAACTTCAATGAAGGTCATTTTGATGTTGATTCCGTTGGCCAATTTAAATTTGCGTATAGGCAAATCCACCACGCGGGCCCAGTGTGGTTTGGCAGATGTCACATGTCTTCGAATTTTTGGTTCTAAGACATGCCTTTCCTTTCCTTTCGTTTCCTCACGATGTTTTCCTTCACCGTTTTGAGAGCAGTGGTGATGAAATAAATTACACAAAGTAATGCGCCTGTCTGGGCCACGTGTTCGAGCCAGCATTGTGCGCCACGTGTCTAACAACTGGGAAAGGTTTCAACCTTTCACCCAGGAGCGGTCAAGAGCTGTTTATTGTTCGATGTGTAAATACGTTACTGAAATGTCTTGCCATATGGCACCTACGGAACCGCCTGTGAAGTCATGGCAGCGGGAGAACTATTCCTATTTGAGTTTAAGGTGTTTCAGGATGGTATTTTATTGCTGTTTTAAACATCAACGTATGAAACACGCGAGTGAAACCGCGCGGGTACAGCTAGTTGTAACTAATAAATGTACCTATTAAACATGAAAAATAAAATAAATTGGGTATATTTTTCGTTTTAAAAAATGTTAATCAGTGGTATTGATCCTACATTCGACAATTCTCCAAGATTCATTCATAAGTACAGAACATTTTTCTCGCCCATTCCAAGAAGACTAAAATAACATTTCTTTACTTAAAACATTCTAAAAGTAAATTAGGCCAATTCAAAATTAGAACGCCGTAATTATGTAAGGCAGAGGTTACACGATACGCTTCGTAGTTACTTCTATGATATATTAAGTAGTTGGCACAATATTAAAGATATTATGATTTTAACACATCGTAAAAACATGAGTGTATGCGTGCGATAATTTAAGCGGTTTTACGTTGAAGCTGTACTCGTAAATACGTGGGATTCATTGAGTACGATCTTGTGTACGCAGCTTTAATAACTGTGAGGTTATTATTACAGATTAACTTCAAAAACAATGGAAAAATAATTTTGTTTTAGTGACGTGTTTGTGGAAACTCATTGTTAGAGCTTTCCTTTAAGGAGACGGAAGAAAAGATTTCCGTTTGTGTATTTACAAAATGGCGTCGCGTCTTTACGACTGTGAAGGTCGTTTTTTATTGGAAGCTTGATTTACTCGTAAATATTATTTTTATGTGATTGATAGGACGCAAACAGTTTACGTGAAAATATGGACAATAATAATTATTATACAATGCTTTACTTTATTTTAAAAAGAGAATAGTAAACAAGAGTATACAAACACTCATCATGATCGTCCATTTTGTTAATGAAAGAAAATTTTGAAGCAGTATGTATTTATTAATGAATCGCTCTCTCGCAAAGTCGCAACCCATTCCCCCGCTTTTTTCACAAACCATAAAAATACAGAAGAAACTATGGGTAGACTATGCTAAAAATGATATAACTAGAAAGATATGACTACTTATACTATTACAGAATTATGGAAGGACTTCCCAAATAAACTGGAATAAGCGCAGAAAAATGATAAGGTTCTTTATGTCCTACTAGCTTCTGCCAGCGGCTTCGCCCGCGTGAAGTTTGATTATTGTCCCATGGGATTTTACTGCCGGGATAAAAAGTATCCTATGTTTTAATCCAGGTTATAAACAATCTGTGTGCCAAAATTTCATCCAAATCCGTTCAGTAGTTTTCGCGTGAAAGCGTAACAAACAAACTTACATTCACATTTATAATATTAGTAGGGATAGTAGGGATAACATAACATCACGCATGTTATCCGATACACCCTTATTTCGTCAGTTATGTTAAGTCCCATGTTATAAGGGGCGAGCCTATTCCCATCTACTGAGATATTCCTGATGGAATAACCCAATAACACTTTGCACGACCCGGGAATCAAATACAAGGCCTCATGATCAGTCGTGCTTGCGACCATCACTCAACCAACGAGGCAGTCATGGAAGAAGAAGTTTTCTTTCTTCTTAAGTACCCCAAGTAAACTGGGTTAAATGCAGGAAAATGCTGAGTTATTTTCAGGGTCCGAGGATATATATCAATGGAAATATATCAATGGATATATATCATGATATATATCCGACATATTATATCAAACGATTTTTCATGATATATATATCAAACAGTACAAAAATGGTTTAAAAATGTTATTTTATTAAGTAATTTTTGGCATTAGTTACTGTATTTCTACTTCCCAAATGTAAATAGCGCTGGAGTAGAGTTAAAACAATTGTCTTTTTTAAACTTTCACGATCAGAACACATTATAAAACATATGACATCCGGGTATTTATCGCGAATTTACCTTTAATTTTATCCCGAAACATACTCTAATCCATAAATGGCAACACTTCTGCCGGCATTAATGGCGTCAGTCGTGATTCTATGTACGTAGTCTGGTTTTAAATGAATAAAATATTTCAGTTTTTTTCTATTATGTTTATGTAGCACATATGCAATTAGTTTATATTAATAATACAATAAAATAATAATATGGCTTTCATACAAAATGGATATAACTATGTATGTCAAACTTGATACATATCGGATTTATATCATAAATATCCGATATTTTGATATTTATAATAAATATCGGATATTTTCGAACCCTGGTTATTTCCCATCAGAATTGATAAAACTTGCATAAGTCGGTGCGTCTATCACAAATTCACAATAGCCACTCCGCGCCATTCCTGACCTTTCCGATCGCGGGTTCACCATCTCTGCTATTCAAGCACTAATGTTACTTATATCAGTTAATATCGTCAGGAGCACGTGCTAAGGAATTTCGCTCCAAACTTCTGGCCTCCATGTCTAATCTTAATATATATAAATTACGTGTCACGTTGTTTGTCCGCGATGGGCTCCTAAACTACTTAACCGATTTTAATCAAATTTTTACACCGTGTGCAGTTTGATCCAACTTGAAAGATAGGATAGCTTACATCTCAATTTACGCAGACGAAGTTGCGCGGGTCAGCTAGTAAATAATATATGTATAGTATAAACGTGTTGCGGACGAGATAATAAATAATAATAAATAAATAAACTACCTAATAGTACAGCCACATTTCGCCAGTTATTTTTAAAACCCATGTACCTAATAGAGAATGAGCCTTTTGCCATCAACCGGGCGCAAATCCAGGCTCCGTGGCTGAGAAATTCCTGATGGAAAACCCACAAAATAGAATTCTCGACTCGGGAATCGAAGCCAGGAACTCATGCTCAGCTGTCGAGCTTGTGGCCACTGGACCAACGAGGCAGTCGAGGGGATTTTCCTTCGACATTTTACATAAAGTATTATGTAAACCGTCAAAGGCTAACTCTTTGTCAATTGTGGGAGAATAGCACCTTCGAAAAGCGAGGAAATCGCTAAATAAGGCTTTTTCCGTTCATGAACATTGCGTAACATTTCCATGAAGAAAACAAAAACAAAAGAAAGTGCGACGTCAGCCCACGTGAGTAAAAGTAAACAATAATAAGAGTGTGGGTCGAACAGAATAGGTTAATTTCGGGGATTGGAATAAAATTAAAAAAATAACGATGCAAAAGTTGTAAAAGAAGTATATTCTCGGCTTTTTAATTTCCCCAATTACATAGCGGCTTTGGAAAAGCTGTAAAACTTCGATCAATTTCGCTCCATAATAACTAAAACCCTGATCTCTCGCGGATCTCTTCATTACTTCATCGAGTATATAAAACGAAAAAAAATGTAAACAAAACATGGAAACGGGTCAACAGTTCGTTTTAACGATATTTTAACGTTTTACCGTATTTTTGCGCCTGTTACGCGAGTTTTACGGTTGTGTTCCGTAAACCGAGTTACGTGGATCCACGTCAGAGTAATTTCGTTTCCCTATCGTGTATTTTCTAACCGTATGTTGGTACACTTATGTAAAAATACTGTGATATTTTTGTACCCAGTTTTCTTAATAAATTCTGCTAGTTGCCAATCAATGTTTTCGTAGTTAATGTGTATCTTGGCCTTGCTAACACTTGTCGTTCTATTTTCAGTTGATTCAATGGATTCCGATGAAAAGTTGCATCGTATCACAACAACAGAGTGTCGAACGAAAACGCGGAGAAAAGTAGAAACAGGGTTTTAGTAAATTAAACAAAAAACGGAGAAGAATCTTTGTAATACTTATCAAAGATGAGTCAGACAATAAATAAATATAAATATCGCTGGACATTACATACAGCGCCATTTAGTGCCACTCTAAGCAAAGAAGCTTGTGTCGTGGACACCAGATAGTTGATAATCTACATATATACTTTTTGTTTATAAATACATACCTATTATCCATGACTCGGGAGCAAATGTCCATGCCATGCTCATCACACAAACATTTGCTCCTACCGGGATTCAAACCCGGTACCCCAGCCTCGCTACCGCTGCGCCATTCGAGTCGTCAAAAAGCATCGACGGCTGATTTTCAGAATTAAAAGGCAAGCAAACCCGAAGCAAAAACTAGAGAACTATATACACAGTAGCCTCATGTAACCCCTTGTTTAACAGGCCAACTCGAGGCCCCAAACAATAAGTATTACGCTATTTTATGGCCCTAATAAAACTAAAAACATTGGCAGTATACTGAATAGGTCTATTTTCACATAAATTATATTTAAACGTTCAATGAGACATAAGAACTCTTGTAATCATGTGAAGATTTAAATGTTTGGCATACTTCTTGGTAGTAAATTCCAGTTTCATGTTATACACAGCTTTAATATGGAACGCGATTTTTTTATGATACTACATTTCTCTTTTACGATATTATAGCATAGAAAGGAGTCCGTGATCTGCTTTTTATGAAGTTTTCAGACTTTTCTTATTTTATTTAATTAATAGGTTTATTTGATTTATTTCACGAATTGAGAGACTGTTACTGTATGCATGTTTTTTCTTTGTCTGATTATGGTTCTATTTTAAAAGAATATTCTCTAATGCATACCGCATTACGCATTAAGTTACTTAGTTTGATGTACAGAATGCTTGGTTAACGGCTTTGTGATGAGGTGGTTTACATCCTGTATATATAAAAATCAATGCCACTTTTCGTTGTAATTTTATAACTCAAGAACGGGCTCACCTATCCAAACCAAATGTTTAGGCTTTGTTCGGACTATTTAGTAGATGGTTTATGTGAAGTTAGCACAAAATCGGTCGAACGAAACACGCAGACGAAGTTGAGCGAGTCAGCTAGTATAAGATAAATATCTAGTTCTTAAATATTTTGATAGGATATTGGCTGTATGTCATTAAATTAATGTTTACTTACTTAAGAGCGCGTATTCCAAAAGTTGGCAACGTCGCAAATAGCTGTCAAACATTTACATGTTTTAATTAGTTAGGCAATTTAACTGTATAAAAATAAGAAATATGGCTCTGTAGTGCACTAAAAAATTGAATATGAATTGAAATTAAAACCCTAAATTTGATGTTGTAAACGTTTCAGGTGTAAAAAAGGCATTTGGCAAGTTCCCAAATACTTTTTTCACTTCTCATGCTCTAAAAGTACGCCAATATGGCCCTGCGAAGCGGGGTTAAAGTGACCATTTATTCCCTAGGGAGTAAAAAGTAATTTAAAAATGGAGCGATCTTTTACTCTGAAACATGGTAATAAAAAAAGTTGTTTTTTTTTTGGGTAGGTCATCTCGCAGTTCAGTCTAGGAAGATTGACTTCTGCTTCACCGGGCAGGTCCTGTGGCTACCTTGAATTTAAGGCCTTCAGCCAGGGCGTAACAAAAGAGTAACTTATCAAAGGTTTTATTTAAATTTCGAATCGGCTTGCAAATAGAATGCGGTGTATTGAAAAAAAAAAAAAACAAATGAACTCTTCAACGCGTGAAAAATATGTATTGTTGTTTGTGTGCATCGTTGATTTCGAAAAGTATGTGCAATGCCTCTGTTGCTAGCCGCTGCAGTAATGTAGGTACTAATTATCTATGGAGTGTGGATCATCTTCATTGCGAAATTGTGAGAGTTTGTGTTGTGTTTTAAATTGTTAATCTGTGACTGACCTGATTGAAGAAAAAACTGACCGCTCAGTTCAGAATTTTTGTCGAGTGTAAATGACAATTTTTCTCGCACTCGAAGTGAAAAGTATAGTTTGCAGCTCGAGACTAAACGCCAATTTAATACACCCTCGCTTTCATTGCCTCCCTCGCAAGCTCGGGAGTCAAACTACCTCGGATATATTATGGCTTCGTTTAGTCCCTCGTTATAAAATATACTATTTTACATCTCACACTATGTATTCGGTATTACGATATTAATTATTGCATTTCCTAATCAATTTTTAAGTCCAATACAGAGCCATATTTCTTATTTTCACACAATAAAATTGCCAAATTAATTAAAACATGTAAATATTTGACAGCTATTTGCGACGTTGCCAACCTTTGGGATACGCGCTCTTAACAACCGTACTTTGTGAAATTGATCCTGTATTATTAAAATGAACAACGTTTCAAAACGTGGATATTGCGTAAATATTTTAGGAAACAATCCAAATAGCCTTGACTGTTTTACTTTTCTGCACGAGTTCTACTATTGTTTGGTATACAGTGCGCAGTTTATTTTAATCTTTCCTAAGTGCTTCGGACTAGAATGTTCAATGGATGGCGTGGTGATAAAAATAGTGGTGTTATGACCATGTTCTTTTTGGATCATCCTTGGAGCTGTTCCGGTTGTTTGTAGATAATGAACTTATTTGAAGCATGTGTCGTAACTAATTACAAACAGATTGGGTAATAGATACTAAACGTTAATTTATATCATCACACCAGTTTTTGCCGCAGGGTTAGGCAATGGTGTACCTATTAGTATGCACGGGACATTTTATCAGTTATATCCGTCCGTATTTCGTCAGGTCCGAATAATAGGGTGCGAACCTATTGCCATTGATCGATTACACATACAGATTGCTATTGAGAAATGTCCAAATGTTGCAAGCGGGAAATTCACGCGTACGAAGTCGCGGGCAGAAGCTAGTTTCTAAGGAAGTAAGTAGTGGATAATAATGCAAAATCAAAAGTTGTGGTGATTTGCCTCAGATATTGCAGGATTAAGTGAAGGTATAGTTTTGAAACTGAATGTGATTAGCTTGTGGATTATATTTGAGCTAAGAACTAGGGTTTGGACAATCATCATCTGCCTAGCCTTTTCCCAACTATGTTGGGGTCGGCTTCCAGTCTAACCGGATGCAGCCCGCTTAGGCTCTGTGCCACCCTGATCCAGCATGACCACCGGAAAAACGAAAGAGAATCGACAAATCTTTTGTTCATCTGTCATTGAATCAACAAAGTGACAGATGAACAAAAGATTTGTCGATTCTCTTTCGTTTCTACGATGGTCATGCTGGATCAGGGTGGCACAGAACCGGGAAGTGTGAGGGGAGGCCTATACCCAGCAGTGGGTGATTCCGACCTGATGTGATGATGATGAATCAATGTTTCAGGTTTTTTTTCCTTTTTAACACTTCATCTTTATTTTTGTGCACATTAGCGATGTATATCAGTAAAGGTAAACAATAACACATCTTTGGTGTAAGAATCGCACAAAAGAAGTTGTCTTGAAGGTATATTACTCAAGAAATGAAGACAGATCAATTTACAATGATATTGACGCCGTGAATTAATGTGTTTCATTTTAAGTAACAATAATATTTATTTCACAGAAAAAAAAAGACAAAAAGAAATCTGAGAATGTCGACAAAAACGGTAAGTAAATACGTCATTAAAAATCTTTTAAAACAAAAAGTTTTGTAAAACAGCAAAAATTGTTGTTGCTCAAAAAGGAGACTAGCGAAGTAAAAAAAGGTAAAATGTAAAAAGTTTCTAAGAAAAATGAAGATTTCTACGTCCCAGGCTGTATAGCAACGCACTGAATGGGGCGCAGCCTTTGCATGATATCTATATACTGTAGAGCGTATCTTTCCCATACGCAGGCAGCTTTTGTTGACAAGGATCCTTTCAAGATGGCTGAAACATGCTTGAGAATGTATCCTAAGAATAAAGTGGCATTGGAAAATACGAAGACATTCTCAGTTCTTCTAAATAGAATGCTGCTCAATATTTTTATGTCATTAATTCATCGTTGAAAGAAATATCGTGTGGAAACCTGAGATTTTTCATAGATTTTCCTGTTCATCACCAAAATGTTATTTGTGCAAAATACTTGGAATGCAGTAAACTTAGCATGTTGCAAATATTTTAGGACGTCAATTTTATTGCGTTTTTGTGGTTCTAGTGAACTGGGTACTGAAAATTATTTTTGTATATACTATGAACAAATTGTTGGTAATAGAAAATAAACCATGACATCGTATGGTCCGCACTGGGCCAGCGTAGTGGAGTATGGGCCATTACCTCTCACAGAAAAACGCTTGCATCGCATTAATAGGAACATTCGTGTCTGATTATGTATGTTGACTCTACTGTTTTCCTATTTATTATCCCGTTGCATTCATGGGTCGTAGCTAATATGTAATTCAGATTACGTATTAGTATTGTTTTCCGCTTGACCTCGGCTACTTATAGATTTCTTTACTTCCCATACAGTTTAAGCTAGCTTCCACGAGTGACGTATCTTGGGTAGTCAGTTCTTCTTACACCAATCTTGGTATAAGAAGAACTGACTGTTATAAGTAAACTTCATCATCAAGGCACAAACTATCCTCGTTTCCAAAAGGGCTATCAAGATAGCCGTCTACACTTCGCCGTAGTATTAGCTCATCAAGGACTCCGTAAGTAAGTAAAGAGAAAACCCGAGTTTAATCACTTTCCGTATAAAAACAGAGTTGGTTACCCCAAAATAATGCCATGGCATATCAATAAAGTTACCAACAGTTTGAAGTTAAGCTGACTTGTTATAGAACTTTGTGTACGAGGACCGGACGGTGTTTAACATTAAATTAGTACATAATAGAGTATTGAACCCAAAGTAAGGTCGATGCTCTGTAATAGGCAACATTTAACAACATAAAAGCAGCCTGATCCGATGGTTTGATGGTCCTGAACAAACAAAGCCTATAGAAATACATCTTAAATGGCGTGAATTTGCTAAACAACCGGCTATTACTAGGGGTGTGAAGTGCAAAAACAAAAAGTAGAAATACTTAATGTAGATGTGCCGAAGCGTCTCACGATTTCCTTTCGGGTAACAATCGTGCAAAATGCGGTGTTTTTGCACATAGTTTTCAATTCATTGTATCATTAGCTTTTCATAAGAAAACTTTCACCCCTTGTTAACGTGTAGGTAACATTGGTCGTTGAAGCAACAACTTGGAGTTGCTGCTAAAGGAATGCTTGGCCAATAATGGGACGATAATAGCAATAGCTTGAATAATCACGCGTAGGTTACATGTTACATCGTGTTACGAAAGGACTGCAATTGCAGTCCATTTTGGGCAGCTTATCTAATGCATTATCAATCATTACAAAACAAAATACTATCACGGACTAATACTTTGAATAAATGCTTGGTCAAACTTTCCTTCATATGATTAAAAGGCTTTGCTTTAATAAATTGTAAATTTGATACTTTGTTACTAAAATACCTTAATCTCTATATTTCAGTAACATTATAAGGGTAGCAACCCTGCCTAGTAGTTGCTTACCAGCAGGTCAATGAACCCAGCATTAGACCCTTGTCTATAAAACATCAAATTGATAGTCTTTCGATTACAAAGAATCAAGTGTATTAGAAACAAAGTAGGAACTAAAGACTTTCGTGAATATTGACAATATTTGTCGATATAAAAGAAATAGAACATGAAAATTGTACTTCGTCTTTATTCTGAAATTTGAATGAGCGAGAAATTCCTCGATTTAATATGGTCTTATTTATATATCAAAGAGATTCTGCCCTGTTTTTTATATTTCTATGGATTCTGCTCTCGGAATCCTACTTTTTGTAAACAAAAGAATACTGGCATCCAATACACCCGGCCAAGAGTTTTAAGAGGGGAGGAAATTTGTCATTTTTTCCAGTGGAAAACCCGGTTGCACGCGGCGTGTTCAAAAGAACTTTTGTCATAAATTTATATTGCTAGGAGGCTAGAAAACTATGAAGTATAGATTTTTATTAGTAACGCAATAGGCACTTGGCAAGAGATTTTAACAGCAATAACTGTCTAGTTTTAAGTATAATAGTTTATGGCTAATATATTTTTTGTTACAATTTTTTAACGAACAAAGTGGGTATTTGGTTCCAGTGAAAAGTTTCTTGGAAAAACACTTTTTATTCAAAATTAGAATGTGAAGAAGACGTGTTACAGCATGTACACTTTGTCATTATTTATAGTTATTAAAAAATGTTTTAGAAAAATTATTGTTCCCTTGAAAAAGTATTTTTTACGATTTCTGGGTTTTTCACGCATTACCTGTCGAAAGAAATGTTTTTAACAGAAACCGCTGCCTAAAATCTAAAAGGATTAGTATTTTTGGGTTTCGTCGACAAAGTAAAACTGTTACTCAGAAACAACACCCTAAGTAAACCAATGACGCAAAGATTCAAATTCGAAAGAACAATTAAAACAAAGGTAAATTAATTGTGACGTTCTTTATAAGGCCACGAATGTCGTTTAGGTATATCGTGAAATCGGTGACGTCATCCAGGTTCTGTCGTAATCATATTTCGACTATAAAAACTCTGTAGATGGCATGTAATCGAGTTGACGCCTGTTGAGTGTTGACGCGACGTTTAGATGTAGTTTTGTTGACGTAGAAGAATTTATTGATTTTATACAGGTTGAAAGTTGACTTTCTGTTGAACAAGGATTTTACTTACGATTTAGGGTTGGTGTAATTGTGGCGCATTCCATAAGTTAAGTTGACACCGGAAAATCTTTGTAGAAATTTTCAATTGGTAAGGCACGGAACTGAATAAACATAAACTAAAAATGGTTATATGTGACTATTTGATCCTATAAAAACTATGTGGTATAAACAAAAACGACCGATCTTCCCGTGAACAGCAATTTCGAAAAGCTGGATTATTTTGAAAACACGAATAAAGTTCCCTAATTCATTATTTTATGTAAGCACATTTCACCTATGTACGTATCAGTCTCCACGTTAGCGTAATACCTATGTATATAAAGCTAATTATCAATTAATTATTCATTACGTAGACACGAGGGACCGTGTAAGGCGCTGACGACTTTCTAAACAATGCCTGCTATTAATAAAATGAGACGCGCTATTTTGACGCGACGCTATTTTTGGGAACGCGCTGCAAAATTACAGTAATGTATGGAGCTGTGTTTATTGATGTCTGAACTCAGGTGTTTGGAGCTATGTTTGGTGATTGCTCCTTGTAATAAAGTTCAAGCTTTAGACCAGAAATGGTCTTTATAACACCAAAAAGTGGACATGATAGGCGGTCTTATCGCTAAGAGCAATCTTTCCTAAACAACCTCGAAGTAGTTGTAGTACTACTACGACTTTGAGCCTGGTGGATGGAAATAGGCTCGCCCCAAACATAGGACTTAAACGTAACTGGTGAAATGGGGGTTTACACGTTGTGTGGCTGTAGGTACACGTCCGTCCTTTGTCCTTTGAAATCCCTAAAGAGTTAGAGGATGTGATCTTATTTCATGTGACGAAGCAGAACGCACGTCGACCGGTCAAGCTTTACAAAACCAGTATAAGCGAACCACTGGGAATGTATATCTTCATATGTCGCCATGTCTGCCTAGTTTATCACTAGTCTCTAACACATTGTGCTGTTCGCATTTCCATCTGGTTGAGGCACATTTACAGTATTGTAAAAGGCTTTTTTTTAATTATGTAAAACGAGATAAAAAGCTTAAAAACGTGAATGAATTTAAATTTCGTTTCGCAAACGGTCAATGCAAATGAATTTGTCAAAAAAACAGCGTGACTTTCCGCGACTTTAAATTCTTAATTCAAAAACCAGATGGTGATCGTCAGTACTGAAGAGCCGTAACGGTAAAAAATACGGAAACAATTTTGTTTCAGGCTAGCGGAACATCTGCATAAAACTCACAAAAAGTTGATATTTTAAAAACTTTTTTGCAAAAAATAAAATCGACTTAAAAAAAAACCAAAAACGTGAAATAGTACATTGTGATACAAGGGGCTAAAATGACCCATTATAGACGAGGTAAGTTTTACTACCGAGCTTTAGCGAGGTAGTAAATAGAAACCGAGTTATAATGGGATTTTAGCGCCGTGTGTTACACCGTACTTTTCACTACGATTGCGAGAAAATAAAATAACCATATTTAATATGATAGTTTATTTTATTAAAATGAAATGTACAATATTTTGTACTGTTGTTCTAATGAGATGTTTTTTCCCGGCAACATAATCTCAGTTCTCTGTGAAGACGAATATAATATTGTGTCGTCTGTGAGGTAAACGTAGGAGATAAAAAGAAATTCAAATAAATAATACAGAAAAAATCTTAAAATTTCGCGCCAATGCCTTTTTTTATTTCTTCTGTAGCTGGAATGCAACGCACACATCCTCTGCCAAAGAGTTCGGCGTTCGGCGCGTTTGGTTCCATTTTTAATTTTTTTTTTTTATGGAACAGTAATAAGTCAATTCTTCATGAATTATGAGTAAAGACTTTGCGCTTTTTACTTTTCACTCCTCTTGCTCGAAAAGACCGTCATAATAGCGTACCAGAGGGGCCGTAAAATTGCTCATTATAGCCCTAGGGAAAATAAGCTTTTTTTTTTTAAATTTCGTCGTCGGTGTTCGCACAGAGTATATAATCACTACGTTTAGGTGTTCGAAAACGCAAAGTCTTTACTCATAATTCATAAAGAATTGACTTATTACTGTTCCATAAAAAAAAAAACATTTTATTTTAAAAATGGAACCAAACGCGCCGAACGCCGAACTCTTTGGCAGGATGTGTGCGTTGCATTCCAGCTACAGAAGAAATAAAAAAGGCATTGGCGCGAAATTTTAAGATATTTTCTGTATTACTTATTTGAATTATAAGTAGGATTCCTTTTTATCTCCTACGTTTACCCCATAGACGACCAATATTATATTCGTCTTCGCAGAGAACTGAGATTATGTTGCCGGGAAAAAACATCTCATTAGAACAGCAGTACAAACTGTATATTTCATTTTTAATAAAATAAACTATCATATTAAATATGGTTATTTTATTTTCTCGCAATCGTAGTGAAAAGTACGGTGTAACACACGGCGCTAAAATCCCATTATAACTCGGTTCCTATTTACTACCTCGCTAAAGCTCGGTAGTAAAAACTACCTCGTCTATAATGGGTCATTTTAGCCCCTTGTATCACAATGTACTATTAGCTTCTGAAGTCGGTGACGTTTGTTTGATTGATTTAATTTTTTTGTCACCGACTTCAGAAGCTAAAGTTATTTTTCACGTTTTTGGTTTTTTTTTGAAGTCGGTTTTATTTTTTGCAAAAAAGTTTTTATTTTTCACTTTTTAGTGGTTCACATGGAAAGTGCATACCGTTACAATTACAACAAGCCCAAACACGACCAGGATACATTGTCTCATTATGGAGTTCCGTGACTCTTGGCTTCATCATCAGATCTGATGGTAGAATGGTTCTTATCAAATGCAAATGCTTCACTTGTTGTAGAAAATACCAAAATTGCTGTACGTTATCCTATATAACATAAACTGTCGAAATATGGGTATACTGTACACATCTGCGTACCCCCTCAGAGCATACAGGCGTGATGTTATGTTATGATGTTGTGTAAACAATAAACATCCAAGCGATTGCAGCAATCACGACAGATTTGCTGTCTATTATTGAAGAGTTCCGTTCCATATCTCCGAAGTTCGTGATCAGATCATGACAATATTTCTATGGGACCAACTTGGAAGTATACCCTTTCAAACAAAAAAATAATTTTTCAAATCGGTTCAGGCGTCTTCGAGTAATCGGTGAACGTACATAAAAAAAAATACATACTTAGAGTCGAATCGAGAACCTCCTCCTTTTTGGAAGTCGGTTAAAAATTCGAATCAATTTGTTATCCTTTTTTGCAGTTTAAAGACTAAGCGAATCGGATACGAAATGTTTTGTTCTTTCTGTGAGATGTATGATTTTAAATGCACCTTGTATATTTAAACACATAACTGAAATAACTTAAATACATAACTGCCGAACTATTGGTGTTTTGTTAGTAGGTACGCATCTGCTTAAACCTTCGTAAATTACAGACGTGATGTTATGTGATGACTTTGTAAATCTAGTTCTTAACTGTCTCTTTAAATAGCTATAGTATTTTCATGTTTCAGACACTCTATACTTATGAGGAAATATAGTATTTACACACTATAGGTACTTACACTTTTTAGTATCATTCATATTCATTTTCCTTGTATATTCTTTTACATCTAAGTCGCGCTTTGGCAGTAACTATTTTAGCTCACGTTAGTTTCAATCTAGAACGATGTTTTAACATCGATTTTAGCTGAAATAAAAAATAATTTTTCAATGTTTACTTTTTTGACATTACGTCAATTGTCAAGCTGTCAGTTACTTTTCCTCTACTTTTAATTTTCTTACTGGCCTAGGCCTATGAAGGTTTCTTTTGATTTATATAATTTTATTTTATTTTATCAATATATTAGCTCAAATAATGTATTTTAGAGTTAATTACGATTGTTTACTAAATAACAGTATCTTATCTTACTTTTATAAAATTAATTAGCACGCTCACAGAATTCTTCGAGGAAGTTTTTTACTGAATAATACTGGTCGTTTTAAATACAGGCAACTCACATTTTTGATTTTAAAATCAAAATAATCTAGAGAATGAAAGAACTAAAATAAAACAACTGATGTGGAAAAACTGAACAAAAAAAGAATTCTGGGTATAAAAGGGCATTCCTGACACATTTCAAGTCAGTCTACTACGGGATCTGAAGCAAGTTACTTTATAATATATCAAGTCACCGAATTCACGGTGAAGTTCGCCCTCTGGAGCTGTACCTTGGTGGCGCTGACGCTCTGACGCGCCCCAAGCCCTGAAGCTGACCAGGAAGCAGTACTCCACGCTCTCTACTGAGCTGGACCAGGAGGTTGGAGCAGTAGCTTGGTGGCGCTGACGCTCTGACGCGCCCCAAGCCCTGAAGCTGAATAGGAAGCTGTTCGCCTTCACAAACAAGCCCTGAAGCTGACCAAGAAGCTGTTCGCTTTCACAGAGTTGGACCAGGAGGTTGCTCAAGCCAACAAGTATTGTGACCTTCCTCTAACTTTTTTGTTTTTCTGTGGAGCGTGATAGGACTGAATTTTATTTAATTAAATTAATTGTTTGTATTACTTTTTTTTCTTTTTTGGATAAGTAATACGACATAGCCCAGCCAATTATTTCTAATAGATTGAGTAAATAAAGCCACACTAAGTGAATATATCATCCCATATTGCATATCAAGTGTCAAGTCTGATGTAACAATTCAATTACTCTGATACGAGCTTATTTGTTTTATTACTAGAACACGTGGTAAACGCACTTATATCGGTACACCACCAACACCCCCCGCTCCGCCCCCTTGTCGCCAAGCACCCCCGCTATGACGTCATAACACACCCCTATTGTGTGCGACTATTATCTAGAGCTGTCTTTTGTTTCTGTTGTAGAACGTTTTTAGTTCTTGGCAAGAATTGTAGCGAACTTTGCAAGATGTTGCCACTTAGTTACCACTCAGTAAATAACTCTGTTCAATCTAAAAATAATACAAAAAAAAATACCGTACAAAAATACCGAAGAATACCCTTAAATCTATTTACCGGTTACTAAGTAAATAATAAGAAAACTTGGCTGCCAACAACGGGTCTATTCAATTTCCGAATTTTCCGAGCAAAATGGCTGCAGCTCTCCCGGTAACAGACAGGTAACACGGTTAATTTGGAACGAGGCTTGCTCGACTATTTATAGAATGGCCCAGCTATTTTGATGCTTTATTAAAATGGAAGACGTTTGAGGGGCATGTTGCTACCAAACATGGTCTATTTTTCTAAGTCCCTTCCAAATTAGTTATTTAGTAATACGAGTACTTGACTAGTTTCTTGAGTCAAAATCTGAGAAGCACTACATTTCTAAGAAAAATCTTGCAGAAACTAGAGGATATCCATGTTTGTTACTAATTTGGGCTATCCTTTAGGATTCTACAAGTTGATTATCTCGAAAAACGTTGTTGTTTTGTGTATCCGAATTTCTGAGGAACTTCCTCAGTGTCAACTTTTCTGCGAAAACCGTTTTTTTTTGGGATCTTTAATGTCGAGCTAAGTATCTATTGTTGTGGACAAAGGTTGGGCCACTTTGTCACGATCGAGCCAATTTTTACTTTAAAGATTAACAAAATCATGATTCATCACCGTTCGAACCTTTTTTAGAATAAATTGAGTCAGCATTGATATTGTCTGTTATATGACTAAATCACAATAAAATTATTTGTCCAAATTAAAAAAAAGATATCAAAATCCTGCGGTCAAAATACTCGTAGGTAAGTCATATACAAAATCGTCGGCGAACCACCCATCGCTATGCGTTTTGAATATGATAATGCAATTTGTCTATGCACGGCACTAATGGCGGGAAAAATAATAGGCACTTGTATAAATTCTATGAGGCCATAAGATGACGTGGCAATAATAGATTAAAAATTGAGGAAAATATGAGGCATGGGATTGTTTTGAACCGTAAAAGAATAATGGGGAAAATTTTTGCGACAGAGCTGCATACTTATAGTTGTGATTAGCGCTGCCATCTTGGTTTTTCAACACAATTTTCTCCGACTCGATTCTCACATAATGATGTGTGTACCAAAAGCGCTTGATAATGCCATTCAAGATTTCAAGCTCCAAAAAGCCATGCAGCATTTTAAGGTGGACGCATACTTATCCGCGCCGAAGGAATCGACCGCGCCCAAAAAAATCTTTCTCATACGTATGACGTCATCTTAAGTCATCTATTCGTCCGATTCGACGCGGATAAGTGTGCGAGGTTTAGTAGGATTTCATACAAGTAATTCTAAAATTCGATTCTTTCGGCGCGGTCGATTCCTTCGGCGCGGATAGGTGTGCGTTCACCTTTAATAGTTCTTTTTTCAAAACGGCAAGATGGCTGCCACTGTTTTTACCATAAACATTCCATTAATTTCGAAATTAGATCGAAATCAGAGAGTTCAATAAAGATGACCTTTTAATAACAATAAAAAGTTTCGTGCAAAAGAAAATCAATTGTTTCTTGCATGACCCGGCGGTATCACGCCGCCGCCGCCGCCCGCCGGCTTTCACGCTTTGTCGGTGGACGACATTCTCGTCGCCCTTGACATTTTAGTAGGGATATTAGTTAGGAGTGTATATTAGTTCTGAAGTAATGTTCGTACTGTTATATCACACTGGTTTTGTAAACCACAGTCTGAAGATTCACGGAATACCGAAAATGTTAATGAAAGTTTCGGGGGTTAGGAATTTCCAAGACGTTCTGTTGTTACAACGATATTGACAAACTTATTAACTAGTCAAATCTATTATGTCACAAGTTTAAACCCCAGCTCGTATGTCCTTTTATTTGAGGAACACCTTAGTAACCCAGTGTTAATTTCCAAAGAAAAAAAAAGAGGTAATTCTTCGAATTTTAGCTCCTAATTTTCTTTCTTTGCATATCACAATTATTTTGTAGGTAACCATTTTTGAAGTCAAAAAGTGCCATACAATGGCCAGATATCAATGACATTAATGACATCTGATTTTCTCGCCATGATCATGTCATTTTCCCGGGCATTTTATGCAAAGTAGGCAACGGTGTCTGTTTCAATGCCACGGCTTAATTAGCACAAGTGCCGGTCGATATATACCGCCGCCGTGTCGAAAATAGCAACACTATTCATTTGTGCCCAGCTCCTTATGATGGCTAGCGTCGATTGATGGCCATTTCATTGTTTATTGTGGTGATTAAATCACGAATAGATTTATTGACGTTTTCGTAGCTGTTTTGCAAAAATGGAAACGTCAACAATTTTCTTTGTGATTAAATAAAGATTAAAGGAAGGTGTGCCCTGTTTTACCACAAAGGGCTGAAGAGCAACCTTTAAAGAAACTGGGGTAGAGTGTTGGCAAAATGTCAAGGATTGTGTACGATGCAGCTTGGGGGAAACTTTTAGGTACCTATTCGACAGACGCCTTCCTTCTATAAAAAATATCTTGAGTTTTTTTCCGTACAACTCGAAAAGTAGTCGATGGATTGACGGGATATTTTTACAAAATATGGCAGGCGCTAGTAGTAGTACGTAACAATAAAAATCCTGAAAGTACTTTTCTACACTACACTTCAACCGCAACTTTCCCCAAAACCTTTGAAAAAATCAATAAACCTGGTTCAAAACCGCCATTATACCCCCATGACGAGCTCCATAGACAAATATTGTCATCGGAACTGTTCCAGCCAACATTAACCTAACGCAGTTACGATATTGTGTTACTAATTTGTTTCGGAAACGTTCTAAATATAGAAACAGAACCCTTATTTGTCCTATTACTTAAGTGTGGAGGGAAAGCGGAAATAAATGCAGTAATGAAATTGGAGTGCCTTGAGAAAAAGGTAAGGTATACAAGAAGAACAAAGAGGTCTATTTGAAGAACCTATGAAGTATTGTAAATTTAGTTTCTTTGTAACTGAAAATCTTATTACATACAGTGATTGGGTATAAATAAGGAGTTACTTTACTTTTAAAACTTACTCGTGTATGATTAGAAGATTTCTTCAAAACATAATCATAACAAACAACTAACACTATAAATAATGTAACAAAAACTGTGTTTATGATTAACCACAGACCACATAAAACAATGGATTTGATGTGCCAGTAGCACAATATTGTAACAGGAATCCTAGATACGAACTCGTAAATTATGCAAACTTACGCAAAAACTCAAATTTTACAGTTTTGCGGTAACCCACTGACTAACAGACGATATGGGCCAACTGTATTAGAATCGCGTAAAAATATGTAAAGTTGCGGTTCGCGATGTATTTCATAGAAAATCATTAACACAATATAATTATTTTTAACTTGGGACTAATCTTCGCTTACTAGGTCAAGTGATTCATGATCTAAATTAAATGATAATTTTGGCCATTCTTCTTTAAAAAAAGTAGACTAAGATTATTTTTATTGTATTCTTTAAAGGATGTGAGTGTTATTCTAAACTTTCATTCTGTTCAAAAACTAAAGCTAAAACAACAGGAATTAATTAGTTTCTTTTGATTTCCGGTCCGGTTCAATTGTTATTCGTCAACAACTACTGAACTGATTATGTATCCTATATTCTCGGCAGACAATGTTCATCAGTAATTGTTGTGAAGAGATTCTGATGAATTTGTTTGACTGGAAACAGACGCCTCTCCATTTAAAATAGACTTTATGGGACATGTTAGTTTTTAAACTGACATGTTGCTTGCAAAAGCTTGGAAATATCGTGAACTCATCATCATTCTCTTGCTATTATCACAATTCATTTGTGTTTGGCGCAGCATATCTTCTTATTCCATACTTCTCCATTTTTCGTCACTCATAACAAACAGTAAACATGGCAAATATCCCCTTTTTAAGTGATCATGAAACATTTTGCTGACCTAGTCTGCCTCAAAAACTTTCTGCACAAACACAAAACAAATAAACTTATTAACTAACTATGTATTAAGTTATTACTTCAAGGTGACCTTCTACCTGTTACAGACAATACTCAGCTTTATTAACGGTTGCCTACCAAAATGGATTTGTTTAGACTACGGCCCTTTCCAGCAATCCCAGCCGACTTTTACCGAAACATCAAAGGAACTCCAAACACAAGAACGCGAAAAGTGTCCAACCTACTAAGGTCGAGTATGCCAAAGATTCGGCTACTGTGACACTTTTCCCTAAGGGTTTCTGGTGTAATCCAATAGAAAAAATATGCTGCGATTACCTGTTATTTTAGTTATAATTTGACCTAGATCTTTTAAGAGTACCCCCTACTACCTATTTTCACGAATGTACGCGAAATTTAAATGCGATATCCAGATTGCATGAAAACTTGCCTTTCTTCTTTGTTTACAACGCGGCAACACCCCCTTTGGTTGGTGATCGATTAACCAAGACTTTTAAATGAGGTGACACCAAAACTTGACAAGCTCGGGACACGTGGGAATTTCAGGAATTGTTATGACGATGAAAAGCATATATACGTAAGTGAGATTGAGTCATGTGCTAGGAAACGAATGATACGTATTTTGAACGTAACCTACTTAAATCGATTCCGAAACTGAATACTTAGTATTTTTAACGTGCAATTTATTAAACGTAAGCATTTGTAACGTTCAGTAATTTCTAGATTTTAGTAGTGGGTTGGCTGGGACTATCAAGATGGCGTCAGTGACTAATTGGTTGGCGCCTACACCCCTAGCCAAACCTGAAATTCAGACCATTACCTTCTTTCTCTTACAAAGCAGAAGAAGGAAAGAGGGATCAGATTATGCAGCCCAGCTTTACGTTTAAATTTTTTTAAATTACGGTCGAAAATGAGATAAATTAAAAACATTTCGTGTTTGTTTACTTTTATTTTCCTGCAAGGATCCCGGCATGATTCATCACACAAATGAAACCGATCCTGTAACTGCGCAATATAATGAATCACCTGAGCTTCGAAACATTTAAAAAAATGTCTGACTCACACTTAAAACCACAGTTGTTCAAACTAGACCACTACAGTTAGGGATGCTACCACACTCATTTGGACTGGCCAATCGATTTGGTCATATTTATTGCACAGCAAAGCCGATTCGAAGCAATTACTAGACATATTTTACTAGTGCCGATAGGCAAACTCCGTTCGGCCTGTACCATCGCTCATGCGTTCCGGTAATTTCACATAGCGGGGCAGCTTTTTCTCGAAGGTGTGCAGACATTGTTGCCATCGCGAGAATATCCTGGATGAGGCTGGCACGAGACCGTGGAGCTTAGCACAAGCAAAAAGAGGCCCTATACCCTGCAGTAGGTGAAGTCAGGCTGTGGATGATGTATGCATGTATTTGATGTTACACTGAACCGGGAAGTGTAGCAAAAGAACGGGAGGGCCTTACTAAGCGATCAGTACATTCTGGGTTAAATTTGCCGAAAAAAAAAAAGGATTTTGTCCGCCAGACTTTGTTGAATCATACCGATTCAAACATTTGTGTAACATTCCTAGTATCGTCTATTACGTTTGGTAAACAAAGCGATACTTAGATAATAGTTAATCTCTTTCGAAATTGAATAATCATTGGAAGTTTCAGAGAAAGTGCGAGATAAATGATCCGCTGACAGAAGTGTGTCGTGGTCTGGAAAGAGATCGAGGGGATCATAATGAATGTCAAACTGTTGTGGCATTTTGTGGATGTGGCCTAAATGCAGGTCATCCGACGTCGTGTAAAAAACAATTATTGCGTGGTTTAGCTGTCTTCTTATTGGGTAATGATTACTCATTGGGTTGGAATGTGAGGAAAACATATTTTTGTATTTTTAACGGTTTTCCTCGGTCGTCTTTCTTGGTTAAGGGAGGAATGACCTGATTTTTGCGCAGACTCAAATTACCTTCTGCATGCTGATCTGTTAACCATACAAGGTGCATTAATTACCGGGGCTGCGGGACTGTTCAAAAGAGATACCGTGGCCCCGGAACACAAGGGGCTAAGAAGGAACATGCATGGGTTTTAGTCAGTAAAAGTCTGACACTCCCTTCCGCTCCGCCCGTAGCGGGAGGAGTACATTGATGATTTCCCATTCGAAAAGAAAAGAAAACAGGTGCATCCATCAAATGCAACTTTAATTAGGTGGGGTACAGCCAAATATACAAATACACGACCAGTTTGAAAGCTTTTAAGTTTTTCCGATTTCCATACATAATGGTACATATGTAAGTACATATGTACTTAACTCACTGTATGCCTCATCATGGATGATGAAGGTACCTAAATAAGTGTCTAAACCTATACGATGCTGGTAATGCAAATTAAATGTATCATTATTTAAAGCCAATTAAAAAGGAAAAACAGGACTAACTGTAAATAAAACACAGAGAGAAACAAAAATAGAAAAGTAGTTACTTAATAGTTTTCAGATTTTCAGTCTTACCACGTCTTACCAAGAAACTTTTAAATAATCGCGACATCCTAAAATAAAAATCATGTATTACACGCTACGTTGTTCCAACGAAATTCCGTTGAAAAATGTTACATTATGGTACCTATTGCAAAAGTGTGTGTAACAACAGACATTATTCGCAATGTTCCCGTCAAACGCTACGGCTGTTCCTGTCATTCATACTTAGACTATATTTCTAAATATTTCTACACATTTATAAACGATTTACGATACAGAGAACCTAGTTTCCGTTCCATGCAATTTATTTTAATTTAACACGACTATTACATGATAAACTTGTTACATGAAAAAACAATTTATGAATGGAGTTCATGAATACCGGAAGCTATGCGAATATCCCGATTTTTTGGTTGACATTATTGGTGTAGAATTTTTCTGGAAAGCATTTACGTTCAAGTAACCTATTCCAGTTTTGTTTCATCACCATTTTCCTGCCGTTATCCATATATTTGGGACCAGCAGTCTAGTCAGCTAGTCTTCTTTTCAATACTTCTCTCTAACTCCTCTTGTAACGATGTCGTTTCATTTACAGTCTCGTGGACGTAAAACCTCCACGACGACTAAAAAACCTCCATAGTACTTACTTGTACTCAAAGAAAGAAATGTAACAGTCCTTTCAAAATTCAAATTTGAAATTGGCTTGTCGCATTGACTGCACAGCCATTTTTATCATCAGTCCTACCAAAATTATGTAACGATATACATCTTCCTAAGTTTCTTCCTGCTACCAGAGTATTGAGTGTTTACTCTAACTAGCACAGCTAGTTTCTATTTAATGAAGTAGTTCTAAAAAAACCCGACGCACGGGGTAAGTTTGTGATTATAAAATACTATCTTGTAACTGCGGCTCCTCGCCGCCTATTAAAAATTTCGTCATACTAGGACTGTTTTTTTTTAACCATGTATTTTTATTTATTGTTTCAGTTTTTTTTTTTAATCATACGATTTCTACAATAATAAACTACCAAGTCGCATAAGAAACGTTTATTATTTCATCATCTGCACCCACTACGTCACACTCTTATCAGCAGTCACCCCCTTTCGAACCATATCGTCCTTCACACAGTTCATCCATCGTTTTTTGGTCTTCTTCTACACTTATAGCCATCCAAATTCATTCTTAAACTTTTCTAGCCTTCTTTATATAAAGATAATGGTACGTGGGATAACAATTAAATACATAAACCAATCCGTAGTCAAAGATACGTCTAAGTTATTTTCCTGTTCCCAATTCCATGGAAACCAAAATACAGACCCAAGGTATGCAGTAAACACCGCCATTGCCAAATAACTCGAATACTTTCGCTATTATTGTTTACCGATTCTAACAACAGATGAGTTATCGATAATCGATACTGTTCTAATTGACCGATTGATCGTAAAACGCATGTAGGCCAGTCACAGCAGCGACTGTTTATGTATTATGTTCCTCACAATTACGCACTTATAAAACGAGTTTTATTGAGTAAACAATAAAGTCGATAATATCGTTAATAGGATAGCTGAAGACCTGATTTTATTTATGGGGTACTTAACTTCAGTCTACTTAGGTAATGAGTGAAATACGAGCGCCATTTTGATGTGTTCCGTTCGCGAAATGTCTGTCCGCGTTAAGTATTTACTTAAGCTTCCGAAGGCGAATTGTGAAGGAAATACGAGTGCTAGAGATTATTTATGTTTTGTGTCGAAATCGTCTTGCTTACCATAGGCTGATATAATATTATTCTTATCGCTACTCTATTATTTGCTTTCGAAGAAGTTTCTATTCCGTTGTCTATGATTTGCCTAAGTACGGTATTATGTGGTGGAAATCCGTGAAGCTCGAGTGAGCACTTCCTAGTGATGTACTGTGTGAGTGTAACGTTAGTGCTGTTATTAAGGTTGCGCTTGCGACACGCGCACGTCGTTTAAGTCACCCATTTACCTAGATGACTGTAACAGTTTGCGTGGGAACGGGCAGCTAAATTAATTTATGTTTTTCTTTTAATTTCTGGACCGCAGTAGAAGTTGACTGATTAAAAAAGTATTTTTATAATTGCACACGAAATTACAAGTATTAAGTCCGCGGCGTTTACCTAGATTCTGAATGTTTCATGTGAATGAAGCTTAGATATTTGTACCTACCTACAAAATATATTTTTCCATATTTTTATTTACATCACGCCACATTCGCTTCTATCCTCACTTCAAAATAAACACGTCTATAATAAGATTTATCACGATCAAAATAAAAACACATTTCGTCGAGCATTACTCTTCAAAGCTTATGTACTCATGCCTTCTCTAATTCAACAAAGGATACGTCTAAAAATAGCCAGAAAGAGAAAAATAGCATAAGTACCTGTTCCATGTTCTAGTACGTAATTCACGTTACATAATAGTTCTGGAAGATATGTAGGACGAGAGAATCTGAGGTTTTCCAGATGATTTCGCTGTTCGCGAACCCAATTTTGGGAGATTAAGCGATCACTCAGATCCTCTGATATATTGAACGTTTCTAGGACAAACCCTGGAGATTAGTAAAACCCAAATAGCTTTCGTAGTTTCGTAATTATTTTCTATTCCCGCATTATTTATCGCTGGGCGTTGACGGCGCCATCTTGCTCGGGACCTGACGACCCAACATTGGCATTCAGTCGCGTGTTTTCATTGTTTTGAGGTGAACTCTTATGTAATTTGTATGGGTCAAGTTCATTCGTGATGCAATACACGGGTCGCCTTTGAATCAACAAAGTATGAGTAAAATTAGATCTCGACCTTCAAGAAATTCTTGTGAAGAAAGCCCTTTGAAATTGAGCAATAAAACATGGCGTCGACACTTCAATAATTCTGTCCTCGTCATTTTCAGATTTAGGTCAATCCTGTACCAATATTATTTCTATTTCCATTAAACCTAAGCACACTGAATTGAAAATGGAAATCTGAACTCCGAATTAAGATGTAAAATAAAGCCCAAGTTTAGAACTAGGTCAACTGTCTGCGAACTTCCGAAAGCTCGAGAGCTTTTATGTTGTCTTCGCATAAGGGATGCAGGATTTATTACTGTTTGTCAGATGTTTGTCAGTACTCTTCCTGCCCTTTCGGCTTGAAGGGACGAGTGATTTAAACGTGTGGTTAGCGCTTACAAATTGGCAACCTTCAAGCTCATGGAAAAATGAGGACGATTTTTCATTGTGACCTAAAATGGCAAAGACACTCCCTATTTGCCCACTCTATAAGGACCATTTTATTGGAATATCAATAAGGTAAAAGCAGTAAAAAGGCGTAATAACATGCAGTGACAATATCCATCGTAAAGTATATTGAGTCAGATGGATTGTGCATGTTCAGCATGTAGGTACTTTACACTCTTATTACATAGGGATAAGGGTGAAAATTTGTAGACCGTCAGTAAACTCGTTAGTACTTAATAAATTGCGTACAAATTAGCGAAGTGCAGCCCATCGGGCGCATTCCACTTGCCCAACTTATTACACAAAGATAAAACACGTCGGCCTTATCACTTTAAACGATCCTTGTGCTGCAACTGAGGCATTTGAAGTATTTTAAAAACGCAACCGTGTTTCTTCTACAGTTACACCGACGGTCCTCGCAACGCGTCAACCTATTGTTTTAACAGCCCACTATAATTAACCCGCATCGGTAAGCTCATCGCACTAACGAGAGTGACGCAATAAAATTGCAATTATTAACAGCTTGTTACTTTAAAAGAAGTTTGATTTTTGATAGATAAAGTGTCGATTACCCTGTGATGGCCGCGCGGTTGTTTTTGGGCAGTACTTGCGCTGCGGGCCCTGTCCTCTCCCTATAAGGAGCCGCTCCGTCGCCACACACGTCGTTCGATTACGCAAATTCGAGACAACGTGCCCTCAAATTAAGCTCTCGCCGCCGACAACAGGACTTAACGACCTGTCTCAACGCCGTAGGAAGTGATTATTGTTTATTCTTATAATTGGCTTGCCAGGAAGTCGGAACCAGCCGCGGCGGCGTCTTGGATCAGGAGGCGCACCTCACACGCGCATGTAAATAAAGCAATTTGACCAACGACAGCTAATTGAGCAACACCGTCTGAGGCTGAAATATGGCCAATACACGTCAGCAAGCTGTCCACACGCGAGTTACAGCTGATTACGGTTAATTCGGCAATTATCGATACGTAATTAACGATACGGCGAAATGAATACTGGATATTGTTAATTAAACTCGTTGCTGTTCGGTGAACCGAGCGTGGTTAGAAAGTTAAACCTTAAGACGTAGGTTTTACATAGTTCCATGAACCCTAAAGGTCAATGTCCTTGATGTGTCGAAATTCGAGAATAAACACAACAAATAGACCGAGTTCTAAGAGCACCTGGGTCCCGAGTATAGGATGTTTGCTGTCAATAAAAGGTCCTAGTTGACTATTGCTCTTCACTTGTTTCATCTTTGGGTAGGGTTCAACGTCTTCTTAAGGGGTTGTCAGTAGTCTGTCGCCAGGGGAATGAATGACGCCTACGATCGTTGTTAAGAGCATTATTCATGCGTTTCAACAACAAATGTAGTAACAAATGAATAAAGTGTGTTGTGGCGCTTGGCGAAGGTCGGCCATGTTTATAAATAAATAACCACTCGTCCCGCTAGGAGCACTTGACTCGGAGCCCGACAAGCACCTGGACAGTTACACTCTACTGCAACTGCCTTAGATGCTAGTCGTAAAGATGTAATGCAGCAAAAAATCCTGCAAAGAGGCGTTAAAAGTTTTCAATTTGAACTCCTTATTAGAAAAGCTTGAAAGTTCGTTGTGATCATCGTCTAAACTTAACAGCAAATCTTGTATGGCGATTTCGAATTCGTTAATACAATATCCGTGGCGTAAATTTTGCAAATAACCGCAGTACAAGAAATGGAGATCTCAAAGAATCCAATTCGTGAGTACAATCTCTATGGCGAAGAACCTGCAAATAACCACACTACTGCTGAAACCCAAAAGAAAATTGTATTATGACAACACGCTCGAAATACAAATCCCCTTTTCTTACCCTGCCAGTATTCTTCAATTTCCACGAAATCTCTACATACAGAAATAACACGTTTATATTATTATATGTATTAATATTCAAAGCACCGTTGTTCTCCAGCGTACATTATGTCATAACACAAAGGTACCTCTCTCTGTGTGCAGTACTTATTTCTATTTTAAAAACCGCCATTTGTAAATCTCAAGTACCTCAATTACGGTTTATTTTAAACGTGTTTATTTGTGCATTTCATTGGGACAATGGCGTGCAATTATAACAAAAGATGTTTATTTCTGTTGAGGTCGTATACCTACGCCGAAATTCCTTGCACCTGATGGTCTCACATTGGTGTATGTAGGCTGGCAGGGTTGGCTAATAACAAGATCAGTTTAAGGTGAAAAACTTAAAAATATTGTCTACTCCAGATTGAACGCATTTCAAGATAAGGGAATATTTAAGCTAAATTAACGATATCTATCAAAGCCAATAAGTAACTATCAATAAAAATAAGGTATGAAATTCCAGAGTGCACCTATTTAAAAATAACTTTAACGTCCACGTTTCTGAAATAAACTTTTCCATGCTCAAGCGCAAGCGTTTAATTTAGATCGTAAATTTTATTATTACGATATACACTCATATTTCCTACGAAATTGAATGCTCTACGAACTTTTAACCCATCACGATTGCATATATTTAACATATTACCTTTAGCGAGTCCCATATTAATGCGTTTGGAAACGATAAACGGTAACCCTGGCTTGAAACAATAGGGCGACACCTGCCCAACAATGACCCGATGCCATTCAGTCGGCGCCCGCGCACCCAACGCCTTTTTGAGAATATCCAAGAAGATCATGATTGAACGCATTCATGGCTAATCTTAAACACCCACTGAATATCCTCTTCCGTTCAAACAATAAAACAAAACAATGCCATGATATATATCTTGTTTTCTTAAGTAGTGATATGTTTAATGCATTAAAGTTTAAGATTACAAGCAAAAGTGGCTCGGAATTTGAGAAATGAGAGTTGGGAGACAATGGGCAATTATTGTGCTTACACCGTAATTTTACAGTGCTGAATTAATGTTTTATTAACTTCCTGCTCTTGTGTGTCATAATTCGTCGAATAAAGGCCTTTGTTGTATTCTGAAACACGTTTTTCTTAACTTGAAAAAAAACCTAAGAAGAACCAAGAACTTCCTAACCGACTCATACAAAGTGTTCAATTGATCTGCAGAACACAGAAGCTTAATCCATCAAATATCAAAGGTGTTCAATTACGCAGTCACTTATAATTCATCGGCTTGTGGGTCGTTTATCGTGTAATCGGATGCGCGGGCGCAGGATCGCGAAACGCGTCCCCCTATCGATCATTGATTGCGTGTATGCGATCCGTTACGTGTATCTACGATTAAGTTTAGATGGCCATTCCATTATTTTAGCTTGCATGTTTGATGATCAATCCTTTGTTTATGGAGTAGGGATGGAGAAAAGCTTGGAAAAAAATGCTGTGCATTTTTCAGCCTTACGAGTATTTGAGAAAAAACATCGACGCTGACTTTCATCAACCTCCCAACGGAACGTAGCGTGAAGTTTTGTCATGTAACAAAGTAAGAATATTAGAACGCAAGTACCTATCAATTCTGATTACTCAACACGTGTCTTCGAAAATAGACCTACCAGTAATTCTAACGTCAAGAAAAAACAGCCACCCGACTGGCAATGTAATGCTTACTCGTGCGAGGCGAAAAAGGATTTATGCCTCATATTACTCACAGCTAAGCTATAAATTATATTTTTATCCTTAAAAAGCCTAAACTAGTCGGTCAGCTGTCTATAATCGAATAACGCATTACCATAATGAAAAATACTTGTGAGCCCGCCACAACATTGCAATAAATAAGGGGATATCGATAGCAATTTTCATATATTAATCCTGACGTGTTAAGAATATGCCTGAGGGTAAGTACGTGAGTGTACCCGACCTTGAGGTGGCTTGTTAGTGTTATAAGTTGTTTGAAACCATTTTTAGATCCTGATAACGGTTAAAAATCGATGGAACTATGCTTTAGAAAAATGGCCCAACTTGCGGACGATTTATGACACTTCCAAACATTGTATTTGTAATCTTTCAAAATATCTCACGCCACTTTAAAATGGTTTCCCTACTTATAATAATAATTCAATCATGTAGTACACATAGATCAACTTTACTTACATGACATGAATATTACATGACAACCGAATTTCCTGTCAAAACGGAAACGTCGAACATCTAAAACTATTTTGCGTAAATAATGGCCGCCATAGTTTGCATGGTATCCTCTTGTTCCACATTAGCATTCTTCCTCGAGGCGAAGGCATTTATCCAGGGCAGGACGGGCAACACTGGCAACACTAGGGTGTGGGTGGCAACACTGAGATAACAAACCTTCTCGATTTATGGAACTATACGTTATTGGAAATGATGAAAATAATTGAAACAGAGTGAACATTTTAGATGTTTACTTTAAAACGCTAATACTGTTAAAGGAAATTGTGTTTCGTGTGTTCAGAAAAATCTATAGATATATTGGATAATCGACTGATTCAGCTACCAAGAGGGCACATGCGACCTTTCTCGTAGAATATAATAACTACCTTAGTAAGTTTTAGCATAGCACTGCTTTTTCAATACAAGACAAATTGTCAAAATAATATCACTGGTACGAGTAGTCCTCAAGACAAATCGCGATGGTTTTTCCTATAAAAATAACCAGTTCAATATCTTATCATTATTTTTTCCGCAGGATTAAAACCCTAACAGAATAAGATCATCGTCCGACATTGATCTGATTGCATTAGCATGCACCTTCTTACATTTTCGTTGGGTGTTACTTCATAAATATGTATTTAGTACATTTTGCGCTCAGCATTATGGTAATTACTGTTTTGTTCCATTGATTTACTATCGGCAAGTAAAGTGCGCTTATTAAATACTTTGACGGTGTTAATGTTGGTTCAATAAATTGTTATAAACTGTTGTGGAAGGTTGTTATTTTGATCAGACACTGTTATTAAGTCATGGGGTTTATGGACGTGTGTATCCTTCACACCTTTTCCAACAATTTAAGTCTATCTACTTTTCTAGTCTACTTTGTGGACTTAATGACATCTTATACATAGAGTTTGTACTAACTTGTATTCAGTCAAAAACGTTGTAATGTTGTTTGTTGTTGTCTTCAGTGTGCTCCGGTTTCTAATAAGGTATTTTATGGTGGATTCAAAATTAGATATATCGCCACAGATTGAACATATGCTAGCTTTTATACTGCTAGCATTACCTGTATTTCTTATAGATATGTTGTTGGCTTTTTTCAAAGGTTTGTTCAGCTTTGTCATGTTATTATTTTAGGATTTTGTAATGCATTATCAAACAGATTTATATGACATGATACAACTAAATAGTAGTTTAAATGAAATATTACCTAAACCCTAACTTTACGAGACATTAAGGTTTAATTTATTTGTTTTTGTAGCAATTTTTTTTATGTTTTCAAGGAAGAATTATTTTTGAAGTGACAGACTTTTTATTAGGTTGGGGAAATCCAGATCTTGGTATGTAGTACTTTTAGTCATTTCTCTGTCATCTTTTATGTTTTCTTTCAGGGCTTAATGTCATATTATTATTTTTGGATTTACGATGCAAAAAAAAACTGGTTGCTTACAATTTGTATGACTTTTGACATAATATCTACTACTGAAAAGCAAAGCACTTTAGATAAAATATTAAACCTTAACTTTACGAGACACTGACGATTAATTTATTTGTTTTTGTAGCAATTTTATTGTTTTCTAGGAAGAATTATTTTTGGAGAGAGAGAATTTTAATTGGGCCGGGGAAGTCCCGATCTCGGTAGGTAGGTATCTGGTAGTTCTAGTCATTTTTCTGTCGTCTTTTATGTTTTTATTGGTTTAGTGGATGTGAAAGCAGTCACGTAGGCTTATGATATTTTAGCAAAGGACTATATTATAATCAATATGTGTGTATAATATCAATATTATAAACAAGAAAACGATACAAGCGGACAGTTTGAGACTGTCAAAAAAATTAACTAACCAAATGAATTTGATGAAATTTATTAGAAACTATGTTTTGAATAGCACATATAGCATCGTCATTTATGGTTATATTATTGATTTTCCATTTAAAAATAAATTGTCCGCCATAACATTGTACCGAGACTTTAGGGATTGTACATAGCAATTTTTCAAACACACATGTTTTCAATTCTTTTATTTCAAGTCAAATTGACATAATTAATTATCCTCATAATATCCTAGAAATTAAAACTGTACAATACAGACTACTGTATGATCCCCATGCGTACACAACATAGATCTTATATTCGTTCAAGTTTTTTTTTATCATGGCAATATTAGGTCAAGGAGAGATCCCGCGTAATGTCAAAACAACTGATATTCCCTCCTTTACGTGTTCCGAATAAGAAGAGAAATAGGGAGTAATAAATCAGAATATTTGTAAGAAGCGAAGTAGAACGAAAAAAAGCCTAAATAGGTAACCTTTTAGGGGTAATCAACTTGAAATTGATGTAAATTAAAATGCTTTTTACGTGACTAAGGTATATAATCTTGTAAACAACGAAGTTTCATGTTCAGTTCAAGGATATGTTAAGTAATAAAATTAGTTACATTATTATACTAAAATGAATTAGGGTAGGCATTACATAAATGTTGCGTAACGTTAATTAGCGCAATATGGGCGCTAATTAAAAATCTTGATAACATTTTCAGGCTAATGAGGCCGTTATAAAGAAGAAGCAGATTGTTTTTTTAACCCCCGACCTAAACATAGGGGTGTTATGAGTTTGAAGTGTGTGTCTGTATATTTACGTGCTGTGGCATCATGGGTTCTGAAAGGGTGAACCGATTTTGATAAAGGTTCTTTTTGACGAAGAACATGTTCATAAGGGTATTAAACAGTCACGCACCGACCATCTTTGTCATATCAAGATTAGAAAATACCAATGGGACTTCTTTTCTTGATCCAATAACACCATAGATAATTGAAAAATCAATGTTCTATATTTATCAGACCATAGGATTTCCGCAGTAGTCATAATATCTTATTAATAAACTGTAGAAATATAGAGGCGACACTTCTCAGAATATCTAAATCCATTTCATTTGCGGAATGTCTTCCGTGAAAGTTCTGAACGTATGTGAAACAAAATAGCCTTTATTTTCTACACAATAAGGATGATTAAGAGTGGTTGAATAAGGATTATAAAACCAATGTTCGGTTTATTGTACCGAGAAATGTGTAGGTAAGTAATGTCAATAATAAATTGTAGGACATGTTTCGGAGGAACGCTTGGCTGTCACTATGGTATGGTAATCCTTTTGATCAAAAGCAGTTAATTCAGGAAACTATGCTGGTCTGGTCAGAATAACTTGAAATACTTAAAAACGAGAAAACGGCGGGACGATTTGTATGGCTTTTTCGCGAATTAGCGAGAAGAAGAACATCGTGGAGAAAAGTGGAAGTGGGGGGAGGAAAACCTTCGCCCAGGAGTGGGAAAATACGGACCAACTAAAACTTAAAAAACAGTACCTATGGCTTTAGAAAACTTAGATCAACTGCTGACTATTTTAACTACAAAGTCATACGCATGATCTTTATTATGTGTCCACTGCTGGGACACACGCCTCCTCTGTCTATAAATGGGACTGGACCCACTTCGCGGACCCAGGGTAAATTGGTAGATATCACAAGTCTTCGACTTTTTGCTTCATATACACGCTGGTTGCCTCAGGATCATTTATTTTCATCAGGAAATTCTACAGTTACCTACATTTGTTGTTCATTGTATTTGTCTTGAAGACTTCGTGGACAGTCTTTGTTCGAACAACCGCACTCTCAGCAAATATCAAGGAAGCCATAAACAATATTTAAGCTTTACTAAGAAAGCACAAAAAGACGAGTCTAACTTCATTCGCATTCCAGCGACAATTTATTTTAGAGTTCAAACGAAATTAATATATTCAGCAGCAGTAGGTGTATGAAGAATAAACGCAGCCCCAGCTGTATCTAAGAAACTTGATTAACATCAAAATTAATGTTCAGACAAGAACATAAATTCTGCACGTCTACATGTGACATGTACACTTACGGCCACGAATCTCGCACCAAAAATATATCAAATTTATAAATTTATTGCGTTTATATAGTGAATGAGTGACGTTTGCAAGAACCTTCGGAGTGCGGAGTTGATATTGTTAGAGTTTTGACGTTTAGTGCGTGTGTGTGAGTGGGTGGGAGTGTGACACCTTTTATTGCAAGAAAACAGTTGTTAAGTTGAAGTGAAGTGAGTTGTGACTTCCGGATTACGTACATTATTTGAAGTACTTTGTGCTTTTTGTTGTTGCAGACTATTTGTAACAAAGCGTGCCAGTACTCCATAATTTTCTTGTCATTCTTCTTCTTTCACTGACCCTGTACCACCCACTCCAAATATGATCTCTTATGCATAAAAACTCAGATATTGTTTTGTATCATCATTATCCTGACCTAATAATGAAGACTTTAACAACAGCTGTGTTTCCTATAGAATAATGTCAATAATTAAGAAAGCTACACATTAATTCAGTGACAGCTGCGGTTCCGCCTTTGATCACGTGGGTCAGTAAAGTTGCCGTTACTTGTACGGTTGGCTAGTTCTTAGGAAGGTGTGGGTTGACCCAACGTGTAAATTTACTAGAGAATGAAGAGTAGGTATAATGCCATCTGTTTTTTGGGGTTTCTTAAGTTTTGTAACAAGCCAGCTGCTTATTCGTGTAATTAATTTACTTCTACGATTTTAATTGGAACAGTGATAAAATCGCAGCTTATTAGGTACCTAGGTAATCATTGTGATTTTCTCAGTTGTTGCTTGTAAAAGTTACATACAATAAATAATAGTTCCTTACTTATAAAAAGACTGTCAAATCACTAGGGCAAGCAAACAATGAATGAGCCAATTTTTATGAAAAAAAAAATCTCTTTAATGAATTATCTGTTCCATTATATCTATCGATTTGACGTCATCACCTCCATGTTAAGCACAACAATTAAAGTCAACAAATCTTTATTCTATAATAAGACGTTGGCAGCCCTAAACTATCGTCCGAAGTTTAAACAATGAAGCCAGGTGCGCACGCGCTTATGACTCGCGACAGGAAGCCGATAGTTTATCTTGAAGATAACAGGCACATCTCTAGAATTCATAATGTGTAACATAAATGGGTATCTCAATTAGTAATTAAGATTAGTTTGACTGAATTGGACTTAGGGTATCGTTTGCTTTATTTATTTATAATGGTGGCAATAATTGCAATTTATAAATGAGAGAGGTTTGATTGTGAAGGTAGGTATTGGTACGTCATATACTAGCCTTTTTGAACTATGTTGGGGTCGGCTTCCAGTCTAACCGGATGCAGTTGAATACCAGTATTTTACATGGAGCGACAGCCTATCTGACTTCCACGACCCAGTTAATTAGTACAATATCCCTTGGTAAGACTGGTTGCCAGACTTTCGGACTTCTGACTACCTGTAACGACTGTCAAAGATCTACAAATGACAGCCGGGACCAACTGCTTAACGTGCTTTTCGAGAAACGGAGAATTCTCGGTATGTAATGGATGGTCAGGGTCACCCATCCAAGCAGTGGACTGCGACATGCCAAGTGGATTGATGTACGCGCTGATAGTTAGTCTATGGTCTAAAAATTTAGAGAACTCTTTGGAATTTATGCTTTATTTTTGGATAACGGTTTTTTTTAATATTCAAGCTGACTCACCAAGTCTACCTTTGATCGGGAAACACATAAATATTCATACCTATTTTAGTCTCCATCACATAAAATATCCGTAATTGCTTTATGCATTAACCTGTCGAAGTATTATAAACAGTCTGGAATTTTAGCGCCATCGCCATCATAGTAATATTTGTGTAGCCGATGCGGGTAAGCAAACAATAGTCGTAGACAATAACAAAACAAAAACCATTCCGATCAAAACAATATTCCATTACCTCACTGGTTCAAAATATTTGCACTAAGTACCCTGTAGACTTTTGTAGGGTTGTCGATGGAATGTTTTCAATATAAGTAAAAAACTTTTTTGAAAAAAATAAAACCGACTCCAAAAAACACTTTTTTGAAGAGTTCCGTTGCCTCTCTCCGAAGTTTTTCATCAGCTCTTCACAAAATTGAAATGGGACCAGTTTAAGAAAGTACTCTTCTAAAAACTACCCAAACCACATCAAGTGTGCCTATTAAATTTGAAGAGTTCTCTCAATTTCTCCAGGATCCCATCATCAAATCCCGACTTGATGATTATGGGACCACCTGGGATATACCCTTTCCAACAAAAAAAGAATCGTTCAAATCGCTCTAGCCATCTTCGAGTAAACGGGGAATATACACAAAAAAAAAATGAAAAAAAGGTTCCGACGAATTGAGAACCTCCTCCTTTTTGAAGTCGGTTAAAAACAGAAGCCATCAGAAAACATATACACTACTTAACGTAAGCTTAACCTTGTAACGTAACTCCTAACCTCGTAACCTTGTCAGTCTTGTCACTGTTTTACTCAATTCCAATGGTGTTGAGGGGAGCATTCCTTTCGTGTGTGATGCTGTGTCAGCTTGGTCGGCCCTCAACTCGGGCGCAGCGTGCCCTGAAGCAATGCACGTACAGCGGGCGTGGGATGATGTAGGAGTGAGGCGATCTCGAGAGCGGTTGTTAGAGGATGCGATGGGAGCTGATAAGGCCAGACTGCGGGCTGTGTCGCAACCAGAGTCCGGGGCGTGGTTGCAGGCGTTGCCTTCACCTCACATGGGCACTTTATTGGATGACAACTCTCTCTGTGTGGCTGTGGCTCTCCGCCTGGGCTGCAAGGTGTGTGAACCCCACATATGCACCTGTGGCTCTTTGGTGGAGGCCGATGGTCATCACGCGATGAGTTGTCGTCGCTGCACTGGGAGGGTCCCGCGACACCACGCTCTGAATGATATAGTCCGCAGAGCCCTGATTTCAGCGAATGTCCCTTGCGTTCTTGAGCCTCCGGGTCTGTGCAGAACCGACGGGAAGAGACAGGACGGGCTGACTTTGGTGCCCCGGAAGAATGGTAAGTGCCTCATCTGGGACGCAACTTGCGTCAGCACTGTTGCCGCTAGCCACCTCAGTCGCACCGTACACTCTCCTTCGGCTGCTGCGGAGGATGCCTGTACTAGGAAGAGGCTCAAGTACGCTGTTCTGGAACCGTATTACCATTTTGTTCCAGTGGCCGTGGAGACCTTGGGCAGTTGGAGCGCGGAAGCAAAGGGCTTTGTTAGTGAAATTGGTCGCAGGCTCAACGAGATCACAGGAGACTCCCGCTCTGGATCGTTTTTGGTACAAAGGTTGGCCATTGCGATTCAACGCGGTAACGCAGCGAGCGTGTTGGGCACCTTTGCGCCGGGAGCGATCCGGGGTGGGTTATTTGATATTAATTAGACTTAAAATAATTATATTATTTGCTTTTATAATAGATTGTATTTGATCTAAAATGATGCTATCATTACTGTGAATGTATTACTAATAAATAATTTTTTGCTTAACGTAAGTAGTTAAGTAGTATTTAGCTTTGATTGTGACTTAATAATTAAGGAAAACGTTTCTTTATTTGATGAAGAAAGAAACGTTTAAAGACTTGAAGTCTTCTTTAGGCGCGTTTAACACTTTTTGAGTGAACAAAAGTCATTGAACTCGCGTGACCGTCACCTAACGCTTCATAGTACTCGTAGCCGATCCGCTACGGCGTACCACCACTACGGCGTGCGCAGGGCACAACCCGTAGCAATTATAGATTACAACGCATGTTTTGTAAAGAAAGTACTCCTTAGGAGTTGCCTGCCGGATTTGCTAAAATCTGATCCTTTACAGTCAGTGCTCTGCTAAGAGTCACTTTTACTAGGTATCGTATGACTTGCAAGAGAGCCGAGGAACTTAATCAAAATTGAGTAGACGTACAGTTTGGCAAAATAGAGTATGGAAAAAATGAGGGCGTTGTTATCAACTTTCTGGCAACCGACAAGCCAATGACATTGTAGAATTTGACAGAAAAATTGCCAGGTAGGTAATTTCTCTTTTTTGCCAAGTTGTACAAAACGACTATCTTATACATTCATATAAAATAAACAATGTGTAACTCCGATTTGCTGTTTTCTAAACAAAAAAATTAAAAATAAATATACAATGTATAACTCCGTGTGCTTAGGGTTGTCGAAAGGCTAAACCCATCGACAACCCTAAACACACGTACACTCTCGGCCAGCAAAAAGGTACACCTCAAGAAAATACGTCATTGATCATAGCAAGCCAAGGCCACATACAAATAGAACCTTCCCGTAAAGCTTCCATCTATTGTTTGGCCTCACCATACAAGGCTTTTCCGAGCTTTTTGCATATTGGTTTACATAATAAAGTAAGGTTTTCCGGAAAATTTGAGGGTTAAGATAAAGTAGTGGAACTTTTTCCAGAAAAAAGCTCGCACCTTTTGGTGATGTCGTAAATGTTGTTACCCGGGGGTCGGTTTTATAATAATGATAGGATTTCTTTTAATTTCATTTAGTTTATACTAGTTTTTAATAGAGATATTTAATTGAAATTATGTTGAAAATTGATTTTCCTCTCCGACCTACATGAGGACGAATAAAAATACATGATGCATTGATAGAGTGAGAGTGAAGACTTTTTCATTTCTCTACTAGAACTAGCAGAATATCTAAATCCGTCTGAAGAATAACTATAGTCTAGTTTGTAATAGGATTCATTTGCCTATGAAACCTAGAAACACATCATGAATAGTCAACTCAAGTTTGGGATTTCTTCGAAGAAAGAATCGACAAAATGACAGATTTCTTTTGTTCATCAGTCATTTATCTGTCATTTTGTCGATTCTTCGTCGATAAAACCCGTTTCCACGGTGGTTATGCTACGCAGTTCTCAAGGAATTACTAGATCTAGTACATACCTGACTGGGATGGTGTCTGTACAGGTACAGCTTGGTGCCGTGCAGCACACCCCACACCTGCTTCCAGGATCTGTCACTCGCGCGCTGTGCAACAAAACAGATCATTCGTTCATTTGAAAATCTACATAACAAATAAATTTTGTCAAACATTTGCATAAAATTATTTTGTTTATCATAACATTACGCCTACAAAGGGTTATGCAAAGGAGTACACAATAGGGGGCGAGCCTATTTCCAGCAACGAGCGAAGAAATTCTTGATGGAAAAACCAATCATTTCAATTTATTTCGTACGTAAAAAGCATTCACGAAACAATTAAAACTTTGCAAATCCACCCCGAAAAGGAATAGTTATCGACCACATTAATTAATTCTTTTCGGGGTGCATTTGCAAATAGTTATAAATGACCGTGGTCTCAAATAGATAAGGAATGCAAGTGTGACCCGGGTATCGATCCCGGGACCTCACCACTTAGTTATTAGTTTAGTTTATCACTTCTAGTTACTCATTTTCTGAGATAATAAAAAGCCATTATGATTATACACTTTCAGAATATCTAAATCCGTTTTACAAGTTTGGCGTAGAGATATGCTCATTTTGAACAACAACAAGAAACTGCAGCTTTACAGGGAAGTCAATTAGGTAATTAAGATTATGGTCAGTATGACGTATAATGGCTTAAGATAGGCAAGACTGTCTTCTGATTACAGATATCTGCAGTTTCTTCAAAGTTGGGTAATTTGTTGAAGCTACAGTAACCTCTAGCAAGGATCTGTAGGGTTAACACGTTATGTGAAAATATAGAAACAACCTGTTTGCAAAAAAACACACTACCAAAAACACTTAAAAATCTAAATTAACATCTTTCGGAATTGATGGCAAAAGACAATGAAACAAACAAAGTCACCGGCTTCCGAAAGTAATGTAACTTTTATATATTTTTTACTCTTTTTTATTGTTTATCTACCACACAAATTCTTATCATGAAACATTTTTTACATTATAACTAGATGTTTTAAGAATTAAGGAACCCTTATGTCGTCAACATTGTCGACGTGGACCAAGAAGAAGAAAAACCAAACTTCTGAACCGATTTTGGTGAAATTTCTATGGGGCCAATCGGAAGTACTAATATTCTATTAATGGGGATGCACACTGTGGAACTAATGGCGCTAGCATAGCTGGTTCCAAGCATCGTCATTGGTTGGAAATCAAGGATGTCATTTCATATTTTAAAATACCTTGACCTCATTGGTCAGATTGAGACCAGCTATGGTGGCGCCATCTACAATTAGCTTCCCCATTGACACCTACCTTCCCATTGCTGACCACCATCTTGATCTGCACATTGCCCTGCACATCCCCCTCTTCTGGTTCCACTGCATTTTCTGCTATCTCTTCTTCTCCCTTCTTCGTAGTGCTATATAACATAACATTAATTAATTACAACTATATAGCATGGGTTTTCTACCTACCCCTGTGGAAAAGGCTAGACTTTATGTATAATTATGTAAATATGTATGTAAGGGTTATGATTTGAAAATTTTAAAAAGAAAATGGTGCCTCCAGTGGTGTCCTTTACTCTAAAATTAATTATATTGTAAAGGAGTATGTTCCAATTTAAATCCAATGTTGGCAATTTAAGAATTTTAAAATGGCAAAATCAACTTTTTTTTTTCTTTCAAATTGAACGCAATTAATAAAAATAAAATTATTTTCAATGAGTCGGCTAGTAAATCAAAAAGTTGAAGCTAGTAGCCCATTAGAACGGGCAAGAAACTCCATGGACCCTTCGGAAAAAATATTTAAAGGATTGATCTCACCTTTTACCTTACTTGTCTATAACTGAAAGGTACTTACAAGTACTTATAATTAAAAAATACAATAAAATACCAATTTAACAACGAATAAGTAACACAAACCTGCCGTATATACATTCAGAGATTGAATTTTACGTACATACGAGTAAATAAAACTAGTAAACGATAAACATTGAGCATCTAACACCGAACATGCACACATCAAAATACATATTGACAGACATGCAAATATCAGTTATATTTCAACAATATCGACGTCTGTTCCACTGAATACGATATTTACAAAAGCTCTCCCCAAACAAAGTTAATTTTTAAATCGTTTGCGAATGAATTTGTTTAAAATGTGGGTAGGTACGTAGTTCGCAGGATATGGTTCGTTATTGAATGACGTCATTTATTCGTGATCTCCAGTACTTACCGGTGTTTTTCATTATTTAATCATGATTAAAGCAGTGATTCAATACGTTACACTAAAACATCGAAAACTCAAGTTCTTTATTTGGCTACTAGAGGCGCTATCTATGATCGCATTCGTGCATTCGTGTAACTATTGCACACATTGCAAAAAGCGCCATCTATATGTGGGGCGACGTACCGCGTGGGGAGGACTGCTTGCGGGTCGAATATTCTCAGCAGCGGAGTTATGTCATCCGTGAACCGAGGGGGGCGCCACTTTCGTCTGCGTTTTGAACCCAATCACATATACCCCGTTAGTACAATTTATATTACCAATCGAACCCTCGCTATGTTAGGTACATGATAATGGTTACTTACTACAGACAATTTATAGTAACAATCGTCTATCTACAACATTTCTATGTGACACAGTGATATTAAAAATCGGTGCTAATCACAAATTTTATGTTAACTAGACAGGTATAAACGGTAGTTAACTACTTGGGTAATCTACTGGATAGGTCTAATACGATTAAACAACAGTTTTCACTTGTATTTGTCACTTAACAAAAAATCTGTTTAGAAAAAAAAAACAGCAAAATATTGGTCAAAGACATAAATAAGCGTAAGGTGACAAAACAAATGAGAATTTCTATGTATACTTTTATAAATAAAACTTATTTCTTAAGTGAAAATGAATAAGGGTACATACCCTCTAAGGCCTTGTGGGTCGTTGTCTGGTTCTACGTCACTGTCGAGGTGCAGTCGATCACCCCATGTGGCTTTCAAGTACGAAACCCTTCGCATGGCGCGTTCTTCTTCTGCTTGAAACGGAAATAACTCTTATTAGTACTGCTATACGGTTTAAATTTCAATACCAGATATGATGGTTTACATGAGCAGTGAAAATTTTCGATTGTGGTCTTTATTGGCGTGCAGTTAGGTTTGATTGGTATACTGACCACCGAGTTGAGCATCTTTCTTTTGTCTTCTTGTCACCAAATCATCGGCAAAACCTGTCCAAAGAGAAAACTTAGTAAAGCAAACATTTCGAACGTAAGTTGTACCACAATAACATTAGTATATTAGACACCAAATGAACGACGGTTAGTTCTGCATTAGTAGCACACCAAGCACACAGCATTCCTTGAAGACGTTTAGAAGGGAAGACAGGTAGGACCGAATCGCCTCCTCCCTAGTTTCAAAACAACCTCCTTGGAAAAAAGACATTGCTTTGAAGCCTGATTCGTTATCAGATATTTTTATGAACGTGGGTTGAATATCAACCGGTTAGTAAACGAGCAGGAAATAAAGAGCAATTATTTTTGAATCGCGTCGCGTTTTAGCATTAAAGTAACAGGCATTTCGCTGCGTTGACGTCTTAAGTCCGTAAGGTATACGGAGTTACGGCATCAACGAAGTCACAGATTTGTTGCATACAGATTTAGGAGTTCACAATATTCGTCAACCGATGCACTAGGATACTGTGTTGAATTTTTTATTGGCGTGCCAGGTAACAAATGTTGGGCCTCAAGTACTTCGGCGTTAAAATGAAACATCAAGCTTTATAAAGAGACATCACTCATATGATTGAAAGAGACAACGCTCTACAACGCACAACTGGTTCTAAAACTCGACGTGCCATTTTTCCGATCTTGGACTAAACTACTACCAGTTATAGCAGTATTATGTTTACCTCACTTCAGTGTGAGAAAGAGATGGTCGTACGTAGCTTCGTTTCTTTCCCCCACTGAAGTAATATGAAAGAAAGAAAGTGTGTATGGATTTGGTTAGAAAGGAGGTGACTGTTGCGACGACAAGTATGGAAGAGCAAGACCATGTTGCGCTGATACCAAATAAATTGAGATATAGGCAGGGGGAATGATGAATACTGATACAATAGGTAGTGGTAAGTCCCCTGTTACTACAATCTGTGACGTAACTAAGTTGCACATGCAGCGCGACATAACTCGGCAGGCAGGTTAGGGAGGACACGAGAGCATTCCGAGGACGAGACGTCGTCGCGGGACCTGAGTCGGCGGGCGTGCTGGGCGTGGGCGACGGCGACGTGGCGGCCGAGGCCGAGGCCGAGGCCGACGACGACGGCGGCGCCAGGCTCAGCTGCGTCGGCCGGACGCGCGCGTCTGCCAGCCCCGCGCCGCCCAGAGACACCCGGTTCATCGCCTCCATCTGTTCCTTGTTCAGGCCCATTCGTCGCTTCGCGTGACTGCCATCTTAGGGGCGGAACGGTGCCATTAGACGCGTGCGAAGCTGTGTACGTGTGTACATGTGTGTGTGTGTGTGGCCCTCTCATTGGTCGACGGCTTCAAGCGATTGGTTCGCGGGTTTATTCAAATGCTCGGGTTTCAAATATAGTCTACCACCACACCTAGCGATATTACTTCAATTATACTCCAGCGTGGAAAAGAGATGGCGCTAGACGTCCTGTACAGCTTTTATCTCTTTCTCACACTGAAGTAAAATTAAAGTAATGCCGCTTTAGAAGATGGTATTACGGTACGGTTTTTCATTTTCATTGGTCTTTCGGTCCAGAAAATAATTAGTGGACACAGAAAAGTATAAAGAACGCAAAAAGCAAAGTTTATAAAGATCAGAAATTATTAAGAGTATTATCAATGATTTTAAAACGCAGTTACAAATGAATCAAGTACTTAATGTTTTAGACTTGATGATTCAGATAGTAAAGCATTCAAATAAATGGAATTGTGAATAAGTGTATTGCCATTTGCCAACCAATAAGCCCAAAGCTAAAGACTTACGAATCGCATTGTGTTCATTGATATTTTATGTGTAATATGTACCTACCTATATGATGTGGTAAAAATACTGCGTTGTATGAGTGGAAAGTCCGTAAACCAAATGAATTAAAGTTTATTGTCATACAGAAACCACAATTACGAGTACTAATTACTATAGATTAAACAATTGTTTCACACTGTAGGTACCTACGCAAAGTTATTTTATTTCTAGACCCTGAGGCGCCCTTAGGGTCAACAGTGGGTGTGTGTACTCGTAGTTTAAAATATTACTATCCTACTAATCCTACTGTATAATATTATAAGTGCGAAAGTTTGTGAGTATGTATGGATGTTTGTTACTCTTTCACGCAAAAACTAATGAACGGATTTGGATGAATTTTGGAACACAGATAGTTTATAAGTAACCTAGATTAAAACATAGGATACTATCCCGGTAGTAAGGCCCCATGGGACAATTATCAAACTTCACGTGGACAAAGCCGCTGGCACTAGTATTATATCTTATTTCTACTCAAAAAACCCTCTATAGAAAGAACCTCTGCCTGTCTTTGTCATTTTATATGTCATTGAAGTGAGAGGACAAAACACAACAATAACTTTTGAGTAATAAGACATTTATGAGTTTAATTAACGAGGTTATAGGAGGAAAAAGAGTATTTTTACTTGCCAATGTATAATTAAAGTTAAAAGTTAAATAGAGTTGAAAACGTGTTGCGAGATACTAATACTTCTTATCCCGACAACATAACCTCTTTCTATCGAACTTTCCTCAACTCACTACTGTGAATGTGTAATGATGTGGAACCCTGTCTACTAGTGATGTGATGTGTTCTAGTGATAACAATAATACCATAGAATGATAGTTTACCTGTGGCATGATGTCTTCTAATAGGTAATCCATCGCTTCCGGTACTATTCGACCTTGTTCGCATTTGAACCTTTTCTGCATCTGTGGAAAAGAGATTGTGGTATTTTAAACCAGGAAAATATAAATTAAACTCAGGTCATTAAAGATTAATTTAGAAACACCGTTTTAGTTGTTCTATTTGTCCCAGTTTTCCAGTTACTTAGGAGAGTGAGTGAGAATGTTGAGTGCCGAATAAGAAATAGAATGTAATAAGGATCTCTGCTCAGGATTATATCTAGAATCCCTCGCTACGCTCGTGATTCAACTCTAGAATCCTTCGCTGCGCTCGGGATCATAATTCGGGAAATAATTCCTTGAATTAAATTCCTTTTTTCGACTTGTTGTTTAATAATGTTTTGTGGGACGTTTTGACGTGATTATACTATTTATAAGTAACGTACCGGGCACATATCCGTCTGGTGGAGGACAATGCAAGTGTTTGCTGCCGGTGATCATCAGCTGATTGCCCGACAAGCTGCCGCCTAGCAACGACTCGTGATCCAACTCTGTAATAAAGCAATAGAGGATTAGTTTGTAATCAATATTAGGTTACACGGAAGCTGGGTTCATAATCAAAGAGGCCAATAAGAGAGAATTACTTCTCTCAATTGGTTGAACAATCGACGGTCCCTGTTAGAAATTCTATGCTTAATATTGTCTTGGATCCCGCAACGAAATTAATCAGAAAAGTATAGCCGAGGAGTAGGAAAAACCACAATTTACTATTCCCTCCATATGAGCAGGAGACAGAACGAAACAAGGCCAATAGGCACAAAGGGACGTTTACAACTGGGGTAGGCTCAGTTGCCTAAGCACCATGGATAAATATTATCATAAATTTCTAAGTTGGGATCTTGTTAAATTTGATATCCTGGAATTAATGGAAGACATCTTTCAAAACAGCTTTAGCTTATAAGGCCCGGTTTCCACAAAAGCGAAGAGGAGCGGAGCCGAGAGACAAGAAAGACGAGAGACGTGATGTAGACTTCAACCGATGTGATTAGTCGAATCTTGCACATCTCTCCGCTTTGGTGTAAACCGGCCCTTTTTATTCGGATGGGAATAGCAAATTACTCCTCCCACTCTGGGCCGAGTGAGAGGGAGTGAGTGAGACTTTTACTGACTAAAATCCATCCATTTTCCTTCCTCGCCCTTTATGTTCCGGGTCCACGGTATCTCTTTCGAACAGTCCCGCAACCCCGCCAGGTTTCGGCCCCTACTTTTCTGCCGATATCTCTTTGAGGCACGCATGGAACACTCGCGCACCGTCGACACGGTCTGTCGTCATGTCGTCGGACGGACGGCTCACTAGCCCATAGCTCACATCCGGTGCGTCTCCCTTGGCGGGGCTCTGCATACCTTGTGGCTGCACATCCAAGGAGCGCGCCTCTCTCCGTGCGGCGCGGGTCTCGAACTCCTTCCTGCGCAGCGCCACGCTGGGCTCCAGGCGCGTGGTACTGAGCCGCGCCAGCTCGCTGCGCGCCACCTCCGTGCGGCGCGAGCCTGTCCCCCGCGCCTCCTCCAGCTGCCGCGTGCGCGCTGTTACTAGCTGGAGCTCTGCTCCTGGGTGTCTGAACAGGAGAAAAAAAGTAAGTCAAATAAGGTTGATAATGCTATGGTAAATTTTGTCTTTCGTCAAAAAGGTACACACAAAGATTGGCTGTGTTAGAATTACTGGCGAGAATCTAACTGGGCAGGTTCATAGAGGAGTTCCAACCTAAGACCAACTCAGCAACTTACTTGTTATCTTGATTAGCATCATCCTTAAGTTCCGGCGCTCCATTGCTGAACGTCCCCGCATTCGTGCTCTGAATGCTAGGTCCCGTCTCCTGTATATTCGACAGCGTCGACACGAACTGATTTTTGTCCTGCTTCTGTCGACTCTTGTCGTTTTGAGCTCCGTTGACTTCGCCATAGCCGCTGAAAGTGCCGCTATCCACACTTGCTGAACATTCTTCTTTTCTTTCCTGGTTCTGTGGCGGGGGCTGAGGAGGTGGTGATGCGGCGAGGGGAGGGGAAGCCGCGGGGGGAGGCCACGCAGGCTTTTGTAGCTTCTGAGGCCTGGCGTAGAACTCTTTCTGCTTGATAGGGGGTGGGGCATCCGGGGTGACCCAGCCCGTTGGCTGGCTCGGTCTTCGGAGAAACGCCTCCTTCTGCTCGAGGCTTTTTCGTATTCGCGATAGGATTATCGAGTCGTCCAGCTCTCGCCCGGTCAGGGTTGAGTTCGAGTCGAAGGATCCGAGGCTGTCTTTGCTTTCCGTCGCCGATGATGGCAGAGATGTGTCTGACTCCCGTCTGCTGTGGATAAAAAGAAAGTATTTAAGGACTTGTATTTAACCCGAATGTGTGCTTACAATAAATAGGGTATTAACAAAAAACCCGAATTTTGATGCGTTTTATCTTAGTCAATATTCATTGATTTACAAAAACAAAAGATACGTGACCATTATTTTCCAATACTCTAACTGACGGACTAAATAGATTTGCATTTTTTTAACACTGTCGTCATCCCTATTGTTCGATACGGTTCTTATTAAACAGCATTCGTAGAGCTAATCTTCTTATTGCATGGACTCTGTTACAAAAACAAACAACTCATTAATATAGTATTTGCCAGTCACATTTTATCTTACCCATCATGCATTAAATAGTGCGGTGGTCCAGGTAGGCGGTTGACGTCATATCTGGAGGGCGCCATAGACGCCACGCTGGCGTACTCCGGGTCCTGGTGCCGCGCCGGGGCCTGTGGGGCCGGAAGCGCAGCCCTAGGCCTCCGGTACGCGTCGAACAGCCGCGACTCGTGTTCCGTTACCGGCGCCGGCATGTCTAGCGGACGCTGATTGGTCTCGGGGTTGTATGCTGCTTCGCTGAAATACTGTGGAGAAGATATGAATTAGTAAATTGAACAGTTTTCAAGTAAAATGTAGAAATAGATAGCTAGTTTGTTGTTGACTGTTTACTATTAGGTATGGCCTTAATAAGGCAACCTTGAGTTAGACACGCTTTATTTGCTGACCGAACTGTTGAGTATTTGCTGATGTTAGTTTACTTTGTTTCGTTGTTCCTACTGCCTCATTTCTTGTTTCATTTTGCATTTCTATTGAATTTATCTATAACACACTTCTGTAAACAACTTGAGCCTAAATGCTCACAATCATGGACGCGAGTGACGTTAGCAAAATTGTAATACGGTTTTGTTACAATTACAATTTTGTGAATAAAGTGTATCTTTATGTAAGTGTGTACTATCTATCGTTCTGCGGGTACAACTACACCAATATTCTACATCAACTCACCCTTTGCAACAAATCGTGGTCTCTCGGCACGACAGTGAGCCTCAAAATCCTCGGCTCTCTTTGTGCCAGCTGCACGACCCTCGCGTACGGCGCCCGGGACCGGCCACAGGCAACCGGCTCACCGTTCACGGCGAGCACCCGGTCACCGGCGCGCAGTCCGGCCGCAGCTGCCGGTCCCCCGGGCCGCACTGACCTTACGAAGATCGTGTCCATTGGGGCACCCACCGCGCCCACCGCGAGGTGGCGCGCATCTTCGTATAAGTCCTGGAAGGTATATAGTTATAGGTTAAGTGGAGAAAAATGGCATCGGTGTTTACAAGACGTATTGATCGGGATTTTGACATGTAGGAAAAAACGATATGAAAGATAACTGGAAGGATGTGGGCCTATGCCCAGCAGTGTGACACTCAACGCTATTTAAAAAAAAAAAAAGGAATCTGCTGTAGTACCTACCTATAATAACTATTGATGTCGACAAGAACGGAAATTAAAACAACTACTTAGTGCAGAAGTACAATAGTACTTTCTCTATGACTTCATATTTGTTCAGAGGTCACGTTAAAACCGATGTCTGATTAGTGCAGTATCTAATACTTCAAACTCTATCTTCAGGACGTCTGAATTATCACTTGAAGGATTGTTCTTATCTTTTGTGACTGATTTACACGTGTAGTTCTGGTGTTGGAAATGAAACTGCTCCTCTATTACCTTGCCAAAGTGAGAGACTATCTCTTCTTCAATCCATTTATCCGGTTTGTCGATGGGTTACACAAGGTGTAAGTAACTCTAGTAGGTACACGTGCATTTAGTTAGAGAACAGTTATGTTAAAGTCTCATGTCACAGCCGACTGCCATCAACTGGGTATAAATCCTGACACGGAACTGTTACTGCTGCGAAATTCCTGATGAAAAAATCCAATGCTTAATCTTCGTCAGACCTAGGAATCAAACCCAAGTCCTCGTGCCTCCAACATGAGACAGTCTCATGAAATGACCTGCAAATAAAAACTAAAAACTACAAGAAAAAACTAAAAAAATTTACTCACACCCACCTGTAACGAATCCGGCGGATACACTACAAGATGCCTGAGGGTGAACCCGAAGCCGTGACGCGCGTCGGGACGCTGGATGACGATGGTGCGCGGGGCCGACGCGTGCGCAGCCGTCGGCGCAGGCGCAGATGTCGGAGCAGGCAGCGCCAGCGGCGGCGGCGCTTGCGGTAACGGTTGGGGCTGTGGATAGAGAAGAGGTTTTGTTAGTTACGTTTCATGATAGGCACGTAGGTAAAACGAACACTGACGTGGTCGGCCCGTGTAGTAGCAGTTGACGATCGGGTTTTCAGAAGCCCATCGTACCCTTTTTTTTTTTTTTTTAGGATGGGAAGTCATCAAATGACTTCTCCCACACTGGGCGGAGCGGGAGGGAGTGTCAGGCTCTTACTGACTAAAACCCATCCATGTTCCTTCCTCGCCCTCGCCGAGCAAGAAAATCTGGTAAGGTTGTTTCTGATGTAGAATCGTAAAACAGTTCTGCGAATAAGATAGAACGAGATTTTTTTTGAGATTTAGTTTTCGGAGAGATAGATTCGCATTAACTCATGCCGAACAACGCGTCAAATGCTATGTGAAACAGCAACAGTAATACTACCGACATATCAGAAAAGGTGGTGTCCTACCACAACGTTTGAAAGAAAATTGCAAAACACGTCAGCTTAATCCAACAATATTCATAAATAAATCACACCATAACGAAGATATATCCCTTCAAATACACAGTACATTTCAGCCAGATAGTTCGTTAAGCTCATTGATGACAAATTGACAACCCACACCTCGTTACCGCCTCCCAGCTCCTCGTCTATGATAATCGAGGTGAAAATGATGCAAATCCTCAGAGAAACCTACCTCACACTGATTATATTGTGGATTTCTTACGTTGTAAATCATGCTTTAATATTGACTGCCTACACATTTATACGCGAAATATGTTCTTGAATCGTCTGATATTGGAAATAAGAAGTTTTTGAATTGGAGATTATCTATTTTGGGATTGCTTGGTTAAGTTGACAGGTTGTCAATAACAATATTGTTCTTTTTTTAAACCTGTGTCATAGCTTGCTTTTCTTTATTTCTCGATAAGATACAAAAAATTAAATTCTGTTTGTGCGGCTGTCGTTGGTTTTCTGCCATATAGTAAGTGCCGGAAGTGTCTTTGTAGAGGTGTGCAAAACGCTTTTGCACGTCGTATCTTTGGTGTGGCGAACGGTAGTGTATAAATTTTTACGCCACGTCAATTTAAATATTCCTTCATGTAGTGAGGGATGAAACGTATGTGACTAAAATAGATGAGTAGTGATGGACATGTATGTTCAGAGACGGAGAGGGAGAGGAAGGCCAAAGACAGGATAGATTGATTGTGTCAGGAATGATATGAAAGAGAAAGAAGTAAATGATGAAGTAACGTCTGACAGGGGCGAGTTGAAGAAAACGTGTTGCGCCGACCCCGAATAGAATGGACAGGAAAATGATGGTGTCATGATGTGTAATTATCGACCCGACCGACGATGTCCTGTCAACTATGAATATTAGATTCGAAATGACCTACTACCTACCCATTAGCTACCTACTAAAAAGTAAAAAATCCACTAAAAGTCTACTGGATCTAAGCTACCTCCCCACCAATTTTCAGACAAATCGGTTCAGCCGTTCTTGAGTTATAAATAATGAACTAACACGACTTTCTTTTATGTGTATACTTATAGATTTATTATATTTTAATTCGTGATTGAAATAACGTCAATCTCTGAAAATCAGCCATACCAATCAAGGTACTTATTCTATTATCAAGGTAAACTATTATCTCCGTAGACACACGTCAGGCTAAATATATTCCAGTTTAGTGCTTCAACAAATTAACAACTATTGACTTAAAAAACACGTTTCTTAATGAGTCACAGTGAGAAGCCCCGCGGTGCATTGCGTGTTGAGTTACTGAGTTACTCAGATTATCGAGGATCGTATCGTATAGCATCAGAACGAACCTGATTTTTGTAGCGTCTTCCGGATTTACCAAGGTGGTTAATTGCTTGTTGCAAAGAGGTACAATTAAGATGCAATATTAATTTAAAAGGTAGTTTTACTGAAATGAATTGCGCCTTTTATGACTTAATGGAAGGTGCTGGCTATAAACAAACCTTCACAAAAGTAAACTGCTGTATTTCTTTAGCTTCGATGATTGTTTTTGTTTAAGCGTTTTTTTTTAAGGGGGCGGTGGAGCGTCCGTCGTTCATCCAAACGTAATACCAAAATAATTCGTAAACCAAACATATTCTTAAGGAAGTGTGTATTTATTTTGATTGGATTACATAATATCTAGGTTCCCAAATATTTATTATGAATAGACATTGATTTAAACAAGAGTTATAAGAAAAATAAGTTTTCTATAGAAATTTTAAATTCCTCATATCTCGTCTAAATGTCATTGTCGTTTCAAAATATATATTTGGGAACCTAGATATTATGTAGGTAATCCAATCGAAATAAATACACACTTTCTTAAGAATATGTTTGATTTACGAATTATTTTGGTATTACGTTTGTATGAACGACGCACGCTCCGACGGCCCCTTAAGTTTCTTACATACTTGATCCAGGCTAAGGACCAGTCCTCAGATCCTATCGATATCGCGCAGTGGACTGAGAAGGCTTAATTATTTTATTAAATACTAGCTTGAGTACGAGACAACACTCTATCTATAGGTTTATTTCGAAATCTTTATATAACCCAGCAGATGAGCCATCCGACGAATATACATCATCTGCGTAGCCTTTTTCCAACTATATTATATTGGGGTCGGCTTCCAGTCTGACCGAATGTCCCTTGGCCCCCATTAAGACTGGTTGTCAGACTTGCAGGCAACTGACTACCTGAAACGACTGTCAAAGATCGCCAAATGACAGCCGGGATTAACGGCTTAACGTACTTTCCAAAGTACGAAGAAAACTCTGTATGTACTGGGTGGTCACCCATGCACAGACAAACCTAGGCAAGCGCGGCTTCATCTGAGTTGACTAGAGCGGCTGTTATTATTATGTAGCCTTACGAGCTCTCTGAATTGACTCGAGCGGCTGTTATTATTATGTAGCCTTACGAGCTCCTCCGAAGAATACACAACCAACATAAAAACACATAAATGGGCCACAGAAAGCTGACCCAGTATTTACAAAGTAAAAATTTAAAAATAACCTCCAAAAGTGTAAAGTGTCAAAGAGCAATAAGAAGCCCTTTAGTGTCGCGAGAAGGGGGCGTTGGTGTCGCCTAACCAGATTGGGGACAACTCTTCCGGATTTATAGGGCTTGTCGCCGTTCGAAGTTTTATTTATTATTGACCCAATAAGAACTTTCATGCGGCTCAAGAGTAACCAATAGTTATATTTTATAAATTGTTATTTTTTCTGGTACTATACCGTGTGCACTGACGGTCGACCGATTTGCAACCTTATTACTTAAGTAAAAAGGGTGAAAAGTGGTAGATCATCGGTGGACTATCATCGGTAAGTACGCATGGTAAAAAGAAGATTTTCTTTTTTGTGCTAGAACATACCTGGGAACCTTGGGAGGTATTGGGGGTCAGAGTTCGAACTTATTCGTGTCACAATTTTTTTATATACATGTTTTAATTATTTTTTTACTTTAAACACCTCCACGACCCCCATACTATTCAATCCATCTATTAGCACAATGTTTTGAGTGCGCTACATCGAGTTCTACCATAATCGTGATACCAGCAAACATTTTTGCGCAGAATTACTCAGTTTGATGTACAGAATGCTTGGTTGTCGGCTTCGTGAAGTTTTTGTTTACACCCTGTATGATAATCTGTTCATTGCTTCAAAATAAAGTCAACCAGTTCTTATCACCTAACATCATAAGTACTATCGACGTAGATATGACTTTGACTACAAAACTGCCTCCATAATTGTAATGTCCCTCAGTCATACAAGAAACTAGAAAGCAGTAATCAAATGAACTCCTAATTTCCATTAGTTCGCCGCCAAGTTAACAACAAGACCTCTTACGAAAGAGCTACAGAGCCGAAGAGCCACATAGCCTTTGAGCCTACGATATTGGTAGACGTGCGAGCAATATCCATAATCACAGAGAGACGGGAGCCAATAGATCCATGGGAGGTTATCTATTACCCTGCTGCGGGGTCTGGTAGGGTTGTGCACATAGTTCAAAGAAAATAGATATCTAAGTTGATAGTTATTTGGTCATGTTTGGACTGACAATAATAATGGTGCAGAAACTGAATGCGATAAATACATTTGAACTGAGTTCATGTTGCTATGGAATGAATTCAATGGTGCTAAAAAATGAAATTAATTTCCATCATTAACATTCGCCCGGAATTAGGAGACAAGACAGTTTCTGGTGTTTTTTTAAGATTAGGGTACTTAATATTAAGTATTCGGATGTTCAAAAACCTCATCAAATAAAAATGTATGGTCTCTTAATTGTTTCTCATAAAAAAAAGAATACTAGGACCCGAAACAAATATAAGGATATTGCGACGAGTTAAACTTCGTGCTGATTTTAAACTGATATCAAGCATATCAATAATGTAAATTGAACTGCCTACAAAAAGGAGGCGGTAATGTTTATGTAAACACTTACCTCCAACATAAACTTTTTAATTTATTCATACACTTATCTATTAGATAACCAAAGGGATAATTAAATGACGATGTAGATGTGAAAGTAACATAAAGTACTATGCAAAACTATAAAATCGTTTAGATTTGATCACAAGAGACCCTTTCTACATGAATTTGCAATAATTATGTAAAATACTAGATAATTATGTTAAATAATGTAACTGTTGAGAGCGTAATGTTAGCAGGCTAGAGTTTTAATGCAAAATAAGCACTAAGTATCTATTAAAAGATGTTGTTAGTAGTACTTTTTATGGGACATATAGATCTTGTCCACGTTATTCAGTCAGTGTAGATATCGATCGAAAGTAATTACTAACAGTTAAATAAAACATGATTTATATATCCTTTATTTGAACATGAAAAATATCGAGATTTCTACATAAAAAGCAGTGTATTCTTTCGGGAAAAAAGGTGTTTTTTTTTTTAAATCCGTTGAACAGTATTGATATAATGATCGTTACGCGAATTAAAAATGCAAATCAAAATAAAATACAACAAATCTGCAACTCAAGAATTTTTTACCCAGCAATTTAATTTCACGAGCGCCATCCCTAAGCGCGGTCATAAAAACTTATCGTACAATATTGAGCGGTGTAAATATTTACGATATTACTGAATGTCCGGTATTATTAAAGTACAGGTAGGTAACGGCTTGGCCACGAAATACATGCGCAAGCGACGCGCGTGTATGTCGCCACTACGACTGCGAAAACAATAAACAAAAGAAGGTATGTAATCACGCGAAAGGAACGAGTGAGTTTGATGCAAGTTGCATCGCAAACGTGTTGCAAGTTGCGTCGCAAACGTGTCGCAAGTCGTATCGCTAGACGAGTCGGAAGTCGACTGTCAAGTCGCAAGTCTTGTCAAAAGTTGAGACCCAAGACCATAAGTTACGTCGCGAGTCGAGTCGCAAGTCGCACCGCCTGAAGTCGCAAATGAGGGGTAAGAATAGTCCCAATGGGCGTAGCGGTCTGTGAATGCGACCCGCAGTAAGGCAGCAAGGGCTCGCCGGAACTACTTTCCTCGCTACGTAAACTTTTCAGTACACTTTGATGGTTTACCTTCATCTCGCGGAGATTAAAGTAGATGTTTGTAAGTGTTAGATATATTTAGATAATGGTTTGACTTTCACGTTTCACTGAACGAATTCCATCTTTCTGAAATTAATGTATGAAATTCTGGTATTTTAAATGTGAAAAAAATGTAGAGGCAATACTTTGTTGTTAATAGATTTATAAATAGATAGAGAGAATATAATGAGCTATGTTTAATCCCGTTTCATAATAAACTAAAACAACAAACTGCCATTTTCCACGAAAACTGAGACAATAATAAATGTTCCAGGAAATGTTTATTTTTAGACAACAATAACAAGTAACTTTCACGTCTATTTAATTAACTAACAATATAATTTATTAAAGGCACAAATAGGCACACCCCGCACCCGGCACGAGTTAGCTGAAAATCTTTCAAGTTCTATTCCAGATAAGGGGTCTCGAGATGTTTCAGTCAAGATCAATTTTATGATAGATGGCCTTTTTAGATTTTAACAATTTTCTTGAGAGAATCTTTTTATATTTTGTTCAATAGCTAAGAATCTATTTTTAGCTTTCTTAGCAGTTTCCCAGTAATTTTCCAAGAAAATACTGGGCCTCTGATAAAAAGGCCCTAATAATCATGATACTTGATCTTGACTGGCTGGTAATTAACTTTATTTTGAAGAAGAGAAAAAAATAAAGAAGTAAAGAATTCCTTGCTCACAAATAAGCCCTTACCTAACTAACTTATAACTTGCACGGATTAAAGTTATTTTAGTATAGTTTTTATTCGTTAAAATAATTTTTAGAGATAAATTCGTGACTTTTTTTTATCGAGTAAAATTAATTGTATTATGTTTTCAAAACACAATAATACTAGCATAATATATATCCTGAATAATATCATATATTTCTCTGGTTTTGTTTATTGCAGTGAATCATATACTTTTAGACATTATAACACTCGCGTTTAGCTCCCGTATTCGCCCAAACAGCTTGTTCGACAGTACGCTATGATTTTACTACGTCTAGCCTTTAAGTACACTATGTGTTGTGTTCTATGTACAGTAATGTCGGAGAAAAGTCGTTGGTGAAGCCAGACGGAGACTGATTGACGTCCAACTGGTAAAGTTAACTCTATTACAAAGAACGGCAGATAAATGCCTTGTAGACTCACCGGATCTCATCAATCTAAGACTTGTTAATAGAGATTTAATAGTTAATTAAATAGTTTACAAGCGTAGGGATAGAAGAAAAATGTTATGACTGGCCTTCTCTATATGAGTGAGAGTGAGTGGGCCGTATCCCTCTTCATTTCCACCACGCGTGCCCAGTGCGGGTTGGTGGTCCTAACAAAAATGTTTGAAACACTTAGAAAAAACAGTTTTTTTCGGCTTTAGAATCGAATACATTTTCACCCATTGATTGAAGAAACAGTATGGTTACTATTAACAAGTTTTCACAAGAAAACTTTAATAAAGTCAACGATAGTAAATCGTCATAAACACAACAATAATAAACATTACTTACTAGAGAATACACAAGTCAGTATTACATTGACATAAACATACAGAGAAACGGACACAAACAACTACTGACAACAAAATAATTTCAGTAAATCAAATAACTCTTAAAAGGTCTTAATCATTAAAAAATTCAAAGGAAAACAAACCATGCGAAACTAAGTTAAAGTTTATTTTCCAACGCATGCTTAATCGGCTTATAAGGTGGTTTAAGTATTGACAATATTAGTAATTCTAGACGTCTATATCGGTAAATGACCGTACTAAAAGTTGAGGTATTCATTTGAATGCTTTTAAACCAATTAGTAATGAACGAAACATGTTTAGACACGTAAAGAATGATGATAGCTTCATTGAATCATTAATTGAACTAAACCTTGGCGGTCTGGTAGAGGAAAATAAAATCCTTAACTATATATAGAGCGTAGTAAAATAATGACGCTGAAAATAAAACAAAGTCACGCCTATATTCCACCAAGGGATACGTAATAATAGTACACACTCATTACTCCAGTTACGGCGAGCCTATTGCCATCAAGCGGGTACAAATCTAGACTCCTGCTACAAAGACACTCGTGATGAAAAAACCCAATAACACTTTGCTCGATCTGTGAATCAAACCCAGGATCTCTCCGACCGCTCAGCAGTAGCGCTTGCGACTACTTACTAGACCAACGAGCCAGTCAAAAAAACTCCTCATAATAAATGCGAAAAAGTGCACCGCGAAATACAAGAACACAAAAAAGAAAAAATTAAAACATAATCTGGTTTACTTGCTGTAATTACTTCATTAGCCGATTATCACAAAAACGCAAGCACTTGCTTTATTTTAAACATTTACTTTCATGACCGATCTAGATCTAGAAAACTACTGTTGCATACAAACAAAGCTGTGTTGTGGCAACATAAATGACTAATTTGTAATCGCATCAAATACTTGTACTATTGCGGAAAACAAAAATAAGTTTCATAAACTGACTCATATTAAAATGTTACCTTATACGGTGACGGCGCTAATTTGAAAGTGGTCGATGTCAACAATATCATGATAATACCAATGGACGTTCAACACTTTACTGACGTATTTAATTAATTAAATAACGTAAAAAATGAGGTAACTGTCAAGTTACACGATACACTTCCTTTCATTGATAACTTTATTAAAAAACGCTCATGGCTAATTGCTCACTGTAACTAAAGGGCTTAAAATCAAAAAGTGAATGGACGACGTTAATGTAGGACGGGTAGCTGATTCATAATGCCAATTTGCATAAGAACAAGACCTCCGATAGTGCTGAGACAGAATTAATAAGAAATATCAATAAAATCTGCTTAAAGTCTCCGCTGTTTTTTTAATTTAAAAGGAACTACAGAGACCGAGAGTTTCAGCAAAATGTATATTGGACAAATACTTTATGGCCACTCAGGGCTTTGGTTGAGGAAGATTTAAGAGCAATGAGTAATGGTAAAGGCAGCGAAAGGACCAAAGAAAAATACTTACTAGGTAACTTAATGCAAGTGGACGAGTATAGAACTCCGACTGCAAAGCCAAGTGCAATACTCACAACCTCTTTTAATTGACTACGACGCTCTGTTGTAATCACGAAGTATTTAGTAACAATAACAATGTTTTAAACTTCTTTTGCGTTGCTGTTGCAGAGCTTGCATTATTTTCGCAGACCAAAAATGTTAATTAGATCATAAGAGTCACTTAAGTAATGGTATACGACACTGCAAGTAATCTGAGAAATGTCTGGCACAATGAGTAAGTTTCAAAACCATCACAGATTTCGAAAAAGACAATGAATCGTAAAGATATTATCATCAGGAATGTAATAAAGCCATTCACTTAATTGATTAAGACAAGAATAAGCGCAGATAGATGGTTGCTCTAGATACAAACACACACCTTGTAAAAAAAAGAACAATACTTATCAACAAAATAAATGCACAGTAAATTCGCTCAATCAATTTCATTCATCACACCACAGTTTAATTTAACGCTTACGTAACAAAAGGCCTCAATGAAATTTCAATATTAAAAGCCAATACCAGCCAATTAACGATCAAAGTAAATCAGGGCAAAACCGTGAGGTCACTCAGACCCTATTAGCAGAGACGGGTTGAGGCTCGAGTCCATTCGAAAGTACCAGTAATTAAGGAAGGTCGATATAAACAATATAGCGATGGATATTACGAAGGCTGTGGACTAACCCGAGCCTTATAAGGTAGTGAACACAGATGGGTGGGCGTCGGCGACAAGCTGGCTGTCTGTAACATAATGCCGGCCAAATTGTTAGGTATGGTTGCTAATAGACGTGACGCGATTGTAGGTGCTGCATGAATAATGAAATTGCTATCTGTTTTTTTTTCTTTCGAGGAATTTTGTGCTAATTTCATTGTCAAAGTCAAAGACTTTTGCTTGTTTGGTTGTTGTATTTTCATAAATAATATTGTATATAGGGTGACTGGTGCTCATGATAACAAACAACTTTTAGTATGGGACCAACCCTGAAATCGCGAAAAAAATATCAGCTGTTCAGTACATTTATGTTCGCCTATGTACTGAACAGCTGATATTTTTTTTGCGATTTCGGCTTTGGTGCCATAGTAAAAGTTGTTTGTTATCATGAGCACAATATCGTATTAAAGTTTCGTACACTAATTACCAGTCACCCTATATGTTAATAAATACTGCCTCTAATTTTGATGCACGTTGCCATACCATGGCAAATGTATTCCTTACTACGTGTTCGATATTTTTATCTTCGTTCTTATTTATAACACCTTTTTTTAAACAACACCGTAGTCAATTGTTATGTTCTACTTATTTTTTATGGCGTCTTTCGTTATTATTCGCGTAAAGCCTTTTGCTCAAATGTCACGTTTTGCACCATTTAGTTAATCAGGAGACGTGACATTTTCATGTCTTACTTCGCTTCACAAGTAGGTAGGCTATGAAACTAAGTTTGATTATTTGACCTTTGCGTCTAAAATCTGCTAAAATAACAGCTAGTATCCTAGAGACGCTTTTTGACGATCTGAATAATAACATGAAGGCTTTCTTCAATATTATCGTACTGTCGGTTTTTGATAGGTACAGTTCTATTTTCATAATTGGAAAGATATGAACCTTTTCTGGTTACATTACGATCGGTTTTTGTTTTAGATTCTGCTGTGAAGACTGTCAGATTCTCTATTTAGATAAATTTGGTAGCATGGCATTTTTGGTAGCGGGCAAGATTTGGAAACTTTAGAATCCATTTTCTTCGTCATTTGTTTTTAAGGAAGTTACATGAAGACTGTTATGATATTTTTATTTCATTTGTTTTTGCCTTTACTTACACAACAAACAAGACGGAACCCACAACAAAGTTACCTCCTCAAATTTCATTAGCACTGGTCCAATTAAAGGAACCAAATGTTTCCTAGACATTGAAATGTTGTTTGTTTCCTAGTGTTAAATCAATCGCGTAAGTTTCAGTGATTATGCCATAGCGTGTTATTGATTAGCGGGTACAACGATAAAGAGTCGTAGACATCTAGTGCTAGCTTTGCTCAGGAACATAAATTGCTATGTTCGTAAATTCTAGGTAGGTACATTCGTTTGCAACTTGATCCGAGTAGAGTGGCTGAGATTTATTAGCCAGGATGTTCTGCTTTTAATTGAAGAGTAGATTAACATAGGAAAAATAGCTGTAGGCTAGACGGATATAAAATACGCTTACGACGTATTCAATAAATCGTTCCAAACCTCCGCACAAAGATATTTTTCATCAATAATTTTTCAAAAAATCTTCTCTTCCCTAAATTTGACCGTGTAGGTTATGTTTTTTTGTAGGAAATAGCGTGGTAAACGATTGTACGTCGATGATCATATCGATCGATGATTTGTTTTATATTCTTTTCTTTCAAGTGTGTCTGCGATTCTGCATATTCTAGACAAAGCTTAATCAAAATACATAGTTCAATTACTCCATACCCGAAAACGAACAAATACGATTACATCAACGAACAGTATGCACTAGTTGATACAGGCTACATCTAACCCGAAGTTCGCTAAATCAAATCACTCCATTCCATTAAGGGCAATCAGTATACTAAAAAGGTTTATCTATCCCACATTCACAATGATAATGAACTTTAGATGTTGAGTATGAGGGTCTAGAACTACGTACCTACCATGCTTCACTAGCCAGTTTCTAATACCACCGCTATCTACAGTTCAAAAAACCAACAAAACATTATAATAACGTCCCTTAATCGACGCACCAACATCTCATTACCTCTCCAGCCACACCACGTAATTACCAGCATATTACTCGCTTGAAAAACCAATAATCTGCTGCAATCAACGGCTAACTTTCGATTTCATCCAATCACGTGGTACGATCGCATTCTACTCTCACCTGATTGGACGATTAAATCTCACTGTTATTGGTATTAGGTATCTTTTAGTAATTACCTACGGAAGAAAATTTTGATTTGACTCCGATAAGGTTTTATGTCTAAAAGGTTTCGTGAAATGGATAGAATTTCATTATTCTCAGAATTGCTTACTGAATTGATTAGAAACATTAAATTACAATTCGTCGAGAAAGTCCTTGACATTTCATTAATTACTCTTCAAAAAATCTTTATTTTCAAAGTGATCTGCGGGCCTAAAATGGCCGCTTTAGCAGAGCATAACAATTTTAAATTCTAAAAATGGATGGATGAGATCCTGGGTTCGATTCCCAGGTCGTGCAAAGTGGGTTTGGGTATTCTCAGTAGCAGCCACGGAGTTTGGATTTGCACATGGTTGAATAGGCTCCCCCCTATTCTATGGGAGGTACACCTCCGAAGAGTTTGGAATTTTTCGGCCATATAGGGAGAAAAGATGGTAATAACCTCGAATAAGTGATGGTTACCGGCAAGGTGAATGGTAACCGGCCAAGAGGTTGCAGCCATTTGCGATGGTCCGACCAGATAAGCTCTTCTTTCGAAATGAAATACATGATGCGCTTCACTTGGCCAAGGATAGACAGAGATGGCGAAAAATCGTCGGAAAAAAAAATATTTCAAGGGAGTCTCAGTAATGATGGAGCACGACATGAGGAGGAGGACACCTCTACCTAAACCTTCAGGGATTATAGACGTGATGTTATGTTATGTTATGATCTGAATCCAATCTTTCACAGACATCGCTATATTCACAAACAGCACGTAGATTACTAGTACAAACCACGAACTGCGATGCAACCCTTCAATTACATTGGACATACATTTAAGCACATCAACATCACATCAACCAATTGCATTAGTTCGTGCTATCACGTGACGCAAGCCAATCAGCGTCGAGACCGCAATTTCACGGCGTGAGCAAATTAACCGTAATGTCCGGGCAGTTTGTATAATAGCCGTGTACACGCGTACCACGGGATGTTTGCTCAGACCGCCTCGTTTGGACGAGAAACTAAATTGTGGTGCGTGGAGGTTATATTACACTTTCAAGGATGACAATTTTGTGCTCGTATGTACGCCCTAAATGATAGGTGACGTGGAGGTTTCTGTTCTAAAGCTAGTGATTTTGTTAGTTAAAAGCTTTTGGACTAGAGTGGTTTCCGTACTAAACATGAGCATGCTAAGACTCGTTGGCAGGTTTCTAATGATAGTCTTTTGCATTCAGGCATTCAGATGTCAAAACACACAGAATACTTCTGTTGTTTTTTTTGCAGTACACTTTCCAAATTATAAATCTACAGCGGAACACCAAGGTGGTTATCTGTTTATGGTTGCACAAACCATGTATTACCGCAACGAAAACTGCCGACAGACCGATTAAACTTCCATCAGTTGTACAATTACACGGCAATAACAAACACGGTTAACTTCGCAAACGCGCGTTTAATCGTAAACTTTCGTTTTCGTTCATTACCGCGGTAGTCCGGTAGTAGCCGGTGTGGCTAGTCGATGCTGGTAATGCTCGCTTGGTGTGACTGATGCTCATTACGGGACAATGCTGCTGTCACCAGCTAATGAACGCGATGGAGTCGTTACGAAAATCTAAGGCTGAGTCTACACAGGTAGGCGTTTCGCTGAACGCTTAGAGCTACGCTGCGACTCTGCGAGTTAGGTGACAAGCAGCTAGTACGCTCAATACGACCATCTTGGCCATTAACTTCGAAAATTTCTCCTAGTCTTTTGCGAGATTTCAGCAGCACTCATGATCCCAGTCCATTCGCGATTGTTTCTCTGTCAAATATGTGAGTCTTCAAGTAAAGACTGCTGCTAAGATAAGCAGATCGCCTAGAACCTGACCTCTAGCTAGTCACAATGGTTGGTTCTAGCTGTGTGGCTCGGCCCTAAATACGCTTGAATTGCGTTTCCACGCCCGTAAAGGTAGGGTTGTGTTCGCGTGTCGGTGATCGCTTGATAACTTCGAGGAAACATTAAATGATTAAATGTAATCAATCAATCTGGATGTGATTGTTGCGGTCATGTTTCTGATGTAGATACAGTTTGTTCTGGTGTTTGTTTATGTCAACTTGTCAGCCATTATTTTAGATAAAACAGAAATTCTGACACACACGGGAAGCAGTTGAATCCCGTTTGCTGGGTGTGGAATATTAATATTGATTTAGGAGCCAGGTGCTTCTTAGAGGAACAATGCTCTGCAATACAAGGGCATTGGTTCAAATTATTGAAAGATTAGAAGCAATGGCTACATAATTTTGAAAAGAAGATGATAAATAACTCGACAAAGGTTAATAAAACAGCAATGAAGCAACAGTAAATGGAACACAAGTCTTAAAAGTTATATCTAAACTTCATTTAAATAAGGATTAAAGTTATAAAGTAATCGATCATGAACATTATATACTTAGTAAGAAAGAAAACATTGCAACAGAACCAACAAAAAAATAGGGGACACTGACATATTGCAAAAACCTCACGAATTCACTGTAAGACTGACTTCCTTGTTACGCCATTCAAACAATATGAGGCAAGGATTAAGTCAGTAGAAACTACAGGCTGACAACTGTTGTCATAGTTTCTTTAAGCTTTATTATCTGCTCCATATCGAGATCAAGGGATTAAGATATATCGTATATACGTCTCAAGAAGTTATGTATTTCAACCAACGCCGGTAGAGTTTCGTCACTGGTGTCAATCATGGTGATTTATGATCTTTTGGCAGTTGATATACTTTCTATTCTGGAGCTTTAGAATGAGGACAATTCACTCTCAGAAGAAGAATTCTTTTGTTCTCTTTTATTGAGAGGAATGAGTGTCTAGGATTAGATAACCCTATGAAAAGGCTTTGGTATAATAAACCCGTGGTAAAGACATTGACACAGATAATGAAATTGAAAATGATACAATCGAAATTGAGAGTCAACCAGTCTCACCAAGGGGTATCGTATTAACCAGAACCATCTGAATTGTGGAGGTCAGATAGGTAGTCCCTCCGTGTAAAATCCTGGATTTGAACTGCATTCGGTTACGCTAGAAGCTGACCCCAATATATTTGGGAAAAGGCTTCGCAGATGATGAAGATAGAGAAATTGAGAGTACTGAACAGTAAATTATCGCTACAGCTAGGTCTGTGAAAGCCATGCCTCCTGTCATCAATCTTTATAGATATCATTACAAACCTACAGATATTAATAACTCCTTCGAAGATATCGAATCATTATAAAACGATGCCATATCTATAGTCATTAGGAACTATCCTTTAAAGCCAGCCCGCCCTTGCACTTCTTCTATCTATAAATTGTCTTGGACTATAAATGATGCAGCATCAATTAGGCGGGTGGCCACACTGGCCACTACTCCCGATCATGATGGAGTCGCAGATAGCTCACGTGTGTGATAAACGGCCGCCATGACTACACTTCTTGCTTCGTTAAGATTTAGGTATTTGGTTATTGGCGAGGGCTGGCAAACGGATGAGATTCTTTCTGCTCTCTTTTTTTGCGTTCTGCTTGAGTTCTATTTAAGTTCTTTTTATTCTTTTGACGACTCGAATGGCGTAGTCGTAGTGAGGCTGCCTTACGTTCTTAGGGTCCTGGGTTCGAATCCCGGTAGGAGCAAATGTTTGTGTGATGAGCATGGACATTTGTTTCCGAATCATGGATGTTTATATGCATAATAAATATGTATTTACAAACAAAAAAGTATATAATAATATGTAGTATATCAACCATCTGGTGTCGACGACACAAGCCTTGCTTGGTGTGGCACTAGGTGGCGCTGTGTGTTAATGTCTAGCGATGTCTAGCTAGCGATATTTATTCTGATGCTTTGGCTTTTATGTTCATGCTCTAACAGCAGCTCCCCCAACTCTATTTTTGCACTCCGAATTTAGTTACAATATTACAGGTTTCCGTAGACCAAAATTCTATTCGTTACCGGAAAAACCTGTCTCAACTAGCTAAATATAGGTGGCCTTCGAAAATATAAGAACAATAAAGATCCGCAATTCGACCGAGATGAAAGCGACTCAGATCCCTTGTCAAACATTTGTAAGTCATCCGTCTGACAGACTTCAGACTATTTCACGTACAAACCTTTATTTTATTTTATGTGTTTGTTAAAGCAACCCTACGACTTCCCGGCAATGAATCACGCGTCATGTCTCGTCGGCGGACTTCGGGGGAGTTCGGCCGGTGGAAGCGACTGCGTTCGCTGCGCCCGCGCAACACTGCGCCGATTTCGAAAATAGAACGAGTTGACACACATAAATAATATTGCACAAATGAATATAGCACTAGTGCTATAAATATTTACAAACATTGTACTGAGGAGGATCCATCTGTCACCGTGGAAAATTCTCAATTAGGGTTTACTAGTGATAGGGTCATATCGTCTGAGGATGGCACAGGAGTCTCCGGCCTCACTTCAAATAAAAATTTAAACTAGAAAGTGAGACAACAGAAGGTACCATTAACAATATTTTTGTTAATCCTACCAACAGCAAGGTATCTTCTTGCACTCAATTAGTTAGTAAAAAAGGGCCTCAGCAGAACACCTTAAAATTATTCCACCAAAATATCCAAGGCATTTCTTCAAAATTATTAGAAATTGAATTGTTTTTAGAAAGTAGTAAGTTTGACATTATTTGTTTTACTGAACATTGGCTAAAGGATTACCAAATGCTTATTAATTATGAGAACTATATGGTGGGTAGCTGCTTTAATCGTAAAACTATGCTTCGTGGAGGTTCCCTAATATTAATTAAAAATAGTTTTAAATATAAGCAACGTAATGACATAGTAGGTCTCTCGGTTGAACATTGCGTCGAACTGTCCTGTGTTGAGCTAGATAAGCATGTAATTGTGTGTGTGTACAGACCCCCAAACTATCAAAACTTTTCCATATTTGAATCAATAATGGAAGATGTCCTGGCAAAACTTGCAGCCAGTAATAAATCTACAATATTTTGTGGTGATTTCAATATCAATATTTTAGAAGAACATTCAAATAGTGGTCGGTTATTAAATCTTTTTAAGTCATTTGACCTGACTAACGTTTTTGTTGAACCTACTAGAATCACAACATCTTCTGCTACTTGTATAGATAATGTTTTCTGCGATTGTGATTACTTAGATAAAGCCATAGTAAATTGTTTGCCGTCTGACCATAGCGGACAAACTGTAACTTATAGGTGTAATACACCATTGCAAAAAGTACAGATTAAATTTAGACCTATAACTTCTAGCAAATTAAATAGGTTTAATATTTCCCTACAGAACAAGTTAAGTGTTATGAGCCATGACGATATTAATATAAATCAATTTTATAATCGTTTCTTTTCAATAGTTCACACGGAATTCAACAAAACTTTTGAAAAGAAGACAAAAAGTATTTGCCCTAAATTCATATTTAGCGATTGGGCAACTAGAGGCATCAGAAAAAGTAGGGAAAGACTATTTGAGCTTTATGGCCTTAAGCCTTTTATTAACACTGAAACTTTTAACAAGTATGTTGCTAAGTATTCAACAATTTTTAGAAATACATGCAAGGTTGCTAAAGCCCTGCACATTAGCAACAAGATCAAAACAGCAGAAAATAAAATAAAGACAGTTTGGAAAGTCATAAATAACGAGACTAACAGGAAGAAAATACGTAACACTAGCTACACATTAGATACAGCAAGTGGTCCTAAAAGCTCTAATCAGGAAGTAGCTCAAGAATTTGTAAATTTCTTTACAGAAATACCATTAAAAACTACGGAGGCTCTAAATTCCTCTCCTGAAGTCTCAATGGGTTTATTAAAGGCGAATGTGTCTGGCTGCCTGGCTGAATTTAAATTTAAACACATTAACCCTATGGTAGTTATTAAAGCTTTCCGGCAAATAAAAATCAAACTGACCGAAGATCTATGGGGAATGTCTATCAAAGTTTGTACATCCATACTTGAGACAATAGCCCCATACTTAGCTTTAATTTTTAATCTATGTGTAGACCAAGGAGTTTTCCCTGATTTAATGAAATACAGTAAAGTCATACCTCTTTTCAAATCCGGGGACAGTAAAGATACTAACAATTATAGACCTGTATCCGTGTTGCCAGTTTTTAGCAAGGTTTTTGAAAAAGTAATGCTTGATCAAATGCTCTATCATTTTAACACCAACAGAATCTTACATGATCAACAGTATGGTTTCACCAAGGGACGTTGTACAACTGACGCCGGTGTAACCTTATTAAAGCACATATTTACTGCGTGGGAAGAGTCCCAAGATGCCATAGGAATTTTTTGTGATCTCTCCAAAGCGTTTGATTGCGTAAATCACGACACATTACTTTTGAAACTTGAGCATTACGGACTGGGTAAACTTGCACTTAGTTTGGTAAGATCATATTTGAATGATAGACAACAACATGTTCAGATAAATGGTGTTAATTCACAGGGTTTAAAAATAAAAATGGGGGTTCCACAAGGCTCAATATTGGGACCTTTCCTCTTTCTAGTATATATAAATGATCTACCCTATTTATTGAAAAACCAACCTCAAAATATGGTGTTGTTTGCTGATGACACTTCCTTAATTTTTAAGATAAACAGACGGGCACAAAATTTAGATGACGTGAATAATGCCCTACTTCAGGTCCAAAATTGGTTCACAGCAAACAATTTGGTATTAAATGAAAAAAAAACCAAATGCATAAGATTTGCTTTACCGAATGTTAAGGGTAGTGATTGTGATATATTATTGAATAATGAGAAACTTGAATTCGTAGATAAAACGGTTTTCCTGGGGCTTACGCTTGATTCAAGGCTACAATGGGGTTCTCATTTAACATCGCTTGCGGGGCGCTTAAGTTCAGCAGCATATGCCATTAGAAAAATCCGTCAATTCACTGATGTAGATACCGCTAGACTGGTCTATTTTAGTTACTTTCATAGTATAATGTCTTACGGTATTTTGCTATGGGGACGGGCTGCAGATATTGAGTCTATATTTATTCTGCAGAAAAGAGCCATCAGAGCTATATATAATCTTCGTAGGCGCGATTCTCTAAGGGAACTGTTTAAGGATATTGGCATTATGACGGTTCATTGTCAATACATTTACGAAAACATAATGTACGTTAGAAAAAATTTGCATCTTTTTGGTAAAAGAGGTGACAGACATAATTACAGTACTAGAAATAGGGACGAATTAGTTCAGCCAGGCTTTAGACTCGCTAAAGTAGACTCATCTTTCATGGGGTACTGTTTGAGATGCTATAATAAAATTCCACAAAGTATTCTTGAACTGAATGAGACGAAATTTAAAACATGCATTAAACGCACACTATGTAAAAAAGCATATTACAAGTTGAGCGATTATATCGCTGATAAAAATGCTTGGCTTAATGCTGGTCCTGCTCCACATGGACAGGGGCGCAAAAATTGATAGCATTATATGGTATAGTTGGAGCTGCTGAAGATTGTACTTAACTAACTTTGCATTGTATAGATTCAATGTTAGTATTATATAATCGCATAGCCCATATTGTGTGAGTACTATGTACTAGTAAGCTATCATTCACTGGAAACCTACGGCAGTTCTTGACTTGAATGTGCCCTGGCGGTTGAGAGTATGTCATGCTCACTCAAATGTCTCGCTGATGGTGGCGCGTTTGTCGGACCATTTAGTTCCCTTCAAAATGGTTGAGCTGAATGGTGCTGATCCATGCGTCATGTGCGTGAACGGGCGCTGTCAGTTGTGACTGGTCATCTCTTAGTCGCCATGGTTTATTTGAATTATTTTGTTTTTGAGTTGTATTTTATTTTTGTTTTGCTATGGACACTTTTAACGTGCACATCTTGCTACATTGTTCTCACATAATATACCATCTCAACATGAATGATGTAACCAAGATTTTGTAACAATATTTTGATTTAAAAGAGTGTCCATGGAGTTTCTTGCCCGTTCTTCTCCATAGAGATCTACGCTAGGGAATGGGCAACTACAGTACTTTCACAGTTTTTATGTCTTGTGACTGGGACTGTAGCTACATTTAATTTTCATCTTTGTTTCGACAATTCAAAAGTGCCTGTTATTGGCCTACTTGAAATAAATGCTTTGATTTTGATTTTGATTTTGATTAGCGTGATCGTAAATAACCAGAGCTTCAGTAAACGTCTAAATCCTCTGAGTGATTGACGTGGAACCATGAAACCTACGACAGAGTGTTGTCAGGTAATGTACTGGTGTAAAACTGTCGGTAGACTGATTTTTACTCCACTTTAATAATTTATGTCTTATTTTTCGCGCGCATGAGTGATTGATTGATAATTTTACGATGCATTTATTTATATGCGGACGTTATTATTTATTGCTGCGTTAATTGAAATAACATAATCAACTTTTAACGTGTTCAGCTGCCCCATGCAAAACACTTTTTTCTTTTATTCGGTTCCAAGCGGTTAGATTCCAAGACGCCGATCTTGACATCGTAGAAAAAAGGCTGGACGGATTATGATGAGGAAGATTTTAAAGGACTTCGTGTTATATTAGACATAGCAAGAGTAAATAAGTACGTATGTAAGGTAACCTATTTAAGGAAAACCAAATGCTTTCCGCATTACAGTCCAATCTGAACATACGACCGAACCGAAACGGAACTCATTCGCTGCAGCCACTTGGAATCAATACGGTGGTCGTAAAAGTTCTGGAAATACCCCGCCGGCCGAGTCACAGAACTATTTCGACCATTTGCTAGCCAATTGTTACGGATATACTACGTATTCTGTCGAAAAGGTGTGAGCAAACATCGTAAGGGAACCCGTATGTCTTAGAAACCAAAATAACGAAGACAATTGAAATCTGCCAGCCTACACTAAGCCAGCGTGATGGGTTATAAGTAACTCATTGACTCCCACAGAGAGAAGGCCTGTGTCCCAGCAGTGGGAACATTATTATGATGATTATGCTATACTACGTGTATATGTGTGGATAAATGATGCGCTATCATTGGAACTAGAGACCTGGAGTTTGGACCATGAAAGTTACAGGTCATCATTTTCTTAGTCTTTTTCGTAGCAATATTCGGCTTCGGGTCTTACCAGATGCAGCTGAATACCAGTATTTTATTTCTCCTACTGACCCCAATTACTGGGGAATGCGTAGTGGGTATTGGACTGCACTGTTTACGTCATAGGATTGGCATGTGACATTTTCTTTGAAACATAATGCTTCGTGAATGGAATGAAGAAAATGTTCAATTACTTGTTAAGTTATTTTCTTAAGACTCTTATGTTTGCCAGTATAATATGTAATTATATGTTTCTTCGAACACCACATGTTTGGAGAAGTTCGTGCATTAAGGGTGAAACTCCAAGGTAGCCCGCGAAATTCAAATTTTCTTACGTTTTTTGCAATTTGCAGGGCAGTGCTAAATTGTATGTTGATAAACGTATCGGTCGCGACTGTAAGACGTGTTAAGTTACAGAATTATAATCATCAAAATCATCAATACAACCCTCCAAGTTCATAAGAGTCGAAGAAGGACATGCGAATTTCATACAAACGTAGGTAATACCAAAATAATATGAAAATCAAATATATTCGTGTATATATTTCGATTGTATTATAGAATATCTATGTTTCCAAATAAATATTTTGAAAAGACAATGATATAAAGACGAGATATGAGGAATTTAAAATTTCTATAGAAAAAGTATTTTTCTCATATCTCTTGTTTTAATCGGTGTAAATTCAAAATATGTGTTTGGGAACCTATATATTCTGTAATCCAATCAAAATTAATACACACTAACTTAAGAATATGTTTAATTTACAAATTATTTTGGTATTACGTTTGTATGAAATTCGCATGTCCTTCTTCGACTCTTATGAACTTGGAGGGTTGTATTGATGATTTTGATGATTATAATTCTGTAGCTTAATACATCTTACAGTCGCGACCGATATGTTTATCAATATACAACTTACCACTGCCTTGCAAATTGCAAAAAACGTAAGAAAATTTGAATTTCGCGGGCCACCCTGACGCTTTTATTTCACCTTAAACAGTAGTTATTAATGAATAGTTTCCTTACGTGACCGAAGAACGGCAAGTCGATGACATAGTTGATTGGTACTGACCTGAAACAAGGAAAATTAAATCATTAGTTTATTTAGAACAAAATAAAATATTCTTCTTAAGTATAATGACGATTTAAAATGAATGAATGATTAGAATTAATAATAAACCCATGTAAGTCAAAATGCCGATAATAATGTTATATGAAATAACAGTTGAATTGAAATATAAGGCATAATTCGAAATCATTTATCAACATATCATTAAAAAAATCTAATTCAAAATCAATTCAAATCACCATAATTCACTGAAACTAACATGTTGCGTATTTGCAAAAGCTGGTACGGCCCACCAGAGGCCAAAACGCAGTACCATTGCCCTATAGGTAATTGTTGATTGGAGTGACGCCACCGCTTACGTAGTAATTTATTGACTGCTGTTCGATACATTCTCTTGAATCAGGAGTTACAGCCTACAGGATTGACCGATGACCTTAGGAACACAGTTAGGTCTATACATCTGGGTATACTTGGGCGATACAACACGCTACAGGAACGGGTGTTCGATGCAAATTAGATGGTTACTTCGGGTCTTTGACGGAAACTTTGGTTTCGGAAACTAACGTAGGGTGGAGTCGCTGTGAAGGGAATGTGCCGGGGCTGCGGAACATAAAGGGCGAGGAAGGAACATGGATGGGTTTTAGTCAGTAAAAGTCTGACTCTCCCTCCCGCTCCGCCCAGAGTGGGAGAAGTTATTAATTTGATGATTTCTCATCCGAAAAAAAAGGGTGGAGTGGCTGTGAAGGGAATGTGCCTTTATGACAACTCAAAAGTAACTGTAACTGCTACAATCTTACTAATATTAAATGCGAAAGTTTGGATGGATAGATGGATGTTTGTTACACAATCACGCCCGAACGGCTGAACGGATCTGGATGAAATTTGGCACAGCGATAAATTATAGCCTGTAATAGCTTATAGGCAAAACGGTTTATTTCTCCTCGCACATACACATCTGTTCCACGCGAAACAAGTAATTATTATCTGCTCGGTTTAAGAATTGACTTTTTTACCTCACTTGTCGATACTCGTATTTTGCAACATATTACATTTACAAATTCTATATAATTTCATCAAAACAATACCTATATGAGTAAACCATCAATATGTCCAACCTAACCGACCTAAACAGTCCAATTCTGCGAAACCTCACGTCATTCTCGACACATCTACACTACTACACTGTAAGTAGCAGAAATACCACGAAATTTACAAACTCGGTCACTAAGTTTACCATTAAGTGCACTGCCAATGTTACCCTAGTTAGCAAATAGATGCAAATGTTATGCATCCACATAACACGGGAACCCACTTAACGTTTGCAACGGTTTAAAGTGAACTTCAATGTAGGACCTTTAAACTTTGGTACATGCAATTAATAGTTGTTCGGTTACCTAGTTAGATGAAGGCACGTAAACGGGGTAGCTGTATAACTTGCAACAGTAGTTTGTAATGTAGGAAAGATATATGTTCCTATTAATAAAACTGAACGCGATCAACACGTCTAAACCGCGTTCATAAGCATCCAGTGTCTTATTTCGTGACGCTGACAGCATCTACACTTCAACCAACTTATCTGTGCAGGCGGAAAAACATAGAACTAAAATAAATGTACCAAGTTTGACATGTCGATGCATTTTTGCTTGACAAGCAGCGCCACCTTGAACTGCAAACCTGAAGTAGTCATACTGTACAGTGAGTAGCAACTGAGTACAGTTTTATTGTTGAAATTCGCACTTAGAGAAGTCTACCCTAATTACAGAGATTAGTAGGTCACTACTTCGTCATACATAAGTAGAAAAGTTCTGAATATTCATTCATCATTCAATTAATTGTACAATATATTTTCCTTAAACAAATATTTCTGGAACTCTTGCCTTCTAAGTCACAAACAGGATATCTCGAAAACTGTCTAATTGGTACTGATTAGTTGCGCGCAGCCCTACATGAAAGCAAAATTAAATTCAGACCTACATAACGGAACTACAGTTGATAAGCAGACATGTTTCTTTCAGAAAACTATCATAATGAAGTCTTTCACAGCCTTGTCAGTCATGCTAAATATTTTCACGGTCCGTCGCTTCTCCAAGTCGTGTTTGACTAACACAGACTTTCAGATTTTTATAATATTTAGTATGTAGGCCAACGAAATGACGTCTAGCCGTGTTGATGTCAGTTACCATTATCTGTCAGCTGTCATAAAAAATGACATAAATAAAACTAATTTCTTTGAGTAACAGACACTACGGTTTTTATTTTTATCCACTGCAAGGTCAGGTGAGTCATATTTAGCTTTTTTAGCACAGGTAATGTTACTCGTACTTGTGTTGAAACACTTTCGCTAGATTCTAATTCTTAATGCAAAAAGTTTAAGTAGTTGTCAGCAGCTTAATGCTGGCCGAATTTAATTATGTTCTTTTAAGCCGAACTTCTTCTTTTTGGGATTTTGAAACGTCTAACAGTTTTGACTTTTGTTTAATTTATGGTAATTGTTCGAAATTTGAACTATACAGACGTATCTTTGAAATCAACCAAGATTTCAAAGATAATGTCTGTATTATTAAGACACAAGATAATAAAATATGACAATATAATAGAGTTTTGCTCACAATGACTTTAAATCAATCTCGACCTCTGAACTAGCCTTAGTAGGAAAATCCTTCAGTCGTAAATTCGCTATCCTAAATCCTGGTTTACGACCACGTCGGTGACATTTAAGTACTTTATCAGATACACTTCGGAAAATACTACCTTCCGACAGTACTAACTTACTCGTGTATTTATTAAACACCCTTTTAGGGTGTGGACGTAAACTGACTTCTGTTTTTAAAGTTGTTATACACTAATTGGCTAGTTACTACAAACATGAAATTATCACGAGATTTTGGACACGGCAACCGCCTCAATATTTTATAATTTTTCGATATCGACGTTTTACCTTAAAGCAGATATTACTCAAGTTCATGATGATCTATCTATCCGCACAAGTAACGTCTTTTTTTTCATTGGGATAGTCAAAAACTGCAGAACGCCTTCTACGATCCTGATAGTCCTTGTTCCTCATACATCTGGTCATACATGATGATGATTTTGATATAATTCCTAAATGGTCTCTTATTAAACCCACAGGAATCCATTTTCTACATTGGCCCACACGACTTCCTATTTCGAAACAACATTCTAAATTCAAAAACATTGAATTTCCTACTTTCGCAGGATGTAACATCCCACGGGGGCAATCATTTCATCATTCATATCATCAAGAAGGTTCGCCATCATTTCTCGCGATAAGTGTTGGACTGTATTCTTAATGATTTAATGTGTGCGTATTAATGTCAAATGACCCGCGCGTTGGAATGCGGAATGGCTCCGCGCAATTGATATTATCCACTTAACAGCTACTGTTGATCTGCTTGGCGGTTGGTTTAAGTGTAAAGGAGAAACGTCAACACGGTTTAAAGGTTGCAAAGAACACAATCTCTTTGTATAGCTGTTACTCAGACATTTTAAGTCGATGATAGCAGGAGAGACAAATAAATAAGGTGGGACAGACTTCAATTTGGGTCTTGGGCCTTAAAACGCTTTTCATTATGACATTTTCACTTTTTGACATTTTTAAAAAAAGTCTATCTATGCCATATCGCCAATGCAATTATGTTCTATCACAATTACGCGGTTTCTAATTCTCGGGATCCATTACAATCTTGTCACTTACACCACTCATCTGCGCAAGCGGCGAGTGTGAGCATCATACGTACATACATTATGTCGCAATATGATGTAGGGCTTGATGGCATAACCGACGTCTGATGTATGTATGAAAGTCGAGTGTTCTGTACCGAATCGTGCGAAACTAATCGACATTATAGCTGTTTAGCATTGCGTGTGCGTTAAAATCACATGCACTTCGGTTTATGAGAAGCGTATATATAGATTTAGTACATTATTTTAGTTGTTATACTTGATTTATGTAACACTAAAAGTTGAATGGACCGCTTTATCATCTATTATAAGCTCTGCTTATACTAGGAGTAAATAAGGATTAATTTAAACCAGTCATAATTAAGTTTTGCTGAGGAAATATAAATTATTTTAGCAAGAAGTGTGTGCAAATACTTTGTTTATTTTACAACTTTGTTTGTTAAGACTTATTGTTCATGAACTTATCTGTCGTAATAAAAACGATGCATCGCAATTTAAACGACGGCAATTAAGTTGAACGATGAAAAATCCGACACCAATAAGACATTACGCGACCGATGAATCTAGGGCGACAATAAATCGACGTGACACTCCATCCGTTGCGCAAATGTCGCACGGAGGGAGAAAGTGACGAGTACTCTCCTGTAAAGGAACCTGCGACCCTATTTCGAATCGAACGTTTTGAGAATAGAGCCCTTTGAAAAGTGTGACGTCCATTGTCGAAGTCGAGTAGCGATTTTTCAAATTAAGAAATATGACCGTCATTTGTTTCTCTTAAGATAGATTTGTTCCCCAATGAATTTAAATGCGGCAGTAACATTTAAATTTTTATTGTCACCGTAACTACAGTCTTTACGCCATTCGGAGTAAGATTACCTGTCTTAAGTCATATAGACATAAAGCACAATAAAATCTTATTTATTTAATACAATTCCTGTACAGCGAACGCAGGCACGCGGTGGAATGAACTAGTTTGCTCGTAATTTAGAGCTTAGAAAGCAAAACTTGTGGTGCCCTTCGTACTGTGGTCAATAAATAATATGGACCGGTCATTATCCGTCTTTACTCCAGATAGTGATGTGACACTAATTCTCATTGTTGGTTTAACTGAGGACTGAGATATTGTACCGGTTTGCAAGAATTGCTGGGATGAAAGTTTTAGAGTAGATTAGATGTGTATTTTATGCGATACAAGACTGCTTATGGAAATTTATTACAATGGAAAGTACAGCAGCTGATGTATTGGTTGCATTCTTTATTAGTATAGTCGCTGATGACCAATGGCAAGACAGCCAACTGTCGGAGGATATGACACAATATTTGACGTCTTATTTTCGAGTAGACCCAGAAAGAGAAGGCGCGATGTCTTCTTTTTCTTTGCTCACAAACGCATCGGGAGAGTATAGGCTTATAGTACTTATCGTTTCGAGTAGATGGTCCCATTTTAGAACAGTTGAGCCCAGTGGCTGTCCACGTTATAAGCAGCGTCATTGGTGATCAATTGGTTCTCAATTATGCAGTTGTATAAACACTTAGGACATTCCTATAAGTTGGTTCATGTTCTGAACAGCACCGCATACACCTAATAAGTTGGACAGGTCTATAATCCCCCAATTTACCAACTTGTATTACAAAACGTTTTCATGTATTACATACACTAGAACAAAATTGACGTCAAACTCAAGTATTTGAGCTGAAATTATTTAGTGAATCATATTCACAGACAAATAAAACACTCCAAATACTCGTACTTGTGCTCGTAACTCGTGTTTTATCAAAGGAATAGCTTTGGGAGCACATTAAGACAGGTGTGGCTTTTCTAACAATACATTACATTATGTACTACTGATTTATGTATATGCTTGTGTGTGTTCATCTTTATTTTATGCTTAGTTGGGATCGGAATGACGTTGATAGTCCATTTGGGCTTTAGTAAACGTAATAAGGTTTTTATTCTGACGTTAATTTGGGCTTTACATAAAGTTTGCTTGTAATTTGTAGTCTCTTAGGCCACACACGTTGAGGAGATAGTTTATTTTGGACGTATGTGTTCCCAGTTCCCTTATTCTTGTTCGCGTAACCTGATAAGAGCTATTTCAATTGTTATTTCTGTAAGTTTATAAGAAACGATTGAGGAAATGGCGGGGAATAGTCAGATATGGTAGTTTATTGTCATCGTTACTGCAAACTATGTATTGGGAATGTACAAATTGTACAAGCTATTTCATCAACTGAAGACATAAAAATAACAAAGAAATGTGTGAAAGCTCAGCTTTGTTACCTTAACATCCTTTTAGGTCCATGTTCACCAAAAAAAGGAGGGTTGGATTATCTAAAAACAGCTGTTTAAAACACATTTTTGTATGGGAACATGTCACAGTGACAGCTGTTTTTAGATAATCAGACCGTTATCTTTTTGGTGAACATGGACCTTGAACTTTTAATAAACAATCAGTTGTTTAAAATGATTACTCATTAAGTCAAGATTTCTCCAGTAGGTACTAATGCGAAAACTGTGTCGGAATAATCGGACGATTTTTCGGTATTACGTTTGATCGTAAAAATAGTAAGTAATAATAATATGTTGCCGCCACCGTAGCCGCGCCGCGACGCCGCCGGTTCGTAAGGCTACATTCACAACAACGGGTTATCTCCCTAGTTAGTTACCATACCAACAGTGAGCAACCAGAGGACATAGGCCAGTTCTCTAGTGGTAATCACTCAAACATTTTTGTATTGTATTGTACAACGGGCTGGTGTCCGCAACTCCACGTCAAAGCGCGTATTTTGCGTATGGACTTATGGGCTATAATCCACCACGCATAAAACTTTTAGTATTTTAACAAGATTATGTCGATCCTGTTAGATGTTGAGGGGCTCGTGACTAAATAATGACAGTTGATCGGGTTGATCCTAAGGTTAAGCTGCGCTTGCCTAGGTCGTTCTGTGGATGGATGACGACCACCCATTACGTACCAAGTTTCCTCCGTGCTTCGGAAAGCACGTTAAACAGTTGGTCCCGGTTGACTTTTATAAATCTTTGACAGTCGTGTGACATTAAGTCATCAGTGACCTGAAAATCTGACAACTAGTCTTACTAAGGGGTACGTTAGTACCCCCTAACTGGGTTGTGGAGGGCAGATAGGTCCTAGTTGCTCCACATAAAATTCTGGTATTCAGTAAGTTCTAACCGGATGGTTAGACTGGAAGCCGACTCCAATATAGTTGGGAAAGGCTAGGATGATGATGATGAGTTTGACTGATCCTTCGTACAGTTGGTATCGGTATCTGTCTGACCAAGTTGGTGTGAACACAACCTAAAGCACAGTATTACGCAAGCGGTAATATGAACTTTCATTACGGTCAATGTCGCAGTGTGTCGAAGAGTTATGTTTATTTTAGAAGGGGCGGGATTGAGCGATGTCCTTTGTTATTGGGGCCCGAGGTTCAAGGATACAGGTGTGTAATATTGAATTATTGACGGGTTATTGACAGGTGACTAACACGTAAACAGTTGCATAGTATGTCATGACATGATGTCCCTCTTAAATTTTTCGATTTTGAAATGTTTGTGTCGTCTTTTTGATTAAAAAAACCTTGAAAAAACACAAAACTAACCAATTCGGTATAGACCTAAAGGCTTGCTGGAACAGCGAAAGTCTGATACTGTCACTATTGCATGGCACCAGTAACTACTGGCGATACTTGTACTAGTAAGTATGCAAACCTTTTCTTTTCTGAGACAAATTTAAAAGGTAAAGTGAACACCAAAATTAGCATTGAAAGTGCATTTCCTGAATTTCCGCCAAACCGATTCTGGACCTTTTCACTCACTAATGGATGATATAACGTGTATTTTCTGACATCCATGGCCGAATAAACTAGATCTCTTCCAGCGGTGACCTGTATCTACGTCAGGCAGAACTCATCATATTCCATCAATGACAACACAGCATTACAAATGAGTTCTTCAACATTATTATCTCATAAAACATGGTCTTTGACCAATCGAGTCGTTTAGATATCAGATATCAGGCTGTGTCCCAGCAGTGAGCATTTCAGGCGATAACTAAGTAAGCGTAGACCAATGGCTAGTAACAAGTACCAGGCACACATACTGCGCAGGAAGTTGTTCCCTATAAAAAAAAAAACTCCGGTAAGCGGGATCAGTCCTCTCATTAATCACTCCGAATGTTTAATAAAACGTAACGCTGGTGGTGTAATCAAACGGTGACGGATAATCTGTCACTCGCATTTGTTTCGTGTAAGCCTCAATGAGATCGTTCACCTTTCGCTTTTGTTAGCATCTGAGACCGAAGGTTCTGTTGAGGCATTGAGGATCCGGGGTTGCGGGCCTGTTCGACCGGGGTTGCGGGCCTGTTCGAAAGAGATACCGCGGCCCCGGAACATAAAGGGCGAGGAAGGAACATGGATGGGTTTTAGTCAGTAAAAGTCTGACACTCCCTCCCGCTCCGCCCAGAGTGGGAGAAGTCATTAGATGATTTCCCAACCGAAAAAAAAAACAAAAAAGGCATTGAGGATAGTTATGACTAAAAAGGATGTAATGACGCAAGGCAAATTGAAAAATTCATACGGTTGGTTGTGGTACTCTAAATTCCAATATACTTTTCTTTTGTATTGCTACACTAACACAACCACAACAAATAAGTATTAATTAAAACACACAAAGTCACGGTCTACAACGAGTACAGTATAGCAAGCGGATGGAACGCCTTTAATCATGAAACTCTTTCAGCAAGCTTTAACTTAGAATGAAAGGTGCCATGTCGCCGCTCCACCTTTGAGCTTGAAAGTTTTCTTTTTATGGCAAGCTTTTGTAAGGGTTATATTTCTGTCTAGACGCTCTAGTACTTTGGCTTTATTACCCAGATTGAAACATGCAACGGTAGCTTTAGAGTTTCCTAAATTTTCAGTAGCGTGTCAGTTTTTATGGTGGTAAGAAATAGTTTCTCATACCTACTACTGTTTATTAATTTATTTAAATCTAAAAAAAAAACGCGAAATTGCGGGTTTTACTCGATGATGTTATTATATGTTATTCTTTCGTTGCTTAAAATAACAATTACTTGTTACAAATAGTTCCTTTCCTCTACTTCAATAATAATAGAACGATTTTTTTTTCTTCCCGATGCATGCGAAACATTTGAGCAAAAACACACGGAAACCTGATTTCATGATTTGGGACCTCGAATTTGTAGGTCCTATTGAATGTGTACCTTTATGGACAATCAACATTTTTTGTCATCTCACAAATATCCTACTTTCATAATAATATAATGCTTTTTCGTTATAATTATGCCTTTTTAAGGAAATTGTACAATAAAATTAGAGTAACACCAAAATGTAAAAGATTTTTAATATACTCGTATCAATGGTAAAATGTTTTGGCACCTCGTTATAAACTGTTGCGATCAGTCAGGATTCATCAAGAAAAGTCAGATTTTAACCACGACTGTCTCGTTGGTAGAGTGGTCGTAAGCGTGACTGCGCAGCTATGCATGAGGTCCTTCTTTCGATTCGGGGTCGCCCGGTCGGTCTCCCGGGTTTTTTCGTCAGGAATAGGGTAAAAACGAATTAGTCCGTCAGGTAGATTATTAAAAAATATTTGACCCGTATTTTTTCTTTTGTTATGTAAATCAAAATTGCCGAAGATATGACGCTTTTAAAATTCTCAATACGTCACGCCTAGGTATAATTTGTAGCGAGTTCTGACATCACGAGACCCCACTCCCGAGTTTCGATGCTTTATATCTTTGTCAATATTCATTGATTTACAAAAACAAAAAATATGTGTCCATTATTTTTCAATAATCTAACTGACGGACTAAATAGATTTGTATTTTTTTGATACTATCGTTATGCCTATATTTCTCGGGATTACAGACTTGATGTCATGTGATTTTGTCCACAAGTTCATCTATTCCTATAACTACGTTGATAGACAAACTGGATCAATCAAAGTCAGGCAGAAGCATATCTTTAACTGATAAAGTTCTTCTAAGCCCAGTTTAAATGCAAATTGCTCGAATAAAATCACACAGGATATACAACAGACAAAAATACACGTGCAATCAAGAACGTCTGGCACAATTATAACATAAAAGTCATTAATAAAGCGTGTGTTTAATTAGTGAAACTATGTGGGGGGCGTATGTCGAGAATTAGTTCCAAGGTTAAAGTTTTTTTTTTTTACTGGCCAAGACTTGGCTTGCCTCCAGGTAGTGGCTGGCGTTGATTCATGCGGGTCTAGAACTTGTAATTAATATTAGAAGAGTAATTACCGTTTCCTATTCCTTACTAAGTGACACCTAAAAACGTGCCGGTGGATTTATAGCTTAAGGTGCAAAGCCGAGGGTTGAGTTCCCAACGGAGAGTTAAAAACTCTGTATTCTTAAGGCATTTGTTTAGTGTTGGTGAAAACGGATATATTCGTACTAGATTTATGAAGTCTTGTTGACGTTTTTATAGTACAACAGTTTAACATTATTTCCTTTGCTTTAAGTAGTTATTATTCTTGGTTTAATTGGAGCTGCTGATGATTTTCGAGCTTGTTCTTGAAGTAGGTAACCTTATTCTCTTCTCTTTTTTAAGTTTTTGTCCAAATTTAAATTTATATGGCCGGTATGGGCTAGATTGTTATCTTAATTTTACGTGAGACATGACGTTAGGTATTTAATCAAATTGATTAAATGATTTTATTCATATCGATGTCATTGAAAGGCATAACATGTTTTATTATTTATTTAATTTGTTGAATAGTTTGCAGAGCTTATCGGAAGTGCCATAACGCATCACACTCATCGTAAAAAATAATTTGTAATAATTCCATCAAATCATAATGGATGCATGCCAATAAAAAAGCCAATGAGAACAACGTGTATTAAAGAACCTACTTCGGAATGTCTCACACTGATTTCGCTCCAGGTCAGTCCAGGGTAGCCCGCGAAATTCAAATTTTCCAACGTTTTTTGCAATTTGCAGGGCAGTGCCAAGTTGTACGCTGATGAAAACATTGTTCGCGGCTGCAAGAAATATGCAGTCACAGAATTATAATCATCAAAATCATCAAAACAACCCTTAAAGTTCATAAAAGTCGAGGAACGAGTTTTTCACGGTCAAAGTCGTTGAGTGAAAAACAAGAAAATTAGAATATCACGGGTCACCCTGACGCTTTCACCTTAAAAAAAGAAAAAAAATGCAGTTAAAATCTTCAAAAAAATAAAATTATATCCAACCTGAACTAACTTTAAAAACAATCAATTTATGATAATTGAATTAGCTCGTAATCACACAGCGAAGAACCAAACCAGAATCGATAAAACTTATTAATATTTACCCACTAATTTAAAGTAACAGGTCGTTAATCTGTCAAAACATAAAATACAGCAAATAAATCTGCATAAAATAACTAATCCTATTATAAAAGATACGTATCTAATATTCTAATATCATAATCATAACAAATCGCAAATAGTCGTGTCCATGCATTTAAAAACGCAATTTATGCTAATGTTAGGATCTAAAATCGATAAAAGAAAACGACTTTGATGCCAATCATTTAAAAATAAAAACATGAAACATTTGTTTTTATTTTTATTCAACATTTCTTCACATAATTATATTACATGTTTAAATACCTATTTCTTTAAAATTCTTATATAAAAAAAAATACAAAAAGTTGTGGTCCGCCAGTCGAGAGCAGGGTCCAAACTACTTTTTTATTTTTATTATTTGCTTTATTTTTAGTAACTAGTGCTTTACTAATTACATAAAACTAGTATCTTTTACTAATTACATAAAACTAGTATCTTTTACTAATTACTACTTTTATTAAATATCCCTTTTGGTTTATTGGTTTTCTTTGAGGTGCAATACTATCATATAAAATATCATCCAAATCTGCCAGCAGCAAAACCATTATGTACAAACTGACTAACAAAACACTTTCGCATACATAAATTAGTATGGATTTCTCATTACATAACATTAGTTAATTTTGTCTGGACAAGAAACGAAACGGCGCCAAAATATTATTTATGTAACATTTCTTTTTTAAATCCGGCCCGCGTCTGTTCATCAGCTGTTATATTAAATGATGATTTGATGTGATAGCAGCTTCCTTTATGTATGACATAATTTGAACAGTTTTACAAGTTCAAAGGAGATCGCTTTATTTATTCAAATTAAGATGTGTTACGATTTGTTTGTGGCTATCAAATGAGAGAAAAGTTACGATAAGAGTAAAGGAAACTGAGAAGCGATAAAGCTTTTTGATGAAAACGTTTTTATTTTTAATAAAACTTGTAAAACACAGAATATTGCGAGTATTACTTGTCTTTTTCATCAAACTGATTTAATTATCTTGAGATATTCTAGCCTTAATTACTTTGCATAACAACAAATTAAAATAAACACTTCCTTAAAATTGCAATCATAAATTAAAAGAGAGAGGAGTAACAATTACAGCCACTTGCATTATTAAAACTGCTTTAATAACAGCATTGCAATATACTTAATATTCACACCAATGCAACAAAAATAACGTAACTTAAATTTAATGAAACGTTCATCATCATCTACCTAGCCTTTTCCCAACTATGTTGGGGTCAGCTTCCAGTCTAACCGGATACAGCTGAATACCAGTACTTTACATGGAGCGACTGCCTATCACCACAACCCAGTTAGTACTGGGTAATACGACACCCCTTGGTAAGACTGGTTGTCAGACTTTTTGCCACTGACTACCTGCAACGTCTGTCAAAGATCTACAAATGACAGCCGGGATCAACGGCTTAACGTACTTTCGGAGGAAACTATACATATACCTAATGGGTGGTCATCCATCCACAGGCTAACGGCTTAACCTAAAGATCGACCCGCGCGGCTATTTTTATTTTTTAGCCACGAGTTCCTCCAAAGCAAATAACGTGTTAGTGTGTAACAAAATACAAGAATAACGTAACATAACAGATACTATAATATTGTAACGTAGCTGTAGTATAGTACGGTTAAACCCAGCAGAGACCATATGGCGTCGCGAAAGCCCACGGACTTCGATCAAAGAACAGATAATATGGCAGAAGACACGGTTGATCCAATTTGGAAATTCAGATAATTTCCAAAAAAACCTAAAAAGAAAAAGATGTTGATAGAGTAGATTGAGAACTTACTCGTCTTTAGCGGATAAAAAATATAAATTTAGAAGAATAGAATAAAGGAAGACCCAGGCCCAGGACAAAACTGCGTGACGAGCTGGACTCTTACCAAAAGGCCAATCCTTTTGGTAACAGTCCAGTTCGTCACAAATAGCCAAAGACAGCTAGATCTAGAAGGAAAGAGGGAAGGGAGGCCTGCAGAGACACGTTAGGCTCATAATAATAAAGCATAATCAGATCAGAGAAGAAATAAGTCCGTCCAGCCTCATTTAGTAACCCTTTTTTTTTCTGATGGGAAATCATCATATGATTTCTCCTACTCTGGGCGGAGCGGGAGGGAGTTTCTGACTTTTACTGACAAAAACCCATCCATTCTTATTCTTAAGCCCACCCATCCATGTTCCTTCCTCGCCCTTTATGTTCTGGGGCTACGTTATCTCTTTCGAACAGTCCCGCAGCTCATTTAGTACCCCTGCCCTTCACTACTGGGCAAGATGTTGCCTTGGCTAATACTAAATCTGTTTGTTAATTATTAATCAAGGAACCTTAATTAAAGACAAATAGCTGATGCCCGCGGCTTCACCCGCCTACAAATTATATACTTAAACGTTTCTCGAGAACCACTCTATCCATTGGTGAAAACTGCATGAAAATCGGTGAAGGGGTTTTTGAATTTATCGCGATCAGACAGACAGACGCGGGAGAGGACTTTGTGATATCATATGTAGTGATATTGCATTGCACATTGCAAGACTTCTGAATTTCACTTGATTTAGCGAGTAAACACGAAGAAATAGTGTCAAAACCTACACGCCCGGAGCTCAAATGAATATTTATGACGATCACACTATACCTTGCACAAGTAGAAGTTTACACCAAAAATGGGTAAGAATCTTAATGTCTTCATTACGCTAGCTTTGGCGAGAGGATAGACACAGCAACGCCTTGTATGATGCAACATCGAGGTCTATGGGTATTTATTTAGATTAGTGGCTAGAATTTTAAGGTTAGTCTAACTATATTATCTAGAAAAGGTATTTTCTAGACATGGCTGATATAATTAATCTGTAGATTCGCCTAGAAAATAACCTAGAATAGTTTTGCCTATTTTAGTTCAAAGACTTGGAAATTGGAGAGTAGACTCAGGGGAAATGCGTCAATAAAACCAAAACTGCGCACAAAACTGGAGCAATTTCACGAAAGACGAATAAGTTACTCTTTAACGTCCGTAAAACATTGCATTTATTGGCTCCAACCATCTGTTTTGGTCCGAAATAGCGGCTCCACAACAAATTCCATTGATAAAGTGCAACATTACCACCTAAGTAAGCTCTACTAGTAAGGTAAGAGCACCTACTATCGTCACGTGCTGCAATACTGATTTGTTCTTTCGTCAAGAACTCCGATACCATATGTCGAACCCTTTCAAGTCAAATAAGGTTCTATAATAACTTGGATAAAGTCTAAATTCAGGTGTAAATCCCTTAGTTAGTGGGCACACGCTTGCCAGTTACAGTCGATACAGTGGCCGGCAATTGGTAGCAACTTTACTTCAAGTCTGATTGATGGATAGGCTGACAGCCATGACCAGGTGTGTGGAACTGAGGAGAAGGTTTCTCTAGAAACTGTGTGAGATAATAATTGTTTTTGCAATGTTGCGACATGTCTGATTGTAAAATATCTGTGGACAGTGACATTAACGAGGTCTTTCACCACAGAATTATGTGTGTTTAGGGCGAGTATAGACGTGACGAACATGTTAAACAAGTTTTGACGTCCGATAACCGATTGTTGTATGTCACTTTTATTTTGCAACCAAGTATAGGTGTATGTATGAGCGTGGATGAGGTAAAAGGAGTATGTAAGGCCTGGTTTCCACCAAAGCGGAGACGAGCGAAGGAGACTTGCGGAAATCGACCAATCACATAGTCTACATCGCGTCTCTCGTCTCTCTTGCGATTGGTCGAATATTGCACACTTCTTCTCCGTTCCGCTCGTCTTCGCTTTAGTGGGAACCCGGGCCTAAGAATAGTAGTAGTAGATGATGTCCTCCCTACCCCATTATTTTATTATTTATTTATTTATCAAAGTTGGTAAGTAGACTTATAAACTAAGCCCCACAAAATCGTTGTCATGGTTTGACTGTGGGGTCGGACCTTGAGTTTTGTTTATGTAAGTTTAACAAGCTATTTTGTGATCTTCGAAATATTAATTTGAATGAACCACTAATTAATTTAATTAAACCAAAAACACGAACACCAAAAACAGTATGTAAAGATATTTTATTCACCCACCATTAAAAACAGTCACAGGAAAACCAAAATTAAGGTAAACTCGGTCAATAATTGATCAATAGGTTCAGTTCCAGTAAGTGGGTAGATAGATATAATAGAAAGCTAATCTGCGCGATCAATCGGTTGGGGCGCGACGCGTGCGCAGCGCCGGCGCAGGTGACGAGAGCCAGCGAGTGCGCGGGAGTTGACAGGCGTTGCAGGTGTGGATAGAGATAAAGTAGGGATTGGTGTTGATTACTTTCCAGCATACGGTAAATTGGTGGTCCTTTTTGGCTAAATAATTATTGTTAGTGTCTCTTCCAAGGTTATCGACGTAGCCCGAAGAATTGCCAAACTTAAGTAGCACCGCGATAACCTGGTAAAGGTTGCTGGAATCCGCTGGATGCGAGTCGAACGGGTCAATGTGGCGACACTTGGGGGAAGCCTATGTCCAGCAGTCGTCGACGTCTTTCGGCTGAAATGATGATGTTGCTCTTCAGATGATGATTATTAGAAGAAAACATGCCGTGCTAACCCCAAATGTATAAGACAGGAGAGTGATGAAGTTAGTGACGATCATGTACAGTCAGAATAAGAAAGAACAACAATAAAACATGGTTTTGAGAAAATGACATCGCTCAAAACAAAGGAAGTCTATTGATTCACCTACGCCTATGACGTAGCGTTAATCAGGTGATCCAGGAGTAGTTGGGGAAGAATAGCCAGCGCAGCAATTGAGTCATGACTAAGCACAATTAGACTAACCAAAACCGCAACTCTGGTTTCTTAATTTATGCCTGTTTATATCAGTGAAACTGTGAAGACAAACTGCGGAATGGCTGCCCATATAAGAGAAAAGGATGACGCACTTTAGATCATGCCGAGTGTCGGCCGTAGCACAATCCATTGTCCGTTGCTCGGTAGCGGTTCGGAAGCGCGACTGTGTCCATACAAAATTGCACGGTCGACACTCGGCTCGGATCCGACACAGTCTAGCGTGAGTCAAGCTTAATTAAAAAGGGGATTACAAAGATCAAAAATTAAGGTTTGCTCATTTTCCGTAGAATGTTTATGACTTAAAACTGTTGGAAAGTAGGTCGGATAAGCGTCGCGCGTCGGTTGTGCCTTTTACCCTATACGGTGCGCCAGTTTCCGCTCTCAGCCTTCAAGATACGGCTTTAATCAAAAACAGTTCCCATCTTTAAGGACTGAAAAGATTAGGTACATTTCAGTGCGTAAAAATTAGCCTTGGTTTTAGGAGAAATTCACCGATGAATTGAGCGCGATCAGCATGTCTAAATTGCGATCAAAAGCTGGCAGTGTTATGGTATATTCATCATTATGGTTTAGAGATGTGAAACTGCGGAGTTTCGATACCGACGAAATATGTATTTTATGACAACCGCTCATCTCATGATTACACAGCTGATTTCTTGGAAAATATTATTATTCTAGTCCTTTGAATTTATTTACAAATGTCCTCATTAAAATTTTAATGGTAATTGCTGTTTCGTCCTCCCAAAAGGTTTCTTTCCCAAATAACAAACTTTAGGTGTGAGTGACTCATGAATAAAGACCGCATAAATACAGCGTTGGACATTACAAGATTACTATCTTCATAAATATTATCACAAATATTTATCGGTATGAGGAAATTGACTGTTTGATTTCGCAGCAATAAATTCATAGTCGGAACAGAATACTGGTATCTAACAAAGTTAATTGGTCAAAGCGTTTAACCTTTAAGAACTCGAAAATTCAATTTGGCTTATGTAAGATGGTCGTTACGATACGTACTAATTCACTTCATATCTGTCGGTTGGATACAGTATAAAGAAATTATTATTGACTGAATATAGAGCACTGCAATTAGCTGGTTTTTAAGGGAGGAGTCGGTATAAGAAACTGCTCACGTCGCTTTGACAGAAACAACTTAATTCAGAGCAATTACGATCACACCGTGTATAAAGCTCACGCATAATTGCTTCTAGACGCCGTGTATTAACTAGTATCGATTAATTACTGATCGTTTTATATCGATACCGAGTATCTGAGTAGACACAACACTAATCGGTGGACCATTTGGAATGTAACGAGCGGCGATAAAAATTGTAACACGTGTTTTATGTTGAACAAAGGGTTTGAAAGAATGTTGTTGCGCAAGAGCAGCTTATTGGACAGTTCAAGACCCTGCTGCGCGAGTGACATTAAACGTTATAGTGTTCTATTCTGTTTGACGTGAAGGATGGTAGTAAAAAATCTGGAGTGAAGTGTCGGGCGGTTCCTTTTTAGTTTACATTGCAAAAAAATTGCTGCGACATAAACATTGAACAAGTCACACCTACCTACAGTCCTACAATCTTATTTCCTATATATCTTTTTTTTTTTTGGTGTGGCTCCTACAATCTTGTTAACTCTTTTCATGAGAACTTGTTGATAATATTGCCACATTTTCGGTCTCTTTTGGTATATAGCTGGCTGGTTACAAAATTAAGTTAAATGGTCAAACAGAGCACGTAGGTCACAGATTTATTATTCTATTTCCTAATTTAAAACAGTTTTTTTGACAGAGCAATTCAAATTATGGGTGGCCAGTTAAATAATATAAAACCGTCTAGTTTAAACTTTAAAAAGAAATAAAAGCATAATGGGCAAGTTTAGATGAAAATCACGTACGCTACAATTTTATTTTCAACAAAGAACCAACAGTTTTTCCCTGAAGGGCAAATATTATGCAAAGTGACTTTAATCTTAGTAGAGCGGCAGCTTAAAAACTAGTGTTTAGTGTCTTACTTCCGATATTTTAACGATATTGAAACTATCGCTTTAGGCCCGGTTCTCACTAAAGTGGAGCGGAGAAGAGATGCTCCGCTTTGCGAGGATGGACCAGTCACATTGGTTGAAAACATACATTTACGCGGCATGCCACAACTACAAGCGTCGCCACCCGTCCACGCTTCGGCGGCTGCCGCCGATGCGTTGTCGACAGGTGGCGACCGGCTGCAGTTTATAGTCTGCCATTGGCAACGTACCGCTCGTCTGTAAGAACGCTTACGTACGGTTTACGTACAGGCAGTAAGTCGCTGACGCCACGACCTACTTTCGTTAATTCATTTTATATACTTTAAAAATACTAAACGTTAGTTGACCATTAGCTACCACAGCGATAATACCACGGATTAGCATCCAACATTATTTTGTAACTTTACATTAAACTACTTGGGATCATGAAGTCTGTGGTTTTCGTCAACTCACCTCACTGCAACTTGACCACTCTGAGCCGTACATAAAAAGTGGTCCTTCGAGCCGGATTCATCGGCGCAGGAGCAAGACACGGCGAATTACGTACTATTGTTCAAATTATGAAAGAAAAAACGAATTTTCTTTTAAATAAATTAGGCTGACGTTCCTTCCAAAGTATCTTCTATCTACATTATGATTTTTCCCAAAGCGCAAATATTTTCCAGTGACTTTATATGTGATGCAGCGGTAGCTCAAACACCAAAGTATTTAATTAGAGACTAACTTCCGATATTTTAACAGTATCGAATTTCCTCGGATTATAGTGTAACGTTGCATGCGCACGCGATTCTGACGTCATCGGCGCAGGAGCACTGCGCATTACAAACTATTGTTGAGGTTATGAAATGGAGAATCAAAATTGTTTTATAAATTACTGAAATACTGACATTTTGATTTATTGTTATTGGTTCGCTTGAAATGTGTGTTTATTTTGTGTGCACTGTTAATTAATTTTACTTTCGATTTCGCATTTTGTATTTCAACTAACTGTTTTTGAAATAAAATAAAATAAACGATTCAAATGAATTTGCGAAAACCAGTATAAACTGGCCTGTTATGTAATTTGAATATTTTGTATGGTGTGAGGTGTCTTTCATAGGGAGATTTCCTTGGTAGGACTGGAAGACTGGTTGTCAGACTTGAATGACAGCCGGGGCCAACGGCTTAGTGTGCTATCCGAGGCACGGAGGAAACTAGGTATGTAATGGTTGGTCACCCATCCACAGACCAACCTAGGCAAGCAAAGCTTAATCTAAAGAATGATCCGAGCGGCTGTTATTATTTAGCCACGTGCTCCTCTTTCTGTATCTTTGTTACTTAATTAATAAATTAAAAATCAATTTCTCCAAATCCCATTGAACCATTATGACCAGAAAACATCAAAATTCTCGTTAAATAAAACCCCTCACATCGTCAGATATATCTTAAGATAAAAAACACCTTCTGCCATAACCATCACACAAGACAAGTACATAAGTATGTACTTAGACCATAAACGATTGTACTGAGGTCATTGACATCCCGATTCAAGATGATCTATCACTATCATTTATCAACTGATCATGAGTGGTAACATTAGCATTACGAATATCGACCTTATTCCTTCGACTTAAAGGTGCTGACAATGTCAAATTACTATAAGTACTAACTATAGTCCATTAACGTGAACGTAAAAAAGCTAATCAATTGTGGTGATGTTTTTCGGTAAGTGCCCTTAGCTTTTTGCGAGGCGTTTTTATATAGCACGATGTTTTTAAGATGGACACACTGTCGTAAAGTTTTTCTTACAAGTTTTTTTTTGTGAGCAGGTTCCTGTTTTAGTTGTTTTTTTTTTAAGAAAAGGAGAGGCTGTGTTATCTCGAGAGTTACATACTTTCTTACTCAAAACATGCTCAAAATTACTGACTTTTCTCAGAATGAAAACGAACTTTTCTCAAATTACAGTGAAACTGAAATTTCTCAGTTGTAATTACTATCACTGTGGAGTTGTTTACTCCGATCTGTAGTTAACAATGATTTGTCATATTAAACAGTTAAACACCAAGGTGAGAGATTAAGAAAATCCTTAATGAGACGTAAAACATTACCATCCTCAGCTAAAATTAGCTCGCTAAACGTTCAGACAATGTGTATCATACAACAATAGGAAGACACAGTCACGAACTGCTCCGAGCACTCTACAACACATTACCTTATCACCACGCAAAACATACACACGATAATCCATCTTAAACCCTGTAAAATACGATCTAATATCCCGTGATTGTTTCACACAACTGGTACTGTTCTGTGAGGTTGATTGTACACGACTGATTAGAAATAGTAGGTGTGAAAAGTCACAGTTAAATCGCTAAATGCGGTGTGAAATATCGAATAAATGCAACATTCCTGAATATATTAGTTTTCTGCAGCAGGAAAATTGTAAAACAAAGCATACTCGTAGGTATTTTATCGTTCTCAGAAATCTGTATTAGTGATGTTATCGATGTGAGCAGGCAAGAAAAGAACAGTCTAACTTCTACAGAGACTAGAATAGAATATAATACTCTTTATTATGTACACCATAAAAGCTAGGCTAAGTTTATTTTCCTGATCATCTGTCGACAGTACCGCCGTCAAATGCTGGTTACACTGGAAGCGGGGTCGGCTTATACGGGAACATACTTGGAAAAAGGCTCAGCAGGTGATGCTATTGAATGGCCACTGATTGAAATGGTCCTCCAATTCTCGAAATAGTGACATGTGAAGATATAGTGCTTTGAGACGGATTGGAGTAAGTAGCTAGTACTACTCGCTTCCAGTCGAATACATAACAAACCAGTTAAAAATAAACATTTTGCTCAACTTAATGACATTTAATTAGTCAGGACTTAATATGTATTACATGGCTGAAAAAGCTGTCTTTGACTTTGACTTGGGCAAGCCTTTAACTTCAAAACTTTAATATATAGTCCTTTACCTAACCTTTAAAGACCCAAAACAGACAACCTACCTAATGTCAATAATAAATTCAAAATATTACCCGACACAAGCAATAAAAAGTACTTGAGAAAGTATCCTGACTGTCAACACCTACTTTCTAGTACATTAGCCTTTACCTAAAACATGTAATAAAAAACTTTAAATTATCTTCAAACTTTTATGAGATAACACTATGTTAAGCTTTCACGGTTTATAACTTAACTTACACTGTCACTTAAGGTATATCTTACTTGATTTTCAACTATTGTGAGCTCCCGATATCACGAATTCACGGAATTACATACGTCATAATGACATACGCCATTATGACATACGTCATTATGAAATAGGTACGACATTATGACATACTTCGAAACTTGTAAAGTTTAATACGTACTTCTATTAGCTGTTGGTTTTTGGCGTGTTCTCTGATTTTGTAATATGAACCCAAGTGAATATTACTATTATAATGATAATGTACCCTACATCGTCTCCCACTGCTAGGCAAAGGCCTCCCCTTTCTCCCTCCTAACCTCTCTGTTCTGTGCAATTCCTGGCCAGGTTTGCCCTGCGCACATGATCAGATCGTCACACCATTGCACCTACGCCGTGGTCGACCTCGTCGGCGATGACCCCCTCTGGCGTCCAGTTTATAAATATTGTTCTAATAAATTACTTTCTAAAAAAGGTCAACAATTATAACATGTCGTGAAAGCGCCAGTTATTCAACAGATGTCGGAAGTAGATAACCACATTTTAATTAGTGACAGAACTGTCGATCAGACAAAATTAATTAATAAGCAACTGTGACTAACAAATTAGGAACTCGATTGAACTGTGAGTCTGTGACAAGCCACACCCATACATCTCAACTTGTCACTAATTACAAATTGATATAATTAACTAAGATAACGGCAGCTATAGATAGTCAACACAATGCTGAACGTGCGCTACGGATTTATGCTCGTTTCAAGTCATGTAAGTAACAAATGTTTCTAAAAACGTACTTGGGGATGACAAATAATTTCAAGAGCCTCTTAAAAATTAAGTTTTCTGATTGAATTGTATAAATTCTTGAACCCAAAATTCAAATTTAAATCATCCCATTTTTAAAATGGGGAAAAGTATTGCAGTATGGATTGCGACATCGCTGTTAACTAAAAAAATGACTAAGAGGCTGGCAGCATTGCTACGTTGGATTTGGATGGCATAGCATTTACACAGAATAAATTTGAAATAAATGGGTGAAACACATGTAAAGTTGAAACCTGCTACAGTATAAATGTGTAACTAACCATTTAAGAAGAATTTTGAAAGAATGAAACCTCTACAAGATTTGTTTACAATTATTGTGTGATGAGCACGATCATTTGTTCTGTGTCTGGGTGTAATTTATCTATAATATGTATGTATTTAGAAATATATAAGTATGTTTATCAGTTGTCTAGTACCCATAACACAAGCTCTGCTTAGCTTGGGACTAGATGGCGTTGTGTGATAGTTGTGGAATATATTATATATATATCTAATACTTTTGTAACAAAGTATCCTAGTCAAAGACAGCAACGTCACAAATCTGCGCGTGCGCCACGCATTTAGTGAGCCACGTCCGCTTTGTACCCTACTGTACTAGTCTGACATTGATCGCATGATTGACAGCTAAGGTCCTGAATGTATTACATATGCAACTATGCAGCCTAGTATTAATAGGATTTAGAATAATATAAAAGGATTTGCATTAATATGTTGCATATACTCGTATAAAAAAATATATTAACCTATGCATGCAGTACACGATAACTTTGACAGAATTATATAAATCAATGTCTCATTCCTATTTCTCAAGGTTCATGCAGCTCCACAATTCCACGGTTGGAATTTACAAACTCACTCAAATGATCAACATTTGATCATTGTTCCATACGTGGAAACAACAACGATGAATGATCATCATTTTCCATTGTAAGCAGGTTCTATATTTCATGAATCAAAAGTGAAACTTCCATACTAACAGTTAACAAAAGAACAATCATTGTTACAAAACACCACTGTGAATATATCCCTTACAAAATTCAACATTTCATCATAGTCCTAACTCCCCATCAGATTACACCGAATTTGCCGCATAATTGATTGCTTTGAGTGGCAAATTGAAATGTACTTTATTTTTTTATGGGTAAAGTATGTTGTTGATTGAAGAGGTTATTTAAGTACTTATATAATTTGTGGTGTCTGACAATAGATAAGGTTTTATGTGGCGGTAGAAATGTCAAGGTGGACACCATGAAATAGGTTTACGATTTACAGAAAAGTTAATTGTGAATCACATGTTTTTGTGAATAGGAAACATTCACACAATTAGCTTACGACAGTAAAAAAGAAAGAAGACAGGAATTACAAATCAAGAGCTGCAGCAATACACCAAACATTGAATAACATTAACTGCAATGATATAGCAGCTACAGAGCTCTTTTCCACTCTGGAATAAGATTAAAACAATACTGATTAAAAACGTCATAGTATGCCACTAGTTCTGTTAGTAAATCAGCCTCAAAGAAGACTTATTTGCAATAAAAACACGTTAACTATCAACATTAGTTTCACTCTCTTATAAGGTAAAAAGCAAATATAATATATGTGAACTACGCAATTAGCTAGTAAAATATAATTAGCGTTTTGATTGGATTCGCGGAATACACAATATAAAGTGTGTGCGATCGAGGTCGAGCTGACAAGGATAGCGAGTTTGACGGGACTGGTTGGATATATCCATTAAATAGAAAGTAGTACGTGGGGACCTGAGCCATCGGTCCCTTGGCAGGGCTTTAAATTATACAATGATTAGTTTTGCTATGCGACGCACATAGCGCTATCACTTGGTAGCGCTCAATTTTGAAGTGGGTAGTGTGGGTACCGCCTTTCTACTTGACAACCACTACTGCAAAATTGAACGTAGTTCTGCCAAAATGAACTAACTCACATCAAAATTTCGTTAACCGTTCGTTAACAGTTAATTTATTAAAATAAACATCTTAGTACACGTTTTAAATGAATATAAGGGCTGATTGATCTGGATAAAGTAAAAACGTTAAAGCTAAAACTGATTGTGGGTCATTATGTCAGAACTAATTCCAATTGGTATAAGGCAAATTACGTGATCCGATCTACCTACATGCATTCCAATAAACATACTTGGGAAATCGAGAAGAGTCTAAACTAATAACATGCGCTGTAACTGAATATAATTTAAAACATCCAATAGCCAAAATAGTTACTTTCAACACATTTGCAAGGCGCTACAAAGTGCATCAAATGGAAAGCAAGGTCGAGCAAATTAAATAAACATGAAAAATATGAAGTGGTTTGCATTTCGCAAGCCGTTAATGACCGTGGCGTTATCATTAAAGCAAAGTTATTTTTATATAATTTTACTGGCGTTTATAAAATTAAAAACATACGTTTCACAAAAGTAAAAACAAAAATATCATGAGAAAGTTCATTGGCCCCGCCACGTGGTGTGTGCGTAAACAAACGGTTAACATATATATAAATTAATAAACATTTCGAGCAGGAAACCCTTGAGAGGATAAATATAGGGTGTTGCGCAGACGCGGCGGCGGCACGGCGCGGGCGCAGCGGTGCACGCATGCGCGAATGTTTATATCACTGGACACGAAATTCACTTAAATAATGTTCCTGGAACCGTAATGTTTCACAAAACAACACGAGATTTTTCCGATTCATTAAATTGTTCGTCCGTTGCCAAGGTTAGTATAAACACATAAACATTCGAGGAATTATTGTAATTTTTCTCGTCACGGAATGGGTGAGATATGAAAATAAAACATCTAAGAATTGACGATAAATTGTGTGGCGTCTTGAAATAGCTAATGTTAAATGGATGAAAAATTCATGAACGTTGCTATGCTGATAAAGCGAAATGAAGAGAAATAGTAGGTAGTAAGTTAAAATATGAGTTGGGCGTTTGATGTCCCAGCAGACCACCTTGCTGGAATATGAATGGCACAAGGGACAGCTTGTTTAATTACTAGTCTGCGAGCACATAGTAATTGATGCTCGCAAACAAGATCAATTCTCAGTGAAATCCGATCCGCCCAACCTAGATATCAATCCCTTCCTCTATTTAAATATTGAAGAAAAGTGTTACGTAAAGGTACTTACAGCTAAAGTAGAAAGATACGAACCGATTGCAAAGTAAATTTTGACTGATGGTGTATGAGTTTTTCAACATACCTGAAATGAAAAAGAAACACAGAATTAGTTCACACGAAAATGAAAGCAAGGAAGAAGAAAAATAGATACAGAAAACAAAAATTCAAGAAAGACCTTTAAAAAAATTGAACAACGACATGATTCCTACGGCCAAACTCAATAAATAACTCGATGCAGTTATTGAACAGCTACCAGAAATATATATTACACCTTTTAGTTTAATTTTCATGCTATTTAGCTAATCGCTTCTGCCCAACAAGGAATAGTAGGATTGAAACAAATCTCATTTAATATCATAAGTAGAAATAGCATGACGCATGAAACTACGCGTTCGTATGACACACGTGAAGCAGGAAGACGTATAAGAGACATGGTTTTAATGAGATTATGCCACGGAATGTAGGCGGTGACAAGTTTAGTGATGATGCATATCATGGATGTGGTAATGGGTTAGATGAGGCGGAAGACATCGTGTGTCCTGTGATTTTTGCAAAGAAGAAAGAATTTTAATTGTCACTGAACAAACTATAGCCTTTCAACCCGGTGAGAAGATAAATGGCTGATGTCAGATATGATCCAAACAAAAATGAAAATATTCGGCTTTATCGATACAAAGGTGTTTAAATTACAGTTTTCGTAACAGTATTGGGGAAGAAAATTACGCACATCAATACTATATGAAATGAAGATCAAAACATGACAACGGAAATAGTATAAGCCCCCTGCCCCAGGGCTTTCTCAAGAGACAATTTTGCATTCTATGATAATCCCGTTACAATTATTGCTGACATAAATAACAGGCTTCCTGCCGGCCCAGATTAAATACTACATACTCCTCAGTCGCCTGCTGCACACATATGCAATATGCACTCGTTTACACCAATCAAACGTGAAATATGGGGGACTTGCAAGCGAAGTTCATTTTTTAATGGAGCATAAGCGGCCGGTCCTTTTGATGGTAAGTGGTCGCCGAAGTCTATTAACATCTGCAATTCCAGAGCCATTGCAGAGGCAGAAACGTCTAATGTGACTGTAATTACATCGACATGCTTCAAACAGGAACATTATATTTAGCAGACTCTAGAGTAGAATATATTACTTCTTACTTATTTACCAGATTATTACACAGCTCTTTTACAAAATTGTCATTTCCATGGGTACAATGGCGGTATTATCGCTGATAAAAATATCTTCCAGACAACCTTGCATGGTCTGGGTGTTTTAAAAGAGGAATGGTAGATATGGGATATTTCTATAGCATGCTTGGTTATCGGGCGTCGTGGGAACGGGTCAGTGTCAGTGCCGGCGGCGGCGCCTGCGTAACGGAAGTCGGCAGGACGTGCTGCACATTACGTTGGACTGCTATATATTTTGTATCCTTGGCAATTTGTTTGTAAATGTAAGGAATGTTTTTTAATGTGAGTATGACGGAATAGAAATTAGGTGCGTGTGTCGTTGCGTTCTTTTAGTTCATGCAGGACTTTTTAGTCCCGAGTCGCAAGGTTCAAAAAGTAGTGATTTTGTATTATTAAATCCAGCAGTAGCATTAACGCTGGTTGATTGACCTCCAAATAATGCAATTTCAATGTCTTGTTCTTCCTTCTAAGCTATTTCATATTTAACATGCATTAAAATGCGCCTTCCTTTTGTCTGCTTCTTCCCGAGAAAATATTATGTAATGTAGTAAAACAATGTAGTTCAATTCAAATCTGAGTTCGAAGAACTTCCATTATTTATGTGTGAGATGATTGATGAAAACAAGATGATCTAAATGATATCTGTAGTTATTCAGAACAAACACTGGATTCTAGTAGATAAACATTTTCATTTCCCGTTCCTATTTATGATTTTCCACTGATACAATATTTATGGCAATGAAAGGAGCTTTATTATCAATCGTCTACGTAGCAATAACGCGAGCGTTTCCAACACTACTGTTTTAGTCCACAACCACCATTCATACTTCTGCAGTCTTTCACATATCTATTTCAAGGGATTAGGAATCATATTCCTTTGTTGCACCGTTTTTGTGGAACTTAAGCGTTGCTTGATTGATATCTGCATCTATCCTGAATTCTACTCTAGTTACATTTAAGGGCGCTTTTACTTTGGTCTATGTAAATGTTATATGTATTTGCCGCTTGAGGCACGGACGTGAATATCTTTTGATCTGCAACTGTAGTGAATTCATTAGTCGGTACACACAATGTGTGTAAATAGAACGGAAGCCCTGTACATAAGTGTTACCTTTGCGATGTTAATACTGAGCCACTTATATTCTTTAGTCGTGCCTTAACTGACACATTTCCGTTTAAATTGAATAATGTTTAGATTTAAGCACTTCAAGCTATCGCTGTTCTAACTTCTAACTTAACTACAGGTAATCTGTACTACATGATTGAGTTAACTGTTGCGTCTATTAAATCTTTGTTGATAGCAGTTAAGGACGGTTTAGGGTAAGCACATGATTACAGATTAATCATTTTGTAACTCTAAACGACTACTTTTCCGACGAGTTGACGACTACTTTTCCTGTTCTATCATGCATGTGTCCGCTACTTCCCGCTTCGTTAAGTTTTCCGACTTACCTACCGTTACCTGTGTTATCCCACTGCTGGGCAAAGGTCTCTCATTGAGCAATGCATTAACAATGAGCCTGTCCCCATGAATTCAAAATTCTTCGATCCAGGGCCATTGTGGACCATTGATCGTTGGTTTTGTCAAGCTCGTCCCGCCATCTCCTGGGACTTATCTACCGTATTTGCAATTTAACCTCAATTTAAAATCAAAAAGCCTCTGGAATGACCATTAAAATCACAAAGAACATCCTCAGGCCCTCATTAATTATCTGAAGAACTCGTCCCCAATACCTACGTGAAAAATGTATTGCAGCGAAAAATGCATCACCCTTTTCAGAACAGAATCGTACGTTGAGGGCTCTTGGGGAAGGCTTTGTGTCGCAGTTTTATCTGAGAGAGGAGCTCTTCAATGCAGTCTCGGCACTCTCGAGTCAGCACGGGGGGTGTAACTGGGAGATTGTCAAGTGGGACGTCGACGGGGTGAACGACCGTTGTTGTCGTAGGTCGGGGAAATTGTTGCTAACTGACGAAGATAGTGAAAAACTGCTGGTGACTCTTTTGTTTTCGTGCTGACGTGTGTGACTGTTTTGAGTTTTGAAGGACGTCTTTTGTTTCAAGATTTTGTGATTTTGTATTCTATGTGGCTGTTTATATAATTGTTATTTGTTATACATGTTTGTTGGCATGTATTTCAACTCGGTAAATTGCAAGGTGAGCTTATTTGTTTCTTTGATAAATTACACTAACGTAGTAATATCACGATTGTTTATATTCAGACAGTAGTGACGTCTCTAATTTAACGTCTTGACGAAAGAGCTCATTATATCTATTGAATTATATACTTACATGCAAAGGGTAGGTGCCCGGGTAGTATCAATTTACGACGAACGGCTTTTGGTTATCCTTTCAAATGAGATTAAAGGCTTCTATTGACGTCATAGCAAAGAGGGTAGAGGGCTGGGGAGGTTATTGACTGCGAAGTTTCTAGATGGCAAACTGTTATTTTAACTAAAATTCACAGATATTTTACTAAAATTGCGAGTGGTGGTGCCAGATTTCAGTTTACATGCTATCATTTTCTCGTCGAAGAAAATATTTCGGGGTTATTAACATTTAAATAAAGGCACAAACGTCGTAGTTTGGTAAAATAATATTGATAAGGAGGCAAATGAAGGAGTAAAGGAAAGATAAAGTGTAAGTTATTGTTGTTTTCACACTTCATAAAACTTATCAATCTTTTGAAATGATGGATAATTAACGACAAAGAATTTTGTGCAACTGTTATCGATAATGTATGATAGAAATTCCGTATAAATCTTTTTCGAAAAAGAAATCAATTCTCGAAACGCAAAAGAATGAAGATGATCAAAAAACAGGTCTAGTATAAACAACACATATTTCACAACCTAATGCTAGCTCACACTAAAATAATAACGAACGACTTAATATAAGGCTCGTTACTCACGAGCGCACAGCAGGTGGACTTGCGTAAGTTGCGCACAAAAAAGTAATAACAGCCAGTATCACCCAGTGGGACGCCAGTTAGTACGCACTGGATGCGTCGTTGTGTAGGGAGAGCAGTGGAGTGGAAAGCGTTGCGAATTGCGTTTTGGATGAAAAAAAAGTAATCATAGATGGGATTATTGTATTTGGTTTGAGTATTGTTAATGTAGAAGATGGTTTTAATATTGATGATGAGAATGATGAATTAATGGTGTTCTGCAAGGGATTTGATTGCACTGCTTCTTCTTCCCAAAAATAATAGGAAATGAAGAGAATCACACTGTCTTTCATATACCTTTCGCATTTAGAGGACAGTCTGATGATGATCTGTGTGATGTTCAAATAAAAAAGTGCTGATTGTCACTCTATTTCTAATGAAATTATGGGAAGTGAAACCAGAATCATGCTTATTATAACCAAGCCATTCAATTGAAGAATAGTTTAAAATCTAAAATATTACAATATGACATTCAAAGAACTCAGATTCATTATTTTATAATTCAAAAGGACCTTTGATCAAAGGGCTCCCAAAAATATAGTCCACTAAAGGCATATGATTGCACAATTTGAACAAAAGTGCTTGCTCAGCAGGAGAAGTTTCCAGCTCTTTGTAGTGAACAGCACTTCACTCGCAACAATGATGTACTTCAACAGCTATATATTATGGGGTGGAGTACGATAGGGCTCATGAGTTATAAGTACAATTCTTCACAGTGACTAAAAAAAACTAAATGGTGATGGACATTGTAATTTTGAACAAATTAAAAAAGCAGCTAACACATTAAAGGTTGTAATATTAGTAGTTGTACTTTTTAACAAAGTAACCGCAATACCTATAACAGAATTTCCAAGATCTGTAGCCACACGTTTCCATGAAATGACTTCAGTCGCAGTTTCTCAATAAATTGACTATAACGGGAACCAGCGTTTGGTAAGTAAAACTCTGTTTTTAGAAGAAATGTTGTAATTCTATAAATAATGGCGGGAACCTATGGTGCACGCACAAACAGACCCGCGGACAAACATGTTGCAGCAGAGAGGCCAGGTCAATGTGTTCTATACAATAGTTTAGGGGTAACACGCAAATGAGAACTTTGGATAGTATACTTTGTACTCGTAATACGACTCTATACAGCAAAATGCAGAAATCGATAAGTCTAAGTAAAAACAGGGCAGAATCACATAAAGTAGTCAAAATTGAACAGTGGTTGAATGGTCAAATTCAAAGAATGATTTAAGTTATTCCTAAAAGTGAAATAAGTACTATCAAGTTCAATGTAATCTATACCAAAACCAAGAGACATAAAAAAGCTTCAAAGAATTTAGTACAAAGGGCAGCCCTGAATAGAATAAACACGATGGATATAAACAAATTGCTGGCACCTGCCATAAAATTTACCTAAAACGGTCACGCACCGCCACATGAACCGTTGTTTGATGTCGAAACACTTGACACAAAAGTAACGTAAGAATCGAAAAGGTATACAGGTGAAGTAGAAAATTACATCAACAAACACACAAAATAGATATTACAATGCAGATAGATAATGCAACCATCTCTATAGAAAAAAAGAACATTCAGCTATAAAGGACACAAAAATCCCTCAAATGATAATTGACATTCAAGACAAAGAAATTTTCTGTTAACAATCGTAGTTGTTTGCACATAAAACGCTGGGTTACATTCGCACTATTTTTAGTAACACATTAATTCGCTTTTGTGACTCACAGATGTAGTAAAGGGTCCAAATGAAATTTCAATTCCAGCAGCGCAAAGTGAAAACGGACTTAATTTGTTGGTCATAAGGTTGGAAATGTAATGTTTGTTGAGGGAATCATTTCATAAGGTAATAAATAATAATGGATCGTCTTTGGCCTTGGTAAAATTAGTCACCAACGCGTCTCGGCGCAGTAAATTGTGAATTAATGCCTTGATGTGACAGTGGACACATATTACATATGAAATGCAGTGTCTTAATAAAGCAGAAAAAGGATACGACCTCGGAATGAGATATGCGGTATGTAGCCATCAAATTGGCTAGGTTTTGAGGTCAAAATGTAGGTAATAGATTGCAGACGTGAATAAAACATGAAGTGAAGAAGAGAAGAAATGCTAACTTTATTCAAAAAGGTCGACTTGATACATCTCATTTTAAATGTTCTGCTTATTAAACTCTATCCACGTTGGATCGTCCGATAAACCATTAACATAGTTGGATGAACTTCTACGTTCAAAATAATGATTAACAATGACCTTACCAATTAAGATAGTAACTGTGAACACCATGTGAACCGGGACGTCTGTGCCTTTATCAATGGGAGCATTTGGCATTGAACTGCCCGTCAATTAATATAATGATACAAGCATGAGGTTGCGCAAGATCTCGTGTTGATGTCGATTTATAATTTATATGAAGCAATGGTAGATTTCGATACTAATAAAACTTTAAATGAACTCAATAAAGAAGACTATAAGTAAAGGCTTAACTTTAAGAAGAACGATCCAACGGATTAAGTCGATGACATTTCATTAATAACCATAAAAAAAAGCAGACATGATCCTCGTTACAGTAAGTACAAAATCCAATTAATCACAAATTGAATCCTGTGCCTTCCAATCATATGATTGATTCTGGGTCATTAAAGCTATTGTAGCCAATCAGATAACAATTGGGACACCTATAACCAGTACTCAAGGATGAACCTGCTTTCACATCTATTATTACGATGCGTTTAAAGTTTCCAGAAGATGCCAATTTTATACCCTGGACGTTGTCTCGTAAATATAGGTGGAGGCAATAAACCGCGTTTATTTCTTTTGCTCCTACTTCAGATTAATTTATTGCAGTGTCGAGAGAAGGATATCCCAGGGAATATTACTTTGTTTTGTGATTTTATGGAAGATGTTCATGAAATTGAAATTTGCATCTTATGTTTAATCTTTTCTTGAAAGAATTGTGTTGTGATGTGAGCATCTTATCTGTAAATAGATATATCGGCACAAACGAATTCACAGTATTCGACCTGCCAACTTCCTTAAAGGCATAAGAATTTGGAAAATTGCCATAGGGTTGAATGAAAATTCCATCAACATTTTCTCAGCAAAACAACTAACACTTACGGCCAATATTTATACTCCAATAAGCCTACTTACCGACTTTTATGACCAAATAACATACTTTAAAGGATGCAAGTGCCAAATTGTTATCCTTTGGCACAATGTTCGAGGCTATCAGCGTAGCCAAGTGGCAATTGTAATCCTCAATCCGAACGTATGCCAGACATGGTCATATCAATCAGCTACAATGAAGAATGCCGCACAAAATCTGCTGGTTTACCAATTGGTTGTTGTATTTTGATACTTTGCTTTAACGCGTAAAATGTTTAGCTTGTACTCTTGCTTCATGCCCCACCGACAGTCAGACATTCGTTTTAATTTCCAAATAACATATCAGTCATTTCTAATTATTGTCATTCCCATACACTTCATTACCGTTTTTACTCCACCACTATCATTACTTCTGATCGCGTCTTAGGAGGCGTGATTCTTAATAGCTAAGATGAAAAATATAGATAAGCTACTGTTATAATTATGACTAGCGTTATCTTAAATTAATCAGTGTTCAACATTAAGTCAAATTACTGCAATTAGCTTTAATTGAGCCATCAGAGTACAATTAAGTGAATCGATCGCCATTACAGACACCTGCAATCATTGTGTCTCTTGTCACGTCAAGACGACTTGCCGTTTTAAATATAGGAATACTGTTCACGATTTGATTAATTCTTTCTGTAAATGCATATGCTGAATAAACTTTCACGGCTCCTAGTCTAGAAGTAATAAAACTGTGCTTTTTTTACAACATTTAATTAACTTTACGAAAACACAATAAAATTTATTATGAATAAGAACGTTTCTGTAATTATTAACGCTGTGTAAGCTTAGTTTATTCCAATAGGAACTTTCATAACACTGCAGTGCAATTTCACAGAGTACTGCACTTGAATAATTAATATTATAATTGTAGTGAAAGCAGTGTCTGATACAAAGCGTCCAACTGTTGCCACTGTTGGTCTGCTATTTGAACCATAACGCGGTTTATGACAAATGCGAAGCTGACAGGAAGCAGGGTTATTACAGAACAAAGATACTAGTACATAAATATCCTCGTGCAACGTAATTCACACTGCAGTTACAAGTGAATGATGTATTACACAAATATTTGGTCAGAGATAAAAATAATAGCATGACTTTAGAGAACTATGTTGTTAAAAATCTGACATTTGTAAAATAATAGAATAAAGTCAATATCAAGGCAAAGCAGGTAACAGTAAAGTATTTCTAAACAACAGTTATTGAAATTCCTAACACCTTAAAAGCGAAGCCCGTCAGGAAAATATTCCAAACTTATGGTCAAGATTATAGCCGATAGTTGTAAGAACAGACTTAAAATCTACAAATGGATATGAATATCACAGTAAATGAATAAACAGAACTTGTTTCACAGTTGTTCGACTATGTAAGGAAGCAAGGAAATCGTTAGACATCAAAAGTGCATAGAATAGTTTCGATGATTTCGTTAAATATGTCATAGCACGACGGCAATCAAATGTAGTACACGGTGTATATTCCTTTATAGATAGGGATGACACTGACGACATTGCGCTATTTGCAAATACAAAGCCTTGTCCATAGACTTTCTTGGATAATAACAGTAATCACCCTCAAGTTTTTGGAAACAAGAACACGGATCAAATTCGACAAAGGCGCAAAGGTTTTAAACAAGGCTCTAAACTTACTACCAAAAGACACAAAAGAATTACTATATTTAAATATTTCTCCTTTGATCTGACTTAATCGGATACAGAGTTCTTTCATAGACAAACTGTAGACGGACGAAAGGCAGACGTCAAGAGAGATGCATCTACAAAACAACAGAGCAGCCCTACTATAAACATATAAAAGGAATGTCCCAGATTGTATCAACGTTCGTTTTGCATGTAACCTACTCATCGAATAAATTCTTGAAGCCATCGCATAATCAGAAGTAGTATAAATTCACATGGAATTTACATGGAAAATAGACATAAAGATTGTGGTTTACTCTGCGGATTAAGGTACATGTATGTTGATATGTTTGTAATATTATTCCGTAATATTTAATCGGCTTATGATGAACTGAGTAACAGTGGAAAATTTAATTTACCGTGTATTTAATGATATGGAAATGAGAAAGGGATTTCATTGGTTGCTTATCTTTGGAAAGATCGACCGTTTCATAGAGTTGTGGTGATTGGTTCCTTGTTAGCTCTTCTAATTTATGTATATTAAGTCTATCTAAATTCAATGTTTTATTAGTTTAGGTTGTGGTAGCATCAAATGTCAACATCCCACCTGTAAATTAATTTTATGGAAGTTATATATGGTGATGGAACAGTTATTCTTTCAGAGTTAGGTAATGAGTACTAATTCCAATTCTAATTTTATTGAAAAAATACTAAACCTTCAAACTGAATTGAACATACCAACAGTTTCAGTGTCCCATGCATTTCAATTTGCGACACAATAAAACAGAATTACATACGGATGGAAGAAATAATACAATTTAAAGGGCTTGCAATTTTTTCCAAGCATTGTCGTCGACCGCTTCGAGACAAAATTGTACTGAATACAAATTCCTCGTCTATTTTTAGACAGCATTCAGCGAGTCCTTTCATACCAATTATAGTATGCGATGCGTATGTAAAAATAGGCCTCCGCTGACCATTCTCGGAGACTTAAAAAAAAGTAAAGTTCTACTATTCAAATGTCTCAGTTGTCTTGCAAACAATCGTTTAATTGAAGCAGCAAGTCTTGTTTCTCATACTAACACAGATGCAGTCCAAGTTATTTTTAGTGTTGACAATGAAAATAAGATCTTACCGTGTAATTAATATGATTGGAGTTGAACTAGCTGCATTAATTAAAACTAATGTGCAGTTGTAAGCGAATCTAGAATAAGATACAGAATTAGATCTGGCGTCAGGAGCTTCGATAATGGTCCTTGCAGCTTTTGAGATACGGATCATAAGGAATGCAGTTTATAGTGTGGTGTTTAACAAGATGAGGCCTCGCCCCGTCACTTGACGATTCATATGCGCAGCGTCGCGTCTCGCCGTCGCTAGATATTTACAATGGCAATAATATGGAGCCAGAAGATATATGGTAGCACTTTAGGTTTTGTTACTAGTAATACGATCGACCTAGATTTCAGATTAGTACAATCCCAAGATTTATGTTATTTCGTTTGCCCCCCTACTTCATATCATATTTCAACTTGACTACAACAACTCCCGATATGACCTATTTTGTTGATCAATACAATAAACTTCAGAGTATTTACGACTGTTCCAATGGTATCAAATCGCTATTGAAAACTATAAATCCATTACATTGATTATGGGAAGCAAATCAAGGCAATAAAACGCTAATCAAAGAACTACACCAGAGTTCATTTGGTGGCAACTGATTAAGTACATCTAACGGTTATGACTTTGTCAATTAGTGATCAGCGTTTTACTTTGAATCAGGAGCAGGGCTGTCGGTTTTGAAGACATTCACGGTGACGGAGACAGTCATGGAAATAGGGAATGTTCTCAAAAGAATTTTCAAAGGCCCATAGCCAAAATTGCACCAGTTCAAAAATTCATTAGGTCGACTGATTTCGCGGGATCCGCTTGTGTGGTATCAGTTTACTAAAGAACCTGATGAATACCCGGGTATTCGTCACTTAGAGACTGTAGATTCTATATCTAAATGAGGTTTTAAACGAGGAAGATTTGTTTTTAATCTATACTTCACTGTCTCTTCACTAAACATATTATAAAACAAAGTCTTCCACCGTGTCTGTCTGTCCCTATGTTTGCTTAGATTTTTAAAACTTAAAACTACTCAACGGATTTTGACGCGGGTTTTTTTAATAGATAGAGTGATTCAAGAAGAAGGTTTTAGTACAAAATTTTACGCGGGCGAAGTCGCGGGCATCGGCTAGTAATATTATAATGCTGATGAGTTTGTTTGTTTATATCTCAGGAACTACTGATTGAATTTGAAAAAATCCATATATACTTATAGAATCTCTACTGGCTTCCTTGCTCAATTCTATCAGTTGAATGGGCGCGTTTTCATTCAAAATAGATTTCCTAGCCAGCTATTCCCAATTCCACTTGACTAACCCGCTAGACAACCCTGAAAAAAGTTCAATCACACGTTCAGTAACAATCATCAGATATTTTTGTATCATAAATAATATGACGTCATTTGTTAGAGCCGATGGGCGATTACGATCTGATCTCATACTCGTAGTTTTACAGCTTCTATCTTGCCCGCCATTGGCCACCATCTTGGATTTAGTGATTACAGGTAATCATTTAGCATAACATAACACCTGTTTTCCTCCAAGTTTTAGGCAGAAGTGTATGTACTAATAGTGCACAATTTTTCACCAGTCATGTTTAGTAATGGGGAGTCTATTGCCAGGGACTTAAAAACACCTTCATAAAGGTTACAGAATTATAACTGTTACATGTTGAATTGGTAACAGAATCAAATATGTAACACTTACAAATGTGTTTTTTAATGTGTTAACCCAAAACACTTACAAAAGTGTAACTGTAACATATTTGTAAAAACAGATATAAAAGGTTTAACAGTGTTAATAAGTGTTTAACAGGAAAACTCAGCGTTGCCATTGGATAGCCGAAATCTAGTCGCAGTCTGTTGTAAAACTGATTATTTCAGTTACACTTATTAACACTTTTTAACACATATAAAAGGTTACAGTTTGATTCGGTAACATTATTGTATCTGTTACATCTAAAAGTGTTTTTCTGTTGAAACTGTTTAAAAACAGTGTTAAAAACACATTATTACGGTTACACTTTGAGGCCTCGTCTATTGAATTCAAGCTAGCACAAATCCAGACTTCGCGGCTGCTACGTCGAAATCCCTGATAGAGAAACACAATATAATAACACTTTGCTCGACTCGGGAATCGAAACCGGGACTTCAAGCCCAGCAGTCGCGCCTAAAACCGCTAGACCAGACGAGGCAGTAGATAGTAATTTGTAGTAGTTCATTAGAAATAACAGTATAAGCAAGATTAGTAATAATTTATTGAGTGGAGTGAGCAACGTTGTTTCTTTGCGGAAATGTATTGTAAAAAGTAATGATTGAACATGCGTCCGGCTACATACTACATTTATCGATATCCTCTGAGTGAGCACGTGTTTCGAGAATATTGATTGGATTTTAATTTATTAGGTTTTATGTGTGTAGAGCAAACGTACCTACAGGTCTAAATAGATTTTTTGTGTACTGGGACGAAACTATTGGGTTCATCGAATAGTGGTTATCTGATTGAGGTAAGAAATTTATTATGACTTATTAGCATATCTTCTTGGTAGCCGTATAACTCCTTTATCATGATCTACGTCTATGATCGTTCTAGTTGAACAACACTTTGCGGAAAATAATAGGATGTGGGTAGAATTCCACACGCGTCCTGTCGACCTTGCTGTCATATAAAAATTGCGTTACATTATCCACAATCATAGACAATTGTGTTTAGGTACAGATTAGGGTCTGAAAAAACGAAGAATCATTCCGCTCGGACGATTACTTCACTTGTCGAAGACAAAAGAACTGAAATTTTAGTAATGTTTGTAAGTAACTTATTAAAACACAAAGTGATAAAAAGACAGAATACTTTTCTGTACTGAAAACCTTTATTACCTTTACAGGTTTCCAGTCCTTAGTGGACCTGAAGAGGAACGCAGGCGCACACCTTGTGTAGGTGCTCGTTTGGAGTTGCAGCGAGCCTCAGTTTGCATCGCAATATTGACGCGCGTTTTCGTTCTTTGTGAAGTATCTCAAATTGTAAAAAAAATGTTGTTGTCCGTGTGTAAATTAAACAAATAACAGAACTTTGAACCTTTAAATCTGTGTACACACTCCTAAGAACATGACACGCATCCACAGACGTATAGCTACCCGCTTTTTGAAAAAGTGTATTGTAGCAGTAGTCGATTTGAATGGTGTTCAACATTGATTGTTTTGGTACTTTATCAATAAATCATATTTTTTGCCATATGTAAGAAGAAAAACGTGCACAAAACAGAACCATTAGCACCATCTTCTACAGCTGACGTCAAAACAGTACAAACGTGAATGATTGATAGATTTCATTGATTCAAAACACATCCAAGAGCATTGACCACGTTGAATGAATCACGAGATTTTGTAAACACCTGTTAAATAAATGACAACGGTTAGGTTTAGCATATCCACGGTATTATCACCTTAGGACCTTCAATAATAGAGGTTATATTCGTATGTAGATTTGGATCATGGCGGAGATTTTTGCACTTGGCAGGTTGTCGCTAATATCTTAAACAAATAAAAACGTACAAACAAGTGTTTATAGCTAACTGTTCAGCCCGTATTACAAAAAAGTTTCCTAGTATGAAAAACAATGTGTATATTTTGTTTTTCTTTACTTAGTCCATGATTCTAATTTAGTAAAGGCAAGCACTCCAATTTGGAGTGAGTCCGACCTTGCTCAGTGCCAAACTGTATTGTATTTCGTAAACAAGGTGCTTCAAGTCTTTATATTGTTATAGAAACTTTACTACCAAAGATAATAAAGAATATTTTACACGTGTGAATGCATGTTATTATGGCGCCTGTTTTCACTTATCCTCACAATTATTTCACAAGAGCGACAAATACGGTGTTATTTAAGTCCAATTTCCGCATTCCGTTTCCTCCTGTGATGGGAATATAAATAATATAAACTTGATACTCAGGACGCTGCTTGCAATGGTACTAGGATCGCATGAATCAGCTGGTTGCGTCATTCAGAAGCACGTGGTGGCCATACGTGATGCTACGACTCGTAAACGTGTTAACTAGCAATGTTGTTAGTGCAAATATATGTTAATGTTATGTAGATACAATGTGTTAGGTATTGTTTGTTTTGCTTTGAGAAACTTGGGGACTACGGTTGTAGTACGAAGTTGGAAGAGCTTATGGGACCTATTTGGAGTTAAGAAGTTCCGTTTTTAGAATACTTAGCTCTACAATCATTATTATCATTCTTTTGCATTTATCTTAATTCAATTGGGATCGGTGCAGCGCGTTTTTTCTTCCATTCTTCTATATAAGTCGTCGTCTCATGACTCATCGCCTTTCTGGCCATGTCATCTTTCACACAGTCCTTTCATAGTTTCTTTGGTCTTCCCCTTCTCTTATAGCCATCCACATTCATAATCAAAACTAGCCAATGAAATTAAAACAGACGGACAGGAAAGTGATCTTTTAAAAAAGGACCTAATTTTTTACCTTTTGGGTATGGAACCCCAAAAACATTGAAATACTTTAAAGTCTGTTTATCAGTTTTAAAGTATGCAGAGTCCGAGAGAAAGATAAAGCTTGAAACGATAAAGCACCGCGCTTGCCACAAAAACTATGTACTTAATGCTATTTAAATCAATTCAGTCGCCAAAGCTTGACCTGCATTTTCAAGTTAACACGGTCTTCGACTCCGCTTCGCCCGGTTTTCTGGCCCCATTGTATATACATAAATACATAATTACAATGCAACAGACATAAATACATACATACAAACGTTGGTGTCAAACAGAGCCGAACGTAAACCACGGAAGTTGGAAATTTACCGACACCCGTTAGTACTACTGATGCTAATTTGGTTAGGTTAATCACCTAACAGTTAAGCGAAACTATGGCGGAATTTAGCTTGTCGCTGCAAGAAACTAGACCGGGGATAGAGACGAACTGACAAGAGGCGAAGAGCCGGAAATTGGAGGCACTACTTTTTTTTTTAGTTTTTATGTTAAATTAGTCAATTCTTGAGGACAATGTTGAGGAACATTGTCCTAACGACAGAGATGAGGTCGACGTTGGAACGAACTAACCCGAAAGAAACTTATTAACTCGCGACTTAAATAGATTGAGGTCTTGAACTTGGGGACACTGCCGCATGCAGGGAATTTCACTCCTTGGCTAAACTCGAAGAGGTGTATGGCTAGCAGATGATCAGATTTAAATCATTAATGATTATCAAACTACATTTACTGTTCAAGGCCGAGCTGGTTGAATTGTAAGAAACTTCAAGTTAAACATTATTTTGAAAAGGAAATCTCGAGATTCCAAAGTCACACAATTTCTGAGAACTTGGATGACATAAAACAATTTTCAATCTCGACTTAAAAATACAGCTAAAGATTAAAAGAATATTATGATAAAATGCAGCTCACCTCTCAAAACATGCCAAGTGTATCTTTAAAAATATGGTCGTCAGTATCGAAAGACTAAATAAACTTTTGCAAAGAGTGCGTGAGCATATCCACTTTTATATTTGCCTTCATATCTAGGGTTGTCATCGATCGGAAATGTCCGACATGGCAGACGTTTTGGTCTTCATTTGTGACCATTTGTCTGGACTTTTCAACTTACAGGACTTTTTTTTGAAAAATAAAAAGTATGGATGTAAGAATTACAACCGAATGACTAAGTAGAAGGTACGGAGTTTTTGCATATGTTCGATTTCTTGTCAGGAAGTTTTGAGTTGCTGGTAACCCTATTCATATCATCACAATATTGGTTTCTTCAATAATAGCAATATTTTATAGCTTGGCTGCCGTGGTGGATTGAGTGCTTTAGTTGGAGCAATGAACTGAGGCATAGATTGTAGACATTGAAAGTGTTGTACATTTGCATGCACTGAAATGTTTCAATTGATGCGTTTCAAATGTTATTTTGTACCGGAAACGAATAATGGAAATAGTGAAGATAGGAAAGAGAAACACGCAAAATGTTCTTCTAAACTAAACTACCCAGGTTTACGTATTTAGTACTAGCACTTCTCTCTCTACATTTAACTTCGCCCTCGACTTCGTCCGCATAAATTGTGATAGCTCTGCTAACATGTATAATAGTACATTTTGATACCAGTGGAGAAAGTTTGTTATTGTAGTTCAAGGCGGTATTAACACACGAGCCGTAAGGAGAGGGTGTTTTTGAGCCGAGAACTGCAATAACAAATGTCCACGTGTATCAAACGACGTTTTTCAATACACTTTTGAACACATTAACCCTATGACAGTTATTAAAGCTTTCCGGCAAATTAAAATCAAACTGACCGAAGATTTATGGGGAATGTCTATCAAAGTTTGTACATCTATACTTGAGACCATAGCCCCGTACTTAGCTTTAATTTTTAATTTATGTGTAGACCAAGGAGTTTTCCCGGATTTAATGAAATACAGTAAAGTCATACCTCTTTTCAAATCCGGGGACAGTAAAGATTCCAATAATTATAGACCTGTATCCGTGTTACCAGTTTTTAGCAAGGTTTTTGAAAAAGTAATGCTTAATCAAATGCTCTGTCATTTTAACACCAACAGAATCTTACATGATCAACAGTATGGTTTCACCAAGGGACGTTGTACAACTGACGCCGGTGTAACCCTATTAACGCACATATTTGCTGCGTGGGAAGAGTCCCAAGACGCAATAGGAATTTTCTGTGATCTCTCCAAAGCTTTTGATTGCGTAAATCACGACACATTACTTTTGAAACTGGAGCATTACGGACTGGGTAAACTTGCACTTAGCCTGCTAAAATCTTATTTGAGCGATAGAAAACAACATGTTCAAATAAACGGTGTTAATTCACAGGGTTTGAATGTAAAAATGGGGGTTCCGCAAGGCTCAATATTGGGTCCTTTCCTTTTTTTAGTATATATAAATGATCTACCCTATTTGTTGAAACACCAACCTCAAAATATGGTGTTGTTTGCTGATGACACTTCTCTAATTTTTAAGATAAATAGACGGGCCCAAAATCTAGATGACGTGAATGATGCCCTACTTCAGGTCCAAAATTGGTTCACAGCAAACAATTTGGTATTAAATGAAAAAAAAACTAAATGCATAAGATTTTCATTACCGAATGTTAAAAGTAGTGATTGTGAGATAATATTGAATAAAGAGAAACTCGAATTCGTAGATAAAACGGTTTTCCTGGGGCTTACGCTTGATTCAAGGCTACAATGGGGTTCTCATTTAACATCTCTTGCGGGGCGCTTAAGTTCAGCAGCATATGCCATTAGAAAAATCCGTCAATTCACTGATGTAGATACCGCTAGACTGGTCTATTTTAGTTACTTCCATAGTATAATGTCTTACGGTATTTTGCTATGGGGACGGGCTGCTGATATTGAGTCTATATTTATTCTGCAGAAAAGAGCCATCAGAGCCATATACAATCTTCGTAGGCGCGATTCTCTAAGGGAACTTTTTAAGGATATTGGCATCATGACGGTTCATTGCCAATACATCTACGAAAACATAATGTACGTTAGAAAAAATCTGCATCTTTTCGGTAAAAGAGGCGACAGACACAATTACAGTACTAGAAATAGGGACCAACTAGTTCAGCCAGGCTTTAGACTCGCTAAAGTAGACTCATCTTTCATGGGGTACTGTTTGAGATGCTATAATAAAATTCCACAAAGTATTCTTGAACTGAATGAGACTAAATTTAAAACATGCATTAAACGCACACTATCTAAGCAAGCATATTACAAGTTGAGCGATTATATCGCTGATAAAAATGCTTGGCTCAATGCTGGTCCTGCTCCACAAGGACAGGGGCTCAAAAATTGATAGCATTAAATGGTATTGTTGGAGCTGCTGAAGATTGTACAACTATCTTTGCATTGTATAGATTCAATCTATTTAGTATTATATAAACGCATAGCCCATATTGTGTGAGTACTATGTACTAGAAAGCTATCATTCACTGGAAACCTACTTTAGTTTTTGACTTGAATGTGCCCTGGCGGTTGAGAGTATGTCATGCTCACTCAAACGTCTCGCTGATCATGGCGCGTGTGTCGGACCATTTAGTTCCCTTCAAAATAGTTGAGCTGAATGGTGCTGGTCCATGCGTCATGTGCGTGAACGGGCGCTGTCAGTTGTGACTGGTCATCTCTTAGTCGCCATGGTTTATTTGAATTAATTATTTTGTTTTTGAGTTGTATTTTGTTTTGTTTTGCTATGGACACTTTTAACGTGCACATCTTGCTACATTGTTCTCACATAATATAACATCTCAACATGAGTGATGTAACCAAGATTTTGTAACAATTTTTTGATTTAAAAGAGTGTCCATGGAGTTTCTTGCCCGTTCTTCTCCATAGAGATCTACGCTAGGGAATGGGCAACTACAGTACTTTCACAGTTTTTATGTCTTGTGACTGGGACTGTAGCTACATTTGATTTTCATCTTTGTTTCGACAATTCAAAAGTGCCTGTTATTGGCCTACTTGAAATAAATGCTTTGATTGATTGATTGATTGATTGAAGAAATAAAATAAAATAATGTAAAATATTTGTGTCATGAATGTCACGAGACTATGATTTAAATTTCATTTTTTTCCGCGCTTTGCTTTCGCCAGGTTCAAGGAGAGGCAATAGTATGAAGCCGTTATGCGATACTTGCAATTTTTTTTTTTCAATTTAGATCACAAATAAATGTTAATTTATTTATAAAAGTAAATAAAAATAATCATGTTTATCTACGATATTGAATTTATAAACACAATTTGAATATTCAAGAAATGCTATAAAGAAAGACGTAGATTTTCCGAAATTAAAAAAAAAAACATTAACCTCTGACTCTATAGTCAGAGGTGAATATGCAATGAACCAATTTGGACTAAGTAGGTATATGTATAGTTATCTGTGGCAATTTTGCTTTCTGCACATGTGTGGAAAAAACATGAAAACTGCACGCGTGTGAAATACACTGCATTTTGAACCTAATCGTAGTGCGAAAAGAACCAGTTTTCGAGGAAGTGTATTGAAAATATAAGTTATAGCCTATAGCTCCCACGAATAATGCAGCTTTCTGCCAGTGAAAGACTTTTTAGAATAGGATCATTAGTTTACCGAAGATTACCCCCTCCATACAAACTAACAATAGTATGGACTTGTATATGTAGACTTGTTGCAGTTAATGTATTATGAAAATGTGCTATAGTTTATTTGGTCTAAAGATTGATGGATATGATGTTGATGTGACTATACTGAGTGAGATGATGACTTATAGGAAAGGATCGTAGAAACAAACAGTCATACACCGACCCCAAATAAATTGGGATTACGACAAGAGAATAGTGATGGGTATGGATGGGCTATCAGATTTATTACCACTGTCAGTAAAACCTCATAATTTCTGATATGACCCACTTTTTGTTTTAACTTCCTTTTACTTCAGTTTCATAACAAATAGCTAAGATTTATAAGACCGTCAATGTAGACTGAAAAGTAGACTATTATAAATTAGTGTGTACGTAACTAGGTGCGAAGAATCTCATTAATTTTATTGAATGAACAAACACAGGCAAGAAATGTGAAAATGTTTGTATTATGTAAAATTTCTTAATGCTAGAAAATATTGCTAGAACTTCATACACATCGATCATTTCAAATAGTGTTACAATATTATAAAATGTTCAGGTTTTAAGTCTCTCTTAAAATTTGAAAGAACGCTGGATGAAATTGTAGGATAAAATAAACGAGGGATAATAACTTCAAGAAGTCACATCAAATTCAAGTACTTCCAAACATACTTTTCTTTTAATTTAAATTTACACCATAGACACATATACATTAAGTTCGTATATCCAATAGAAATTGTTTCAGGAGTCTGTAAATAATTATTTCGATTATTAACGAATAATTATCATTCATTTTAATAAATAGTACAAAAATGTTGGGAAAATTCAATAGGTTTATTGCAAAATAGATAACAATTGTATTATATTTTAATTTTGTACCTAAAAAAATACGATTAAATGATTACATCACGACAAAAAAACTGATGTTTTTACCTCTATACTGTGGTAGTTCCCTCCTCATTGTTAGAATTAGGTCCATGTTCACCGAGAAGATAACAGTCTGATTATCTAAAACAGCTGTTTAAAACACATTTTTGTATGGGAACATGTCACATTGACAGCTGTTTTTCGATAATCAGACTGTTATCTTCTCGGTGAACATGGACCTAAGTGACATACGACTTGTTACGTTCCGGCCAATTACGGAGGCATTACGGAAAATTTCCTACGCCTATCGCGTAACGTTCGAATTTCGAAAACAATGCGTGCGCGCAGATCGATACCGCGTTTAGATAACGAGAACCCAATTGAGTTTTTAACCGACTTCTAAGAAAGAGGAGGTGGTATTTGGTGTGTATCTTTTTTGCTTAAGTTGAGTCGGTAATTGGGTTTTTTTTTATCTAATGATGTATGTATGCTTTCTGACAAGTTGATGATATCTTGATTTTCCTTAACATTGTACCTTATTACGTCATTGAATACAATAACCCTGGAGATTTCAAGGTCAGAGTGATTCGGCATTTTGTAAACAAGTGCGATCCTTGTACGAACTCATCTTCGCCTACTATCAGAGAATAGGCTTAGAGCAAAGATATTTAGGTAGTAAGTTATGATGAAATCAATGCTAATAAAAAAAACCTATTACATCTTCGTGGGGGATTAAACTGTCAATCGTTATGGTCATGACAGTTTATTTTCGGTCCTGATAGAAAACTTTTAGTAAAAATTATGTAAGTTATAAATATCATCATGTCATAGAAAAGTTATGGTTTAAGAAAATAAAAAGAACATTGACTAGACTAAATAGATACAATACTACTCTATCATACCTGTAATGTAATTTGTATGGTGTACGGTCGACCAAGCTATTTGGTTTACATTTTAACATGCAAATTACATCGTAAAATGTAAACGGAATAGCTTGGTCGACCGTACATATCATACAAATTACAGGTATGACAGAAAATAGGGCGACAATGGGCTATCTTCTATACAGGGTGGATCGGACACCAACGCTAAAACCATAACCACGTATTCAGTACATTCTTAATTCCCTGTCAAGCTGTTCTTTTTTAGATACTTAACTGATTTTTTTTTTGTTTTTTTTTTTTGCCTTCTAATACAGGGTGACAGCATAAGCTAAGCATTCTGTACATCGAAACTAAGTAACTTTATGCAAAAATTATTCCTGGGAAACGAAAATCATTGGGTGGAAAATCATCAAAAGTATGATCGCAATGATGGGGTGTCTAAGTACCTTTCGACTTTGTTAAGAGTCTTTTTACACCCTGTAATCCACAACTTCAAATTTCACTTAACTCCAATCACAAACAAACGTGATCTAGGCCAATCAAACAAGTATCCACTTATTAACGCAATCTATTGATTATTACAAAAGCAAACAGGAAGAGATGATTAGAAGCTAATACAGCAATTAACAAAAAACAAAGTCGGCCATACGAGTCCATTCTTTTCTTTTTTAATTTATATGTTAATTCAGTACGCTGTCGGAAGTGTGGTTGAAAAAATATGTTTTTATGTTAATTTTGTGAGAAAACAGTAGTTAGGTAAAGTATAGATGTTGTTTATGAGTTGTGGCAATTGAAAATTATTCGTATGGGAATTGATTTAGAGTGTATAATACTAAGCTAAGTCAATTGGTATGCTCAATTTACGTAATTTTGGAGAATTTATAGCGTGTAATTAATAATTTCGGACGTATTTTTTTATGTATGATATAATATTAGTATCGTCCATTGCTGGCCACGCTTTTTTAAACATAGGTTCAACAGAGCGCTCCAACAATCAAAAACCATAAATTTTATTTAAAAACAATAGATTTTTAAGAAAATTAACAAAAAAATTGCCGGTTTTGACAGAATTAGAAGGAATTCGGAGAACAAAATGCCTTTATTTCAGAGGTCTTAAAACTGCAGATGAAGCAGCGGCCATGAATAGTCATAGCAAGTATCTATAATCGAAAGTAGTAAATAGTAATAGATTTTTTTCCCTAATTATCTGCCGAGAGGAAACGCTCAGTCATGGCGCTGCGCCGGCGCAGTTATACTCCCAAGTGCAATGACTCGACGTAACACAGGTTGCACAACCCGTACTACTGTTTACAGAACTTAATTGCTTGTTAATTTTTTATTTAAACACACGTACATACACACACACAAACAGTGATATTGCAGTTTCTTAGAAGAGCTTTTCAATGTTGTAAATTGTAACGGCTGTCGTTGTGTTTGTGGCATTTTTGAGCTGTTCATTATAATTACGTCTGTCAGTTGGAGGTACAATTATTTAAGGTGATTTTTTTGTTTTTTTTCTCATCTTAGCAAGTATAAGCTCGTGTTTAAAATGTAATAACATCCGGTCGAATCAATCTTCAGGTCAAGCCGTGCATGCCTAGGTTGGGCTATGGATGGCTGACCATCCCTTACATACCGAGTTTCCTCCGTGCCTCGAAAGCACTTTAAGCTGTGAGTCCCGGTTGTCATTTGTAGATCTTTGACAGTCGTTACAGGAAGTCACTGGTCCAGTGGTCCAAAAGTCTGACAACCAGTCTTATCGTAATATCGTATTACTCAGTACTAAAGTAAAGTAATTTTTTGTGTTATTTTGAAAGTAAGCTAGTTTTTTTTACAATAATGCCTTCTCCTTTTTTAGAAGTCGGTTACAAAAGAGGTCGCAACTTAAAAACTCCTGCCAAAACAACGCACGTCTTCAAACTTCATGTACTCCTCGTCTAAACATAACGATTGTACATGATCCTAGTTATGACGGAAACCAGAACAATATAACTTCACATTGCGAACATTTGCTTGGCTGAGCTCCAAAAGAATCCACTATGGCACATGAATTATGTATCCAGGGGCATTGTTAACGGTTCAAAAGAAATGTAGACGGTTTTATGAAACGCGTGTAGTTTAGGATTCATTCATAAGTCTAGCCAGTGCTGGCTGGATTTCTGCATAAAGATTAATGGCTTTCATCGACAATGGATGACGTTTTTCATGAACTACCGAGTTCATGAAAAACTTTTCAACCTTATATTCATCATCATCATCATTTCATCAAGTGTCTTGTGATGTTGGGAATTGGAGCGAAATGATACTAAGGCGAATGATGAGTAAATACTGTCTTTATTGAGATATTGTTACCTGTTTTATACTGTAACATACTTACATATGTAATTATAATATAATGGTGCCTACATACACGACACCTCCCCGGGGGGAGAAAAAAAATAATTAAAAATATGACCTAGGTTTTTTTTTTTTTTTTTGTTAGCAATATAAATGGTAATATATGTTGGTTAAGTACATTATTTTGGACGCTTATTACTAGTATTAGGTTACATTTAGCTTAGTAACTAGACATGACAACGACAGGTTGTTTTTATTATACAATACAATTTATTGGTGACATTGTATAAAGTACAATTGCAGTACATTAATCATAATAGGGCTTTGTTCTGTTTTTATGTACAACATCTGTTTTACCATTGATTTCGATTTCTACATTTGGTGAAATGTCCCTGATAACGTTGTAGGGTCCTGAGTATAAGCTTGTGAGTTTATTGCCAGTTTCGTTTTTTACCAATACTTTGTCATTTGGGTTATAATGTGTGGGGTTAACATAAGTGTCATACCTACGTTTTGTTTCTAACTTACTGTTAATTAAATTTTTGCGAGCTTGCGTTTGTGAAACCTGTAACCTGTATTTTAGTTCTAGTGGGTAACTGTCATAGTTATATAGCGGCTCAACTTTTTGAGTGAGATTGCTTGGCAAAATGCACTTTTTACCGTAAACTAATTCAAACGGAGTGAATTTAGTAGACGTATTTACGGAAGTATTATAAGCGAAACACCAATAGGGTAGCCAAGTACTCCAGGATTCTGATTTAAGTTCTGTTTGAATACGAAGAAACGTGGACAAACCTTTATGTGAGTTTTCTAAAGCTCCTATGCTTTGATGGTGATAAGCAGTTGAGTTAAGTTTTTTAATATTAAGCAATGCACATACCTCTTTTACCGTATCTGCCATAAACTCGGTACCTCTGTCGGTAGCGATTTCCTTCGGCACACCATGATGAAGCACGAAGTTGTCCACAAAAGTACGCGCAACTTCTGCTGCTGTTTTTGTATTAAGTGGCAAAGCACACAGATATTTTGACAACTCGCACTGTATTGTTAGAATATATGAATATCCATTATTATCCTTATCTAAAGGTCCAACTAAATCTAGGAAAATCTTTTCGAAAGCAGTGTGTGCTGTTGAGGTGATGGCCATTGGTTCCTTTACTTGTACTGTGTACTTTTGTTTCTGGCAATCTGGGCATTTTTTCACGTAATTAATAACGTCTGTGTCCAGGCCAGGCCAATAATAATATTGCCGAATTTTATTTACCATTCTTCTTATACCCGCGTGACCACTTGTTGGTAAAAGATGAAAATCATTAAGTATTACCTTCCGGTCGTCCTTATTGTCTACGCGTTCTACGTCTTGTATTATGATTAATCTTGGCCCATACCAATTTTCGCTGTCTTTGATTTGACTGATTAATTTTTCAACAAATATTCTATTATTCTTACTTTTTATGAAGTACACTTCCTCTACATATATCTCACTACAAAAATTACTCAGGGCTTTCACAAATTCTGCTCGAGTTATTTGTGAGTGAGCCACTGGTTTTATAAATAGTGACCTTTTATTTTTAGAATAGATAAAAACATTGTTTTCTTTGTTTACTTCGTTATCTTTTCTTAGTTTTCCTATCCCTGAATTGTCTATAAATCTTAATTCTACCACTTCTTTTGGTCTATTCTGTGTCTCAACTATTTTTGGTTTTTCTATATATTCACTTGGCCGGGCTGGCTCGGCTGACGATGGGTTGGAAATCAACTTTAGTTTCTGTGCCCGTGTCATAACACATAAGTTATTGTTCATGTCCTGCAAATCTTTGGAAGTTAATCGAGATAGTGCGTCCGCAGCTGCATTGTCTCGTCCTTTGACGTACTCAATTTCGTAATCGTATTCCTCAAGTATCAATTTAAACTTCAGTAGTCTGCTGGATGGATCTTTGAGATTAAATAAGTAAATCAATGGTTTGTGATCTGTTTTAATTTTAAAATGACGGCCAAATAGATATGGTCTGAAATGTTTCACCCCCCACACTATAGCTAATAGTTCCTTTTCTATGGTGGGGTAGTTTTTCTCTGATTTATTTAGGCCTCTGCTAGCGTAAGCAACTGGGCGCCCATCCGCATTTGATAATATAGCTCCAAGTGCATAGCCTGATGCGTCTGTTTGTAATACGAATTTGTTTTCTAGTGAAAAATTAGGATATTGCAGTATTGGTGGTGTTATCATAGTCTCTTTTAGTATGTCAAATGATTTCTGACAGTTGTCATCCCAATTGAATATTACATTTTTCCTACACAATAAATTTAGATAATACGCTTTATCTGCAAAATTTGGAATAAATTTGCGATAGTAGTTCGCAAAAGCGACAAAACGTTTTACATCGTCTACATTTTTGGGAGTTGGGTATTCCAAAATAACACTTGTTTTTGCGGGATCTGGCAGAACTCCTTCACTGGATACTATATGGCCTAAATATAGCATCTCTTTCCTTAGAAAATTGCACTTTGTTGGGTTTAGTTTCAAATTTACTTTTCGGAGGCGTTCAAATATGTCTATGAGGTTTTTATTGTGTTGAGAAAGAGACTTTCCTAGGACTATCAAATCATCGAGATATACTAAGCACTTATCATATGTTAGGCCGGCCATAGGCCACATTGACCAGTCCCGTGCGACTCGCATTCAACGGATCCCCGCAACGTTCACCAGGTCATCGGTCCACCTAGTGGGAGGTCTTCCAACGCATCGTCTTCCGTTTCGCGATCGCCACTCTAGAACGGTTCTGCGAGCAAGTTTGGCAATTCGTCGGGCTACGTCGGCGTCGGTGACCTTGGTTCTCTTGCGGATGTCTTCATTTCTGATTCGATCACGCAAGGAAACTCCGAGCACAGCCCTCTGCATTGCCCTTTGGCTGACTTTAAGCTTTGTGTTTTCGTATAAAAAGGTTGTTGTTTCGAATTTAGGAGTATTTTGTTCTTTCAACAATTATGTTCTTTTTGACTTTCAACAGTTTCAACGTAACATTGACTTTGGAACGTAATGTTATAAGACTAAAATAAATCGTTTGTGCATAAACGAGATTGCAAAATAAAGCTTGGATCACAATATTAACACGAGTTAGTAAATATTATTTATAAAATTCACTTTCCGACGGTTCCAGCACTTTTCATAACTCGCAGTCAATCAATTTCAAACGGAAAGAATGAGGAAAATATTCAACGAAGTTCTATTTTGATGTATGTCTGCTATCTGCGTAAATTCTCAAAGATTATCTCAAAGGAGACTACAGTTTTACAAAAATCCGTGATTTATTCCGTGATCTGATGGAACGTTATGTTCCATCATGATCACGAAATGCGATTTTGTCACGCCTATTTGCTCCAAAAGGTAGAGGCAGACAGACGAGGGAAGCTGTCGAAATGTGGTGTAACATTTCACCAGATTTGTTTGAAGTCTCATTTACACGGGACTGCCATCACCAGGGTTCCAGGTTGCTACTTATAAGCGACGTTGCTGCAACAATGACGTCGATCCACCCCATCCGTAGCTGACGTCAAATTATGACATCACGCCTGTTAGCCTTTAAGCCTGGGTGTCGACATGGCAGGGGTGTACAAAGCATGCCTCTCTTCCCAGCCGCCGAGGGAGACGCACCGGGCGTCGGGGGCCACGTGGTGGCTACCGGCCACCGTAGACGCGGGCCTGTGGACGGTTAGCTATGGGCTAGCTACCCGTCCGTCCGACAGGCCGTGTCGACGGCGCGTTCGTGTTCCACGCGCGCCTCAAAGAGATGTCAGCATAAGGGGAGGGGCCCGCAAGGGCCGAAGCCTGCCGGGGTTGCGGGCCTGTTCGAATGAGATACCGCGGCCCCGTAACATAAAGGGCGAGGAAGGGACATGGATGGGTTTTAGTCAGTAAAAGTCTGACACTCCCTCCCGCTCCGCCCAGAGCGGGAGAAGTTATTTGATGATTTCCCATCCGAAAAAAAAGTGGTGTACAAAGCATAGTTACGAGTATACACCCACACTTTGCCAGTTGCCCAAATTCCGATTCGGGGCTGCTATCAACTTAGGAAAAATACCTAGAAATAAGCTGATGTAACATTACACAATAACCGCGTGTATCTACAACTCACAAGTACTACCACCGGAGTCTGTGGTGTCTGTTAAGATGAGTTTCTCACATTTTAATGAATTAGTCACAGCAGTTACGCGGTGCTTTCGTAAGGTCCCTTGAGATGAAAGAAAAATCATTAGTCACTTCGTAAATGCTGTTACGTGGGTTTAGAAACTAGGTAAGCTGTAAGATCCATCATCGCTCTTTGCATCTAGACTTTGTATTTTGATATAATTTCAACAAAGCTTTGAAATAATTTCGAGGAATGTTCCAATTTGTAGTAGGCGCCGTCGTGGCGGTATGTTGGGTATGTTGCCAGTATTAAAATATATTTACACAATACCTACGGATGTTATTTCACAGCTTAGAACTATGAAGATATCAGTACAAGATAAACACGTGCGGAACTGCGGATACATCAATTAGTTTCGGTCACTATGACCTCTAAACATAGTCGTAAATCTTTCTGAGCCCGTTTGCATCAAGAAATTCATTAATTTAACTTTCTTAACATTCAAATGGATTTTGAAACAGTAGCGTTATTAGCATAATAAACAAGTAGGGTAATGGGAAACAATATTTTATATCACGTCATAAATATGCCGTAATTAATTTATCTTCCATCATATAGCTGTCATAAATAAAACAGTGCTCCCATAACTTAACAGATTTTCACACTTTCCGTATTAACAAATTAATATTAATGGAATAATTTCCGGGAATTACCATCGCCAGAGTCGTCGACCTTTGGCGATGATCATTTGTAATAATCGCACATAGGTACCATACAATAAGGTTCTACGACCTCTAGCAAAAGGTATAAAGGTAAAAAAAAGTTGAACACCTGAATAGGCCCTCATCAATCATGAAGTTACGTTGAAAGGAGTTTTTATTCGGTTTGTTGCATCAGAACACTTTCACTGTAGCTCTGTTAGTCATAAATCATAAGTTTCGAGTTAATGCGTGACTAAAACAGTTTCGCGGTGAAATCCAAGGACATTATTACTGGCAGACGATTAGATATCAACCGCGTTTCTGCTCGACTTTATTTCGAAATAAAAACGGTATTTACTTGGTGACGTGTCGAATGTCTTGATTATTGAGAAATAAGTTCCTGCTTGGTTCAGTTTATTCAGGGCAGGTTCCATTGTGATAAAACAAAAGATATTGCTGGTTTTACAGGTTACATTTGCAGATTTGTAACAATCTGTCAACAAACAAAAGTGACGTTTACGCATCTGTCAATTTGACATTACGTCACTGTGACATTGACAGATGACATTAGTAACCGGTCTGAACATATCATAGTAACCCAAAGAACAGCTTTAAATTCAATTTATTTCGCACAAAATGTTCAGAGCTTTTTTAACCGAAATGATTTCACTGATTTAATAAAAATAGACAAAGCCAGCTCCTGTCTGTCATTAGCAATTCCAATGTGCTGAATCATCGAGAGCTTACTGTTTCGGTGGTGAATACAAAAGGTTTAAAATAAAATTGTGACAATAGTGACTCATTGTTGGAAAACTGTTACAAAGTTACGAATGACAGAGGACTGTCGTTTGGTGAGAATGTTGCGGTGATTTTTAGGTTGACTGTCCTGGAACTACAGGACAGAACACAGCAGAATGGAAGAAAAAAACGTGCTGCCCCTACCCAAAATAGTATGGGAGAGGGTATTAAGATGATGATGATGTCCATGAACTACAAGCCTAAATAAGACGGTGTGAAGTAGCTGCGCAGTGCAGGAGGGGTATGGTAACGACGAGAGCTCTGTCAATCACCTGGTATCAGAACAGAAGCCATCACCCGTTTTGCACCTCTATGTTACTTCAGGTATCGTCTCAGCTAAACGGAAGATCTTATGGTCGTGGTTATGGTTATGGATCGTATGGTTTATGCAAAAAGTTAACTCACTTAGGTTAGGTCCGTTTGGCTGCTGATGAGCACTAATTCGATCAATTGAATTGAATGTGGTTGTTACCTGAAAGAAAAAGAACATTATTAGTTTATGTGTATCAGAAAACCAAAGATGGGTACCACAATTAAATTGTCTTGAAGCAATATAATATGTATTTGGATCAAAGTCCAAAAACGAAATCATTACAAATTCATTCAGTAGAAAGTTTTCATCTGTTAACCCTTTTCCCAAATTTTCAATAACGGACCTTTTGCCCTTTAGACAGGCACTAATAGGGTTGGATACAAATTTAGCAACAATTGAAAGGCGCGTTCTAGAGAGGAATAAACCTCGAAAGGCAAGGCTACGCAAATCACAAAGTTATTTCGAAATTTATCAATCTGCAATCTCAATAATGCAAGAAAATTATCCAGAAATCTAATATCCAATTACAGTAATAACACAGATCAACTGACTTGCAATTTGTCAAAATGTTGCCAACATAACTTTGGAACTACGTACGATTTGACGTTTAGCTGATCAGTCTGTTCTTAATTTGAAAGCAAAGGCACTTCTCTACTCAAATGACACTGGTAAGAAGTCATAACTAACGGTTTTAGACCGCTGCAGTTGTTTAGGTGTGAAATCTAGATTTAACACTCAAAATAAATACAGCAAGAACTTACTTCAAAGTGGTAGCACGTTTTAGATTAAAATAGAAGCACGTGCTTAGCAGGGTACGGTTTATAAAAAAGTATGTAACTAAGAAACAAAATGCGATCGATTTTAATAAAAAATATTGGAAACAAGAAACATTGCTCCGATTTTGATGGCACCTAACCTGTCCCAATAGGAGCCAATAAGTGTATTGGGAGTATAGTGGCGTAACATACATGCATACCTAAAAGCATTATTTGCCCTTGTAAGCTACTATTCTCTTCATGATGTAAGGGTGTCTGAACAGTCTCCTAGCCTTATGGGCTTCCCGTATTGTTGGCCCATAATTAGGAACACATGTTACAAAAAGCTACACTTCTTTTAGTAACATAATATTCTAAAATCAAAAATACAACGCCATATTTACGAAATACTACGTCGCAGTTAAATAAAACCTGCAAGCAATTGTGCACGCCAACAAACAACATTGTAAGAATTGTTGTTGTAGCCTTATATCTTTTATTTATATATATCATCTTTTTCTGCATAATACAGTATGTACTTATTTTTACAGATTGCTTCAACACAATGGCCGTGCAGATTCGACGTAGTATTGATCGATGGGCGTTTCCCCGTGACGTGACGAGATTGAACTGCGTTGCAAAAATAATATTTCCATGCTAATATTATGAACACGAAATTAAGGCTGTCTGTTAAACCTGTTACAAAATCAATCAAATTTAACACATGATCTAGCCCATGATTAGGGTAGAACACGATCTACGTTCCCTTGAGATGATGCCAGTCTCCAAGAAGGCGAAGTCTCGAGTAAATGTTAAAATTTTCTCTCTTCTAGTTCCAGTAGTTTCCATAGACGTGATAATAAGTCATCTGACATGCACATGTTGAAGAAATTGTATAATCTTCATCAAAGTATAATTAAAATATAATCATGTGAGCTGACCGGAACTTAGAACATGGCTATTTAAATTAATATGATGTAAAGTATGGAGTCATGCATCCTTTACATTAAGATTCATCGATGCTGCGTTTAATTGCAGGTAGAACAAGGAGAATGGGCAAAAAGTAGCTCACAAACAAAATTTCTCAAAACTAATGTCATACCTATATTTTTCTAAAAGACGCAAGTAAAGTACTCAGTTTTATTTTACTTTAGTCCAAGAAAAATATAAATCAAATTGAGTTATAGAAAACTGTTAATGCTGTAATGAGTGAAACACGTATTAGAACTTAGCCAGTTTTAACTTAAGTACTAAACGCCTGTTTAACGACGTAGGAAGCTGGAATATCCGCTCTTAATAACGGTAAACGAGCCGATATTTAACCATTACGTTAACTTGCAAATGACATAATTACACAAATTATAACTGTAAACCAGGATTAATGTTTTTTGCGATTATTTGACGTGAAGCAAGAAAATGAGTTTAGAAAATAAGTACGAGAAATGAAAATTGGAAAATAGTACATTTTCAGTTATAAAAATTTATGACAATGATGTTTGAGAAGATAAGTTTCAGAATTTAGGATAGCATATCACCCATCATAATATCCATATCATGCATATCATTGAGTCATGTGAATGAACCAATGAAACAGTCTTATATTGGCAAAAGTTAAATAAGGCGTAATAGATGTTAATATAAAAGTAGCATAGAACATGATACCTGTGATAAAAATACAACAGAAATAAAAATAAATGTTGTTAAAGATCTCTTCAACAACATGAACGAAGTGTTGTTTAAATAAAAAAATGTGAAACCTATGTGAAATAAGGCGTAATAGACGTAAAAAATTGTACGTAAATGTCAGCAACGAAAAACTTTGCTAAACCATGTCTCCATACAAAAAACATTTGTTACCAAAGCCATCAGCTGCCAAAGTGCCAACACCTCAACACAATAGATCTTCGTATCACGTACTCCGTCAATCATTCTTCATTAGGATATCTACCAGCTGTCAGGCTAACGTTGGGCTACCAGTCTATTACGATATAGTCTGGAGGATTGTCCTATCTGCTGAACCAGGAGGGATAGATAAAATTTTGTTTAGTTGAGTCTATTTTCCGGACTAATCTATCAGCTTACGCTTAAGCAAACAGACAAACTTCCTCACAAAATTATTATGTAAACAGATTAATACATTTTAATGTTCACCAAAAGAGAAATCTCCCTGGTATAATTTAATCCCGGGTTTTGCCAAAGCCCGTCTAAAATGAGATTTGGAGTATAAATTGCTGTTATAAACGGAGAACTTCATCTTACTTTATTTGTATTTAAAGCAAAGTTAGACGGTTTCATTGATGAAGGAGTTCGAAATATTTGAAAGGCAGGAGAGAAAGAGACAGAGAAGAAATGTCAATAAGAAATATTTCTCTAGTCAGAACAGTAGATACAGTCAATATAACTAAAACATCAGATACTAAAGAACATCGTAATACTACTGCTCTAACACCAGAAGATAAAACAGCTAATCTAAACCCTCCAGTTAACCGAGTACATGTAGAAATAACTCAGGGATGTTCTGTTAGTACATTTGCGAGCAAGTGCAATCACATCAACTAACTGATAAGAGGTTTGCAGCAGACCAACACGTGGGCGAATGTTTATCTCGTCTGTCGGAGATAAAAAGTTATTTTCTGAATTTATTTCAAAGTATTGGATGTTAGTTTGTACTAGCTTAACGGGAGATAAGACTTGATTTATAGTTTTCTAGTTTTTCTTTATGCAATTTTGCACATCCTCCTTTGAATGGCCATCTGCATCTTGGTTTATAAGTTTATACGTTGTTGGTTTGAGTTGTACAGTATCTTATTTTACATTTGTATCGGCAGTCGCTTCCTTAAAAAATAAGAAGCTTACTTCCTCTACCAATAACAGCTTTCGTTTAGAAATTTGTTTTTCCTCCATTCCACGAAAGAACAAAAATACTGTTCCCACGATTTTTTATCGCTTTTGTTTTTATAACCGCTACCGCGTCCCTTATTCTTTATTATGACTGAAAAAGCCACCGTCATATCGACTTACTTAAATTGTGATTGATTCGGCACTTTTCACACTATTCTTTCACAAGCCACACCGTTGTTTCCTGTCTCATTTTCTTCCTAACTATCATAGTTAGTATCCACAAATTCAAATTGATCGAAAGTGTTCAATGCCACACGCCTTTTCAAGGTAATCCAAAGTGCTAACAATTTCCTCAGGTTATCGATCCACTTCGCTGGGAACGCGCCATCTGGCATTTTCTTGACTATCACGTGTGTATTTCGTGTATTTTCTAAAATTGTACTTTGGCTTTACATCCGCCCAATGTAACGCAATAGACTTAGTTGTGTTTCTGGTACATAATTTTGTAGCTGTTTTTGAGGAGCTAAATTCACAGTTGTTATACTTGTTATCAAACTGTTACTGTTATCTGATTTTCTTTGAAATCATATTTTTTTACATTTCGAACATCATTTTTGTCATGATTCACGTACCTAGAAAACCCTTTACAGATCATTTTAATGAAAACAAATGTACCGGGAAGCGACAAGCCAATTCGGTATACATAATATGTACAAGTACCGCCGAGACATTCAAAAATATGAAGCAATTAAACAAAGGGTATTGTGCATTCGATATCTCGATCATGATACTCTTACAATCGTGAATCATGAATTTCATCATCGATACATACATTGTGTTTAACAGTTTAATCATTGTTGTCTCCTTAAATAACGTACAATGGTAATTTCGTATCCTTTTGCGTTTATATTTTTTAAGAAAATAAATATGACGAACACGGTAGTTCAAAGAGCCATCGTTGGGCGTTTTATCATCAATCTGGTCAAATTAAAACGTTTCTTTAACGTTCAAACAGATTACTTAATTGCAATTGTTCAGAATCGTACTGTAATTTCATAATTTATTATAACCACTAATAAAACTGGTTCAACTCAGATAGTATCATCCATTGCGTGAAGCATTGTAAATGCCTAAGAACCAACCAAATGGAAATGATAGTAACGGAATTCCAGTAAAACTACGGCCAATGCTTGATATAATCTTAGTTATTATAGAACACGGTCTACTAAATTAGCCTGTCTGATTTTAAAATGATTGTGAACTTTATTAACAGATAGTAAACTATGTCGCAAACAAAATTTTGCTTTGCACCGAAGAGATAAACAAAGAATGTTTGCGACACGACACACAAAGAAGAGTGTTTGTTGTGTTCGCAAGAATTCGGTCAGGTGACAACAAAAACTATTTGAAATGCAATGTCAAATGTCCCTCTGTTTGAATCGTGATTTTAGATTTATTTGATACGGAACCAGTTAGTTACACGAAATAGCATAGGTTAGGTATTTTGTCTTGGGACAAGGGCAGGAAGATGGCAATGATTTTGTCTTCATTTGGGTGTATTTAACGCTTTTCTAAAAACATGAAATCAATGACATTAAAGACAATACTGATCAATAAGAAGACAATGAAATTAAAATGTCAAAATCTGATGATTTAGTAAAGATTGTGTAAAAGATAACAATAATTGAATTAGATAATGTGTGGAATGAGATAGAAAGCTAAATTAATAACAGAACAAAAGTATAACGTAAGAAGAGCGCAAGTCATCCTAGACAAAAGAATTGTTGAATGGGCACGATCATGCAGATAGTGGAGATTTTAATATAGGCGTAAATTAAGGTATAAGAGAACAGCGGAAACACAAATTCATCAATTTCATTGTATGGCCTAGCCTTTTTCCAACAATGTTAGGGTCGGCTTCCAGTCTAACAGGATACAGCTATCTGGTCTGACCTCTACAACCCAGTTAGTACTGGGCTGAGTAATACGATGCAACTTACTAAAAACTACAAGCTAAATGTCGGATGACTGGATGAGTTTCTAAAGACCTTGGCAAAACCACAACATGATATCGTCTCTCTGTTCATTCTAATTCTGAAGCTAAGTGAGCATAGCCATGTTTAAGTACCACAGACAATTAGTTGGCTAAAGCTGAGTTTATGTTAAAATATTTTTATAAAATTCTTAGAAATTACGGACCGGACGTGAAGGCCAAAATAATTTGGTCAAACATAAGAAATGTTGAGTTGGGTGACTCCTGAGGGCTTTAAAAAGATCCCTTTTAAAGTGTTACAAATCTCAATAACGATTTTAAACAGTACAATAACATTCCCGACTGTTTCATTATAGACTTTTAAGAAAGAATGAAGTTTGAAGACTGTGTATTGATTGATAAAACTCCTGTACTGCGACGGACTATGCTAAAATCGATAAACAATTTATACCAAGTCCGACATATCCTGCTGTATCTCAATACTCAGTCCGCGCCGATTCAGTTTGGTCCGATACAAAGATAGAGCACAATCGGTTACGAAACGGATCCGATACCATCGCACTTTCAAGATGTTTTGATGACGTAGCGCCACAGTCGGCTAACAAAAACTTTGGTTGCGTAAACCCACGGCTTTATCGACGAGCTTTCATTCAACTGAGTTTCCTTTGAACCGATCATTGATGGAAAACTAAAGTTGGAACGGGAAGGCCGTAAATAATGCGATCGTGTATGAATCATTGGATGTAGTAGTTGAGTGTATGGTCGAAAGGCTCATTTTAATGAGACTTCTATATTCATGATGTGAAAAAAACTACAGGAGAGAAACCAATAGGTACGAAAAGTTTTTTGAATTGTTTTGAAAATCATGGTACTGTCCTTGATGAATGGTGAGGGAGAGGAAGACCATAGAAACAATGGATGGCTTGTGTGAGGAATGCTATGAAAGAAAAAGGAGTGAATGATAACGACACGGTTGGCAGAGGACAATGGAAAAAAGAAACTTGTAGCGGAGACCCGAAGTAACTTGGGACAGGGACAGGAAGATGGTGATGAGGCTCGTCCACGCAAACTCCAACATAAATCGAATCGGTGGCCATATCTGATATCGCATTAATCAGATTGTATTGGATAAAAGTACCAGGAAAAACCAACAAACATGCTTTTAGTGGCTATGAATGTATAATGGATAGCCCAGAAAAAACTCGATCAATTACAACTGGACAAAAAATCTTTTAAGTACGAATATGTAGTCCAAAGTCTTTCTTTAACAAGCTTAATGGTTTATCAATAAAAAATAACCACGTGTGGTATTTTTTTGTATCTTAAGTGGTAATGGAGTTTCAGAAGTAAACAAGTATGAGTCAAAACAGAAACCATCAAATGCTTTGAAAGGTACAAAAGTAAATATGACAGTAAACAAAATACACCATTCAATACCACCAAAAATATTCATTGATACAGAATAAACAAAATAACAAGAAACAACGAAACTACTGATTCCTCAAGCCTTCAAAGTTTTCTGGAGAAGGTGACTACCGGAACTCGATCGATTTCTTTCCTGCAAAGATAAGGCCCCAAAAAACTTGTATATAAGAAACGACAGTTCCGTCGGGTTCGATGGGGTGGAACACAATCTTATCACGTCACTGCTGTCATGATAAAAACTGGTTGAAGAACTTGAAGATCACGAAACATGCCCGAAAGGTAGTCCGGGTTCTGTACGAATTTGGAAACTGAGGAAGAGAAACAAGTGTAACGACCAACTAGGAAAGGCGCTTCCATGGAGAGAGGGAGAGAAAATAAAGAAAGGTTTATAAATAGATACCAACCTACTATTAGAATATCTAAAAATCTTTTCTGTCACACAGGTTTTTTCCGGTTCACCAGACAACATTATTTATAGCGACCATAACCATCCCAAGCTAGAAATAAAGTTAAAAATGTTACGTTAAAAAATAACACATTCCATTTTTGTTTATCAGCCCACGTGGTAATGTAGCACGTGACCGGAGTCGTGTCTCACACGTAATATAATGCCTTATTCACACTTTAACAGTATTTTTAAGGTCAAGTCCACAATCTCAAAGCAAAGACGTTGACGTTAGTTACTCGGAGATTAAATCGCCCACTCATTCATCGTTTATACACAAATCTATTGACAAAACACAAAACCAAATATTGACATAGCGTTCGAGATTAATTTCTCGTTGGAAACTGGAATTTAATACACACACGCTACATTCAAGTGTTTGGTAGAAAAAACGCAGAAGGTTCATTTTGCCGTAAATAACAATAAACTCCCACTCGACATCACACGCAATCAAAATCTCTCAAACTTGCAAATTCTAACCATCCATTATTGCCGGATCCTATACACAGTTATGCATGTTTGGTATCGTCGACTAATGGGTTCCTTAATGTGTTCTGGCTTCAGAAATCGCCTTCTGTGCTCAGTTTTTGTATGGTTTATGTGAAGGCAGCGCGCGCGCACGGTAGCCAGTCGTGACTCACGCCAAGCAGCCGCATGGTAATGTGAACATGTTAATTGCTAGAGAATCGAGCCTATCTCATAAATCCTTTTTCGTGGGTAGTTAGGATTTTTTGAATATCGGTATTGTAATGGCGAATGGGAATTCGATTGTTTGCTATTTTATTGTAAAATCGTAGGATTATAATATCGATTGCGTGCTTCATCAATTTCAAAATCTTTTAAATAATTTATAAGACGAAGATACTTAACAGAAATGTTAGAGTCAAGACCAAGTTGATACAAAAATTAATCAACTTAATAAACACAAATCCAATGACAACAAACATCCATCGATCAATGCACACAACGTGACAAAAATAAAACACGAAGATAAGAACCGTTACGAAGATGATAAGCAAGAACACAAATCCGAACACATGACAAAACACACAGACATACAAACAAGAGATGAAACTGACGACGGGCCCGAACGTAAGAACTAATCTTAATTACATAACAATAAGAGATAAACGTTATGGAATTTCATTAATCTTCGGAACGCAGTGTTGAAAAACCAATAAGTTATATCGAATAAATTAATGTGTTTTGATAAAAGCGTTGGTAGGAGTTAAAGGTTATGAGATAATGACAGTGCGTTACGTATGAAGACGGAGCTGCCGTATTTTCATTAATTAGTACTGGTCAGCGTGCTAAATTCCAATGTATTAGCCGATAATACACGATCGCTAGACAGATGTTCATCGAGAATCGTGTCGCTTGCCAAATGTCTTGCTGTAAGGTCAAGGAAATGTTACATTTCATTAAAGTTCTTTTAACTAAGGATATCCTTATTAGCAACAGTTACCGCATGAACACAATCATTTAATAATCATCAATGAAAATACCACTACCACTTTGATTACGGTTAGCATTTTTACCAATAGTAGATTCTCTGCCAAGGTAGGCACACCTAGTTTATCTTGCATATCCACTCGCCTCATCAGGTGTTCTACTGTCCCTATTTGAATGTCAACTGTTTTATAAATCAAATGTTCTCTAAATTTCACCATTGTTATCGGGAAGAGCTCATAAACACTGAAGGAACGCGACATTGTCACGACTGAAAGTAGTTGCCAACGTTTAGTCGCAGTCATAGAGGTGGATCATTTCTAAACTAGAAATGGACGATCTATTGTGATGTCAGGCGCACGCCGCGATCCAAGCGTGGTTCCTGGCGATAAATCTGCAACACCGTTAGGCTAGCAACACAATTGATGGGTGGAAAAAAGAAATTTCGATTTGAAAGCTACTTGACACATTTGTGGTTAAAATTTTCTCGAATATCGTCTAGATTCGATAACCTGTCAGTAACACTTAAATTGCTGCTCCCATTTCGGATAGTCGTTCATAATGAAAAATTGTAATCAAATATTTTTGAGACAAGGAACCTGGACGAAGTTGGTTTCTATAATATATTTTCGGCCATCGAACGCAACTGAGAGAATCAATCATAATCTACCGAGTCATCAAATAAAACAAAAAGCTTACTTATCCAATAAAACTTTTGCCGATCATCCATCTTCATAAGATAAACGTCACACAACATGCACACTCGGTGGACCTCTGACACTGCGCGCACGCGTACGCCTCGGGCGTTTGAGCACGATTTTAGGTCAAGGCAGCACTCGCCAGGGATCGCAAGAAGATTATTACAAATTGCACTACACTGCAGTCTCTACGGCCCCTTTTAGTCGCTCCAACATTGTTTAATATCATTCAAATCGGCGTTATTATATAAACTTGTCTAGCTTGACGTAAAAGATAACCCGATGAGAAACAGAAATCACGCTGCTGGTGAATTTATTACTGAAATGTATATAATTTTGGGGGCTTACGGCTTTGGGGAGAACAATTGGCGGATTACGAAGGTCAGGCAAGTGTTACTAAAGCTAAAAGGGAATCCATACAAATTAAATGTTTCGATATCTATGAACCTGCACGGATTAATATTGTTTTAAATAAAGGGAGCGTTCACGATTGTTTTCTATCTAAAACTTCTTTAGCTAAAACAAAATGATTCTTACGCAACATCATTCGTAAATCTGGCCTAATCTCAAGGAAGTCTATATTTACACAAATTAGAAAAATTGTCGCTTAAACAAGGGCGCCCATTACGTCCAGACGAACTCAAAAGGAAAAGTAAGTATTATGAACTCGAATTTGATTAATACGTGTTATCGTAATGTGGGTAACGGTCTATTTTATTTACAGCTGTAGCTGGCAACTTTTCAATACCGGTGATTAAGCTATAAATTCAATCAGGCAAACCTTAAAAGAACATTATTGCTGAGATAAATCAGGTTGTAACATTTACAAGATCTGAGATAATAGTTGAATCAGAAGTTGTTGCGGTCGTGGGAATGGTAATAATTGGCATCATGGGAATGGTGGACGGTCGTGATCCTCGCGATGGATTCGCCGGTGACGTGGCTAATGGCTACGAGTGATGACTCCCTGGCAATGATGTAACTGCGTCGGGACTATTATTTGCAGAATTGCAATCTTAGTCAGTCATCAACGGTTGTTTGACATTTGTCGATCAAGTGTCCGATCTTACAGAATCTACAAGCTTTGATCAAAACACTCAAGAGCAACTCCGGAAGATTTACGTTGAAAACGTAAAATATTGCTTGCTTCAAAAGCCGACTACAATACAAATATTTGTAAAGGATCCCATAATGATTGCAACCATGTTTTAGAGTGCTGACTTAATTTTAACTTTCCCTTTAAAATATGGCAGTTGTGTGACAGTCTTAAAATTATGGGGGATGCACAGTACAACTTAAATACCGGGTTCCGTGGGAACAAAGACAACAGGTGATGTACGGACATGTGTAGTCACGGATTGTGAACACACACATAAAATAGAAGTACACAGAAGGGATACACACACACATTTAAAAATATAGATGATGCACGTGCTATAATAGTTCGAAATTGTTCCGTAAAATTTAATGCTAAATGCTTATTACGAGTAATTATGCCATGAACCTGACCTAGACAATGATAAGAATAAAATATTTGTTTAATGTTATAAGTGTGGCTTTACTGGACGAAAATGTAACCAATTGGCCTTCTGCTGATAGGGATTACGTTTCGTGTCATTGAGGTGGCCATGCTTTCGAGGGGGGCATTCCATCAGTCGGAACATTTGCGAGAGGGTGCGCGCCCAAGTGTGTCCCCTGTGGCATGGGGAGTTATGCTACGAAACTTTTGGAGTACCTACTGTCTTTGTAATCTTATGAAACATTCATAAATTGTCGTCTGCGGTATGAATAAGTTTATATATTGCACTGGAAAAGGATCATTCAGATTTATTACAAAGTAAATCTGCCTCAATTCTTGTTTGATGTTGAAAAACAGTTTGTTAATTCTACTACCGTGATACTTAACATATTGATCGAAATAGAAGATCAAACAATACGCAAAAAATGTGAAAGCTTGAGTACGACTACAATATTTTTTTGCCGACAAAAAAAGAATAGACGTGACAAAAAAGGGGATCTTTTTAAACACACAGCACTAAAAATGAGTAAACAGTAGCGTGATCCTATAAAAAAAATGGAAAAGGTCAGAGGTCTCCCAAAGTTTAAAGAGTCCCCAAAGGGTCGATAGCGATAGTAATCCGGCGCATGTGTCACAATCATGGTTTAGCGATTAGCCGACGACGGTAGCGAAATGGTTTTTTTAAAGCTAAATATGATTGATGAAATATAAGAGAGACAAATGTCGCGTTTTTCCTAAATCAATATTTTATTTATGATTTAAATATAAATAATGAAAAAGAACAGATGGTTGGATTGTGTGGAGAATAATATGAAAAGGAAAGGAAATTCATCATATCAGCAATTTTTTTTTACGTTCCTTGATTTATAAATACTTACTGATTTTGCTTCGCCCATAGTCCAGTTTTTCAATCAACACTTGCGATCAGCTATTTGGTGTTCCAATACTGTTGCGTAGTTTTATTGTTTTTTTTTTTAAATAGATAATGAATTGCGTAGATTTTTTGCTCAGAACAGAAAATAAAAATAACACTTTATCCGTTACATTAAACAACACATTAGATCCAGAGCTTATTCACCCTAAACATAGCAAATCTAACAACCAAAACTAATGTCCAGAAACTGGAAATCGTCCAGAAGCCGAATCCCGTGAGAATGATCCAAGATAATAACATATCGCCAAAACCAAAGGGTGTTCGCTAGGGGAGCATTCTCCGCCCCATCATGCGTCCAACATCCGCGAACAATGAGCATGCGCTCTTTCATTGTACTCAAAATTTGCCAGATTTTTTTTGTATTTTTTAAACAAAGCACTGCACAGTGGGTCACGCTTTACGACTTCCAACAATATGGTGATGAAATTAATCATCATTTCGACTGTGACGCTTACATTATTTACATCATCCTCTTTTAAATTTCACTCAGTTTCTTAAACGTTTAAATGTTACACAATCAGCGAAATTTCGATGATCTGCCTCGGAGGATCATTAGCAGTCATTTCGCAATCAGTAACAGATACTGTATAACAATAGGTAATTACTATGTTTCTGTTTTACACAAAACTGACATAATAGCGACGGATATGTCTTTGCTGGCGAAATTAAAATTTGCTTAGATAACATTCCGGAAACATAATTAAATATTCCAATTAGTCTTTGTTTTGGGACTTTCCAAATGCTTAAGTTATTTTTACATAAGGAACTTTTACTTTTATGACTGTAAATACTAGAATTATACAAAAGGCAATTAGTTTGTTGCCCCCTTTATGTGCCTAGGTACATAAACACACACGCATAAATAATGAAGCTGAAAATTGCATTTTCGCTTAGTCTTTAATAAACACATCACGCTGTGGTGGCTTTCATGGCATCGGATGCACGCTCCACATATTCTGCAGACTGCACGTGACCGGCACGCGCCCTCCGGCCCTCCGTCGGGAGGGACAAGCCCTTGCGAACTCTCGTGTTGCCCTAGCAACAATGTCGTCCCGAGAAATTACGTATGCAGGATGTGCACCCCAATTATTTCTTAGGAGTGTTGTAAAAATGCCGCTTTGTTGTTTCTTTCTGAAAAGAATGGTCTCATTTTCCTAAGTATGTATTTCCATTATGTATTTGTAAATAATGTAATTCGTAGGGAAGTTCACTGATGATCTGCCACTTTTCATTCAACCTTATGCCCTAAGTGATAAGGTTGAAAAGTGGTCGACCGTCAATGAGCTCGGTAGTATGTATAGTAGATTAATAATATTTAGTTAGGGCTTATTTTCATTCAAGAATATTCATATTCTATTGAGCCAACACCTCAACACAATAGATCTTCGTATCACGTACTCCGTCAATCATTCTTCATTAGGATATCTACCAGCTGTCAGGCTAACGTTGGGCTACCAGTCTATTACGATATAGTCTGGAGGATTGTCCTATCTGCTGAACCAGGAGGGATAGATAAAATTTTGTTTAGTTGAGTCTATTTTCCGGACTAATCTATCAGCTTACGCTTAAGCAAACAGACAAACTTCCTCACAAAATTATTATGTAAACAGATTAATACATTTTAATGTTCACCAAAAGAGAAATCTCCCTGGTATAATTTAATCCCGGGTTTTGCCAAAGCCCGTCTAAAATGAGATTTGGAGTATAAATTGCTGTTATAAACGGAGAACTTCATCTTACTTTATTTGTATTTAAAGCAAAGTTAGACGGTTTCATTGATGAAGGAGTTCGAAATATTTGAAAGGCAGGAGAGAAAGAGACAGAGAAGAAATGTCAATAAGAAATATTTCTCTAGTCAGAACAGTAGATACAGTCAATATAACTAAAACATCAGATACTAAAGAACATCGTAATACTACTGCTCTAACACCAGAAGATAAAACAGCTAATCTAAACCCTCCAGTTAACCGAGTACATGTAGAAATAACTCAGGGATGTTCTGTTAGTACATTTGCGAGCAAGTGCAATCACATCAACTAACTGATAAGAGGTTTGCAGCAGACCAACACGTGGGCGAATGTTTATCTCGTCTGTCGGAGATAAAAAGTTATTTTCTGAATTTATTTCAAAGTATTGGATGTTAGTTTGTACTAGCTTAACGGGAGATAAGACTTGATTTATAGTTTTCTAGTTTTTCTTTATGCAATTTTGCACATCCTCCTTTGAATGGCCATCTGCATCTTGGTTTATAAGTTTATACGTTGTTGGTTTGAGTTGTACAGTATCTTATTTTACATTTGTATCGGCAGTCGCTTCCTTAAAAAATAAGAAGCTTACTTCCTCTACCAATAACAGCTTTCGTTTAGAAATTTGTTTTTCCTCCATTCCACGAAAGAACAAAAATACTGTTCCCACGATTTTTTATCGCTTTTGTTTTTATAACCGCTACCGCGTCCCTTATTCTTTATTATGACTGAAAAAGCCACCGTCATATCGACTTACTTAAATTGTGATTGATTCGGCACTTTTCACACTATTCTTTCACAAGCCACACCGTTGTTTCCTGTCTCATTTTCTTCCTAACTATCATAGTTAGTATCCACAAATTCAAATTGATCGAAAGTGTTCAATGCCACACGCCTTTTCAAGGTAATCCAAAGTGCTAACAATTTCCTCAGGTTATCGATCCACTTCGCTGGGAACGCGCCATCTGGCATTTTCTTGACTATCACGTGTGTATTTCGTGTATTTTCTAAAATTGTACTTTGGCTTTACATCCGCCCAATGTAACGCAATAGACTTAGTTGTGTTTCTGGTACATAATTTTGTAGCTGTTTTTGAGGAGCTAAATTCACAGTTGTTATACTTGTTATCAAACTGTTACTGTTATCTGATTTTCTTTGAAATCATATTTTTTTACATTTCGAACATCATTTTTGTCATGATTCACGTACCTAGAAAACCCTTTACAGATCATTTTAATGAAAACAAATGTACCGGGAAGCGACAAGCCAATTCGGTATACATAATATGTACAAGTACCGCCGAGACATTCAAAAATATGAAGCAATTAAACAAAGGGTATTGTGCATTCGATATCTCGATCATGATACTCTTACAATCGTGAATCATGAATTTCATCATCGATACATACATTGTGTTTAACAGTTTAATCATTGTTGTCTCCTTAAATAACGTACAATGGTAATTTCGTATCCTTTTGCGTTTATATTTTTTAAGAAAATAAATATGACGAACACGGTAGTTCAAAGAGCCATCGTTGGGCGTTTTATCATCAATCTGGTCAAATTAAAACGTTTCTTTAACGTTCAAACAGATTACTTAATTGCAATTGTTCAGAATCGTACTGTAATTTCATAATTTATTATAACCACTAATAAAACTGGTTCAACTCAGATAGTATCATCCATTGCGTGAAGCATTGTAAATGCCTAAGAACCAACCAAATGGAAATGATAGTAACGGAATTCCAGTAAAACTACGGCCAATGCTTGATATAATCTTAGTTATTATAGAACACGGTCTACTAAATTAGCCTGTCTGATTTTAAAATGATTGTGAACTTTATTAACAGATAGTAAACTATGTCGCAAACAAAATTTTGCTTTGCACCGAAGAGATAAACAAAGAATGTTTGCGACACGACACACAAAGAAGAGTGTTTGTTGTGTTCGCAAGAATTCGGTCAGGTGACAACAAAAACTATTTGAAATGCAATGTCAAATGTCCCTCTGTTTGAATCGTGATTTTAGATTTATTTGATACGGAACCAGTTAGTTACACGAAATAGCATAGGTTAGGTATTTTGTCTTGGGACAAGGGCAGGAAGATGGCAATGATTTTGTCTTCATTTGGGTGTATTTAACGCTTTTCTAAAAACATGAAATCAATGACATTAAAGACAATACTGATCAATAAGAAGACAATGAAATTAAAATGTCAAAATCTGATGATTTAGTAAAGATTGTGTAAAAGATAACAATAATTGAATTAGATAATGTGTGGAATGAGATAGAAAGCTAAATTAATAACAGAACAAAAGTATAACGTAAGAAGAGCGCAAGTCATCCTAGACAAAAGAATTGTTGAATGGGCACGATCATGCAGATAGTGGAGATTTTAATATAGGCGTAAATTAAGGTATAAGAGAACAGCGGAAACACAAATTCATCAATTTCATTGTATGGCCTAGCCTTTTTCCAACAATGTTAGGGTCGGCTTCCAGTCTAACAGGATACAGCTATCTGGTCTGACCTCTACAACCCAGTTAGTACTGGGCTGAGTAATACGATGCAACTTACTAAAAACTACAAGCTAAATGTCGGATGACTGGATGAGTTTCTAAAGACCTTGGCAAAACCACAACATGATATCGTCTCTCTGTTCATTCTAATTCTGAAGCTAAGTGAGCATAGCCATGTTTAAGTACCACAGACAATTAGTTGGCTAAAGCTGAGTTTATGTTAAAATATTTTTATAAAATTCTTAGAAATTACGGACCGGACGTGAAGGCCAAAATAATTTGGTCAAACATAAGAAATGTTGAGTTGGGTGACTCCTGAGGGCTTTAAAAAGATCCCTTTTAAAGTGTTACAAATCTCAATAACGATTTTAAACAGTACAATAACATTCCCGACTGTTTCATTATAGACTTTTAAGAAAGAATGAAGTTTGAAGACTGTGTATTGATTGATAAAACTCCTGTACTGCGACGGACTATGCTAAAATCGATAAACAATTTATACCAAGTCCGACATATCCTGCTGTATCTCAATACTCAGTCCGCGCCGATTCAGTTTGGTCCGATACAAAGATAGAGCACAATCGGTTACGAAACGGATCCGATACCATCGCACTTTCAAGATGTTTTGATGACGTAGCGCCACAGTCGGCTAACAAAAACTTTGGTTGCGTAAACCCACGGCTTTATCGACGAGCTTTCATTCAACTGAGTTTCCTTTGAACCGATCATTGATGGAAAACTAAAGTTGGAACGGGAAGGCCGTAAATAATGCGATCGTGTATGAATCATTGGATGTAGTAGTTGAGTGTATGGTCGAAAGGCTCATTTTAATGAGACTTCTATATTCATGATGTGAAAAAAACTACAGGAGAGAAACCAATAGGTACGAAAAGTTTTTTGAATTGTTTTGAAAATCATGGTACTGTCCTTGATGAATGGTGAGGGAGAGGAAGACCATAGAAACAATGGATGGCTTGTGTGAGGAATGCTATGAAAGAAAAAGGAGTGAATGATAACGACACGGTTGGCAGAGGACAATGGAAAAAAGAAACTTGTAGCGGAGACCCGAAGTAACTTGGGACAGGGACAGGAAGATGGTGATGAGGCTCGTCCACGCAAACTCCAACATAAATCGAATCGGTGGCCATATCTGATATCGCATTAATCAGATTGTATTGGATAAAAGTACCAGGAAAAACCAACAAACATGCTTTTAGTGGCTATGAATGTATAATGGATAGCCCAGAAAAAACTCGATCAATTACAACTGGACAAAAAATCTTTTAAGTACGAATATGTAGTCCAAAGTCTTTCTTTAACAAGCTTAATGGTTTATCAATAAAAAATAACCACGTGTGGTATTTTTTTGTATCTTAAGTGGTAATGGAGTTTCAGAAGTAAACAAGTATGAGTCAAAACAGAAACCATCAAATGCTTTGAAAGGTACAAAAGTAAATATGACAGTAAACAAAATACACCATTCAATACCACCAAAAATATTCATTGATACAGAATAAACAAAATAACAAGAAACAACGAAACTACTGATTCCTCAAGCCTTCAAAGTTTTCTGGAGAAGGTGACTACCGGAACTCGATCGATTTCTTTCCTGCAAAGATAAGGCCCCAAAAAACTTGTATATAAGAAACGACAGTTCCGTCGGGTTCGATGGGGTGGAACACAATCTTATCACGTCACTGCTGTCATGATAAAAACTGGTTGAAGAACTTGAAGATCACGAAACATGCCCGAAAGGTAGTCCGGGTTCTGTACGAATTTGGAAACTGAGGAAGAGAAACAAGTGTAACGACCAACTAGGAAAGGCGCTTCCATGGAGAGAGGGAGAGAAAATAAAGAAAGGTTTATAAATAGATACCAACCTACTATTAGAATATCTAAAAATCTTTTCTGTCACACAGGTTTTTTCCGGTTCACCAGACAACATTATTTATAGCGACCATAACCATCCCAAGCTAGAAATAAAGTTAAAAATGTTACGTTAAAAAATAACACATTCCATTTTTGTTTATCAGCCCACGTGGTAATGTAGCACGTGACCGGAGTCGTGTCTCACACGTAATATAATGCCTTATTCACACTTTAACAGTATTTTTAAGGTCAAGTCCACAATCTCAAAGCAAAGACGTTGACGTTAGTTACTCGGAGATTAAATCGCCCACTCATTCATCGTTTATACACAAATCTATTGACAAAACACAAAACCAAATATTGACATAGCGTTCGAGATTAATTTCTCGTTGGAAACTGGAATTTAATACACACACGCTACATTCAAGTGTTTGGTAGAAAAAACGCAGAAGGTTCATTTTGCCGTAAATAACAATAAACTCCCACTCGACATCACACGCAATCAAAATCTCTCAAACTTGCAAATTCTAACCATCCATTATTGCCGGATCCTATACACAGTTATGCATGTTTGGTATCGTCGACTAATGGGTTCCTTAATGTGTTCTGGCTTCAGAAATCGCCTTCTGTGCTCAGTTTTTGTATGGTTTATGTGAAGGCAGCGCGCGCGCACGGTAGCCAGTCGTGACTCACGCCAAGCAGCCGCATGGTAATGTGAACATGTTAATTGCTAGAGAATCGAGCCTATCTCATAAATCCTTTTTCGTGGGTAGTTAGGATTTTTTGAATATCGGTATTGTAATGGCGAATGGGAATTCGATTGTTTGCTATTTTATTGTAAAATCGTAGGATTATAATATCGATTGCGTGCTTCATCAATTTCAAAATCTTTTAAATAATTTATAAGACGAAGATACTTAACAGAAATGTTAGAGTCAAGACCAAGTTGATACAAAAATTAATCAACTTAATAAACACAAATCCAATGACAACAAACATCCATCGATCAATGCACACAACGTGACAAAAATAAAACACGAAGATAAGAACCGTTACGAAGATGATAAGCAAGAACACAAATCCGAACACATGACAAAACACACAGACATACAAACAAGAGATGAAACTGACGACGGGCCCGAACGTAAGAACTAATCTTAATTACATAACAATAAGAGATAAACGTTATGGAATTTCATTAATCTTCGGAACGCAGTGTTGAAAAACCAATAAGTTATATCGAATAAATTAATGTGTTTTGATAAAAGCGTTGGTAGGAGTTAAAGGTTATGAGATAATGACAGTGCGTTACGTATGAAGACGGAGCTGCCGTATTTTCATTAATTAGTACTGGTCAGCGTGCTAAATTCCAATGTATTAGCCGATAATACACGATCGCTAGACAGATGTTCATCGAGAATCGTGTCGCTTGCCAAATGTCTTGCTGTAAGGTCAAGGAAATGTTACATTTCATTAAAGTTCTTTTAACTAAGGATATCCTTATTAGCAACAGTTACCGCATGAACACAATCATTTAATAATCATCAATGAAAATACCACTACCACTTTGATTACGGTTAGCATTTTTACCAATAGTAGATTCTCTGCCAAGGTAGGCACACCTAGTTTATCTTGCATATCCACTCGCCTCATCAGGTGTTCTACTGTCCCTATTTGAATGTCAACTGTTTTATAAATCAAATGTTCTCTAAATTTCACCATTGTTATCGGGAAGAGCTCATAAACACTGAAGGAACGCGACATTGTCACGACTGAAAGTAGTTGCCAACGTTTAGTCGCAGTCATAGAGGTGGATCATTTCTAAACTAGAAATGGACGATCTATTGTGATGTCAGGCGCACGCCGCGATCCAAGCGTGGTTCCTGGCGATAAATCTGCAACACCGTTAGGCTAGCAACACAATTGATGGGTGGAAAAAAGAAATTTCGATTTGAAAGCTACTTGACACATTTGTGGTTAAAATTTTCTCGAATATCGTCTAGATTCGATAACCTGTCAGTAACACTTAAATTGCTGCTCCCATTTCGGATAGTCGTTCATAATGAAAAATTGTAATCAAATATTTTTGAGACAAGGAACCTGGACGAAGTTGGTTTCTATAATATATTTTCGGCCATCGAACGCAACTGAGAGAATCAATCATAATCTACCGAGTCATCAAATAAAACAAAAAGCTTACTTATCCAATAAAACTTTTGCCGATCATCCATCTTCATAAGATAAACGTCACACAACATGCACACTCGGTGGACCTCTGACACTGCGCGCACGCGTACGCCTCGGGCGTTTGAGCACGATTTTAGGTCAAGGCAGCACTCGCCAGGGATCGCAAGAAGATTATTACAAATTGCACTACACTGCAGTCTCTACGGCCCCTTTTAGTCGCTCCAACATTGTTTAATATCATTCAAATCGGCGTTATTATATAAACTTGTCTAGCTTGACGTAAAAGATAACCCGATGAGAAACAGAAATCACGCTGCTGGTGAATTTATTACTGAAATGTATATAATTTTGGGGGCTTACGGCTTTGGGGAGAACAATTGGCGGATTACGAAGGTCAGGCAAGTGTTACTAAAGCTAAAAGGGAATCCATACAAATTAAATGTTTCGATATCTATGAACCTGCACGGATTAATATTGTTTTAAATAAAGGGAGCGTTCACGATTGTTTTCTATCTAAAACTTCTTTAGCTAAAACAAAATGATTCTTACGCAACATCATTCGTAAATCTGGCCTAATCTCAAGGAAGTCTATATTTACACAAATTAGAAAAATTGTCGCTTAAACAAGGGCGCCCATTACGTCCAGACGAACTCAAAAGGAAAAGTAAGTATTATGAACTCGAATTTGATTAATACGTGTTATCGTAATGTGGGTAACGGTCTATTTTATTTACAGCTGTAGCTGGCAACTTTTCAATACCGGTGATTAAGCTATAAATTCAATCAGGCAAACCTTAAAAGAACATTATTGCTGAGATAAATCAGGTTGTAACATTTACAAGATCTGAGATAATAGTTGAATCAGAAGTTGTTGCGGTCGTGGGAATGGTAATAATTGGCATCATGGGAATGGTGGACGGTCGTGATCCTCGCGATGGATTCGCCGGTGACGTGGCTAATGGCTACGAGTGATGACTCCCTGGCAATGATGTAACTGCGTCGGGACTATTATTTGCAGAATTGCAATCTTAGTCAGTCATCAACGGTTGTTTGACATTTGTCGATCAAGTGTCCGATCTTACAGAATCTACAAGCTTTGATCAAAACACTCAAGAGCAACTCCGGAAGATTTACGTTGAAAACGTAAAATATTGCTTGCTTCAAAAGCCGACTACAATACAAATATTTGTAAAGGATCCCATAATGATTGCAACCATGTTTTAGAGTGCTGACTTAATTTTAACTTTCCCTTTAAAATATGGCAGTTGTGTGACAGTCTTAAAATTATGGGGGATGCACAGTACAACTTAAATACCGGGTTCCGTGGGAACAAAGACAACAGGTGATGTACGGACATGTGTAGTCACGGATTGTGAACACACACATAAAATAGAAGTACACAGAAGGGATACACACACACATTTAAAAATATAGATGATGCACGTGCTATAATAGTTCGAAATTGTTCCGTAAAATTTAATGCTAAATGCTTATTACGAGTAATTATGCCATGAACCTGACCTAGACAATGATAAGAATAAAATATTTGTTTAATGTTATAAGTGTGGCTTTACTGGACGAAAATGTAACCAATTGGCCTTCTGCTGATAGGGATTACGTTTCGTGTCATTGAGGTGGCCATGCTTTCGAGGGGGGCATTCCATCAGTCGGAACATTTGCGAGAGGGTGCGCGCCCAAGTGTGTCCCCTGTGGCATGGGGAGTTATGCTACGAAACTTTTGGAGTACCTACTGTCTTTGTAATCTTATGAAACATTCATAAATTGTCGTCTGCGGTATGAATAAGTTTATATATTGCACTGGAAAAGGATCATTCAGATTTATTACAAAGTAAATCTGCCTCAATTCTTGTTTGATGTTGAAAAACAGTTTGTTAATTCTACTACCGTGATACTTAACATATTGATCGAAATAGAAGATCAAACAATACGCAAAAAATGTGAAAGCTTGAGTACGACTACAATATTTTTTTGCCGACAAAAAAAGAATAGACGTGACAAAAAAGGGGATCTTTTTAAACACACAGCACTAAAAATGAGTAAACAGTAGCGTGATCCTATAAAAAAAATGGAAAAGGTCAGAGGTCTCCCAAAGTTTAAAGAGTCCCCAAAGGGTCGATAGCGATAGTAATCCGGCGCATGTGTCACAATCATGGTTTAGCGATTAGCCGACGACGGTAGCGAAATGGTTTTTTTAAAGCTAAATATGATTGATGAAATATAAGAGAGACAAATGTCGCGTTTTTCCTAAATCAATATTTTATTTATGATTTAAATATAAATAATGAAAAAGAACAGATGGTTGGATTGTGTGGAGAATAATATGAAAAGGAAAGGAAATTCATCATATCAGCAATTTTTTTTTACGTTCCTTGATTTATAAATACTTACTGATTTTGCTTCGCCCATAGTCCAGTTTTTCAATCAACACTTGCGATCAGCTATTTGGTGTTCCAATACTGTTGCGTAGTTTTATTGTTTTTTTTTTTAAATAGATAATGAATTGCGTAGATTTTTTGCTCAGAACAGAAAATAAAAATAACACTTTATCCGTTACATTAAACAACACATTAGATCCAGAGCTTATTCACCCTAAACATAGCAAATCTAACAACCAAAACTAATGTCCAGAAACTGGAAATCGTCCAGAAGCCGAATCCCGTGAGAATGATCCAAGATAATAACATATCGCCAAAACCAAAGGGTGTTCGCTAGGGGAGCATTCTCCGCCCCATCATGCGTCCAACATCCGCGAACAATGAGCATGCGCTCTTTCATTGTACTCAAAATTTGCCAGATTTTTTTTGTATTTTTTAAACAAAGCACTGCACAGTGGGTCACGCTTTACGACTTCCAACAATATGGTGATGAAATTAATCATCATTTCGACTGTGACGCTTACATTATTTACATCATCCTCTTTTAAATTTCACTCAGTTTCTTAAACGTTTAAATGTTACACAATCAGCGAAATTTCGATGATCTGCCTCGGAGGATCATTAGCAGTCATTTCGCAATCAGTAACAGATACTGTATAACAATAGGTAATTACTATGTTTCTGTTTTACACAAAACTGACATAATAGCGACGGATATGTCTTTGCTGGCGAAATTAAAATTTGCTTAGATAACATTCCGGAAACATAATTAAATATTCCAATTAGTCTTTGTTTTGGGACTTTCCAAATGCTTAAGTTATTTTTACATAAGGAACTTTTACTTTTATGACTGTAAATACTAGAATTATACAAAAGGCAATTAGTTTGTTGCCCCCTTTATGTGCCTAGGTACATAAACACACACGCATAAATAATGAAGCTGAAAATTGCATTTTCGCTTAGTCTTTAATAAACACATCACGCTGTGGTGGCTTTCATGGCATCGGATGCACGCTCCACATATTCTGCAGACTGCACGTGACCGGCACGCGCCCTCCGGCCCTCCGTCGGGAGGGACAAGCCCTTGCGAACTCTCGTGTTGCCCTAGCAACAATGTCGTCCCGAGAAATTACGTATGCAGGATGTGCACCCCAATTATTTCTTAGGAGTGTTGTAAAAATGCCGCTTTGTTGTTTCTTTCTGAAAAGAATGGTCTCATTTTCCTAAGTATGTATTTCCATTATGTATTTGTAAATAATGTAATTCGTAGGGAAGTTCACTGATGATCTGCCACTTTTCATTCAACCTTATGCCCTAAGTGATAAGGTTGAAAAGTGGTCGACCGTCAATGAGCTCGGTAGTATGTATAGTAGATTAATAATATTTAGTTAGGGCTTATTTTCATTCAAGAATATTCATATTCTATTGAGGCATGACTGATAACTTGATAGGTAATGCAGAAAGTGTGACTGATAAAAAAGACAGAATGAAAAATATACCGATACGACTTATCATGCACTGATTCTATGTTATCAATATCCAAGAGACGCAATATCCGCTTTCCATTCTGAAAAATAAGGTTATTTGGGTACATCGACATCATTGGTTAAAAAATACTACTAAAGGAAAATAGGTATTATACAATATTTTCGCAGCTTCAAATCTAAATTCTAGCGACCTTAGCACTAGACGTGACAACAATGTAACCAATTTGTCTAACAAAAGCAATTGTGGAACGTGAACAACTAAATAATAGCTAGAGCAACAGACCAAGCTTTACTAAATCCCATTTAACTCTATAAATCATAGTTCTATTGCATAGATACGGACGAAACTAATCCCACAGATTCCCGCATAGATAAATAACTAAACCCTCGGATTCAGAAAGATTTCCATCGCTTAATAAACAGTATGAAATACTTTAGTTATCACGTTATAAATGTTGTCTACTATTGTAATAAAATAGCCAATAAATTGTCGGTCTATAACCTTATAATATATAGCTTTAATAAATGAGGGGGGTGTTTCCTCAACCCTTCATATTTCAAAAAAGTTATTTCTGGGACCTTTTAGAAAATGGCTTTGTGAAGCTCTTTTGATGTTGGTTTCAAGTTTATAATGTAGCTTAATAGACTGTAATATTTCTGGGTTTAATTATTTTAAAATAGCCGCAACTGTTTCAAAGATTTAAGATTTACAACTAGCTTATGCCTGCGGCATCGTCCGCGTGGAGTAAGATAAATGTCCCACGCGTTCATACCTACCGGGACAAAAAGTATCATATGTGTTAATTCAGATTAAAGACTATCTGTGTGCCAAATTTCATCCAAATCCATTAAGTAGTTTTCGCGTTAAAGAGTAAAAAACATCTATTCATCCATCCATTAATTCATCCTCACATATTTTGCTGATAAAGAGTTACAAAAATATTCTCTACTTATTCATTCTCTTCACATCCTACATATATATATTTAACGAAGTATTTGTAAAACGTAATTTCCATCGATGAGGGTACATAAGTGTGGGGCGAGTGACGCGACATCAGTGACGTCGAATCGATGCAACACATGCAATATTTAATTACGAAAGGGGTGAACTTGGGGGAGGGGTCCGGTGATTGTATTTGCATAATAAAGCCAGAATAACGGACTTTAATGGGGAGTTCGCATCTATTATTTTGCGTGTGCACCTCAACAATAAAAAAAAACGGTAGAATTGATGACAAAAAAACAATATGCTATCGGTACAAAATAGGGAAAGGTGGTAGAGTCATGAACTTATTCATTGATTTTTACTCAGGAATATTAGCCAGTAATAATGTTAGCCGAAAATAATACGATCTGGCATGACCGTCTTCCATTCGCCCGCGCACACATCACAGTCAGGTTTAGCACCAAAAGAGCGTTGGTTCGTCAAGTTTTCATATTTGTTTATGATACCGTGTCAACAGCACATAACCATAAACTGTCCCACATGTACTCGCACCTCGTACACATACGGCCAAGCGTAGAACCGACTACAGTTGAGTGCAACGGAAGCATAGTATACGTTGTAGTATTAATATGCAGTGTTTCAACTTTGAACTAATGGCTGGAATCGGCTCACAGTTTACACACACAAATGCAAAGCGTTTACGCGAATATCAAGCTGAAGTAACGGGTTAATCGTGAGGGGCTGTCGATGTGGTGAGATGGACAGACGTCATTGTTGCCATCGCGGGTAAAATACCCACATGCGTCTCGCACAGGTACGTGGAGATTGGTACAAACAAAGAAGCCTAAATCCAGCAATGGGTGAAGTTGGGCTGTTGATGATGATAATAATGATGAAGTCGAGGCTGTCGCATCCCGACATGTGATAACGTTTTAAATGTGTAGTGTAACATACATTCTAAGTTGAAAAGTCCTGGTTGGATTACTAGTCGTCTTTATACTGTGACGGAAACGTCGCGTGCGCATTGTGCAATTAACGTGAACCGCACTGTGTCCTGTCGCGCGTGCGCGAGACTAACTGTACTATGTCAGTTACGTGTAGGTTAACACATAGACATCGACTATCCTCCATTAGATAGAGGAAATACGACAAAAGTGGATTGGAAATTCCTGTCAGTGTGAAGCGAAGGATTGAAAGACATGATAATAGAGTAGCAGAAACGCATAGCAAGGATTGTGTGGAAGAACCAAAGCGAAGAAATCTAAAAGAGATGATACCTATAGCTAGAAACCAACAAATAGATACTGAATGAGATGACAATTGAAAGATATGTCTGAGAGAAAGATTTGAGCCAATCACAAATAAATTGGAGTAACAGCAAGATGATGACGATATCGATGAAAGTAATTTCACAAAAGCAGAAAGAGACGGCTAGACTTCTCTAGCGGCTTTAGATAAGTTGTTGTTTTTTGACACACTAAGGATTATTTAGTATGTATGTGGAAAAACACAATAAACAGTGTCATTCAATTGTCTAGTAAGACGGATTTCCGATAAAAGCGATATAAACATGCTGTATCGTTCAAAAACAATGATTAGATAATGTTAGAACTGCACAAATCATTCATTGAGCTCTTACGGTGAGTTGCACGAAACCACCATTAGTTTAACGGAGACTTTAAATTTATGCTGTCACTTTCTTTTTGATACATAATGTAAGGGATGGCATGAATTTAAAGTCTCCGTTAAACTAATGTTGCAACTCAACATAAGAAGATTACAAAATAGATATTTTGAAAACAGACGGGAATTATATCGACACACAAGATTAAGACACAAATTTCAAGTAAGGCTTGGAATAACAAAAAAATTGCCTCTAGGACACATTACTGAAAAACAAGAAAAGCCTTTTCATTTTAAGTTTCAAAACAAAATTATTCAACCTTGGCATTGCTCCAGAACCATAAACGGCGGCCTCGTTACAAAAAGGTACCACAGGGGACTTATTTAGGACCTCTAGTATACAACCTTGAGTTCCACCCCTATGTAACAGTAAGTTTACTTTGTCTATATTTTAGTAGGATAATAACCATGGTCGTAGCTTGGTAGTAGCTTAGTATAGCCCTATTACTCGTATACTATACCTTAGTAAACAGGTCACATCACACTTAATGAGCTAAACGGGTCACCAGCCCCCAAAGGAAGCGCTGGAGTGGAAAGTTATGACGGCATTAAAAGCTTGTCCTTATCACAAAAGCCTAAAGGTCATTTTACGTTGCACAAAATATAAAGGTGAACCGTTAATAAAGCTTTATTAGACAAGTTGTGATACGTCTATGTTAGTAATTACGAGTATTATATTAGGGGAATGATGTACGAGAAGATTAATGTGATTTTCTAGTTTGTGCTCCGAAACTCGAGTTGAGTTTGGAGCGGTTCATATCAAAGTTTAACTTAATAAGTGGTTCACGTCTTACTCATGTGTTAACCTAATTTTGCTGATAAATTGAATCGTATAGGCATTCGAAAATGCCCAAGTTTCATGGCCAAAGATCTGGTTCTCGTTGCTGCGTTGTTTCTAAAGGACCATTTCTCGCATTCTATGAAACACTACTGATCCAGTTAGCAAGCCATAAATCAAAGTTTTCCTCTCGATTTTCTATCAACATACCAGCCAACTTCAATACGAGCATTCCAACCAATAAATCTACGATTCATTTGAATAGTTGTTAACTAATTTGTATATTCGTACAGGGGCCTGTCCTGACTTCTGTCCCGTATAATTTGTAACCCGCATGTCAACGGCTTGGGGACTGTGATTCAATGGAAATTGAATAAGTGGAGAGCGATTGTAGCCCTCGATAGAGTACTCGATAACAAGATAATGTGAACATTGAACATAGTTGACAACATTCCGATTGTTGCTTGCTTTTCCCTATTTTGAAAAATTGGGTAATAGAAAAAACAATTATATACATATGTTAAATAACCATGTACATTTTCTAGCAGGTCACTATAGTGACAGACTTGTATATCTAGATATCAACACTATTGTTGGTAAACTTAAGTCGACACGGGGTAAGGTGTATCTACCTATTAGATGTAGACACAAAATAGCTTCGCTATTAGCTTTTAATATTCACACAGACATAAATAGTATGTCTAAGTTTAGTTCCATTATTAACACTGCGACTATTAGTAATTCTACTAATGTACAGGTGACTTTAAATGAATATAGCAGTAGTGCTATAAATGTTTACAAATATTGCAATGAGGAGGATCCATCTGTCACCATGGTGAATCCTCAATTAGGGTCTATTACAGATAGGGTCTTGTTGTCTGAGGAGGGCACGGGAGTCTCCGGCCTCACTCCAAATATTAATATAAATTTAAACTAGAAAGTGAGACAACAGAAGGTACTATTAATTCTTGCACTCAATTAGTTAATAAAAAAGGGCCTCAGCAGAACACTTTAAAATTATTCCACCAAAATATCCAAGGAATGTCTTGTAAATTATTAGAAATTGAATTGTTTTTAGAAAAAAGTAAGTTTGACATCATTTGTTTTACTGAACATTGGCTAAAGGATTACCAAATGCTTATTAATTATGAGAACTATATGGTGGGTAGCTGCTTTAACCGTAAAACTATGCTTCGTGGAGGTTCCCTAATATTAATAAAAAATAGTTTTAAATATAAGCAACGTAATGACATAGTAGGTCTCTCGGTTGAACATTGCGTCGAACTGTCCTGTGTTGAGCTGGATAAGCATGTAGTTGTGTGTGTGTACAGACCCCCAAACTATCAAAACTTTTCCATATTTGAATCAATAATGGAAGATGTCCTGGCAAAACTTGCAGCCAGTAATAAATCTACAATAATTTGTGGTGATTTCAATATCAATATTTTAGAAGAACATTCAAATAGTGGTCGGTTATTAAATCTTTTTAAGTCATTTGACCTGACTAACGTTTTTATTGAACCTACTAGAATCACAACATCTTCTGCTACTTGTATAGATAATGTTTTCTGCGATTGTGATTACTTAGATAAAGCCATAGTAAATTGTTTGCCGTCTGACCATAGCGGACAAACTGTAACTTATAGGTGTAATACACCATTGCAAAAAGTACAGATTAAATTTAGACCTATAACTTCTAGCAAATTAAATAGGTTTAATATTTCCCTACAGAACAAGTTAAGTGTTATGAGCCATGACGATATTAATATAAATCAATTTTATAATCGTTTCTTTTCAATAGTTCACACGGAATTCAATAAAACTTTTGAAAAGAAGACAAAAAGTATTTGCCCTAAATTCATATTTAGCGATTGGGCAACTAGAGGCATCAGAAAAAGTAGGGAAAGACTATTTGAGCTTTATGGCCTTAAGCCTTTTATTAACACTGAAACTTTTAACAAGTATGTTGCTAAGTATTCAAAAATTTTTAGAAATACATGCAAGGTTGCTAAAGCCCTGCACATTAGCAACAAGATCAAAACAGCAGAAAATAAAATAAAGACAGTTTGGAAAGTCATAAATAACGAGACTAACAGGAAGAAAATACGTAACACTAGCTACACATTAGATACAGCAAGTGGTCCTAAAAGCTCTAATCAGGAAGTAGCTCAAGAATTTGTAAATTTCTTTACAGAAATACCATTAAAAACTACGGAGGCTCTAAATTCCTCTCCTGAAGTCTCAATGGGTTTATTAAAGGCGAATGTGTCTGGCTGCCTGGCTGAATTTAAATTTAAACACATTAACCCTATGGTAGTTATTAAAGCTTTCCGGCAAATAAAAATCAAACTGACCGAAGATCTATGGGGAATGTCTATCAAAGTTTGTACATCCATACTTGAGACAATAGCCCCATACTTAGCTTTAATTTTTAATCTATGTGTAGACCAAGGAGTTTTCCCTGATTTAATGAAATACAGTAAAGTCATACCTCTTTTCAAATCCGGGGACAGTAAAGATACTAACAATTATAGACCTGTATCCGTGTTGCCAGTTTTTAGCAAGGTTTTTGAAAAAGTAATGCTTGATCAAATGCTCTATCATTTTAACACCAACAGAATCTTACATGATCAACAGTATGGTTTCACCAAGGGACGTTGTACAACTGACGCCGGTGTAACCTTATTAAAGCACATATTTACTGCGTGGGAAGAGTCCCAAGATGCCATAGGAATTTTTTGTGACCTCTCCAAAGCGTTTGATTGCGTAAATCACGACACATTACTTTTGAAACTTGAGCATTACGGACTGGGTAAACTTGCACTTAGTTTGGTAAAATCATATTTGAATGATAGACAACAACATGTTCAGATAAATGGTGTCAATTCACAGGGTTTAAAAATAAAAATGGGGGTTCCACAAGGCTCTATATTGGGTCCTTTCCTCTTTCTAGTATATATAAATGATCTACCCTATTTATTGAAAAACCAACCTCAAAATATGGTGTTATTTGCTGATGACACTTCCTTAATTTTTAAGATAAACAGACGGGCACAAAATTTAGATGACGTGAATAATGCCCTACTTCAGGTCCAAAATTGGTTCACAGCAAACAATTTGGTATTAAATGAAAAAAAAACCAAATGCATAAGATTTGCTTTACCGAATGTTAAGGGTAGTGATTGTGATATATTATTGAATAATGAGAAACTTGAATTCGTAGATAAAACGGTTTTCCTGGGGCTTACGCTTGATTCAAGGCTACAATGGGGTTCTCATTTAACATCTCTTGCGGGGCGGCTAAGTTCAGCAGCATATGCCATTAGAAAAATCCGTCAATTTACTGATGTAGATACCGCTAGACTGGTCTATTTTAGTTACTTCCATAGTATAATGTCTTACGGTATTTTGCTATGGGGACGGGCTGCAGATATTGAGTCTATATTTATTCTGCAGAAAAGAGCCATCAGAGCTATATATAATCTTCGTAGGCGCGATTCTCTAAGGGAACTGTTTAAGGATATTGGCATTATGACGGTACATTGTCAATACATTTACGAAAACATAATGTACGTTAGAAAAAATTTGCATCTTTTTGGTAAAAGAGGTGACAGACATCATTACAGTACTAGAAATAGGGACCAATTAGTTCAGCCAGGCTTTAGACTCGCTAAAGTAGACTCATCTTTCATGGGGTACTGTTTGAGATGCTATAATAAAATTCCACAAAGTATTCTTGAACTGAATGAGACGAAATTTAAAACATGCATTAAACGCACACTATGTAAACAAGCATATTACAAGTTGAGCGATTATATCGCTGATAAAAATGCTTGGCTTAATGCTGGTCCTGCTCCACATGGACAGGGGCGCAAAAATTGATAGCATTAAATGGTATAGTTGGAGCTGCTGAAGATTGTACTTAACTATCTTTGCATTGTATAGATTCAATGTTAGTATTATATAATCGCATAGCCCATATTGTGTGAGTACTATGTGCTAGTAAGCTATCATTCACTGGAAACCTACGGCAGTTCTTGACTTGAATGTGCCCTGGAGGTTGAGAGTATGTCATGCTCACTCAAATGTCTCGCTGATGGTGGCGCGTGTGTCGGACCATTTAGTTCCCTTCAAAATGGTTGAGCTGAATGGTGCTGATCCATGCGTCATGTGCGTGAATGGGCGCTGTCAGTTGTGACTGGTCATCTCTTAGTCGCCATGGTTTATTTGAATTAATTATTTTGTTTTTGAGTTATATTTTGTTTTGGTTTTGCTATGGACACTTTTAACGTGCACATCTTGCTACATTGTTCTCACATAATATACCATCTCAACATGAATGATGTAACCAAGATTTTGTAACAATATTTTGATTTAAAAGAGTGTCCATGGAGTTTCTTGCCCGTTCTTCTCCATAGAGATCTACGCTAGGGAATGGGCAACTACAGTACTTTCACAGTTTTTATGTCTTGTGACTGGGACTGTAGCTACATTAAATGTTCATTTTTGTTTCGACAATTCAAAAGCGCCTGTAACTGGCCTACTTGAAATAAATGCTTTGATTTTGATTTTGATTTTGATTTTGATTTTGATTGTATCGGACAAGGGATGTTTGTTACTCTTTTACACAAAAACTGCTTTACGGATTTGGATAAAATTTGGCACACAGATAGTTTATAACCTGGATTAACACATAGGATATATCCCGGAAGTAAGATCCCGTGGGACAGTGATCGAACTTCACGCGAGCGAAGTCGCGGGCATAAGTTAAAAGCTTTATAGATGAGAGATATTAAACTGGCCAGATACGATCATTATCTAGTTATGCAGACCAATCATAATTTAGCGAAAAAGTAGGAAAGAGAAAAAAATGAACCTCGTTAAGGATGAATAACTAAGATGAATATTTCATCCAAACCACGAATCTTAATGGGTGCAATAAAAACGTCGTTAGCAGGCAGCTGAGACAATTAAGACTAAGATCTAACTGTTCGTATTTTCGCTTAGCTCGTTTTCCTTGACATTCGATCGATCGTGCTGGAACGTGTTATTAAAACGTACTCTGTCCCGTTCCTTCCTTCAGGTGAGAGGGAGATGTAATTATTTGACAGTTCAACGGTTGAACGGGTGACACTTGATCAATCGGATTTGTTCGAGGGTTCATTGGGTCAATGGCAAGTTGGAAAATTAGTTATCTTCGAAGGTTAAGTTCGAAATCGTTTAAAGCAACTGGCAAAGCAGGAATACGACCAATTCACATAACATAACAAGAAGAGCCTAATACACCCACATTTTGCCAGTATTACATCCGATGTAATAGGGGTCGACCCTATTGCCATCAACCTGGCGCAATTTCAGACTCTGCTGCTACCGAGAAATTCCTGATGGAAAAATCCAGTACAACTGGAATCGAACCCCGGAGTTCTTTCTCAGCAGTCGCGCTTAGCGACTAATCGACCATCGAGTCCTGACTCCGACCAATTCATTAAATAAATAAATAAATATCGCTGGACATTAACACACAGCGCCATCTAGTGCCACACTAAGCAAGGCTTGTGTCGTGGACACCACATAGTTGATATACTACATAATATACTTTTTTGTTTGTAAATACATACTTATTATACATATAAACATCCATGACTCGGAAACAAATGTCTATGCTCATCACACAAACATTTGCTCCTACCGGGATTCGAACCCAGGACCCTACGACCGTAAGGCAGCCTCACTACCACTACGCCATTCGGGTCGTCATTGAAAGAGAAAGAAAGTTTTGTGGTTGTGGGTTGTCTTTATCCTATGCCTTTTACTTTACTACAATCTCAAATCTAAATATGCTAGCATTGACATTTTATTCATTGAGTAATTCAATATTACATAAGATTTAAGTGCCAAAAACCCAACATCAAAATCGGACTATCATTATCTCCGTGTTAAATCCTCTGTAGCAAATCAGTTTATGAAGAATCATAAGTTACAAACAAAACTGCAATCACGACCTCGCAACAGGACTACTAGAACAAAATATTCTCCATTCTTCGCAGAGAAAGTGAGCAATAAAAAACATAGACATACAAACACGTTCTGCTTATCAATCGGTGTGTAAAGATTGATTGAACGATTGATAAGCTCCCGAACACTATGGCTGGCACTCTGCTCATGACACGTCGGGTCAAGCGCGATATAATCTGACATTGCGTGATACTTGGCCGAGAACTTGACATTGAAGTAGGGTTCGCATGCTTCATAGCAGTAATTTCTGCCACAAATGGCCCAGATTCAGGAAAGGATATGACAGAATTATCATGCTGTATAATCTACACTAATATTATAAAGAGGAAAACTTTGTTTGTTTGTTTGTTTGTTTGGTTGTAATGAATAGGCTTAAAAACTACTGGACCGTTTTTAAAAATTCTTTCACCATTCGAAAGCTACATTATCCACGAGTAACATAGGATATATTTTATCCCCGTACTCCCACGGGAACGGGAACTATGCGGGTGAAACCGCGGGACGTCCGCTAGTTTAATATAAGATCAAGAAGTAGAACGGCATCAAGTAATAAAACTAACTTTCCAGGAAGTACATTCTTAACCTAGTCACGGAGTTAAATGCATCTTCATCATCATTTCAGCTGAAAGACGTCCACTGCTGCACATAGACCTCCCCCAAGTGTCGCCACATTGACTGGTCCCGTGCGACTAACATCCAGTGGATCCCCGCACCCTTAACCAGGTTATCGGTCCACCTAGTGGGAGGCCTTCCAATGCAACATAAATGTTATTACTGAAGTCGCAATCGCCAACCCTAATTTAGAAAAACATAGAGCCCATTGAAACAAATATACAAGATAATGTATCTCTAGTTATTTTTGTTGCAATTACTACTTCTGCTGGCTTAGGTTCAAGTAATTCTCGCTTTAGTGTTCTACTTCGTCTGTCAAAAATCAGTTACAAAATATGATTTAGTGCTTATAAAAGTCTGTCTAGAAAAAGAAGACTTATTTTCCGAAAGATTTTAGCATTGAAATATGAAGAGAAGTTAGTGTATCTTTTAGTACATTTAATTTGCCAATAAAAGACACGAGGCTAAATATTATGATTGATGTTGACTTGTTTTTTTGGTGCTGTTGTTAAATTAGCAATCAGTAAGATTGAAGATGTTCGTCTTAAAGTAGTTATTTTTATGTTTGGTAATGAAATATGAATCATCATTTATTGTAACGTCAATCGTTATTTTACTCAGGTTCTATTTAAACATAGAACTTATGTGAAAGGGCAATGGGACTGTTTAGTACACCCCACTAGTCCTAATAGGGTGACAATGAGAACTTAAAGCCACTAGTTATAGTTCTAGTTCCAGTTTTAAAGTAGAATTGGGTAATAGAACAAGTAGAACAAATTGGAATTTTTGGTAATCGTAGAACTATTGCTAGCTAGTTCTACGATTTTGAACCACCTCAAATCGTAGGAGTAGTGGAAAAAAAATCTCATTAGTTCTACCGTAGAACTGTCTTGTAGAAAAAGTGGGTACGAAACCAAGTTGTAGCCAAATAAGAACGATTTGATTAGCTGGAATTCAGTGAAAATTAGATCACAGTTCACACGATTCTACTGCTAAACAGTCTAGTTCTAGTTTCGATACAAAATACTGGTTTAGAAAACTCAAACCGTTTGACCTACACCAATAATCTAGATTGATAGATTCCAAGTCCAAACAATTAGATAGAAGAGTGAAAATATCGGCCATAAGACTCAATTTACAACGCCGCGGAATGGAATGAAATCGACTTTTTGCAGCGAAACTACAAACCGACAGTAACTAGGGGGCGTTCTCCAAAATGCGAGAGCATTCTGCGGAAGACGCGCATCCTTATTTGGATCGTATTTAGTTTGTATGTTATACAATTGACACAAAGTTCACTATGCTATGTACAATTCGTTACAAAAAGTCGCTTCCATTCCATTCCGCGGTGGTGTAAATAGAGCCTTACAGACTGGTAACGGTGTTCGGGTCCCGCTGCGACCGTGACACGACTAATTGACGTGACGTTCCAGTCATGTCGTCATGTCGTGTCGCGCGTGATCGGGTCGCCTCGCCGTGCGGATCATCCCAATGTAAAATGTTAATGAAAGATGTCTTTGCTGCGTTGAAAGGAATGTGATGGCATTCCTGTTGATACACTGATGACTGAAAATTTTGTAACTGTGATATTTTCGGAGTTTTTAATGGGCCTCTTGTCCTTAATTTGACCTGAGTACATGGCAGAGATGATGTCGACGATGGAACGAGCTTACCCCAAAGAAGCCTATTGTATATAGTAGGTACGTCTGGACACCCGATGGAAGAAGGGAATGGTGGAATGAGCTCGTGCAGTTCTTAGGCACACTCACAAACAACACTGAAATGAATTGCTTAATTAAAGACGTAAAACTTTACTGGAAAACGGGAATTACAAAAATAAATAGTATAATTGTTACAAAGTGCCTACCAATAAACATGAATTCGATTAAACATCTTTCAAATTGAGAACAAAAGAACAGCTGAAGATCAAATTAGAACAAAATTCACAAGAATTTCTTGTTAAAACTCCAGCGAAGTTTCATCCCGATCTAATCTTACAAGAAAAAAGAAACGCAATTTTCCTCAAAGGCAAAGTTAAGATAACTTTGCAACAAACTAAATCCGAGTACGTTAATATCTAACTTTATGCAATGTGACATCTATTTTCTCCTGTATAAAGTTCTAAGTACAAATTGTGGAGACAAAGCGCAGTAGTTGCGCCGTAAATAACTTGGTAAGACGGAAATGTTTATGATTTGCATTCGTAGGTCAGTAAGTAGTTCACAATAATTTAAATTTATGCGGAAGAGCATCAAGCGACGCGCGCGCTGGACTCACTTCGTCACTTTCCTTTTCTATATTCCTTCCTATAGCCTATTTTTCAAGCTGTTTAAACCCATCAACATCCTCTTGCTCTCCTGCCAATTTGTTAGTAGTTGACGTAGTGCTTCTTCCTTTATTGGTAGGTACTTCTCTAGGACTGACTGCTTCGTTGGTTGAGTAGCCGTAAGCGCGACTCTTGAGCTCAAGGTCCTGTGCTAGATTACCGGGTAGGGAAAAGTGTTATTGGGTTTTTGCATCAGGAATTTCTCAGTATCGGAATCTGCATTCGTGCCCGGCCCGTGTGTAATTATTAGGTACACCTCTGCCTAAGCTTTTGGGGATCAATGGCGTGATGTTATGCTACCTCTCTAGGTTTCTCTCAGTTTATAAAATACTAGCTTCTGCCAGCGGCTTCAGCCGCGTGATGTTTGATAATTGTCCCATGGGATCTTACTACCGGGATAAGAAGTATCCTATGTGTTAATCCAGGTTATAATCTGTCTGTGTGCAAAATTTCGTCCAAATTCGTTTAGAAGTTTTTGCGTGAAAGAGTAACAAACATCCATCCATACATCCATACCCGCAAACTTTCGCATTTTTAATATTAGTAGGACTTCTTTATTTTGACTATGTTCCAGTTTCTATCTGTCATAGTAGTTTGACAGTTGTATGACAGTGACAGATAATACCTGACGCTAAGCCAAAGTTCTTGTAAGTAATATTTTATAGATTTCAGTGTTCACTTCCTTTCTAGCTGTATCATCTATTAATACTAATATGTAGTTACAATATTATTTATATCACTAAGTATTACTAAACTACCACAGTTTCACCCATCGACAGTACCTTCTAAATCAATTCTCTGTACAAGAAATGTATTCAGCCAATAGTTTGTTCGTACTCCCAATGGTACACAGTCCGTTACAAGCAACAGTTTTGCGTATCGTGACTACTCTACGTTAGATACATGAATTACTTTAAGATGTGTTTGTAGCACGGAGGTAATAGTGAATGGAGGCCGACAGGTAACATGCAAACTCAGTGTGCCAAAATCGCGACACGCGTTGTGACTGCGGAGTAATCTAATGTGAGACGTTGATTATGCCACGAGAGGAATCAACTTAATGAGAGAAGTTGATTCTTCCAACGACAATGTCACGATCATGAGAGATGCTCTGGCGATTCCAAGTATCACCGCGACACAACTTACAGACCTACGCACGGAAACAAGTGACGAGGTGATGCGGGGCGTAATTCCCATTACCAAATCCGCTGTACGACTCAACACCATTAATCATCCAATGAGAGACGTTTGTTACCCGCAATAGAGCGCCAACTGGAGTAGTACAGACGTATAGACTATTATGCGAGTTGGCGCTCCAGTTATTAATTACTCTGTGGTTATAAGCCAGTGGCCACAACTCTTCGCTTCCTCGGATGGCCCGTTATGGCCTCGATTGTGGTTTAATTAATGAATAATGGATGCAATGTAATAATTCACTGATTTCACTGTGGCTCCCGAGCTGCTCCGAGCAATACGGGAAGCGAATGTGGTTTTGTAAGTGAAAATATAGACTGTGTATTAGATAATTTCTTGCTAATTAAGTTATTGTGAAAAGGTATCTGGTATTACGAAATCTATTGTTTAAATCAAAAATAGTCAATTCGACTATTTTACGAGAATAGATCGAGTTATGGAGTAAATCATTTTAGGTAAGATCGGCACCGGTTATCGCTAGTAAGTTTAATTTGTTCTTGTATGGCTTAACCAGTCTTGTTCTAATGTTATTCTCGCAAAAGCATTGGCTTTGCCTACGCTCATAATTATAATTAAAACCTCTTTTAAAATCTACACGCCATTTACTGACACTTAAACACCCATCATTGAATCGTAAAATAAACACGGAATCTCATAACTGCAATCTCTCTCACCAATAAAGCAAATATTGACAATTCCATATTAATTTCACGTTCTTCTCGATAGCTCAGTTATTAGCAACTTTTACATTCACAGTGATAGAGAACGGAATGTCACTAATGCGATCTAAGGCTTCCAGTCTCGCAGCAAGGAATTTTCTCTTTTCCCGTACTTAAACTGTTAGAAGAAAAACGAGCAATGAATTTAATTAATTGGCCTACCACTTGGACACACAAGCGATAATTAACTCTATATCTTTGAGATAAGACTCATGTCAGCGAAATGTATTTCTGTTAGCAACTGCAAGGCATAATTCATTCGTGGAGTTGCCAATCTCATGTGAGAAATATGTGTTATGTTTATGCCAGAAACTTGTAATGCAGGCGGTACAGTTGCTAATATTAATTTAAGAAAATACCAAGGACAGAGTGGATAGATGAAAATGATGCATTAACGTGCCGACAAACGTGTGAGTTGTTTAGATTTTATGCTTATGAAGGGTTTATCTATCCTTCATCACATTACGAAGACGAAAACTTCCTTATAGAGTTGGAGCTTCGGACTTTGGCACCTAAATGATCTGCTACTATTGCGAAGGAAGCAGGAGTTCGTGGCTAAAAAGAAACAACCACTCGGGTCGATCTTTATGTTAAGCCGTGCTAGCTAAGGTTGGTCTGGGGATGGGTGACCCATTACTCACCGAGTTTCCTCCGTGCCTCGGAAAGCACGTTAAGCCATTGGTCCCGGCACTCCCGGCTGACATTAGTAGATCTTGGGCAGTCGTAGTCAGTGGCCCAACAAGTCATACAACCAGTCTTACCAAGGGGTATCATATGACCCAGTACTAACTGAGTTGTGGAGGTCAGTTAGGCAGTCGCTCCATGTAAAATACTGGTATTCAGCTGCATCCGGTTAGTCTGGAAGCCGACCCTAACATAGTTGGGGAAAGCCCAGGCAGATGATGATTTGCGAAGGAAGAAATACTGCTTAAATTTTAGATGTCACAATAAAAAATGAAAACGCTTACATAACTGTTTGCTAACCGTTGCGAATATTATAATCTGTTTTTGAATTACAACTTTCCATTTTTATACACACGATGTTTTAAAAATAAACTGTTGAGGTAAAAATAGAAATATGAGGAAAGAAAAATAAAATACTGCTAGATATTGCTGGCTGGTGATAACAATAAAAATGCGTGAAATTACCCAATCATCGTTAGAATCTTGGCACATAATAAGCTGGCCATGAGTAATGCGATTAACAATATGTACTAAGGAAACAACGAAATTAAGAAAGATAAAATACACCAATTTTACGTTGAAATTAAGTTTGTTTTTCGCAAAAATCAAGGAAAATTCTCATTGTTTCCATTCATATCTCTAATCTAACGTTAAGAAGGAAAAGGAGAACGCCCAAACCTTATTTCAAATTGGAAAAACGCATAAAGGACTGAGCGCATTATAGAACACGCGTTCCTGGAGAAGTCATAAAGCCTCAGGTCATTACTCTTGCAACACCTTTCGCTAAGATCCAATAAGGGATGCCCAGCTGCTTTTTTTCCATCTCCATAAAAGATCGGTCACCTGTCTAGTGCCAGTTTTTATATCTGATTTTGCGAGACTCGCTAACAAGTCCAAATGAATGAAAAACTAAGTTACATTAGATGAACATAACATAAAACTTGCACTTTCACACGGACGGCATTGACTGCGTTTTTGCAGTTACAAGTTTTTATTTTTATTATGTGTTATAATTGTATCACTAAGACGGTTTAGGCGTGGTTCTTTACAATCCTTGCCTTTAGTGTAAGTTGATGTTTGTTTCTGGATTTCACAAAAATGAACGGATTTGGATAAAATTTGGCTCACTTTACCCGGGACTTCTATCTTACAGGTCCTTTAAATAGACTATTGTTGTGACGTAATCGTACGTGGGCCATGGCGGCCGTTATTGGTAATTCTAAGATTCTAAGAAGATTAGGTCTATCCAAGATTTACATGCAAGATCCTTTTTATCAAAGTTTTTGGTGAAGTTCTCCAGAAATACGAGTGAAACCGCAGACAACAGCTATAGTTAATTATAAAAGCGTGGTCCACTACTACACAAACATTCGATTCGATAATGTGTTACATAATTCTAATTTGTAAGCCTTGGCCGGAAACTTGCATAAGCAAGCATGTAATTTTTATCAGTCCATGTTTTATCTGAGTTGCTTTGGACAAACAAGACAAAAGATTATTTACTTTGTAGATTAGATAATATCGACGCTGTTTTAAATAACAATTGAGTATTTGTTAGTTACTAATAATGTAAGATTTTGAATGTGAGATGTATGGAACAAAAAAACATGAATCGACCACAAATAAATTGGTATGAGGGCACGACGTTTTAATGAAATTACGTAAAATACATAATATTTGATTGAAGTGAGTATTAAGACTACTAAGATGACGACAGATAGAAATGTATGGCTGGAAGAAGCTGTGCTGGCTACAGATAAATTAATATTATAGTAATTAATGTATCTTGCGTGTGTGTGGAAATGTCACTCAACAGACACTAACTTAAAGGACATTACAATTTCAGTTTTCTCCTTCAATAAGAAGCTGAAACGAATACGATTGTGTCCTTTTCAATTGCGCTTGTGACGCATTTCATCAGTTTGTTAATTTCAAACATAGAATTTCACGAATTTCTATTTCCCATTCAATAATTACTAATCGAATCCTATCCAACATAAGCATGTTATAGGTTGTCTCACGCTTCTGAAACTGGGTAAGTAGCACTGTAACCGGCGCCTGCGCATGTTTAGCGCTCCGTTTAACGCCATGTATGGCAGTGCATTAAATCCGAACACTATAATCGCTAGTAAGTGGTGACAGATTGCTGGGTCCACCACCAGTGTTAGATAAGTGTTAGGTTAATTTATTATTAATTAAATAAAAGTAGGTAGCTAGTCCTAGAGTAGAACATTCATGGTTATTTTGGGTTGGATTTGTTTTGGGATAAAACCTCGGGAGATAAAACTTTGGGATCAATAACGCACACACTGTTTCAGCATAGAAATTAAAAGAGCATTAAGAGTTCTACATTCTTTTTTTAGAACTCTTCTACATATAGAAAATTAGATACAATAATTTGTTTCGTTGCTTGAAAAATGGTTTACTAAATTGAATCATAAAGAACATGCGAATGACAAAAGTCTTGTTGAAAAAGTCGAAAATGTTCGTAAAATATTAATGAAGCCTACATTATATTCGCCACAAATACTTATTTCTGTGACATATAAACAAACATACAATATATCCAAAACGGTACAGTGCGTGGGGCATGACGCGGTCGATACAGTCAGCCGCAGAGACAATAAAATGAACGTTACGTGCGCGTGAGTTGCTAATCAGACGATGGGCGACTCACGCGCGGTTCGATGATCCATTCTAGTTTGTTGATCTCGCGTGTTTTCTAAAACGATGCATTGTCTTGAGAAATTAGAAACAAATGCAGATGACTACAATAATTTTATCTGTGCAATTGAATTTTCATTTCACAGATTTTGTATGAAATAACCGTCAAAAATACAATATAATTCCTCAGTTTTATCTGCCCATTTTCCTTTTCAAAAAAAGACAGCCTTTCTTTCCGATTGTTTTAGTTTAAGTTTCAAGGAATGTCGATATTTTTATTTTGAAAAGAATATCAAAAACAAATCATTTATTTCAAGTAGGCCAGTTACAGGCACTTTTGAACTATGAAAATATTGTAGTTGCCCATTCCCTAGTGTAGATCTCTATGGAGGAGAAGTAACTCCCTGGACACTCTTTTAAACTAAATAATGGTAACAAAATCTTGGTTACATGATTACATCATTCATGTTGAGATGGTATGTATATATTATGTGAGAACAATGTAGCAAGATGTGCACGTGACGTTTTATCGTAAGCGCAAGTGTCATTACAAGATTTCTAGAAGCTACATCATAACTTAATTTACTAAAGCTCAAATTAGCTTTTAGTACTCACTTACAGTTCATTTACTAGATCGTAACTGTTAAACTAAGGAGGAAGAAACCTACGCATCGTTTATTGTGTTCCAAGAATCATCTTAAAGTAACGAGAATAAACTAAAATCGTCGATATTAGAGGAAGCTGCGGCAATATTTGTTTAGTCTGAACCATTGTGCATTTACAATAGCCCAAAAACTTTTCTACAAACTACTTCTAAATTAATCTTAAAGTATCATTTCAGAGAAATTTTAGTTTTTTGATGTCAAGAAATGAAGTTGAAACGTGAACATTATGAGGTCTTCTAAGAACCAACATAGTTTTGACATACATTCGACGGATAAGATACCACATTAAGTTTTTAAAACACCAAGGAGTTTTTAAGTTTTTATGGTGTAAACAGAATTCCGACCAGCATAGGTAGTAAGATCTGTGACCATATTCAGACGTTAATGATACTGGGTTTTTAAAATACTTTTATGGTATTGACAAATTGATGAATGAATCCACTACAGAAACTCCATTGGCATTCCTGAAGATTTTACAAATTAACTGCAGGTAAAGCTGTTTTTATACTATTTGGAATTTTGTTCGTTGGTCTAGTGAATGCTGGGTATGAGATCCTGGGTCGGATTCCCAGGTCGGGCAAAATGCTATTGGGTTCCTCGGGGAATTTCTCAATGGCAGCAACGAAATCTTTATTAGAGCCTGTTGGAATAGGCACGCCCCTTTTTACATGGAATTTAACGTAACGTTATGTTCTGATTTTCTTCGTAGCGTCAATATCTTGTGGCATACGTTTGACACACATTCCTCGATCAAGTACTACACCTCGTTCGTAAGTATACAGGATAATGTTATGATTAGTGTACCGTTAAGCCACTCTGCTGAGAGTGTTAGCCTTAAAAGAGCAGTCCCCGACACTAATTACAATGATTTAGATAACTTAACACACCATTTAAGTGCAGCTTAGAACCCCGCCTTTACACTGACTAGATAAACTTGATTATTGAATAATCCTATTAATATCAGGCGACAATTTGATATATTGGCGAGTCTTAATAAAATGGCGACACTCCCACATTTGCATTTAAAATAGATTTCCTATTACGGTTACTGATTACTGATGATTACCTTTGGCTTATTGCAATAAATTTGAAGATAAAAACTGTTCATGTAGAGGATAATTTCACAACTAAACAAGTAATATTTTTCTTTATTCTGAGATGTTGATGTTAATTGAAATTCTATTTTAATACAGGCATCCGAAGAGCCTTTTACGGTTGTCCCTGTTTCCTTTTGGGACACATCTTCGTCAGGCCACATTCCTGAGACCTGCCAATTACGCGGGAAACGCTGAAACCTTTTTTTTAACAACTACAGACCGTTATTCGATGACTTCGACAATCGTTAAGAACCTGTCCCTTTGCCCATATACGTCGGATCATGTTCCGATTTTCTAGTCTCATCGCATTACCACTTTTTTTCCTACTTGCTTACTTTACGTACGTATGACATATTGGTGTCAATGCAACAATAAAATTTAACATGCATTTATTCATAAGACCCACACAGATGTAGCACAGACTCGTGTTTGTTTTCGACTTATTTACTGATTTCAGTCGAAGATACGTATTTGCGAACATATTTTACGTGTGTGGGACAATATTGTCAATGACGGAGAGCTAAATTAAACAGCATGCAGGTAAAAAGCGTTTGTCGGTGCAAAGCGGTTCTGAAGTTTTATGTCGGCCATGAAAACTGTCCTCGGCAACTCAAGTTTACCGATAACCGACCTCATTACCAATATTTGGACATCTTAAATCTTTTGCCGAAACAAATGGTTCTGTTGGATGCGAATCGATTTACGTGTACGAAATTGAAAACAGCAATTAATTTGGCGTAGTTCAGCGGCCAACAATTCCACGATGGCAAAACAAAATCGGATCCAAGGCTGTTCACGGATTAGCTTAATATCAACAGATCGCAGGATCGGAAAGTGAAACTAAAACGTAACTAATTAGTTCGATTAGTCAAACACGAATAGGTCACGAAGACCGGTCGGCGCGGGCGCGGGTCTCAACTCACTTTTTGGCGACTTGACATCATTAATTAAACTTCATTTTGACGTGTGCATTGTTCGCGGAGTCGTTGGCCTAATGGCATCGATCAAGATCCTTGTTCAAACGATCCTCTTCGCATTGTTACACCTTTTCTATTCAGTCAATATTGATTTACGCAGAACAAAGGCCGCGGAAGATTGATGATCATCGGTAACGAACAAAAATGAATTATCTGGTGAGTAATTACGGTTACAAAACATAAGCCAAGGTTACGAAAACTGAGGACCTACATACAGCAATGTAACGTAAACTGTTCATGGGAACTAATAATAAATACGTAACAATGAGTTGCTCCGCTTTTGATGTGAGCAAACACGTCAGAACCGCGGCTGGTAGGTACTCGTAAAACTAATTCAGTGCTGTAACTAGCAACAACGAAACTGCTGCATAACGACAGCTCGAAATAAAAGAACACAAGAACACCGGTTCGATTTGACTCAAAGACTAATGATCCACGTTCCGAAAATATTTGCTGGACGAGATAAATGTCGCCTAATCATGCTTTCACCGTCGTAAAAAATGTCAACTGGCGCCTCCTAAACATAGCACCAGGTCGCGACCGAAGACGTGATACCATTTCGCAAATACGACATGCACGTAAATGTGGAGCGAACCTTGGCGACCGAATCCTGGCGGAAGGCCAACAGAGCAATTGAATGAGTGACGATTAGCAAACAAAAAATAACAGGGGTAGACGGACACGGATCGATCTATTTCGGGGAGGTCGAATTTTCTGAAGTACCTGAGTCAGAAGCAGTTCTGGCACTTGAGGATCGCGCTCATTGAGCTAGAGGAAATGCGTGTCTGTTTACGATAGTGGCGGTACTTGGGTGAAATATTTTAGGCTAGCGTGGTGTATGGATCCACTGTTAGAGAGAAGGAGGTCCTTTGAGTGTGTCAGACGTGACCTGGCTGGCAAAGGCGTCGTTGTTGCGGCACGTCCGAGTTCCGACGCGCTGTCTGACTGGACGCTCTTATCGATGGCAGTTATCGATTGGACCTCGATCATTGTGTTCGTTACTTGACTCCGGATGACTCCGCGACTAGAAGCTATGGAATTTTCACTTACATTCGCTAGGTCAAAACTACCTGGGGCCTAATTCTGCTATTTTAATAAATTCGTCACTCCAACACGATTCCATTCTCATCCCATTGTCATTTTGCTTAAAGTTCGTAATCTGCTGAATTCACAATGGTCGGTCAATGGTCTCGTAATAAAATTGTGTTTTAATGGCATTGCCGTATTGTCATTATTATAAAACCCTTAGTACAAATGGTTTTCGAAAACTACTACTAAATGCGAACATTTATTCATGCCAGATTTCATGTACGAGATTAATATTCTATGACATTTCTTTCAATGGAGTGTCAGTGGTTGTTCATTGAGAAGTCATAATGGCGCCATTATGTTAGTAGAATTAACAAACTTGTCAAAATTTGACAGAACTTGATCGTTATGAAATCAATGATCGAATACTCTGACACTATTGTAATAGCAGAATCGAGGCCCTGGACGATGTTCTTTTCTCAATTAACTCGATACTTTTTTTCCGAATTTTAGGACGAATCTTACGATTACGAGACATTCATAAATATTTTGAAAATTTTTGGCATGTTACCAAACTTTACGTCAGCAATCATACATTAAAGGCATTTGTATGTTCGAGCAAATACCACGCCAGTAGATAAGGATAAACTACTCCATAATTATGTCCTTGGCAAAGTACAAGATAACGACGTTGATAATAGAAATATAAAACTTGACAGATAAAAAGTTTATTTTCGCTGTGGAAATTTTTAACGGTGTATGATTTTGCAATAGTAATTTCTGGAAAATGAATCGTTTTCCAATTTTAATTGTAAAACGTTTGTTAATATTTCTTGCTCATACTTCTAATTAACGTTAGCTTATTCGTCATTGTGATAATCTTGATGCTTTTCAGCTGTTGTTGTTCGGTTTCTATGTGTGTGTGCAGTATGCTATTGAATGAGAACTGTTGATGACAAACAAAACAATTCATTGCGGAGCGCACATCTGGTAATTGCTTCAAACTTTTAAACAATAGCTCGAAGCAAGCGGGAATTAATGTTGTACAAAATTACGCTGCATTAAATTCCGTACAAATTGTTATGAAATTCATGAATATACTGCTGTGGTTTCAGCTAGGAACGTATCAGCTATTATTGAAACGAAAACAAGTGTTACGAAAAATTCTGATAATGTAGTTGAATTGTAAACATTATTGGACCGTATTATTCATTCGCGATCGCGTCAGGCGGAACGTTTCAGATAAGCCGGTATTGTCCCCGATAACGTTAATTATGCCTATGTTCGTAAAAACATCAAAAGGTATTAAATTGAAATTTTCCCTCACCTTAGCACCGGAGCAGCTGGCGTTCATCCAACTTTCGGTGCTGACGCCTTGGCTGTCGCCGAAATTCGTATTCGAACACTTCAAAACATGCAACGAGTTTGTAAAACTCTAAGAAACGTCGATATCACCAAACGCACAGTACAGAACTTGGCACAAACTAAGCACGTCTGAACGAACACAAATTAGGACGCTGAGTTTAAGAAAACACCAGTAGGCTGAACCAAAAATGGTCTTTCACATCACGACAAATATTTGCGTGGTCACAGGTGCACACTGTGTAAATAACGCAGCGCTCGGTGCCGGCGACACGTGCGCTTGCGATGGCGAGCCGCGAATAACAGTGTAGAACGCGAGCGGTACGGAACGCCCCTCTACCACGACCGCCGTACGCACGGGGCACAGCGAAACTGACGCAGCCGGGCGCTCGGCTCGATTCCACCACGCCGCATCTCAACCCCTCGGGCCTACACCCAGCACACCCCGCTCGGACCACCAATATTTTTTACCCCGAAAAAAACCTGACATTGCATCGCGCATCAGACCACTGTGCAAGCTATGGCATTCGACCGCTTTTTCTGACATCGCGTAATTATTCAGACCTTTTACGGAACCCTGAATTAACGTACACGAGTAAATTAGTAAGTTGAGGATTCTCGTGAGAATGCGAGGCACAGATTATCTCGAAGACATTTTTTGTGGAAGCCGGAGTGATCCATAAAGTGATTTCTGCATATTTGACATTTCGCTGCAGGTACACTTAGTACGAGTTATTTGCCGCGAGTGTTCGAGATTGTTTGGCTTTCTCGCCGGCTTGTTGTCAAGTTGACACAATAAACATCGAAATAGAATTGTCTATTGAAATGCGAAAGTGTGCCACATCCTGAAGTCGAGTTAATGTGAAGATAATGACAGGCATCGATGTGCCGCTAGGCGCTAGGATCACGTAGACACAACGGTACCCCGTCTGTGCGACTGTATGCACCGGGGCTTATTTAAATAATCGTCGCATTGACGACTCAGGGCTCCAGGGACGATTTGTGGTGAGATAACGACGTCCACAGTGGTTATTATGTGTCGTTGTGGTGCTTAGAAGATAATACGTCTCCGCACAAATACCGGGATTGTTGACAGATCTCGTGGCCTAATTACTTAATGAAAGCTATCATTCTGTGAACGTTTTTAGGTCAGATTGAGGCATAAAACTTTGTCAACAAATCCAGCCTTATTTATTCACCCAAAACTTACTTCGTCCTTCAAAAGTAGAGCACGCTGCTTCTGTAACAGCCAATCGGATCTCGTTACCAGCAAAACACGAGCTATCACATATTTCATCAATATGTTTCCTCTTCCACTTGCACGGTTGCAATAATTAATACCATATACAAGATAAGAATGTTCAATTGGCTGGAACGATTGAAATTAGCGATAGCAATCCATACAGAGATAGAAGAAAGCTGATACAATTATATAGGAATCTAGAAGACCCGGTCAGTAGATTGTCGTTATTAATCAAGTGTAAGGCGATAAAATAATGATGGTGCGTGGTTTATCGACGTGGTACTGGTTTGAGAGCTTCTTCATATGGCCGGTTGTCACGACATGACCAATGGAGGGAATCCGAGCGACGTGGAGCATTCCGTCTCGTTACAGTTTCCTGACTTTCTGTGTGTCTTGTTAAATTACAAGCAACGCCGTGGGTACAAATCCGTCGTCCTCACTTTAAGGGGCATAGCGCAAATAACTTGAAAGAAAAAATAAAAGGCCTGAATTTATCTGCAGTACAAATTATTGAACGGGACTCGAACGGGCAGAGTGTGAAAAACACAATGTAATAACTTCTTAAAGACAGCATTTACCTGTTACTTGGACGCCTGCCTACCCATTAAGACTATTTATGTTTTCCTCGATTAACCAACTTACAGTTTATACCTGTCAGGGCAGATTACAGCGACAATACGTATTCATTAGAAAACAATACAACGGCGGTAATGAGCTGGTCGGTATAAAGTTGCAAGATTTACGCGGATTTTTGTCCCGTCCCGATCTTGTGATATTTCCTTAACTTTCTCTTTCTCCATTGTAGTATCGGAGGTATCGACCGCGATTTATCGCCGACCATCGTCCGACAACGACACGACACGGGAATCGAACTCCGAGACTCAGAAAGGCATAAACAAGTTTCACTCCGCCCAAGCTTACAAACTGTTACTGTAATTTAATACGTATTCGATTGGTACAGCGCAAAAAATATCTCGTGGATTTTATCATTTGCGTAGTAAAAGGCTTTTGTGAAAGATAATATGGCTGGAAAGAGGATCAAGAAGGTAAATACTCAGATAACTAATAGAGATTAACGGAAGAAGAACACATGTAACACCGTCTTCAAATATTAGAATACTGCAAAGAGGAGTATGGTGATGAAGAAAATTGATGAAAGTCAGTAAAGATTTATGAAACAAATTACAGTAAAGTTTCAAGGTAATAATTACTTTATCTTTAACAATCGTTACAAGTATTAGTCAGTAGCCTGAGAGTCTTACAACGAGGCCTACGTATTTATTTATTTAAACTTCATGTACAAGAGTGGTACATAGGCGGACTTAATGCCACAAGGCATTCTCTACCAGCCAACCATTGGGTCAAATATGACAGCATTGTGGTAGAGTACAAAAATCAATGAGAACAATGCCATTTTGTTAACAAATCGAAATAAGTACATAATTATAGTATATATACTAATACACATATATTACAGATAAGATGAAATAAACTAATACATATTAAAATACATACAAATAGTTCAAAATACGAGAAACCTCATAATAATAACTACGACTATCTTGTGAGTAATTTAGCCTGACTTCAAATAGTACTTCCGAAATGTTCGTTTGAAAGCCATTTTGCTTTCAGTTTTTAGCTGTATCCGGTAAGACTGGAAGCCAACCACAACGAAAAAGGCTAGGCAGATGATGATAGAGACTAGAGAACCGATGTTCACATTGTGGGTAAATAAGGCAATAGGCGATATAAAAGGAAGATGCAAAACTAAAAATGTCTTCGTCTTTACTTTGCTCTGTAAATCACAACAAACTGCGCCAAAATCTTCATCGATTACAATACGAGTGATACAAAATCGCGTTCGTGTGGGGTTTTTACAACGAGAAAGCGTTCGCGGTGTAAGTTTAAGTTATATCCTACAATAAACATAGCAGAGGTGGTTTCCAATGACGTTAAATAGACTTCAAGTGAGAAAGCAATATCGTCAGGAGCCCACGAAGACGGCGACGCCATTTTATTTGTTCACTTTCATGGTTTAGTGCTTGTGTGTCTGACAAGTACTGTATGATGTAATTTCAAATTAGAGGGCCTGGACAAAATGGCATTCTGTGTATAGAAAGCGATTATAAAAAGCGGCCAAGTGCGAGTCGGACTCGCCCATGAAGGGTCCGTTTATCTTATCTCGTTCAAACCAATTTTCGGTGGAAGTTTACATGTACATCATATATTTTTTTAGTTTTATCAAAGTTACAGGGGGGGGACACATTTTACCACTTTGATTGGAAAAAAAATTTATACTAGAAACCTCAATATCATTTTTGAAGACTTATCCATAGATAGCCCACAAGTATGGGTTTGATGAAAAAAGAATTTTGATTTTCAGTTCTAAGTATGGGGAACCCCCTAATTTTTTTTTCTAGTTTGTGTGAATATCTTAATGCGATTCACAGAATACATCTACTTACTAAGTTTCAACAGCATAGTTCTTATAGTTTCGGAAAAAAGTGGCTGTGACATACGGACGGACAGACAGACAGACATGTCAAATCCATAAGGGTTCCGTTTTTAGCCATTTGGCTACGCAACCCTAAAAAGTCGAAAACGTTAAAAATCCATTAATTGTTATTAAGTCTCTATTTTTTATTTAAAATTGCCTGGTTGATCTAGTTGTTCGATTTTCCAGGTAGAGCGAAGTGTTATTGGGTTATTCCAAGAGGATATTTTCCGTAGACAGCCACGAAGTCTGATTTTGTGACATGGGACTTAAACATAATTGGCGAAATGTGAGTGTTACTATTAGGTACACCAACCCTTCGGGGATTATAGGCATGATGTATTTTTAATAAGCTACCTAACATTTTGCGTCAATTCTATTCGTAGTTATTAATATTATAGAAATACGAAACGATTACAACTTTTCTAGAACTCTGGACCTTCCAAGTTGACAATAAAAGAAAGAGCCTAAAATAGTACATTGTGATACAAGGGGCTAAAATGACCCATTATAGACGAGGTAGTTTTACTACCGAGCTTTAGCGAGGTAGTAAATAGGAACCGAGTTATAATGGGATTTTAGCGCAGTGTGTTACACCGTACTTTTCACTACAATTGCGAGAAAATAAAATAACCGTATTTAATATGATAGTTTATTTTATTAAAAATGAAATGTACAATTTGTACTGTTGTTCTAATGAGATGTTTTTTCCCGGCAACATAATCTCAGTTCTCTGTGAAAACGAATATAATATTGTGTCGTCTGTGAAGTAAACGTAGGAGATAAAAATAAATTCAAATAAATAATACAGAAAAAATCTTAAAATTTCGCGCCAATGCCTTTTTTTATTTCTTCTGTAGCTGGAATGCAACGCACACATCCTGCCAAAGAGTTCGGCGTTCGGCGCGTTTGGTTCCATTTTTAAAATAAAATGTTTTCACTCCTCTTGCTCGAAAAGACCGTCATATTAGCGTACCAGAGGGGCCGTAAAATTGTTCATTATAGCCCTAGGGAAAATAAGCTTTTTTTTTTAAATTTCGTCGTCGGTGTTCGAAAACGCAAAGTCTTTACTCATAATTCCTACAGAATTGGCTTATTACTGTTCCATAAAAAAAAAAAACATTATTGTTTAAAAATGGAACCAAACGCGCCGAACGCCGAACTCTTTGGCAGGATGTGTGAGTTGCATTCCAGCTACAGAAGAAATATAAAAAAAGGCATTGGCGCGAAATTTTATGATATTATCTGTATTATTTATTTGAATTATAAGTAGGATTCCTTTTTATCTCCTACGTTTACCCCACAGACGACACAATATTATATTCGTCTTTACAGAAAACTGAGATTATGTTGCCGGGAAAAAACATCTCATAACAACAGTACAAATTGTACATTTCATTTTTAATAAAATAAACCATCATTAAATATGGTTATTTTATTTTCTCGCAATCGTAGTGAAAAGTACGGTGTAACACACGGCGCTAAAATCCCATTATAACTCGGTTCCTATTTACTACCTCGCTAAAGCTCGGTAGTAAAAGCTACCTCGTCTATAATGGGTAATTTTAGCCCCTTGTATCACAATGTACTATTTTTTTTTAAGGAACAGTAATAAAGTCGATTCTTTATGAATTATGAGTAAAGACTTTGCGTTTTCGAACACCGACGACGAAATTAAAAAAAAAAAAGCTTATTTTCCCTAGGGCTATAATGAGCAATTTTAGGCCCCCTCTGGTACACTATTATGACGGTCTTTTCGAGCAAGAGGAGTGAAATAGTATATTTTATAACGAGGGACTAAACGAAGCCATTATATACCCGAGGTGGTTTGACTCCCGAGCTTGCGAGGGAGTCATTAAAAAGCGAGGGTATATTAAGTTGGCGTTTAGTCTCGAGGTGCAAACTGTACTTTTCACTTCGAGTGCGAGAAAAATAGTCATTTAAAACCGAACAAATTTACACTTGGCAAAAATTCTGAACTGAGCGGTCAGTTTTTTCTTCTATCAGGTCAGTCACAGATTAACAATTTAATACACAACACAAACTCTCAACATTGTCGCAATGAAGATGATCCACACTCCACAGATAATTAGTACCTACATTACTGCAGCGGCTAGCAACAGAGGCATTGCACATACTTTTCAAAATCAACGATGCACACAAACAATAATATTTTTTCTGGCGTTGAAGATTTCATTTGTTTTTTTTTTTCAATAAACCGCTTTCTATTTGCAAGCCAATTCGAAATTTAAATAATACCTTTGATCCAACAAAAAAAAAAAAAGTTAAGTACTGTTTTGTGACCATGTTTCAGAGTAAAAGATCGTTCCATTTTTAAATTACTTTTTACTCCCTAGGGAATAAACGGTCACTTTAATCCCGCTTCGTAGGGCTATAATGGCGTACTTTTAGAGCATGAGAAGTGAAAACATATTTTTTTTACTACAATTACCACTATTTCAAGGAAAGTGTCGTGGGAAAATGCCTTCTGAACATAGCTGCATAGTAAACTGAACACGTGTGCACCATTAGTACCGGTCATACGCATACATTGGTTGCCCACCTTCACGACTGTCACATAAAAATAGATACCTGACGAGGTACGGCTTTTCTAACACCAATAGAGGCACAGAAAGAAGACCACACATCGGTGTTAGAACTCGCCATTTTTTGATTAAAACTCCGTATGAGCCAGCTTATACCAGCCTTATTACCAATGAGGTGCGGTATACTGTACCTATGTATATTGTTTAGCAGGAGATCGAAAGAAAATATTGATTGAAATTGAGTGATGGGTGCAACACTATCATTATGTTGAACCGACTAGCGATTTGGACATTTAATTGAATCATGATCAACACCAATTATGTCTGTAATCGCTGCCTGAATTAATTGCCATGCCAGATTAATTCAGTACCATAGTGATGATCCAGACACCCCTTGGTGACACTCGTATCACAATCATTATCCTAATACTTCACCCACAACCTCCCAAAGACTTTGAAAAACCACTTTATTCCTTCTGTCTCATTTAAGTGGACCGTTGTGGCAGGTATAAACCCAACACATCATCAAAAACCTCGACCTCTTCCCATCCAACCAACTTGACACACATCAACAACAGACGGAAACAGCATATCACATGCATTGATATAATCAATTAGAGGTCTCGTGAGCCAGCTATCGCTACAGGTAGCCAACGCCGGAACGTTTCCACCCGTTAATTGATATTTACATAGCTTGTTACATAAGATGGGAACCGCGGAAGCTGGTAGTTACATCAGTGACCTTATAGATGATTCGTGGACGGGATTCTGCTGTTATGATTTAAGATTGGATCGGGGCAGTGATATAATTGGTGGTGGTGATACTGTTTTTTGTGATTGGTTGTAGAAAGAAAAGTAAACTAAAGCGGGAAAAATCCTTTGCGTATTAATAAAGACAAAGGTCCTGTTTTTAAGGTAAAAGCGCCAGGGTAGCCCGCGAAATTAAAACTTTCTTACGTTTTTTGCAGACACTGACTGAACAGTGTCGGGTAGTGTTGATTAAAATAAGATTCGCGACCGTAAGAAATATTGGTTTACAGATATATCGTGAAAATTATCAATACAACTCATTTCGTTCATTTAATCCCATTGAATTACTTTATCATGAGATAGTCATTGAAACTTCTTACCCTGGCACTTTGTGTCGATTTCAGTTTGTTGAAGAAGGTACAAAAATTGATTTGCATGAAAGAAAATAAGAATTATGAAACAAGGTCCTTTGCTTATGTTGTTTTAGTTATCAAACTGCCTAAACTAAGCATTATTGCAACTCCTTTGAAAAAAGAGATAGAATGGCAATGCACTATCCGGAAACTCAAGGTCAATTGTAAGTAATTGATGTTACTTTCATGTAGAGGAAGACCAAAGAAGTGATGGATGGACTGTGTGAACTACGAGTATGATATGGCAACGAAAGAGGTGACTGATAAAATGACGAGTAATATAGAAAATGGGAGAAGAAGACATGCTGCTTCGATCCCAAATGAATTTTAAAGGCAAGAGGATGATGATAATTTTAGTTTCATTTGTTTCATGATATTTGTATGTTGAATTGACTAGTGGGTGACTTACCAAGATGACAACTAATAGAGAAGTATAAGACATGTTCCACCGACCCCACCACAATCAATTAGGATAAGGGCAAGAGAATAATGATGACGTTACTTCTGCGGCCGTCATTTTAAGCAATCAAATGATTCATTTATTCACACCCTAAAACAGACCTGAAACACCCATGACACCAAACCAGACATAATTGTTCAGCATTAATACAACCATTTAAGCAAATTAAACACAGCATTCGAAGTGGCTGGTATAAAGTGCTCAAAGAAGCGTGATCTCCAATTAAACGGTGCCTATCTTTATATCAGTTGGTGTTAGGTCTGCGCCGTGGTTCCGTGGCTCACGATCGAACTAACTCACGACCCTAGCGATGCTGATATTTTTTGTGTGTTCAGGAAGTATCAATGGGATTTTGGTTTAAATGTTACGAGTTGATTAATGGTGCTGTTGATTCTTTGTTCCTTATTGCAGTTTGGAGCTGTTGCTTTGTTTTTGTTGCAGGTAGTAGTATTTGTCTTGTAAATAACGTCTTCAGCCTATTACGTTCTCAGCTTGGTCACAGTTTCTTCTCTCTGGAAAAAAAGTGATCGTCATCATTCTACAGCCCTTATTCCGATTTATTTGGGGTTTTCTTTTTAATACTTCTCTATTACTCTTTATCTCAGCTGTAACCTTCTTTCTATCGACTTGGAGATGACACATTTAAGAAATCCCGGTTTCTTCACGACATTTTCCGTCACTGTTGAGAGAGCAGTTGTGATGAAATAAATAATACAAAATAGCCTGTCTGGATTCGAACTCATGAAGTTGGGATTGGGACCACCAAGAGTTCTCGTACTTTTATAGGCAGGTCACAAATAAGTCACATATTGAGAGAATTTCCGAAACATCAATTTTGCATTGGGGTATTCTCGGATGGTTCGAGGATACTCCTTGCATACACGTGTCACACATACTTGCAGATGATTGCAGAAAGATAACTTATGCGGATTTTAAAGTATTGATCTCGCTAGCTGGAAGTTCATTCACATAGCAAAACTTACGTAGATACGAACGTCAATCCGCATTAGCTGAGATGATATTGATTATGCAGTTCGCAGGTTGCGTTCAACTGTACTAATTGGATGACGTAAGAGAGATCAGTAGGGGTGTAAATCAGATTAGCATCACCCTCATTTTTGATTAATGTATTTCTATGACGTTGGAGATGTAAAAGGTGGTAATGAATAAAAAAATAAAAGGAACAATATGTAGGTACTTAATCTAGGAGCTCATGGCTAACAAATATCAGCTGCTCGGGTCAATTTACCTAGGTTGGCTAGTGGATGGGTGACCCCATATATACCGAATTTGCAGCCCTTTTTACAGTCGTTACTAGTAGTCAGTTGCCCGAAAGTCTGACAACCAGTCTTACCAAGAGGTTTCGTTTTACCCTGTACTAATTATGTTGTGGCGGTCAGATAGACAGTCGCTTCATGACAAATACTGGTATTTAGCTGAATCCAGTAATACTGGAAGCAGACCCCAACATATTTGAGAAAACGCAAGCAGATGATGATATCAACGAAACCAGAACGCAATCATTTTTGAAGCGGTCTGACGAGTCTACCGATTTTAATCCTTGTTAACAAAGCTAAAGATGAAATACGAATTGACCGATATTTCGAATTTATTTCTTCTCAATGATATTATTTTGAGTACACCCGTCAATTCTATTCAATACTACATTACTTCCTAATTCCTATAGCAACATAACAAGTTGATTACCTATTCAAGTTCTCTACTTCATTGAGCAATTTTTTCCATTTGCTTACCCGTCAATAAACGTACCGCTTCGAACCTAATAGATCGTTATATTTTACACTTTATCAAGTTTTTTTGCTGATTATTTTGTTTTGTACTGTGGTCTAATGCAAATAAGATAAAGATATTGATGTACTCGGAGTTTCTGAGAAGTACGAATTAGTAGGTAGGACCGATGTTAGAACTATGAAACAACGTTAGTAAAAAATCATGTCTATAATCTCCTAAGCGATAAGGGAGAGATATTAAGAAGGGTTTTCATTTATGATGAGTCAGTATGACTTCTGGTTCATATTGATTTCCGCTGTAAATGAGCTATTACCATAAAATTAATCCCGGTTTAAAATGCTAAGCTCTGAAAATTGTTTACAGTCAAATTAGATTGTGAATATGTGACGCAATTAGCCCCTATGTTACTTGGGGAGGGCACAACACGTATTTTTCTTCCATTCTCCTCTGTCAAACGTCACGGTATTATTTACTACTTTTTCTTCCATATCATTTCTCACACAAACCATTCATCATTTCCTTGGTCTTCCTCTCCCGCCATCAACCTTTGTATTTGTCAGCGTCACATTGTAAAAACCGTTAGATTGTAATATAACTAGCGAGATTGTAAACTCTCGAAAGATTGTCGAACGAACATACTGCTTACAATATGACACATCATTTTTCGGTAGATTATAATCTAACGAAGTGAAACCGTAATATTGTGAAATGTATGCGATGGAAGTCAACTCGCACGGTGTGGAGGAGGGGGAGGGAAGGAGGGGTCGCCCTTGACCCATGGTACCACTCTCATGAAAAGACATTCCTGAGAAATACCGATTAATATAACCTAACCTCTAAACACTTTATATTATTTTAAGCGTAGTCGACGGAGCCAAGCTACGACGCGGGGCCCTATTTCTGTGTGCAGAGTTTAAAAGAACCTAACTAACCTAACGTGGGGGTGTCTAAGTCTAACATGAAGACACACATGTTCGTTCGACATTTAAAAACATGAAGTTTTATTTGAAAAGTCCTAAGCAATGTCAGGGTAACTCACTAGTATCTACTGCTTAAAATTCGTGCAGCATTTTAACATATGTTTTCCGCATAAAAAATATTGCAAACACTTATAATTCATGACAAGTGCTCTGAGAACTTTAGACATAATAATATGAACTACTGTAATTTGTCCTTCAATGTATGTTTTTGCATTTATTAATATTCATATGGCGTTTTGTTCATTCAGGACGTCAATTTGAATCATTATTATTAAACAGATCTTTTTAGGGATGTAGGTACAAACATATTGTAGGTATGTTATTTGATGTGCTAGTCTAATAACTAATATAAAGCCGAAGAGTTTGTTTGCTTGATTGAACACTCTAATTTAAAGAAATCTTTTTGAGTTGGATAGTCCATTTATAGAGGAACGTTATTGGCTACATAACATCACGCTACGACCAATAAGAGCGGAGCATATGCAGCATACCTATGCTGAGTTGGCTACCCTTTCGTTATGGGCATGCTCAGCGCAGTTGAGCTGTTTTTAATTAGTTGTTAAGCTGTCTGCTGTTATAATGTATATGTATGTGCTGCTCTATTGTGTTGTGATGTCCATTAACGAATAAAGGATTATTCTTATTCTTATTCTTCTTTCTTATTCTAAAAATAAAAAATAAAACGGAGGAAAAGTTATTCCTTTTGTGAGCTTTTTCTCTCCTACGTGACGTAAACGAAATTGCGTGGGTTAGCTAGTTTTAAATAACAATAAGCAACACCAAGCGCTTTTATTGGACCATTAGTTTGAGAATTTTCTAGTGTTTGTGAAAATGTGTGGTGGGTGTCTGAGTCGAGACTATGATACTGAGCCGCTTGTGTTCTATGAATTTTGTAAATTCATAACTTTTATTTGGTTTTGACCAATGTTGATCGCATCAGTTTCTATAGAAAGGCTATTTTTTTTTGCGTGAATTACAAGAATTTGTAGAAAAAAAGTTGTTCAGTTTCATGGTCCAAGAAACCACACGGAGGTCTTGCGATTATTATGCCCCTAAAAAGCGTAGTCGACGGACACAGAAATGGGACTGCAGGGAATGCAGGGTTTAAAGGAATCTAACTAACCTAACGCGGGGGTGCCCCAAGTCCCGATTATGGGGGCAGAGATACTTCCGTCGCATGCATTTCACAATATTACGGTTTCACTTCGATAGATTACAATCTACCGAAAAATAATGCGTTACATTGTAAAAAGTATGTTCAGTTGACAATATTTCGAGAGTATACAATCTCGTTAGAGAGATTACAACCTAACGTGTTGGACAATTTTACGGTGACACATAAGTACATAGGGACAGCAGACGCGGGGGACTTTATTTTATAAAATGTAGTGATAAGCCAAGAAAACCGGCAAGGCAGCAAACTTGTGTGATCTGTGTTTATTCATATCTTTTCCTACAAGTAAAAACTCACCTCCGCTCATTTACTCGTACATAACTGCTTAATTAATTTTACCAACATCTGCTTCGAAAGCTCGGACTCATACCTGCAACAAAAACAACAATAAATTAATATAAAACCGACAGTTAGATTGCACAACAAACACAAAGTATGGCAACAACAAAATAAAACCGTTCGCCGTATGTGTTGCCAGAGAGAAAACTCTGTTACGTCACGCCTGGCATTTTCGATCAGATACGTAATGACTTTTAATGGTCGAATTATATAGACGGACAAACCAATGAACAACATCTTGCTTTTGGAGTTTGACATATAAGACCATACGACAAAATATGACAGAAGGTTCACAGCTACAAACAATTCGCGATACGTTGTCACATAGTTATGGCTCTTCGCAAAAAAACTTCCGCTGGGTATAACGCAGGACCTCATGCATCATTTCAGCCGAAAGACGTCCACTGCTGGATATACCTAGGCCTCCCCCAAGTGTCGCCACATTGACCGATCAGCGGATCCTCGCAAACTTAACCAGGTCATCGGTCAACTCAGTGGGAGGCCTTCCAACGTAACGTCTTCCGATTCGCAGTCACCACTCCAAACTTTTCGACCCCACCGGCCACCCGTTCTGTGAGCAACTTTTATGATGAATTTACCAGTTTTTTATATATATAATTTATTTTGGTAGTTGACAATCCAATACGTGTTTGAGTTTTAAATCATCGTCGTTAGTCACTGACTGGCTGACTGAAAGATTGTCACTTTTTCTCGAGGCCTTCAAGTTGTTTACAGTGGTTCTTCTGTACATTAACTTTTACCCTGAAATCACCAGAACATTTCAGTCATCACTGATCAGTCTGATCACTCTTAGTTTCAAAATCATCATCATCATTGAAGCGACATTGTCTTAACGGCTATGTCTTGATCATCGCTTTGATGACTACAATATTGACTGATGTCAATTAGATGATTATTAATATTGATTTTATTACAGTGTTGATGAAGTGGATAGGTAAATCATTGATAGTCATGGTGATTGGCAAGCCGCAGGGATATACCTGTGATGTGTTTGTGTTAGCACAAGAAATCGCTATTAAAACTGTGAAAAGTTTTATTCATCATCGCGTCATCGGCCATCTCGTATCAATTTTCCTCAAACATGGTTAAGACTCCCGACTAATTCACCTTACAAACAAATAAAAATAAAACAAAATCAAAATCGGTTCATCCTTTCGGCAGCTATGATGCCACAGACACACACACAGACCCGTCAAACTTATGAAACACCGTCGTTTTTGCGTCGGGGTTAATTATATAAAAAAATACTTAACAAAACATCACGCTTATAATCCCTGAAGGGTTAGGCAGCCCATTAGAACCCATGTTTCGCCAGTTACGTTTAAGTTCCATGTGAAAAGGGGCGCGAGCCTATTGCCAATTTAAATATAAATTAAACTTTCCTTTTGTTTGACATCAATAAAAATTAAATATCTTGTTAACTGCCTCCGTATGTATGTACAGACTACATTAATTAGGTATCTGCCAACATTAAGATACTCAATAAAAGGGGTGTAATACCTATGCAGCCGTCCGTACCTACTAGCAATTGATTTGAAATTAGCATAATATGTATTTCTAATTCTTTACTATCTTTATTGAGACAAACAAAAGCGATACAACACAAAATATGTTACAGAATCTGCCTAGCCTTTTCCCAACTATGTTGGGGTCGGCTTCCAGTCTAACTGGATGCAGTTGAACACTAATATTTTACCAGTATTTTACATGGAGAGTAATACCAGTATTTTACATGGAGCGACTGCCTATCTGACCTCCAAAACCCAGTTAATACTGGGAAAAAACGATACCACTTGGTAAGACTGGTTGTCAGACTTATTGGGCCACTGAGTACCTGTAACCACTGTTAAAGATGGACAAATGACAGCCGGGACCAACAGCTTAACGTGCTTTCCGAGGCACGGAGGAAACTCGGTATGTAAGGGGCAAGCACGGCTCAACCTAAAGATCGACCCGAGCGGCTGTTATTATTTTGCCACGAGCTCCAAAATATGTTACAGAATAAGATTAGATATAACAGTATTATATGACTGAAGTAATAATAGGTTTCCCTGTAGGTATAACTGGGAAATGTACAAAACATGTGGTTAAAATACACTTCATTAACATTTCCTAAAAATAAATTACAAAACGGATCTTATTTCTTACTCAATGATTGTATAACTACAGACAACTGAATTCAAACCGACATTTTGTCAATCGTTCATAATAATTATAACTTTGTTGCTTGTTCGCTGACTTTTGTTATTAATTACTTTATCGTGTCAATCTGGTGATTAATACATCCCAAGCGGTGATCAATTCTGTTACATCAACAATTACGCAAATTCGTGATTTCTAATTCTATTCTGTTTGGATTGTGTTTTAATTTAATTTGTAGCGTTTGAATTACTTAATTAATATTCATTCGTTCTTAATTACTGCTATAGCATTAATAATATAGCAGTAGTAATATAGTTCTCTATAGTATAGAGAACATTTGATAGTGTTAACTCTTATTTGGAACTAACTGTTGTTCGCAACTTCGCCCGCGTGAAATTACTATTTTATAAACAGATTATTTCCCTATTTGAATCGGATTTTGATATCAATTTTCCGAACCATGATCCTTTTTTCTAAAATAAAAGTAGCGTTCGTTACTCCATAGAACATCCTGAAGAAGTCCTGTCAAAATCGGTCCAGCCGTACCTATCGGAGATTAGTGGCTTGAATGGGATTTAGTTGACAATTTTAAGGGTTTTAACCCTATATTTTTTTTTCAAAAATAAAAGTAGTTACTTAGTCAGTCAGAACAAACCAGAGAGAAAGACTAAACTAAATTTAAAAAAAATATTTTTCTGTTGTTATGAGTACTTACTGTATTCAGTAAAAACCTGATATTTTAAAATTGAAAACCAGACGCCTTTGATTTTATTTACTTGTTTATTTTGTGTAGATAGTAATTAAGCTTAGTTTTACAACAAACCAACCCACATCACAGTTTCTCCCATGTTCAGAAAAAATATTTTGGATAAGTAGTTAACGCTGATCCATTTTAAATCTAATCTATAATCATAAATTAGACATTTACATAAGTCTGGTTTTGCTAGGTAGTATAATATTTAACACATTTGGAATATTAGATTAGTTTGGCTTAATTATCTGAATTAGATACTTACATAATGTAAGTATTTTAAATTAAAATTTGACGACCCGAATGGCGGAGTGGTAGTGAGGCTGCCTTACGTTCTTATGGTCCTGGGTTCGAATCCCGGTAGGAGCAAATGTTTGTGTGATGAGCATGGACATTTGTTTCCGAGTCATGGATGTTTCTATTATAATAAGTATGTATTTACAAACAAAAAAAGTATCTATGTAGTATATTAACTATCTGGTGTCCACGACACAAGCCTCGTTGCTTAGTGTGGCACTAGATGGCGCTGTGTGTAAAATGTCCAGAGATATTTATTTTAATAAGAAATTGTGGGTTGGCTCGTTTTGGCAGAACTAACAAACCAACTATTTTGTTTTTCCTTTGTAGACTAAACAGAAAGTTGCCTTCATAAATATCTATTTAGCTACTCTTAACAAGCATGCTCTTGATATCGCTTTAGTAACAAAAACTAATCTAGATCATTATGCATCTCCATGCAGAAAACGGAGACGACACGCAATTGACGATAAATGCGCACTACAAACTTACTTTTACTACCAAATCAAGGAAATACAAACCTTAACACTGTACCTTAAAGTGAACTTGGCATGAAATTAGCAACTTTGTCAGGCCAGGGGATTTTGAACTCTATCTTGTTAGGCGTAAAGGTGTATGACTAAGTTGGGGAGGTAAATAGACCATTGTTTCAGCCAAATGCGCATGTCACGCCTACGCCCCTACGGGGTAGACAGCTGTAAGCTCACAAGTATGGAGCCTGGACAAGTGACCTCACATCGATTCCATTGTTCGAAGCTTTTTGTAGAAAAACGAATAGCTTATACATTCGTTTGTACTAAATGTAAATCGGTAAGGAGATGTGGAGAACACCCTTGAATGTTGTGATACTAGATATTTTTATAGGCAACGCAGAACTTCTTCTGAAAGGTGTTTTATAAAAGACGACAAAAAATACATAACTTTTTCTTCTTTTCTTTCTACAAGGGAGACCAGGAGTCCGGAAAGGAAGGGAGGGGCTCCCTTCCTCCCTCTCCCACACCTATGGGATGGCTACTGCCAAATTCCAGGAAGAACAACCTGGGAATCAAACCAAGGACTTTATGTTGCAGTAGTGTTGGCGAAGGCCCCCACTAAACAAACGAGGAGAAATGTTTTGAAGAAAAAAATTGCCTTTTGAGAAAATTTTCCAAATCGATTGCAATTATTCTTATCAGTTTTTTTTCTTTGCTACAACCATCTTATGTATGTCATAAGTAATTAATGTTAATGCCACACCGACGCATAATCCCTGTTGACAGTATTTCGAGGTCAGATTTCGAATTAGCTTCTGAGAAATTATTTCAGTCAGCGCTTGCATCTAAATGTCACGCCCAAAAGAATGCGATCGGAATCCTAGCACCAAATGAAAACATACTTTAACGAAAATACTCAGAGTTGTTTTTTTGAATAAAGGTTGTAACAATAAAGGCGTACGTTATTTTATTCGAGCAAAAACAACGTGAATATCTGGAGTAACAGTGGAATGAAATTTTCGCAATGTTGCCAAATAGGGAGGCACTGAAACAACAAATTGTGGACCGATACCACGCCGCCTTTAAATTGAATTAAGTTTATTTTTTATTGAAACATACCATTTAAAGTATACGGACCTTAAACAATAACAATATAATAACTTAACTACTCAGCTCATTTAGTATTTCGTTAATGGGCAAAGAATTTTTATACAATTATTGGCAAGTTCTGAGAAATGTACATACGCATTGCGATATGAAGACAATTAATCAAGAATTACGACTGGGTGTGTTTTTTATCGAGCTACAGCGGCCATTTGTCGGAAATTTGTTTAAGACCATGTCTTCGTAGAGGAGCCAACACGTCAGCCATGTTTTAAGTCAGTAAATATTTAAATACACGAGAGTAAGCACCAGGAACTCTTAATTGCAAGCCCGATCTTTAATTGAAAGTCAACGGAAAAGTGATCATTCAGCTGATACGGGAGGCAATTACGTTTACCATCATGAAAGCAATACAAATTAAAAAAGGTTTCATTCAATGTACACTGGGTTACCAATGGTATTTGTTAAATTAAAATTAACAAATAAAAAAGTATTGAAAAACAACAAAAGTTCAACCGAAAGACTTCTTGACGCAGTGGTTTTTGAAACTGCCAACAAAAACCAAGTTTTGAAACAAGTTCATCTAACTAAACACAAATGTGCTTTTGAGGAGTTTGTTCCACCACTTCTCCCTAACTAAAACACTAGGACTAGGTGAAGACCGGCCATTCAAAAATCGACAAAGTTCAAAAAGTACTGATATAAAACCTTATTTGAATAAAATACAGTTTTTTAAACAATCATCATCTGCCTAGCCTCTTCCCAACTATGTTGGGGTCGACCCCCAGTCTTACTGGATGCAGCTGAATACCAGCATTTTACATGGAGGGACTGCCTATCTGACCACCACAACCCAGTTTGTACTAGATGGTAAGACAAAGATTTTTGAAGTGATATCTTCAATAGGCGCGTTGAGTACTTTTTGGGTGAACTCGCGTGACCGTCACCTAACGCTTCGTAGCACTCGTAGCCGATCCGCTACGGCGTAGCACCACTTGGGCGTGCACGGGGCACAACCCGTAGCAGATATAGATTACTTAGTTTTTCTATCGGCAGTCCCCATAAGACTGCCCAGCATTTTTTTTTAAATCAACTTCAACAAAAAAACACTAACAACCCAATGTTTAAATCCACGTAAGAAAACAATGACTAATACAAACAGAGATTTGCACGCAAATCGTTTAATTGGCGTATCGGGACAATTGGCTTTTATATTTAGTTGCGCGATCAGATCAGCGCGTGCGCATGGTCGCGTGATATGCCAGCCGTGGTTGTTGTATCGGTGAGGAGATCTCACACTGATTTTTGTTTGTCAGACTAGTCTTTTACCCAAGGTTTTGCTTGCTTTTGGACCAGTCCTGATGAGGAGGCCTGTACTCGTAAGTTATTTAGTTGGGTACTTTTTATATGCTACTATCACCAAGCTATCTAGATCAAGTACTACGGATCATCAACATCTGCCTGGCCTCTTCTCTACGATTTTGAGTTTCGATCCCAGTCGGACCATATGCAGCAGTTGCTTAGCTTCCTTCAAACGTTGGACGAACATTGGAAGATCATAGATCATTGACGCCGATGCTCCGCCCACCAAGAATGGTCCCCCATCCAATTCAAAACCGCGTCAGCGCAGCTTAACCTCGCAAATCTCGCGAAGTGCACTCGCGCACGCGGTCTCGCGTGATATGCCAGCCGTGCGCTATACTATCGGTAGCGCGATCTCGACGGGACTCTTATTGTTTTTAATTAATTGTGGAACAGAAAGGTCAGGCGGTTAAAGGAATGAACACACTCATCGACGCAGCATTGGCTTTAGCCAGTCAAAAATATGTAGTTCTATCATTCATTTGCCTAGCATTTTTCTAACTATGTTGGGATCAACTTTCAATTTATCCGGATGCAGCTGAATACCAGTATTTTACATGGAGCGACTGCTTAATTGACCTCCACAACCCAGTTGGTACTGGGTATTATGTTATTAGGTCCCACCAAAGAGTCTTAAGGTCTTTAGGCAAGACTGGTTATCGGACATTCGGGCCACTGACTACCGGTAACGACTGACTGTCAAAGATCTACTAAGCTTAACGTACTTTCCGAAGCACAGAGGAAACTCGGTATGTGTAACTTTCCACGGTTCTAGACATCAGTCAGTCAAGATTGACCCGAGCGGCTGTTATTATTTAGCCACTGGCTCCTCTACTTCGATAAGTGAGATCACTGCTTAAGGCGCTTAGACGAGCTAAATTAGCAACTCTAATTGTGGTGGTTCAAACTTCGTTTGAAATGCTGTTAGAATAAAGTTCTAATCAGCTTGCACTACAAAGTGGTTGTTACGTCAGCCACTGCGGGCCAAATAGCGCGAAATGTGAGTGGTTTCGATCGATTTACAAAAAAACTATCAAACGGTAAAAACTCGCGTTTAGCTCGTGTAATCGCCTTTAGATTCACTAGGCTGCTATAAACAAGACCAGAAAAATATATGATATTCTTCAGGATATATGCTAGCATGATACTGTTTTGAAAACATAATACAATTAATTTGGCTCGATAAAAAGAAATCACGAACTTACCTCTAAAAATATCTTTCAAACAATAAAAAACATACTAATATGCATGCGATCATTCTGATTTTTTGGCAAATAATTCTACAAGCAATATATTAGCATGATACTGTTTTAGTTTTCCAATCAATAGTTTTTTTGTAAATCGATCGAAACCACTCATTTCGCGCTATTTGGCCCGCAGTGGCTGACGTAACAACCACTTTGTAGTGCAAGCTGATTAGAACTTTATTCTTACAGCATTTCAAACGAAGTTTGAACCACCACAAATAGAGTTGCTAATTTAGCTCGTCTAAGCGCCTTAACGCATGTACACGGAAAAAAATGGGGTCTGGCAAAGTTTTAATTCAAGAATAAAATTATTCTCAAGTATATTGTTTAATCTCAAGCATATATTTACTTAAGGTAACAATAATATCTTGAATAAAATAAAATGGAATTCTTCTAGATATATAATATTATTCTTCATTTATTTATTTACATCAAGAATATTTTTTTGGATCAAGACGATTTTTACTCTTGACTGTAGAAAACATTTGCATTTTGAAACAAGTCATTAAGAATTCTTACTCTGAATATAAAAGGCTTTAGCTTAAGAAGCTCAGAGATTAGGGCCAAGAATAAAAATAAATTATTGGTTCAAGAAAATGTGTAAATTCGTTCAACAATAATATTATTGTGACAAAAGTTTTATATTCTTCATAGAAGTATTTACTATTCTCGTAATCAGAAAGCAGGAACGTTTTCGATGGAGAAAAATATTTTTTGTTCTAAGAAGAAAACATTAAATGTGAGAAAATAACGGATTTGAAAGAAGAATCTGAAATGATTCGAAATAAGAAAGACTTAAATTTTATCATAATAAAATAAATGTTTGGTTTAAGAAGAGTTTGTTTTTTGGTTAAGTATATAGTTGCATTGACGTAAGAATCTAAATTATTCAAGTAAAGGTAGTCAAATGTTTTCGAACAAGGCCTTTTTTTCTTTGGAAATAAGTTATGGTGTTGAACTAAGAATCTAAATTGTTTCAAAATAAGACATACTAACGTGTTTTAGTAAGAAAAAACTCCATTTAATGTGAGAAAATAACGGATTTGAAAGAAGAATCTAAAATGATTCGAAACACGAAAGACTTACATTTTGTAATAATACAATAAATGTTTGGTTTAAGAAGAGTTTGTTTTTTGGGTAAGTATATAGTTGCATTGACGTAAGAGTCTAAATTATTCAGGTAAAGGTAGTCAAATGTTTTCGAACAAGACATTCTTGTTTTGAGGAAAGAAGTTATGGTGTTGATATAGGAATGTAGATTGATTCAAAATAAAATATACTAACGTGTTTTAGTAAGAACATATATGCTTGGTTTGAGAAAAAATTGTTTTTGGGTAAGTAAATAGTTGTATTGACGTAATAATCTTAATTATTCAAGTGAAGGCAGCCAAATGTTTTCGAACAAGACATTCTTGATTTGTGGAAATAAGTTATGGTGTTGAACTAGGAATATAAATTGTTTCAAAATAAGATATACTAACGTGCTTTAGTAAGAAAATATAAGTTTGGTTTCAGAAGAGTTTGTTTTGGGGTAAGTAAATAGTTGCATTGGCGTAAGAATCGAAATTATTCAAGTAAAGGTAGTCAAATGTTTTCGAACAAGACATTCTTGTTTTGAGGAAAGAAGTTATGGTGTTGAATTATGAATGTAAATTGTTTGAAAATAAGATATACTAACGTGTTTTAGTAAGAACAAATATGCTTGGTTTGAGAAAAAATTGTTTTTGGGTAAGTAAATAGTTGTATTGACGTAAGAATCTAAATTATTCAAGTAAAGATAGTCAAATGTTTTCGAACAAGACATTCTTGTTTTGTGGAAATAAGTTATGGTGTTGAACTAGGAATCTAAATTGTTTTAAAATAAGATATTCTAACGTTTTCTGGTATGAAAATATATGTTTAGTTTAAGACGATTACACGAGCTAAACGCGAGTTTTATAATTAGTAAAAGTATATGATTCACTGTTATAAACAAGATCAGAAAAATATATGATATTCTTCAGGATATATGCTAGCATGATACTGTTTTGAAAACATAATACAATTAATTTGGCTCGAGAAAAAGAAATCACGAACTTACCTCTAAAGATATCTTTCAAACAATAAAAAACATACTAATATGCATGCGATCATTCTGATTTTTTGGCAAATAAATCTACAAGCAATATATTAGCATGATACTGTTTTAGTTTTTTAATCCAATCAAAAGTTTTTTTGCAAATCGATCGAAACCACTCATTTCGCGCTGTTTGGCCCGCAGTGGCTGACGTAACAACCACTTTGTAGTGCAAGCTGATTAGAACTTTATTCTAACAGCATTTCAAACGAAGTTTGAACCACCACAAATAGAGTTGCTAATTTAGCTCGTAATAAGCGCCTTAAGAAAAGTTTGTTTCTGGTTAAGTATTAAATAGTTGCATTGACGTAGACACTAAATTATTCAAGTAAAGGTAGGTACTCAAGTGTTTTCGAATAAGACATTTTTGTTTTGTGGAAATAAGTTATGGTGTTGAACTAGGAATATAAATTGTTTCAAAATAAGATATACTTACTAACGTTTTTTAGTACGATAATGTTTTGATCAGATTTTTTTAATGCCGGGTCACATTCTTACTGTCAACAAGTTTTTACACTGACAGCCGTACCTATACACGTTGTATAGCGTCTGTATTAATAGTTACACAACGATTTGTCTTCTTCTCTCGAATGTCAAATTACTGACGACTGAAAGAGAGAAATCAGTGTGTAACTATAAATTATTCACCTGCTATGCAACGTTTATTAGTAAGGCAGTGAGCAAAGAAAGCCCATAATACCTAATCTAATCTGTTTTCGATCATCTTTTGAATGACCTTTCAATTGTAGCCGTAGCCTATGGCATTGCCAACAAAACTTATAGGGTTGTTTTCACCAAGTTTTCACCTTTCGTCGCTGCGCTTGCGAATCCGCGTAAGAGCAACTTGTTAAGACCGCGTATTTACTTTTTGGTCATTTTACAGGAGGAAGAAAAAACTTAATATCTCAGCGATTTCAAATCTTATTACCGACTGAACTTAACAGCTAGTTCCTTACAACTGTCTTTAATGGAAAATAACGTAAATTTACTCGTAGTTGGCTTACATTTTGTGTAGTCACTTACGCGGTTTTTTTAACTGATTACAAAATAAGTAGATTTTTATTGAAGGTACGTGTTTTTGAAATAAAATAATTTACGAGTGTTGTATTTATTATTCGAAAAATCAAACCTGAAACAATATAATCTAACAAAAATATTATGTACTTATTTATCATCGAAATCAGTTTCGTTACAAAATTATTTCTATTATATGCTGTACAACCATCTGGAAATATAACAACATCCTTGCAACCATTATCCAGTAATTTAATTTAATATTAGTCAGAACCATTAAATTAAAACAGAATTACATGTAATTTAAATATAGTAGCTTATCTAAACACATTACAAACGAAAAATAACATACATAAATGGTGGTTATTCACGGCAAAATAATTATTTTCGGGAGGGCACACTAGGTAATCACGTCGGTGCCTTATTGGAACTTTGATCTTTTTTAGTTTTTTGCCACCGACTAGGCAGGCAGGTAATAAACACTGCTCAAAAAGCCGCAGGCTAAAGTGGGGCTGGGCTGGCCATGTCTGCCGTATGCCTGACGAGCTGTGGGCCAAAATAACCAAAATGTGGAGCCCTGACACAACCAAAAGGCGACGCGGTAGACCTCGCAGGAGATGGCGGGACGAGCTAGACAAAACCAACGACCAGTGGCCCACATTGGCCCTGGATCGAAAAATTTGGAAGTCATGGGGAGAGGCCTTTGCCCAGCAGTGGGATGACACAGGCTAACAGTAACGAGTATTTAGGTTGCTTCAGCTTTACTAAAGTTTTTTATCTACCTATTAGGTAAGGAAGAATTAATACTATGTATGTACCTAAGTCAAAAGGTACATGCTTACTTATTTTTATTTAAAAATAATATTTTTACAATAACGTGCAAGTACCTCTATTAATATCTATAAATATCCTACATAGAACTATTACACTGCCGCGTATCTACATAATTACCTATTTTTCGAGAGCCACATTTGTGACAAATGGACGGACCGAAAAACCCTAATAGCAGGTACCTATTCCCTTCCATAATCCAAAAAGAATTAGGTACCTACCAGCCAGGCCTACTTAAACATCTGAAATTATGTACAGCCTACGTAATATTTATTGCTATGGCAGTGCTAAGTACCTACCTATGGTATGTTGGTAACTAACTACCTACCTAAGTACCTACTTAATTAATTTTATAACAATATAAAAATGATTATCAAATGTGAAGCCTGATTGCTGACCAAAACTTAATTAGAAAGGTACATAAGGAGACAACGGAAATAGGTTTTAAAGTTTATAATAAACCCTCATTTTATTCCCTGTAATATTGTCGAAATTTTATAGGTACCTACAAGTCGTAGGAAAGACAACAAACTCGTACAAGACTTTTAATCTACATATACCTAATTAATACCTACCTACGTGAAGCAAAAAATTTGCTTAGGTAGGTTGGTACCTACCTACCCCTTTTTACGAAAATTGCGCGGACGGAGGAGTATGAATTTCGCACACTTAAAGTTTTTAAAGAGAAGCAGTGCAAAATGCTAATACCTATTTTTATAAAGTAAAGATATGTACCTACTTATAAAAAAATCGAAAAGCGAAATCTGAGATTATAGAAGTAGGTAGGTATAGTCTTTGATAATAGAACCTTATCAATGTTCAAACTTATAATTTAAAATTATGGTCGAATTTCGACAACTGGGCGACCAATTAGCACCAGAACAGTACCTACATCTTTCAAGAATCACGAATTTGATTTAAGACTCGTTATTCTTAAACCAAATTCGCGTTTTTTGAAAATATGCTACGTCACAACCGTCGTCAACAAAAAGGTTGCAATTTCACAAATTGTTTCCCCAATTTTTGGGAGTATGTTTATACCAATCTGTTTTTAGAGGCACGATGTTCGATCATTAGTAGTGTATGAAATAAAGTAGGTACAAAAGCCATTCGTTCCGTTTGGTTGTAATGAACTTAAATAATATAAAAACTATTTGGAGAACTTAGTGGAAAATACCTTAGTATTTTCCACCAAGTTCTCCAAATAGGTTTTATTTTTTATTTTATTTTATTTATTAGATCTACCAACAATTGTTTACACTAATTTACAAACAAAAATAAAACATGCCTTTAAACTCTACAAAGCGCAACAATTACTTAGAGGTAAACACCACATGGACAAAAAAAAACAATAATAAGTAGTTTCATACGTTACTATCATTAAACTCTACCTACCCTTATCTACTCCAGGTTTTTTTTATCAATAAAAGCATAATAGTTATAGCCTATGTAGGTATAACTATTTTTATCACCATTACAAAAATAAACTACCTATTACAAAATGGAAATCAAGAGTAATCATGGCATTGTGGTAATAAAATAATGCTGGTAGGTGCTCTTCTAAACTACTAAGCAATCTTGCCATAACATTATTTTAAAAGTAATTTTTAAAGTAAACGTGGAGTATGATTAACGTTACTCAGACACCGTGAAATAGGTTTCATGTATGCATAATGTTATTAATAATAAATTTCGTAGTAAGTCAATGTCAGGAAAAATAGTGGACGTGACAGATTCGGCCTTATTTTTGGTAAATAACATTTCGTAGCAGGCAACACACTTTTTGTCTGTGTACTCTGTGGACTTGGATTTGGATGGGGAGCCAGCAATGCTCAACATCAACAATGCACGGCACGAGAATGCGCGACATTGGAATGTACGTCATTGGAATTCAAAACACGTACATTTCAATGTCGCGGATTGGCGGCCTGGACCAAGATTGGCCGGCTTGATATTGTACACCATGACAATGCACATACCAGCAACGCACGACACTGGATTGTACAACACACAATGTCTTCAATTACTTGGTTGTACCTTGCTTGTCCGACCCAAGAGTGTACAGCATGATAATTGGCGACATCACATGATTGGCCGATTGGTTGACCAATCAGGTGACTGGGAATTGAACAAGGTAGTGCTGTTCCGAAAGACGATTGATAGATTGATTGCGTGATTGAAAAAAAACGCTTAAAATATCTTGATAGCGATTTTTCATTGTTATTATTTTATTTGGTATTTTATAGGTTTTAGGGGTTTTTAATAGCAGAGTATTAATTATTAAATAAAATACACATTCCTGTTATACGATACCATAGAGGTGTTTTTTATTTCTTAATATCTCCTACCACAGACAAGGGCATAGAGGTAAACAGTCTAGTCATAGAACAAACCACAGAGCATCTATATATACGGGAAAGAACAAACAATGTAGCAGCATTACAAATATACAATATAGTTATTATGTTATATTGTATAAACAGGAGTTAGTTACTTAATTTTAAGAATTAACTTACATAGTTTTTCCAATTATTAAGTACTACAAAGTATTGTTGTATCAAAAAATGTTTTATGTATTTTTATAATGTAAGTACTTTTAGATACTTACATATCAAATTAGTTAGGTTTACATTTATCCATTTACTTAAGTAGTTATTTATTTTATTAAAGTTTTACATTTTTCTTACCTTTGTTTACAAACTTTTTTTTTCGTGTTAGTTTTACAAGACAAGTGTAGCTTTAGTAGGTTGGAGACAGTTGGAGTGGAGCTGTTTCAACAAAACCCTCTATATTTCCAAAATGGTAGCTTAGACGAAAAACTTTACAGGAAAGAAAATGTTGCTCTAGTTGCAAACCATGAGATGATGTAAAAACCCCGCGTAATACTGAAAAATATTTTTTTTCTACGCCCGCGAAATTCAAATTTACAGTTACACTTTTTTGTCTTTTGCGTTTCCGAACGACCAATCACGATGCCTTCAATCACGCGATCTGTTGAAGTAGCTTAGAATCTACATATTCGCCGATGAGTTCAACAAGTCGTCTGGTAGAGTGCCACAGAGCGCTGGATTACAATCTCGTGTCTTGAGTTCGAAGCCAGCATAATTATGGGTTCTCTTTTTGTGTTTTGTTTTTATTTTCTTTTACTTTATTTTTAAACACAAATTATTGACGTTGTTCAAAAAGTCGCTAAGCTGAAGTGGGACTGGACTGGCCACGTCTGCCACATGCCCAATGAGCTGTGGGCCAAAATAGCCTCTTTCTGGAGCCCTGACACAGCCAGAAGGCGCCGCGGCAGACCTCGTAGAAGATGGCGAAATGAGCTGGATAAAACCAACTACCAGTGGTCCACATTTGCCTTGGTTGGAAAATCTGGAAGTCATGGGGAAAGGCCTTTGCCCAGCAGTAGGATGACGCAGACTAACAGTATCAGTACCTAGGTATGTTGACTTATTTTATGTGTTTGTTTGTTTTTTATATTGACTTTTATAAACAGACTTGGGAAACCCCGACTTATTTTTTTATAAACCATTCAGAAGTCGACCGGGACTCCCTTGACTCAAACTTGTTCGGGATCGAGTGCCAAGGCAAACGAAAAAAGCGTAACTGGTGCGAGGTGGTCGTCATCTGCTGGAATGTCCCAGGTGTTCGTTTACCTGCACTCATGACGACCTGAATGGCGCCTCTGCCGGCTTGGTTCCGGTTCGAGTGCAGTTGAGGGCAGTATGGTGGAAAAATTTTCACGGGTTTTCTTTATCGGGAAATTTAATGATATTATTGCAGCACCCTAGTAACCTAAGTCCTCAGAAACCATTTAGGTTCAGAGAAGCATGGCCCTAAACCGCACTGTTTCCGAGTTAGGAGCTATTTTTTTTTTTTTTTTGTTATAACAAAACCCTCTATATTTCCAAAATGTTAGCTCTGATGAAAAACTATTACGAAAGAAAATGTGGCTCTTTATAGTCGCAAACCATGAGATGATGTAAAAAAAAACCCGCGTAATATTGAAAATAAAAAAATATTCTAAGCCCGCGAAATTCAAATTTTCTTGTTGTTGATCCGTGGGTTGTAGGTACTGATGATTTTGATGATTAGGCGTGACGAAAGATTTTGAAATCCTCTTCCCTAATGTGGGAGGGTGTAACACAGTTACTATTTACGAAAAAACCTTTATTTCGGTTATTAAACTCAAGTTTAACGAAGTTTAAAGCCATTTTTCTAATATTTTCTCAATAGTGCGCGAATACTCTCAAGTGTCAATTGTCATGGCGTCGTCAACACCTTTTAGGGAAACGCTGGCATTTTGTCTATGCGTAGCGAAGAAAGTTAACAAAATATTAAACTTAAAATGAATTCCAAAGTTTTTAAGTGGTGTGCAGTACCGCAGTGTAACAACACATCAATAACAACACCCAACAAAGTGTTTGTGTATGTACCAAACAAGAAAATAATAAGAAAAGCTCGCACGGCGAAACTCGAACGACTTAGTCACGAATTCGCCACTTTATTTCTGTGAAGACCACTTTGATGTGAGTATGTTAACATATATTGATAGGTCCTAAACTTAAAATGTTTGTTGGACGTGAAATTGAAATATTGACGTTGAAATATTGAGGCTATGCAATTTTGAGGTTATGTTTGTTTTGGTCTTGGCTATCATTCTTATCATCGATTATAATCGTTAACTTTTCTTTTTGTAGTTGCCAAATGATATGGAAAATTATATGAAGAATCATGTGATGAGGTCAGTATCACAAACTGTACGTATGAAACTAGGATGTATGCCCCATATATTTATGTGCCAACCAGACAGGAAAACACGACCATCTGGTACAACAGAGCCACCCTATGTAGCTAAGAAACGAAGAATAATGATTATTGAAGTGTAAAAAGGAATTCGAAGAAAAATGTACACTTGCAAAACAATCAAGTTTCGAAGAAATTGCATCCAGTAGTTCAGGTATTTATTAGTAACATGTTTATTAGAATATAGCATTGAAAAGGTTAATTTATTCTCAGTGTTTATTACTTATGTACTTACATTGTAGGTACACTCAAAACTACATAGAGTTTTCTGTGACTTAGTAATCTCCTATTTGTGTTGATAATTCTAACATTGCACTTAAATAACAAAATATTTGTTTTACAGTTCAGCAGAATGTAGCAGAAGTTCCCCAATTAACACCAAGAGTATTGGATAGATCAGTTCAAGTACATATATCACCAAGAGTATTGGATAAATCAATTCAAGTACATATATAGAAAAAGTTTAGAAGTAAAGCTTACCAAACAAAAGTCAGTTCGGTAAATCAGATGACGTCACCATCAAAGCCGTTTCTAAATTCTGTATCTACATCACCATTTAAAATCAAGCATCGTGGTGTTAATATAAACCCATCAATACCAAGTAAAAATTATTTGAGTACAATAGTTAAAAGTAGTTGATAGAGGATGACAAAAGGAGAAAAGATTTAAACGCTTTAGAGTGTACCTACCTTGAAGAAAATTCAAAACAGTCCCCGTTCTTATATTTTGTTATTATTTAGTTAACTTGATTCAAGAACAGACAAATAAACAATTTAACCATATTTTACTGTGTCTTAAACTGTGGTTTGATTAATATACAAGTTATCTTATTAAATAAAACACAAAAAAATATCAGCATTTTTATTTTCTATTCTACACTTTCAAGAAGGCCTGACATATATTGCTCATCAAAAGTTATACATAATTATAGTTTCTACTTTTTTATTAGCAGAAAAATTTGGGTCTACAACGCAAAAGTAACACTTATTTAGACCACTCAGGTACATTTGCATTCGAAACTGGGCAAATAATTTCTTGCTGGGTTTCCCATTTTTTATGTAATTGAGATAAGTTTTGTTACTTATTGGACATTTTATCTCCACAATGCTATCTTTACATATTCTATAGGGGAACCTGCTACCATCCAATGGGATGTTTTTGGGATATGAACAGTCCAGTATAATTCTTTATTTTTTTCCCTAGTTTCTTGCCATTTCTCGTTTTAGTTGCACATAACTGATTGCATCATCCCCATAGGATGGTCTTGAAGACCTGAAATAATTGAAATTTATTAGAATAAATAGATACACATTGACTTGGTGATTTATCAGATTTTATGTGTTTACTATTAGGAAAAATAGTACTACTAGGTGCATTTAGGGAAGATGGTTTGGTGTTCAGAAGGTAGAAGAGATACCTACTCTTGATGACTGTTACTGAATGCATGATTTATTTGGCAAAAGGCGCGTCTTATATACGATTTCAAAACTTACTTACTAACTTATGCTAACCAATAAAAACACGTACTGTACCGGATTGATGCGCCGGCACAGGATTTTGGCGTAACTGTGGCCTGGTTTTTGGGCCTTTTTGAGTTGATTTTTCGGGAGAAAGAAATTAAAATGCTTGAACGTTGAAAACCAGCGTGTGTATTCAAATCAAAATTTGGTTACATTGATCGAGGATAGTGGGGTAAGGGAACAATGAATTGGCCAATGACAAGGCCGTATTTTGGTATCGCGTGATATTTAAGCGTTTTGATTGGTTCGTAGATCTTGTAAGTAAGTACTCGTAAATATGAATGGTGGAAAACGCACGAAGATTAAAAATGGTTGACGTAATCCTAAACACGTACATCATAAAAAAATCAACATTAACAAAATAACTGATTGATGCCTAGCCCTCTCCAGTCCAGAACCTTGAAGACATCCTCCAGTGCAGCGGTGAACAGTTTCGGAGATATGACGTCTCCCTGTCTTACACCTCGCTGCAGAAGGATAGGTTCCGAGGCTTGGTCCTGAAGTCGGACTGACATGATGGCGTTTTTGTACAAACACTTCAACACCTCGATGTACCGGTAGTCAATTTGCCACCGTTGGAGAGACTGCAGTACAGCCCAAGTCTCGATCGAATCAAAGGCTTTCTCGTAGTCCACAAACGCTAAACAGAGAGGCAAGTTACTAGTACTCTTCGGTCTTCTGTATAACCTGCCGAAGCGTATGTATGTGGTCCACGGTGCTAAAGCCTTTTCGGAAACCGGCTTGTTCGGGTGGCTGGAAATCGTCAAACCTGCGCGCGAGACGATTCGTGATGACTCTTGAAAACAACTTGTAGACATGGCTTAGAAGTGAGATGGGCCTGTAATTCTTCAACCGGGCATTGTCACCCTTCTTGAAGAAGAGCACCACCACACCCCTGCACCATGCCTGTGGCGTTTTCCCCTCGAGTATGACGGAATTAAACAGCATTCTGAAGGGCCTTAAGTACCGGTTTTCCACCCACCTTCAGCCCGGCTAGCATGGGTAGGGGATAAAAATTTCATCCACCGGTTATTTCCACTTTTGTTTGAATTTTGTCCCTTGTCAGTGGAAATAACCGGTGGATAAAATTTTATCCCCTGCCCATGCTAGCCGGGCAGGAGTTCGGCCGTAATTCCGTCGTCCCCCGGTGCCTTGTTGTTTTTGAGCTGTTTCAGAGCCATCCTAATCTCGTACAGGCTGACGTCCGGGATGTCTTCGGTATAAGTAGTGTCGGGTTAGTCTAGCCCTTGGGTCGTTTGCTAGGTCGACAATGGGTTTGCTGGTTGACGTGTACAACTGTCCATAGAAGCTCTCGATCTCCCTCAGTAGCTCCGGTTTGGCGTATAAGATCCTGCCATCGTCGGTCTTCAGTTTCGTGAGCTGGCTCTGCCCAATAGCCAGATCTCTTGAAAATACCTTGGAGCCTTTGTTCCGTTCGAATGCGTCTTTAATGCGCTCGGTATTAAAGCGGCGGAGGTCGCTCTTCAAGGATTTAGAGATCTGTCTATTGAGCTGCCGGTATTTCAACGCCTCGTCTGAAGACTGCAGGATCATCTCACGCCGCACCTTCATGAGCTTGAGAGTTTGATCGGAGAACCTCTTTTTCTGATCTGTACGACGTGTCTTGAAGAACTTAGACCCGGTCGTATGGGCAGTTTCCACGAACCCATCGTTGTATTCGTCCACTGAGCTCCTTAGGCACTCGAAACGATTCTGGAGTTCGAGCTGAAAGCTTTCGGGGTTTTGGATTTGGATCTGTGCTGGACGGAGCGTAGACTTCATCAGTCGAGACCTTTCTAGCTTGTGATGTTCAATGTGCCTCTTACTGTAGCATATTATGTAATCTGTGACGTCAATCGTAATATGTAAGATTATCTGTGGTTTTTTAAAGAATATAGACTCTCGAAAGGACTCTCGTATCTCGGTCATCACCATACGCCCGCTTGTTGTTTTGATTAATATTCCCTAATCCTGGAGTCCCACAATCCTCTAGACTTACCATGCGGTGATCGCTCCCGGTTTTCACCGAATTGATCACTACGCTTTTTAGGGGAATATAAAGTGTTTTAAGATTAGGTTATATTAATCGGTATTTCTCAGGAATGGTACCTACAATATCTTTTCATCAGAGTTGTACCACTGGGCAAGGGGGACCCCTCCTTCCCTCCACACCGCGTGAGTTGACTACCATCGCATGCATTTCACGAAAAAAAATGCGTTTTGTTGTAAGCAGTAGGTATGTTCATTTGACAATATTTCGAGATTTTACAATATCGCTAGAGATATTACAATATAACGAATTTGACAATTTTACGGTGACTTATAGATTTAAACCGAAAGTTAAATATTATAAACAAAAAACAAAACATGTAAACAACGGCTAGTTATCCGAGTATCCGACCAAAATCGAATGACTGCTAAAAAGCGACGGATTCATACTCGTACTTAACGATTGTTGTCCGTACAGTCGCGTTCAAAAGTTTTGGGGGCTTATTAAAACATTATGAAATGCACTATGTTACATATTAAATGAAACAGCTTGTTGATGTGGACATGGTTATTTTTATTCCTTTAATTTTAATTCTTAAAGTAATTATAGCATCAAATCAATATTAGTCCACAAAATAGTACTATGAAATTATTTGCACTTTGTGTAGTCATTATTATTTTAAATCACAGATCAGTTATTTTTCATCTACTTAAGTCTAAAAATACAAATAGTAAATTCACATAATCACAAAAAATCACAGAGCAGTTCCAAGTAATAGTATTGTTTAAAAAAATATAAATTTGCAAAAAAAAAAACAAATTAATGAATTGATTTTGATGAAATTTATAATGGACCAATCGGAAGGTATCGAAAAATAAACAAACTGTTACTGTTAGCCTGTGTCATCCCACTGCTGGGCAAAGGCCTCTCCCCATGACTTCCAAATTTTTCGATCCAGGGCCAATGTGGGCCACTGGTCGTTGGTTTGGTCTAGCTCATCCCGCCATCTCCTGCGAGGTCTACCGCGTCGCCTTCTGGTTGTGTCAGGGCTCCACATTGTGGTTATTTTGGCCCACAACTCGTCAGGCATACGGCAGACATGGCCAGCCCAGTCCCACTTTAGCTTGGCGACTTTTTGAGCAACGTCAGTGATTTGCGTTTTAGAGCGCAGTGTGGTGTTGCGTACATGGTGGGTAAGTTTGACGCCTAGGATGCTGCGCTCCATTGCACGTTGACAAACCTTGAGCTTGGACTTTTGAATGCTTGTCAAAGACCAAGTCTGGGATCCATATGTCAAAATGGGAAGAATGCACATGTCCATGATTTTACGCTTGAGTGACAAAGATAGGTTTCCTTTCATTAGCTCTTTCATGGACCAGTAGCTCTTCCAGGCATTGTCGGTTCGTCTTATGACTTCCTTATCGAAAAATAAACAAATATGATTAAGAATATATTTTATGTATCCTACTATAAGTAGGTACTGAACAAAATCCAAGTAGGTAGGTACTTGATAAGTTTACATAAGTAGGTACTTTTAAATAAGTCAAAACAATGCCATTTAATGCTTTAACATTGTTTTAAAATGCTTAATTATTACGCCACTTTCAACCATCATCATCATCTCAGCCGAAAGACGCCCACTGCTAGACACAGGCCCAAGTGTCGCCACATTGACCGGTCCCTTGCGACTCGCATCCACCGGATTCCCGCAACCTTCACCAGGTCATCGGTCCACCTAGTGGGAGGTCTTCCAACGCATCGTCTTCCGGTTCGCGGTCGCCACTCCAGAACTTTTCGGCCCCAACGGCCATCCGTTCTGCGAGCAATGTGCCCTGCCCACTGCCACTTAAGTTTAGCAATTCTTTGGGCTACGTCGGTGACCTTGGTTCTCCTGCGAATGTCTTCATTTCTGATTCGATCACGCAAGGAAACTCCGAGCATAGCCCTCTCAAAGTCTCCATTGCCCTTTGGGTGACTTTAAGCCTTTTGATAAGGCCCATTGTGAGCGACCACGTTACGGTCCCGTAATACTATAGTAGTCTTTGGTCCCGTATGTAATCACTGGCAACACACACTGGTCATAGACTTTCGTCTTGAGACACTGCGGTAAGTTGGACGAGAAGATACCGCGCAGTTTCCCGAACGCTGCACTTTCAACCAACTTAAAAAAAAGGAAACCAACAGTAAACCGCGTGTCTCAACGCGACAGTATTCTTGGCGTCATGACTGCAACTGTTTACAAATACAAAGTAATCATCCAAGCGCACTTCCTACTCAAAAAACACTTGTTATTTTTCATAATAGAGCGACGTTTATGTAGGTATTTGTCTCTGTCCCACTAATACCGTACGCGTACCAGCTGTCTCACTTTCTCCAAGCTAGACAAAGCGATTCCTTGCGACACGAAGTTAGCGGATGGCGCAGGAGTGCGATTCACTAAGGCAAAACATCTTTACAACCGAGAAAACATCGTGTGGCAAACCGAACTCATTTTCATTCCGTAAAGATATTATTTCTTTTTAAACTGTCATGTTCATAAATCATCGCTTCTTGTCTTTTGCATCTGTCTTTTACTCTTGGTACATTACGTTTGCTCAAAATATAATTAATTATTAAAAACTACAACGCGTTTTGCTCCTCATCTTCCCGATCCCTCTACGTCCGCAATATTTTTAGTGTTTCAACGATGTTTTCTCGGTTGTAAAGATGTTTTGCGTTAGTGAATCGCACTCCAGGGCCAGAGATAAGCAGGGGTGGGGCAGCGAAAAAAGGGAATCTTCTATGTTAATTTGCTTTTTTTATTTCGGCTTGAATCAATAAATATATACTTACCTGAATCATAAAAAGACAAATAGGTACACAAGTATTTGTCTTTTTTTTTACTGTTGTGTCAACTGGCTTTTTATTAGTAGGTATTGATGATGAATAACACACAATCTATGAACTAGTATTATTTTAAAACATCTCCAATCAAAATTTTGGGTCATAGACCTGGCAAATGTCTGGATTTGTATGTCTTTCGTTTACACATAAAGTACTGCATGTATTTTAATGAAATATAGAATGAAGAAGATGGCTTACCTTGGAATAGCGCTTAGGCTACTATTCATAATGTAGGTACTTAATCATGTGCAAAGTCACAGAAACAGCTATTAAATATAATCCAATAACAATTTTATTTTATTACTGTACTTCTTTTCTACTTCAGTGTACTCAGGGACAACAAGTGTCAACCGGTTATTGAGTAGGTAAAGTTAAGAAGGTCATCGATATGTATGAATCCGTCGCTTTTTAGCAGTCATTCGAATTTGGTCGGATAACTAGCCGTTGTTTACATGTTTTGTTTTTTGTTTTTATTTACTCAATGCGAAACATTCCAAGCTGAATATTTTCACCATGTATTTTTCATTAAAGGCACTAGCTTTCGGTTAATACCTATACATCTGGAATTTGAGCCGGTTCCTTGTACTTTGATGTGACTCAGGTTGGCTGGACAAATCTTCAAAATAGCTCGCATTTTACTAGGTCAATAGGGTACTTTATGTGACGGCTAAACAGCCTTATTTCAGAATTTGTGACGCTACAGAATCATAGATAATCGATCGAAAACGAGTCCAGCCATCTTGAAAAAACACTTTTCGCTGGTCTCTCAATCTCGGTAACGGAAGTGATTTTGACGACTTTTTGCATATCAACGGGCGTCACATAAGTTTGTGACAGGCATCGAACTAAAAGTTTTGTTATACGTACAGTGGTTTAGTAGACAAATGCAAAAAATCGGTGCCAGCCATCTTGAATTTACGTATATAAAACTTTTGGCTGGCACTTCCGAATCTCAATAACGAATTTCGAATATGGTTCCTTTACTAAAACTTGGTGACGCAATGTGTGACAGTAATAACCCTATTGACCTAGCCGTCACATAAAGTGCCCTATTGACCTAGAAAAATGCGAGCTATTTTGAAGATTTGTCCAGCCAACCTGAGTCACATGTACTTTGCCGTCAAAGTTATGACACCATCGTTTTGACTTTTAGCAAGATTTTTCAAAAACGCATGCATGAACAGTTTTGAAACTTTGCATGGTTATTATAAGCGTCAAGAAGGACCGAATAGTTTTCAGCGAGCTTGTGCCTTGTCTCATTTAGGCGCTGCGACGTTTTTTCAGGTTTTCATAAAACCGCAATAACTTGAAAATTATAAATAAGATTTTCTTAAATCTAATTGGGGCACTAATGGGCACAAATTAAGACACGTGTATGTTTATTCTACAGGGGCACATGCAATGGTTTTAGAGAAATACGATTCTGCAAAACGTTACTCCAGCAAGAAATGCAATATCTCGAAAACCTGAAGGGGCACTAATTTTATTTTTAGGGGCACATTTTGGCACTAATATAAGCTCTCTGGCCATGCACAATGTTTTTCTCTCCGATCATTCGTTTAGAATTTTCCTGCTGGAAAAACGTTACCTACCCTAGCAGGAATCGTTTTTTCAGTTTTTCTCCAAAACTACAAGGGGCACAAATTCTTTGTGGGGTACATTTACAGCTACTAAGGCTCTAATTATACATTCTACTCAGATAACTCTAGGAGACACTTTCCAGCTAGGGTAACGTACACCATGATATTCGCAAAACCTGGCGTGGTCCCGCCATATTGACGTTCATTTTAAATTAACTTACCTACTTCAGTATGGACTGTTATTATTTAGGAGGCCTATGTTCAGTAGTGGACTTCCTATGGCTGATATGATGATAATATATAAACTGCATTTTTGTTTATTTAATGTTACTTTTAGGTATCATGGAAAGAAGCAAGCTACGAATAGAGATCAAGAGATGATGTATGTATGGTCACGGGATCTGTGTGGAGATTCAAGATTCTTTATTTGCATGAAATATGGTATTTTACAAGATGGTCTTACACAAGGGAAATGAGTATCCTGCAGGACGTACCTACTACGGACGAGGAAGAGTGAAAAAAAGATAATGAAATTAAATAATTTAATTAATTCATTTGGGGTCGGCGCAGCATGTCTTCTTCTTCTCGTCTTGGTCTTCCTCTACTCACATACCCGTCCACATTCATACTCAAAACTTACCTCACTACATTTTCTTGCACATTTTTTTCTTACATTAAATGTTAAATTTATATTAAAATAATGATCATCAAATATTAAAATAATGATCACCAAAGAACCCATTTTGTTTAAGCAACCTCTGTCGCTGAGTTAGTTTTAGTAGTTTTTATTAGCTTACCTTTTTTTATACATAGATATTCGTGTATGTGTAAATTTAGTTTTTTTTCTTTTTAATACACAAAGATTCACGAAGTATTTGTTTTATTTATTTTCTTTGCCACGTGGCCCTCTAGGGCTTCGTTTAGAGAGGACTACGTGACAAATGGCGTAATAATAACTACTAAAACTAACTCAGCGACAGGGGTCGCTTAAACAAAATGGGTTCTTTGGTGTGTGTAGGCAGATTTCCTACCTATTTCTTAATTTTAATTACAAATAAAATTATGTAACAAACAATTAGTAGGTGGTACCTACTATTTTAAAGGCTATTTATCTGTCATGGATTTCTAAAATGTGATCAGATATGAACCTACAGTAAAAAAATAAAATATATTAATATTGTCTGTATCAAAAATAAAACTATTACCTAGTTGGTTTTTTAGAGTATTTTAGATGGAGAGATAAGCATTCATAGAACCGCCATGCTAGTCATAATGGAATTTAGCTGTTTTTGAAATCCTGGAAGGGAATTGACTTTGTTCTGTATGATTTTTTCTAACCCTTGTCCCTTTACTTCCTGCTCCTCTTCCTCGGGCTCTTCATCTTCACAATTATTACAAAAAATTCGGGTTCTACCTGCTTTCATGTCTGCTGCCAAGCTTTTTACACAATTCCTATGGAATGTTCCTTGCCAAGTACCTTGGCATAGAAAATGAGATCCATTCCTCGCCAGTTTCTTCTTGCACTTTTGACACTGCATACCAATCTAATAATAATTCTAATAGTTTTTTCAATAATTTTATTTTCGTTACTTGACAAGTCGACTGACAGGTTGGGTTGTTGACTTGGTATAACCAATTAACTTTTTACTAGTGTTCTTTTCTTCTGCGATGAAACCATATAATATATATATTGTAATGGAATTCTATGCTAGGCTTGCGGTCCTCTTGAGCAGCAAGCAGCAACACAATCGTGGCATGGACTATGTTTGGGGCAAATATTTCATTGCTTTTATAATTATCTCCATCAAGTTTGAGTCGCACACATCTTACCATCGCAGTGAAAATCTAAAATAAATAAGATTCATTAGAAAGTTATTCCTAGTTTTAATAAAATAAACACTGATGAAATTTTTTCATAGCTCGGCTGCTAGCACGTAGGTATAGATATAGTATGTATCTACCTATGTATTGCTATTTTTATTCTGTATTAAAGCTAAGTGCTATGTTGTAGATCTTGTCACTGTCTCCACAGCTGGTGTTTGTAGGTAATTATGTAGGAATGTTTTGTGGATAGGTATTTATTTATCAGATAGTAAGGACCTACATATTAGTAAATAATACATATAAGTAGAGTAAAATCCGCCCCTAAGACGACCCACTGACCAAAAGTTCTAATAATTTACACACTGATAATCATAGGGTATCATAATAATTGAGACGATTTGTAAGATTTCGCAACAAATTTCGAGGGATCCCTTCGACATCATTTTTACGACAAACGGTAAGTCGGAGACAAACAAGACACTTTTAGCCTTATATTTAGTATAATAGCATAGGTACTTACTTAGTACAATGAAATAATTATCATTTCTTGTTGAAAACGCTTGCACGTTGCTGATGATAAACATGTTTGTTGTCATTATCTTTTGCTTTGCCCTGACCTTTGCTTTCTTCCATCTCGTATCAGGACCATTCTCTCTTCCTAATTTAGCTGTAGGAGGGTGCCTTACAACCAGAACTCAACAAGAAAACCAAGGCAAAACACCCAAACAGCGTTTTTATACTTTTCTAAAAACACTGGTACACGATTAATTCACAGAGACACAGATTATTAAAATTGATTGAACGTCAACCATACCTCAAATGAAACAAAATCAATCATCAATCAATCAAATCTGTGTATTACACGTCCCTAGTGTCACATGGCTTTTTACTTTTTTAATGTGACGTCACTGTTTGTTTTGATTCCAATTGATGTGCTGTGCATTATCAAGCCGGCCAATCTTGGTACAGGCCGAGAATGCGCGACATAGTAACGTACGTCATTGGAATTCAAAACAGTCACGTGATGTCGCCAATTATCATGCCGTGCATTGTTGGATCGGACCAGCAAGGTACAGCCGAATAATTGGAAACATTGTGATGGTTTCTTTTACAAGGGCGTACACGCTCGTGTTGTGCAATCCAGTGTCGCGCATTGCTGGTGTGTGCATTACAATGACGTGCATTATAGGGACTCTTTGGATGTGCCGGCGCAGTGCACTACCGATACCGGCATTACGTCTTCTGCAAAGTGTCAGTTCGTTCGTGGTGACTCTGTCGAGTGATTCTTTTGCGTTGTTGGAGATTGTGTTGTGTTGTGTGTGCTTAGGTAAGTGTTTAATTATTGGAATATACATCTAATTAAGTTATTGCATTTTAAAGATCGACTAACACACGATGAATGACGGCACCGGGGCCGGCTAGGCGCCATGTTGTGAGCAAAAATCATCTTACTTGTTTTACTACCTATTTACCTACCCATAGTTAAATAACTCAATGTACCTACCTATTCGGTTCGATTATGGGTGCACTAATTGTGAAATGATAGGCTGGTAGTAGGTAGATATGCGAAGCGGTAGACATTTCGCGGTTCCCTTACGAATTCTGCTCAAAAAAATGCTTTGCGCTTCAATGTTCAAATTTACCGGTAGGTAGGTACCTACCTACCACGCAACCGCATTCCCGGCATTCTCTTCTCACTGTGATAGGAAGCTGCTTTTAACGTCCAGAATCTAGGCAGACCCGGCCGGTAGATGTAGGCATCTAGCTGTTGAAAATACCACCAGCCGCCTGACCGCCAAGTTTGGTGAAGTTCACCGAGCCTATGCAACTTCTGATTCCAATCTGGTAGGTCAGAATCAGAGGTGTGTAAGCTCGGTGAACTTCACCAAACATGGTGGAAAAGGCTGCTGGACTGCCTTTCACGTTAGGTATGTCTCTGGGTGATGGAAAATGTAATCACTACCTAACTTAATGAGCATGAGGTTATTGTTACTTTAATAAAGGCTATACCGTAGCTACAATGCTAAACCTGCTGAATGTTTATCCTACCCGGCTGTTTTTTACATACTTATTTAGGTACTAGAATAATCACTAATTTATGTTCTGTCTATTTGCAGATTTAAATCAAAACCTGTATCAGCATACCATACTATCTTTATTATCATAATATAGAGGATATTAAAATGGAGTTGCTTCTTAGGGAATGGAATATCCCACAGGATATAATTACAAATTTCAACGGTAGGTGAATATTTATACTTATAAACATTTTGTCCGGAAAAGGCCATCAAGTGAGTACTCTAACTGTACTAATAATATTACTATTCCAAAAAGAAATGTACAAAGTTGTAAATAATAACAGATAAATTCATTTAAACACAATTTTAATGTGTTAATGAACTTTAGGCTGCTTAACAGCCGGTATAATTAAGATACATTCAGATACATCAGCATTAGGGCTTGTTTGAATGTTATAAAATTTAGGTAATTAGTATTTTGTTTAAACTTGTCTAGTGATTATGGAAATTTTGTTTTAGAAAATGATGTAACTGTGGATCAATTAAAGGAAATCAATGACAATATCCTGAAAGAACTGTGCCCAAAGATTGGACTAAGAATAGAACTAAAAAAAAAAATTGATGAGTATTTAGTAGCGACCAGCACAGTAAGTTACCTACCTATTGAATATTCTATTATCCTGTTTATATTATGGGGTTTTCTAAGGGGACAATTTGGCATCGTATCTTTGTATGTATGTAGGTACATACATATAAATATAAAACTTCGTCAAAAGTCAGAGGGGGGGGGAGAGGTCGAGAGGTATTTTTTCAGTTGGTCGGCCAGGTCCTTTGCTTTTTAACCGACTTCCAAAAAGGAGGAGGTTCTCTATTCGACTGTATGTATTTTTTTTTTTTTTTTTTTTTTTTTTTTTATGTATGTTACCCGATTACTCGAAGACGCCTAAACCGATTTGAAAAATTCTTTTAGGTAGATTTCCTTTTTTTGAAAAAAAAAAATCTACCTATTGGTCTCTCACCTACGGGGATTTATATGAATACGTATGTATATGGGTGACAAGCAAAATTTAGCCACACTCTACAGGTCGCAATTATGAACCGATTGCTTTCAAACTTGGCCAAAAAATCGAAACGGTCAAAACTTAGGCTAAGTTCGTGAATGGGCGGAATTCGTCCATGGGGGGCGGCGGGGGGGCGGTTTTTCTAAAATCAGTTTTTTGCCCATAACTTTTTTCCTATGGAAAATTTTTGAACCGTTTCTCATTTTTATCATTCTGAGTACGAATACGGACATCGTTAAATTAAAACTTTTTTGATGCAACCCCTAAATTGGGGAGGAGGTTGAAAATTCCAAATTGTTTGCGAAAAAAAATCATATCTCCGAAACAGTAAACATTTTGACCGTCGCAAATATTTTTTTTTGAAAGCAAATTGTTTACTTTACAATTGTTACATTCAAAGTTTAGCGATAAAACTTATAGTTTTCGAAATAAAAAATTATAACTAAACATTTGAGGGCGTTTCCATGCTAAACTCGTATGAGAGAATTTAAAAAGGGTAAACTTTCCATTACAGGACAACGACTTTGAAATCATATTTTTTTTGTAGATTATACACATAAGTATAACTCTTTATACAAATTTTCAATAGTCGGACGCTCCAGCACCTTCTACGAAATCTACCTCCTCCTGTGGCTTGCCGGAGGGATTTTTTTGTTTGAAAGGGTATACTTCCAAGTTGGTCCCATAGTCGCCAAGTCGGGATCTGATGATGGAATCTTGGCGAAATCGAGGGAACTCTTCAAATTTTATAGGATAACGTACAGCAATTTTTATATTTTCTACAACAAGTGAAGCATTTGCGTTTGATAAGAACCATTCTACCATCAGATCTGATGATGAAGCCAAGAGTCACGGAACTCCATAATGAGACAATGTATCCTAGTCGTGTTTGGGCTTGTTGTAATTGTAACGGTATGCACTTTCCATGTGAACCACTAAAAAGTGAAAAATAAAAACTTTTTTGCAAAAAATAAAACCGACTTCAAAAAGAAAAAGTGAAAAATAACTTTAGCTTCTGAAGTCGGTGACAAAAAAATTAAATCAATCATACAAACGTCACCGACTTCAGAAGCTAAAGTTATTTTTCACTTTTTCTTTTTGAAGTCGGTTTTATTTTTTGCAAAAAAGTTTTTTTCTTGTTTATTTTTTTTGTAACAAATTAAGTACCTACCTAAGTTTAAAACAGTTAGATTTAAAACATCAAGGCCGATCTACAGGCAAAAACTCCAAGTCAAAGCATTTATTTCAATTAGACCATTACGGCAGTTTTTAATGTCAACAATACAAAAAAAAAACTACAGTCACAGTCACAAGGCATTATAACTTGAGAAAGTACTGTAGGTGACCATTCTCTAGCGTAGATCTCTATGGAGAAGAACGGCTTTCTTACAATTATTACTTAAATGTTTTCAGACTAATACAGTAACAAATAGCAGCATCACTGCTCCTTATCTATTCACGGAGAACGAGGACCTGGAAGACTTACAAGATATCCTTACAGGCGATATTTATGTCCGACCAAATTTCCCTGATTTTGACCTCAAGACGCTTCTAACAGTAACACCATGTGGCAAGAGTATATTAAATTATTACACTGCAAATAGTACCTTGACAAACAAGCACCGAAATCAACTCACTGATGTCATTGTTAGACATCTCTTCACACGTGTCGTAAATTAGTAAGTACCTACCAGTACATACTCGTTCATTCATTTTCCCACTATACTTTATGTGGTTCTTTGAGCACAAACTGGGGGAAGCAATAAAAGCATATCCCTTCTCTTAATGGACCTTGTGGATGGAGAGGGCCTAAGGATCATTTATTGTGGCATTTTAGATAAACGGGAAGGCAGTATGTATTCACTAGCTGATGATGATAATACTATGTTGTATGCTAGCTGACCTGCAAAGCACGAAACTAATAAGTTCTAATCTAAAAAATATTTTTTATCATTCTTAAGATTCCGAAGTCCAACAATGAACAATGAACCCTTATACTTAGATTTATTTTTTACCTATTTCAGTAAAATAACATATGAAGAATACAACATTTTAACCGCAAAAATAATAGCTTTATTTCCATTTGAAAACACTGGCACATACTTTGTACCACCAATTAAAAAAAGACAGTCCATATCCGGTAAACCTTCATTTGCTAAAGGCAAGCTGGTTGATAAAATTCGGAATACCCTGTATAAGTCTGGTGAAAAGAGAAAAAAATCAACATCAGAAGAGAATGTCATTCCAAATAAAACAAAAAAATATGAGGAGTTGAAAGGTTTTAAATGATTACTTGACCTACATAAATAGTAGCTAGAGTAGTTACTTGTCTGTATACATGAGATGGCGAATTTTTGCAAAATGTGTGTAATATTGTTATTAATATCTAATTATTATGTAGTCGGTAGTTAGGTACTTAATAAGTAGGTAAGTACTTTGTAGATCATAAAAGTTATAGGGTAAGCAGTAGTGCCCTGTCAGGTAGTTTGCTTCAGTAATACCTACAACCAATTTATTTATATGTCTTACATATTGGCTAACATAATTTTTCTATATTACAGAAGATCACACAGACCAAATAATTTTTCTTAAGAATAACAATGAGCCATGGAGTGAAATCATGGACTGTTGGAACAAAACATTCAAAGTGAGGCAGTGTAGCACCAACAACAACATTTCGGATTTTATTGATGAGTGGAACATTTTAAATGATCCAAGGAGTGATAGTTTGGTAAGTATTTTTTTTTTTTACAAAAAATACAAAAATTTTATAAATTTTTTAATTTTCTTAACAGTAGGTACCTATTTGAAACCGTTATTGGCTTAAAGTTGTATTTATAAGATACATTTTGTACAGCTATGGGTTTTGTTAATAAATAAAAGTAGTTATGTATTTACAAAAAAAGTACCTATAATATGAATATCAGAGCTTTGCTTAGTTTGTTTATGTTTATTTCTTTTTAGATTCACATTTTCATTATTGTTATCTAAAGCTGTTCAATGTTTCACTGTTCACTAGCCAATTTGAATCTACATTTACTGGAATTTAGGGCTAGATAGTGTTGTGTGGATTGCCCACAAATATTTTTATTTGTTTATGTTGGCTGTAACTAGATTGGTCCAACTCCAGCATGCCAAATACGTTTCTGAAAAATTGTTTACGTTTCTAGATAAACCTGGACTTTGAAAGACTGTATCCTGAAAGATCAACATGCTTTTTCAGGAATTGGAAATGGTTTATTAATAAAATCATCAGCCTCAAATTTGGAGAATCAAAAGATGACACGTTGAGTACTTTATATGAAAGTATTCAAGAGCAGCCTGATGATGGTAATAAACAGTTTAATTTTCATTTATTAGGTTTACCTTCAGCGTCACCGTCACTATTCTTATTTATATTATTTACGTTACTAGCATCCGCTCGTGGCTCCGCTCGCATGGTACCTACTTACTTCAAAATAAATCACCTGTTTTATACATTTCAGATCTAAAAGTGCCAGATCAAATAAAACTGTTGTCCTACCTGATTCCCCCGAGAGGAAGACTGAACAAGCGTAGAAAATTTTCCACATTAGAATGCGTCGAAAACTTCATAATTTACGTCCAGGTAAATATATTGGGGTACTATTTTATTAAGTTGAATGGTATGGTATTTAATATCTATACCTCGCGGACTCACTCGCGGTTACGTAATTTTATGGAATGTTTTGGTTTTTTCCTGGATAAAGAGTAACATCTGTTAACCAGGGTATAATTTACATTCATACCAAATTTCATCCAAATTTTCAGATCAGATTCAATCACAAGCTTTCCCATTTATAATATTAGTAGTAAACACGCGTGCTTTGTAGGTATGTTCATCAGTTTTGCAATTTTTATATGTTTGCTATTATTTTCAGAATCCTGGAGATATACAAACGAAAATTGATGAAGTAAAAGACAAGGCTCTTCGCAGCAAGCAAAGTGTTCAACCGTACGTAATTAAATGTGGTGCTGCCGATGATGGTAACGATATCTATTATTTGGTAATAGACAAGGTTATGTGGAAGTTTACCTCGCCAATGAAAGCTTTTGACACATTGTTCAAATCATACCATGCGCTTCACGCCACATATCCAGCAGCTGCTGCGCATTTATACGTGCTGATTCAGCGTTGTGTCTATCAAATAGAAACAAAGTACGATAAGATAGTACCATACATCGCAGATTTGTTGTCGCTTGCGAAAATGTAAACAAAATTGTTGTTTAATCTTGTTGAAATTAACTATAAATAATTGCACGATGAAGTGCCTTGAATGTCGCAACGAATATCAAGATTTTCAGCAATACTTTGTGCATTTGCGTTACGCGCATAATATTGTTAATTATTTTAAATGTCCTGAAGAAAATTGTGCCAGGTTATATCACTCTAAGAGTGATCTAAAGAAGCATTTAACTCATTATCATGAAACCTCGAGTAGCAATCTCGTCTCAGATGCCAATGTATTTGATGTTAGTGGTAAAGCAAACTGTAATTCCTGTTCAACGTCTGAATTAACACCTTTGAATGAAGCCCCTAAATTGAATAATAATACTAGAAATGAAACCTCAAATTTATCTGATTTTCAAATAGAAGTCGATAATGCGTTACTTACATTTATTGCAAAATTATATAACATGTCCAATTTGCCAAGAAGTGTTATCCAAAATATAATTGAAATCGTGTCTGAGCTGTTTATATCGGAGCCGTTTAACATTATTAGACAATCCCTAATAATGTCAAAGAATGATTTGAATAATGATAGTTTGCTGATGTTATCAATACTTCAAGATTCGTTTAAAAACATCAATACCGATTATAAAAGAATAGAACATTTCAAAAAATTAAGATCGTATGTCAAACCTATTAAAAAAACCATTGGTGTTTCCGAAGATAGTAATCGTAGGAATAACACTGTTGAAATGGTAATCAAAAATAGATTTTCTTATTTTATACCTTTGCGTGACACTCTTAAGGAGTTCCTCGAAGCAGCAAATACAGTAGAAATTATAATTAACTACCAGAAAAAAGTAAGCGAAGAGAAAGATGTCCTTAGAAACATAATAAATGGCACATCTTGGCAGGATACAAAAGAAAAATGTAATCACGGAACCATTCTACCTTTGACAGTGTATTATGATGATTTTGAATCTGGCAATCCACTAGGCAGTCACGCTGGAAATCAGAAAATAGGTGCTGTATATGTAACTATATCTACAATACCACCACAGTTCTGCAGTCGTTTAGATAATGTCTTACCAGTTCTTTTGTTTTATACACAAGATAGAAACACTTTTGGTAATGAACCTGTTTTCAGACCGTTACTTAAAGAATTAAAGTTTTTACAGGAGGAAGGGATAAACGTAAAATCTAAGAAATCTAGTATATGTGTTACTTTTTGTGTAGCCAATATTTCAGGAGACAATTTAGGGCTTCATTCAATTTTAGGTTTTCACGAAAGTTTTTCTTCCAATAATTTTTGTAGATTTTGCACAGTACAAAAAGAGCAAACAAAAACTGACACCAAAGAGCGATCTGAATACATTCGTAAAAAAGAAGAATATAATGCACATTATACTAACAAAATTGGCGTTAAAGAAAAATGCATATGGCATGATTTAAATTATTTCCATGTTTACAACAATTTCACGTGCGATGTTATGCACGATTTGTGTGAGGGCATACACCGTTATGACATGTGCTTAATAATCAAACATTTTATTGATAACAATATTTTTGATTTGGACAACTTAAATTCAAGAATAAAATACTATACTTATTTAAAGTCTGAAAAAAATTGTCCTCCACCTGTCACAAAACAAAACTTGTTAAATGACAAAATAATGTTTTCGGCTTCTGAGATGTTGTGTCTTGTTCGTAATTTTAGGTACATAATTGGTGACTTAATTGCGGAGCATGATCCAGTATGGAAACAATATTTAACTCTGTTAGAAATTACAGAGATATTAACATCTCAGATTTTCACTTCACACTTGATTGATTACTTGAAAACTTCAATCGAAGCTTACTTGGAAAATTTAATTCAATTATTTAACTGTACATTAAAACCGAAACATCATTTTCTCCTACATTACCCAAGAATAATACAAAAAGTTGGTCCACCAATATTAATAAGTGCCTTTAAATTTGAGGCTAAGCACAAAGAGTTGAAAAAAATAGCACAATCAATAGCTAGCCGTAAAAACTTGCCACTAACACTTGCAACAAGACATCAATTGACGAATAGTCATAAATTACTTGTTAACACTGGACTTACTGATCGCTATTTACACGGAAAAATATTAAAACTAAATAATATGACAGAAATTGATGGTGATGTTTATAATTGTGTTGGTTTTATAGAGATTAATGGTATAACATATTGTGAAAAAAATGTTATCTTGTATAGGTATGCAGTCCAAGATCTACCATTATTTTTGAAAATTGAACAAGTGTTATTTAACGAATCTGATAAAAGTAAAATTTACTTTAAGTGTAGAGTTCTTAAAACAATTAATTATTCTCCTCATTACATGGCGTTTTTGGTCAATTGTACAAGTAGTTTTGAAGTTATTTCCTTACAAGATTGCTATAGCACAACACCGAATATAATTCATAAAATAGGTATGAATCAATATGTTGATTTGAGAAGTTGATTCATTATTAATGATTATTAACAATACAAAATGGAACATACAATACGGCCAGCGGATCTTGGCAGTTCTGAAGTGAGTCATTGGTGCGAAAATGGCCAATGAATGACTGACGAAAGATTCGCAAAACGGCTAACTTCAGACCCGGCCAAGATCAGCCGGCCGTATTGTATCTTGTGTAGATATGAACGAGAATAGCTGTTTGTTACAATTTTAAGATTGAATTCATTTTTTTATAAGAATTGATGGTATAATCCGCGCCAATAAAGCAATTAACGAATCTTAAATAGCGACGTTAATCTATCTCTAAAGTTCTAGAGTAAGCAATAGTGTATAAGTGAGAGGTAATGATATACGCTGCCATTTCAGATTGTTTTTTTTTTATTGACGTGCGTGGGTTATAGCTAAAGCTTATTATGTGTAAATAATATTCAGGGGTGGAAATTTACTAACCAATTTTTGCATAATAATCTGATGGTATAATAATAACCTGCGCCAATAGAGGAACGAACTAAGTTTCGTTTCTTTATTGAGGCGGGTTATATAAAGTAAAATTCACATAATGAGTGATCATAAGTATGTTTATTGGCGGCCATAATATTACCGTCATCAGTTTATAAAAAATCGCAAGTAGCGATGTTGTGTGCAACACGGTTGAGCAAAAACATACTTTTGATCCAAACAAATTTGCCTTCCAAAAAGTTTGCAAAAGTATGAAAATCAGTAAGGCAAACTTTTTGGTAGAAAAACGTGTTTGGATTAAAATATTTTTTTTTGCTAAACTGCAATATAATGTTAAAATGTATAAAGTTGTCAAATACCTACCCAAATAACACACAAAATAATGTTAAAATGTATAAAGTTGTCAAATAACTTCAAAATATTATGAATAAGCGATTATGATTAAATTAAGATATTAACATTATATTTCAGTTGCTATTGATAGGATTTGACAAATATTTTGTATGACTATAAAAATGTGATAGTAGGCGGGTTGCCAGCACCTTAAGATTAAGAATGATCATGATAAAGCGATATTATCAAGATATTAAGTATTGTATTTAAGATGATAATTACTGAATTACTAGGTACTCGTATTATTACGTATAAGAATCTGATGGTATAGGTCCAATAAAGAAACAAATCTTAAATGGCGGCGCTAATTTATACTTCTTACGAGTGCAGCTAGGCAGCTAATGTAAGCAATAGTTTGCGATGTCCCCTTAAGTAATATTCACAGTAATAACATTAGGTAATATGATTAATACCTAGAATATATTTAAATAAAATGATCAATACTTTTGTTTTAGGAAGTTTATTTTTTAATAAATGATTTCATAGAATTAAATCCATTGTATTATTTTATCTATTATTAATTTGAGTACCTCCCACTTATTTACCTACCTCTATTTACAGGCATGAAATAACACGCGGAGATCAGATTGAAAGATGTGATGGTGCATCAGACTCGAAATTCTGTAAGTGAGTTTTAGTGCTTTTTCTTGTTCATTTTATGTTTCAAATGGTACTCAATAATCATGGTATTTTAGTGAAGCCGTTTCAGTTCTATGTACAGATTCAAGTGCTTTGTTAAATACGGAGTTAAGGTTGTCTTAATTGAATTACAATAGTCTTGGTTCAATGCTTAAGATGCGTTTCAGTCAATATTTTTCAGTTCATCGTTCGATTTATTCAAGCTAAAGTTTAGTCACAATGTGAACATTTTGTTTAATTACATTTTGACTAAACTTTAACTTGAAAAATCGAACGATGAACTGAAAAAAATTTACTGAAACGCATTTCAACCATTGAACCAAGACTATTGTAATTCTTTAAATAAGACAAGCTGACTTTCGTATGAAACATGCCATGATTTGAATCAAGAACTGAAAATTCTTACAGTAAAATACTTTATTATTGAGCCAAGAGATCTCTTATCTCCGTATGAAACATGCAATGAATTAGATCAAGAACTAAAACTTCTTTACTGAAGTACAGGGTTTTTAGATCAATAATAATGACATTATTTGTTGGAAACAATCTGATCTTCGTATGAAACATGACATGCATTGAACCAAGAACTGAGATTTCTTGCAGTGAAATACACTAATATTGAGCTAAGAGATTTCTGATCTCCGAATGAAACATGCAATGAATTAGATCAAAAACTATAACTTCTTCAGTTAAGTACCTGCAGTCCTGCACGTTCTTAAATCAACAATATTAACATTATTGATTGGAGACAATCTGATCTCCGTATCAATTGCTTATTGATTTGAATTAAGAACTGGGCTTCTTCACTGAAATACGCTATAAATATTGAACTAAGAACATTGATAATATTCTTTCTAGACAACGTGATCTCCGCTTAAATTCGATTAAATTATTAAACTAAGAAATAAAACTTCATCACTAAAAACGCATGATTATTGAACTAAGAACATTGAGACTATCTTTTTAAAACAACGTGATCTCCAGAGAATAACTTATTGTTATTGAACTAGTACCATAAACTTCTTCACTGAAGAGCATCTACTAGTAATTAAGATTGTTGGTATTTTTCATTAGAGATAAATTTTCTCAGTGTGAAAATATAATTAATTGATGCAAGAGTTAAAGCTGCTTCACTGAAATATGCCGTAGCATACAGACAACTCATTTATTTTTCATACTGAGAATTTATTTTCTTGTAAGAAAACTCCGGGATCCGTTTGACAAAGTGTTCAACTGAGAAAAGCATTATTCTCAAATATATTGTTTAATCACAAGTATGTAAATTCTAGAAGGAAGACAAATATCTTGACTTAACTATTTATTTACTAGCATTGAGAATAATTGTGTTTTGATACAACCATTTATTGTTTTCCCCATATATGAATCACGGAAATTCTTGACCAATAGATATATTCTTGATCAGAAACAATGACATTTCTTGTCCAATAAATATATTCTTGATAAAAGATATTGCTCTTCATAGTCGGAGGAGTAATCGGAGAACTTCGAGGAGTACAATCTAGATTTAAGACATAATTGTCTTAAATTTGAGAATTTAATATTCTAGACTTAAAAAAAAAAACTTACTTATGCAAAGAAAACGTTTCTTTCTCATTGCAAGAATAGGATATTGCCTTGGTTAGTGAGTATAAATACTTGGAAGAAAAATGAATAACAAGACAAATATTTACTAATTTTAAGAATAAAATGTTTTCCCCATATATGAATCACGCAATGTCTTGACCAAGTGAAATATTCTTAGTTTAAAACAATTTTTTTTTTCCGTGTAGCACCTACAGTACCTATAACTCACGATTCGAACGCAGATTCCCAGACTTCTAAAATAAAGATAAAAATCTCAACAGCTCTTAACTCTTAAGATATTCTTTGTATAACAATGAGGTCTGGCCTTTAAGCCTTGAGAGACAGGTTAAACCTACTTTATTGGATCACCGAGTGAGCCGTTTTATGTGGGATGGAATTGATAAATTGCGTGGGAAGTAAATTATGCGTTCCAGATTTCCTGTCAACGCGCGACAGAATGGAAGGGACCGTAAATGGGGTTGATGGTGTTCTCTGTTTAACTGTATTCTGATTATGTATTACTGGTTTTTTCACGCGGCTTCTCTCTCGTTATGTATGAGGGAAATCACACGGGAATGTTTTAAATGTAGTCGGAGATGTATCTTCCGGTTAGTGAAAGAATTTACGGTATCGGATCAGTTCATAAATTCCGAAGATTACCCCATACAATAAAACTTACAATACTTCTTTAGAACATTAAATAATATATTTGTAAACAGTTTACACACACACATTGTTGATAATCAGTTCCCTGCTATCCAAATCTCCGAAGTTGTCGCAGCATGTCTTCTTAATCTTCAATACTTCTGTTCTAGTTGTCATCTCGGAAGGTCATCCTCTTTCTAAGCATAATTATCGTCTTATACACAGTAAACTCATTGTGGCTTTGGGCTTACTTCACCGACTCTTATAGTCATTCATACGCGTAACTTTGATTAGGAGGCAATGCTGTAAGATATTGTGCCTTAATGATTCCTAAGTCTAACGCGTCAAAGTTTTAAAGAAAAAATGTATTCAGATAACGTTCGCACACAGCTAAAAACGCTCTATCAATTAAAGACACGCAACAGCTACTTGAAAAAATACAAAAAGAACACAACCAACGTGCGAAAACCACCACACCACGCCACCTCACTAATTACATCAACAACGCACCAAGCCCCGTGTCGAACTATAAATCATTAAGCGAGTTTTCGACAATTTCCCTTAATTGGTCTCGTTTCCCAATCGATACGTTGATACTGATCTCTCGATGTGTGGCCAGTCCTCAGCGAATCACCGGGGTGATCGCAGTGACACTGACCACGACATGAGAAGTAATTAGCACGAATAACGACCACACAACGGCAGCCATTAAGCCAAAAAGCCAATCTGAGGCGCCTGTTTAACTTCCATTCTCGAGTTTAAGTCTGGGTCGTATGAATCACGAGTTTGAGATCGATTCTGTTTTGTTCACACGATTCGATACTGAGATTTGCATTTACTTGAAAGAAGTGTCTTACACTTATGGCTGTATTGAAAATTCTACCCTATTTAACACTATGTAAAGCTCACATTTAAACGCTTTACTGGGCGTCCAGTCTGTGTACGTATACCTTTAGCGATACAATGTGCGTTCCACGTAAAGCTGTTTACATGCGCGAGTAAACACAAGTTTTTTTTTCAGAAGAAAAAATATCTGTCACGCGATATCGTGTGCGTGGTCGATGCAAATGAACATAGTCTAGTATCAGATACACGTGTTAAATTAAAAAACTGTTTTATTTTTTAAATACGCAATTTATTATTCGTAGGAAAAACACTGGTGATATAATAACAAGCACATGCGAATCGGACAAGTAACTAATACGGCAGAATTCAATGATACAATACTTTTTGACACCTGTACTTATGACTTAAACCGATTTTAAAAAAATGACGGCTTTAATTCCACTTTTGCCCGCGCGCCAAAAGATCCTTGTCCGGCTATGGTTAGCCCAGAAAAGTATGAACCCGTCATAAACAAAGTTTGAAGTCGACATCGATATAAAATAGCTGTTCAAATGGTAACTAAGACGGAAACATGACAGGAACAGCGCTGCTGAGGTATTTTACTCCGTTACATTGCATATTACACGGCCAACTGTGGGAGCCGTTATCAATATAATAAATAATATCAAATCGGCTATGTACGAATAACTTAAGACTCAGCTTATAAGGGCAAAGTGAAATATGGAGTGTGAATTATTAAGACGTGAAATTGGTGCAAACAATGCAATGTTTCCTAACACTGAAGGTGAAACAAGTTACGTCAAAGAAATTGTAAGAGAGATTGAATATGACAATGGTAATCAGCCTGTTGTTCCCACAGCTGGGACACAGTTATATACTCTTCAGAGAGTGAGTGGGCAGTAATCCACCACGCGGTCTCAGTGCGGATGGGATGCCACATGCCACACATCTTCGAATTTTGGTTTCTATCATATGTCAGTTTCTACACGATGTTTTCCTTCACCATTTTGAGTGGCAGTGATGATGAAATGATTGACACTAAGTAAGTGTATGACAGCTAGCCCGAGTCGTGGCAGAACGAGGAGAAGATGGCGGACACCTTGGATGGCTTTCTCATTAAATTGCGAGAAGAGGCGCAACATCGAAAAGAGTTGAAGAATTGCGGAGAAGCCTTTTCCCTGGAGTGAAAAAGAGTGTATGTCTAACTTAGAACCGACAACCTTCAAACGTACAACTATCATTACTGAGCCATCACTTCTCATCAACTATGAAAAGTCGAACAAAAAACAGATTGACATAAATCATAATGCAAAACAAAACATTCTCGAACAAAAAATTCAACGGCCACTGTTTAATCGCAAAATCGCACACATGGACGCAGCTCTAAAGGAAGAATTTAACGCAACAACGCCTGGCTATTTAAAACAGGTCTAAAAATACACACTTGCATAACCATGACCATAAATAAGTGTTGTGACAAAAAAAAACGGAACGTTTTTGAGCTCGAAATTGTTCTACCATGCACTGACAGGCGATTGATCAATCATGCACATAGTAACACGCTGTATAAATACAAATAGGAAATAACGCCCCAGTCTTGGTTTTGTCAATCAAAACTATTTTACAAATGCGCCAACTGATTATTGTTGAACTATACACAATCTTGCCCTAAGTATAATATCATAAATACATCGATAACAATTCAAAACATACATCCCAAAGGGACTTAGGTGAAAAGTACATGCAACGCAAAGTCAGTTAATACTTAATAGAGGCGAGCATATTACCACCAAATGAGTACTCATCTTGACTTCGGTCTACTACTGAGATACTGCTGGAAAAACCCAATAACACTTTGTCCTGTCTGGGAAACCCATCCAGTGACACATAGACCCAAACAAGTGAATATCGCTACCAAAGTGTTTCGTTTTTATGCAACGACTTCCAATAGGATTGTCATAAGCTTGCGGCAGCATCCTCATCTGCCTTACTTTTCTTCAAATATGTTGGGGTCGGCTCCCAGTCTAACGGGATGCAGTTGAATTTCAGTATTTCACATGGAGCGACTGCCTATTTGACCTCCACAACCCAGTAATACTGGGTAGTACGATCCCTTGGTAAAACTTTCAGGCCACTGACTACCTATAACGACTGTCAAACATTTAGAAATGACAGTCGGGACCAACCCCATCCACGGCCAAACGTAGAAAAGCACGGCTTTATCTAAAGATCGACCTAGCGGCTAGTACATATTTTGCCAAGCTTTTGGCAGCATATGTCAGGACAATATAATTTTGATAATTTTGTCTAGACTAACCACTACACCAACAAGATAGAGGTCCATACGTAGACACGATGTATCCCCAAATTGCATAATTGGCACCGAATTATCAGAGAAAGTGTGGAATCGTCTCACGAATGTTAATGCACGGCTTAATGATAGATGGCAACGCAGCGTAGAAAGCTCAGCGATTATTTATTATTTACGATCAGACGAATCTATTGTTGGTTGCGTTGAGTGATTTACAATGGCTGCACGCTCGATTTGACGACTTTAAAATGTCCTCCGTCCATTGTGAGCATTATGATATTACAAATTACTAGTTTTTGTTCGCGGCTTGTGGTCGGCTGTTCGTTAGAAATCAAAAGTATATTAGAATCAAATTATAATTCGGGATTACTTTCACAGAGGTTATGGGTAAGTCAAATTTTGTGAGAGCAATAATATCGTCATAACTAAAAGAAGTCAGACCTCTGTATTTTAAATGAATGAGGAGCAGGGAAACCTCACGAGGAAACCAGCATGATTGAGAGACATTTCTTGACGGCATGAAAAGCCAAGTCAGCGGCCCTGCATGAACGGCATAAAAACTCTGACACCAGGTTATAAACTAGCCACTCGAAGACATGTGACATCTACCGATCCACACCGGGTACGCGTGGTGGATTATAGCCCATTCCCTCTCATAGAGAGGAGACCAGTGCCCCAGCAGTGGGAACATTAATAGGCATGATGATGAGGGTGTAAAACTCCTCATAGTCCCATTGAGAGAGGAATCTCTGACCCGACGGTTGTTACCAGATGTTCTGTTAGTACGATGCAAGAATTTTGTTCTTAATTTGGGTCATAGATGTCGCTAGCGTTCATTATTGTGAATTTCATTATGTTCACTACAGTCTGAAGAGGTTCCAAACTACCTCCTTGTAATAAGTAATAGAATTACTGGCAGTACAAAACAACTGAAAAACGAACAATTAATTCCATATTGATTGGCAATTGTTTTTTGGTCAAGCCGTTGTTGTCGAGTGATCGAGTTGTTCACAAAAAATCATAATAATTATACTTCAAGCGAATAATTAATAATTTATTTAGTGAAACAATTGTGGTGCTAAAGAAGGCAGTTTCCAGTGATTATCCCTATGCTCAAGAATAAAACGTAGGTACGTATTTTCTGTTTCTCTTTTACAAACGCAGAAAGTTCTAGAAAGCTCAACAAAGAACTTCCATCCCAGATCCCTAAGCTTGCTTATAAATGAGGTGACTATAAAGCACACTGAATGCATTTCAATTTTAAACTACGGCAACTGGTTTTTCAGTCGTCATCTTGTGTTGCAATTCAAAACTTGGTTCCACAGACTACATTCAGTTTTTAAGATCATATCTTAGGGTTTGCATAAGAATGTCTACAGTTTGTTTATCATTGTATCTAAAAGTAAGACGTAAAAGAATCATGTTATCGCGCTAGCAATACCCGAAGTTACATTCCGCCAATTTTATTCAAGTCCTATGTACTTCTCGTGACCCTAGGGCTGGCTATCACCTCGGCCAAAGGTTTAGTGTTGCCATTCAACGTGGTAACGCTGCCAGTCTCTTGGGGACATTACCAGTTGACAGCGTTGAGGAGTTTTTTGACGCCATTTTTTAAGTTTAGGTTTAAGTTAGTTTATTTTAGCAATAACTGCCGCATCTTTAGGTTAAGCCGTGCTTGCCTAGGTTGGTCTGTGGATGGGTGACCACCCTTACATACCGAGTTTCCTCCGTGCCTCGGAAAGCACGTTAAGCTGTTGGTCCCGGCTGTCATTTGTCCATCTTTGACAGTCGTTACAGGAAGTCAGTGGCCAAAAAAGTCTGACACCAGTCTCACCAAGTGGTATCGTATTTCCCAGTACTAACTGGGTTGTGGAGGTCAGTTAGGCAGTCGCTCCATGTAAAATACTGGTATTCAGCTGCATCCGGTTGGACAGGAAGCCGACCCCAACATAGTTGGGAAAAGGCTCGGCAGATGATGAGTTTAGTTTATTTTGGCAAATTGTAAATAATGCACACACCTATTCGAAATAAAAAGTCGTATGTAACTGGGAGCGTGCCTATTGCCATCAATCGTATACAAATCCAGACACAGCGCCTGCTACTGAGAAATTCCTGATGGAAAATATTTTAATTTTGTGTATATTTTTTCTTTATTATTTTTGTGTGCAATAAAGAACAAGAAGTTAGTTAAGAAGTTAGTTATATTTATATTAATAATATATTCTTTGTTATGTCTGATTTTATATTTTAGTTTAAGATTTTATAGCAGAAAAAAAAAAGTTTTTTTTTGATATTTGATAATAACATAGGTACCCTACATATAATTTTATTTTTAAGTTACTTTTTTATTACTTTCTACATATTTTTTAAATTTAGTTTTTTTAAGTATTAGCCGTAAGTCTGTTGATTTCTATTTATCGGTTGTGTTTGAAAACTACTATTCTATTGGGGTCATCCTGTAAAGATAGCGTGTAAGTTTATTAAATAATAAATAAATAAATAAATAAGAATGTAAGTACACTTTGCCCGACCTGGGAATCAAACCCAGGACCGCAAGCTCAGCTGTCGTGTTTGTAACAACTAAACCATGGAGACACTAACATTAAGACATCATGCAACACATAAGAAACAATATGAAATGCAATTACAAAAGCTTTTAATTCACATAATTAAGTAGTTACAGTTTAATTTCCACGAAAAGCAATTTATTTTCGTAACGTATTAGAACCCTTCTTTACAATAATCACTGCCTACCCACATTTCGAAACGGTTCTAATCATTTAATTGCAATAATGACCGTTGCGTGACCAAAGGGCGATTTTGCGAAACCAACCAATAATTACTAAACTCTATTCTCTAACACTTTGGACAAAACTACGAGTCTTTCTAAACTGGTCAGTTAAACTAAACTATGGGTTTTAAAAGAGTTCATGTCAAACGAGAAAGATTATAAGCTATCATTATAGCATTTCGTACACTGACCTCGATAATAAACGTGTTAATTAGCAGTTATAATAATAACGAGTTTAAACCGATGCTATGAAAGTTTAGGAGATGGTAATAACAGACATCATGACAAATGTGTTGTGACAAGCGACAATTTGATGTTGTCAGGAGTTTGACGATAATGTTGGTAGACTAGAAAATGATTTTGCAGTCATCATCATGTCTGCCCCCCAGGTAATAAGAGGCGGAACAGAACAAGGCGTTATTTCGTACCTTGCGAGAGTTCTTCGTCTTGCGAGACCTTCAGTAGAAGATCAGTTTAAGCCGTATTAACATAACATCACGGCTTTAATCGCTTAATTTTTAGGCAGAGGTGTACACCTTCATGTCGACGGTCCTGTTTGTTTCAAGGCCCATGTGAAACCGGTCATAAACCTAGACTCCGCTGAAAGATAGAAGAAGAAATCTGTGATAGTAACTAATAATACTTTCCCCGACCCGGGAGGCGGGAACCGAACCAACGACAGGTCAGGCTATGCATGAGCACAGCAGTTGCGCTAGTGACCACGCAACCAAGGAGCCAGTCAAAACAAAAACTATCAACTACATCTATAATTTATCTTTGAGAACTAAGATCATTGGTGTTGACGTCATCTGAAATTCAGATTAAGAATTTAAGACCAACCAAAACCGTCTGACTAATGAAAGAAAGAAAGAAAAGTATTTATTTGACGTCAGTTACTAAAGCACACACACAATAATATAAAAAAGATACAAAACAATGAGTAAAACATAGTAGAAATGTGCTGTGTGCCTCACGGCTGCGCCAAAAAGGTCCATTTCAGCATTCATGCCAGACAGGTGATGAAGCTGTCTGACGCTGGTCTTCCAATGAACCTTGAGAGGGTACGTTACGGAAAAAACGGTTTCAAACAATATATAAACAAATGGTTGATAAAAATAAATAGATAATGCATCATTATATTTGTCTAGTCAATAACATTGCACTCATTTCAAATTAACTGTTGACAAAAAACAAACTCAATTAACACTGTCACTCCAAATATCAATACTTCAAACATTTTTAACCGCAAGCGAATCAAACGCAGAACTAAAAACAAAACTTTCTACACGTCAGTTACTATAAATCGTGGTTGCATCATTTGTTATTAATGTTATCACAGTAATGCCAATTAAAATCTCTCGAGGTGCAAACAAAATTAATGTGGAGTTTCGTTTAACGTTTTCCAACAACCGAACACAGTAATCGAGGCGTTCAATTCTCTTGAACGAATTCGGACACAGCTTGACACAATTAAACTCTGTGTTACTTTCAGTGTGTACATTGTGTGTGTTTACAGCAAGAATTTTGCAGTAAATCTTGAGATTTGAAAGGTGATTGCACTCGATCCAGTTTTTGTTGGTTTTATTGTTTCCATTATAGATTTTAATTAAAATTTAATAAGCTGCCTTGTTCTAATTGTTTTCAAAGTATATCTTTAGGTACACGTTTCGCAATAAGAGTGGTGCAGTGTGACTGCTGTACAATTTCGTTTTAATTTGTAGTACAGTGTAATAAGGAACGGTCTTCAGTACGGAGTTCGTTTTAACTTATTAGATGTTGAGCAAGTTGCCTCTGTAAGTGATATGGAATAAATGCTCTAAGTTTGTAAGTCTAAGTGAAGGTTTATCACAATTCTAGCATGATTGAAAGGCAGTGCTAAATCCGTCCTTAAATTGTTGAGAGACGAGTTAGTTTCTCCGGCACCGTCTGTGATATTGAACTCAAAATTAAAGCATTTTTTAACAAAAGGATGAAGCTACAGTCCCAGTCAAAATGCTTAATAACTTGTGAAAGAACCATAGTTGCCCAATCCAAAGCGTACATCTGTATGGAGAAGAATGTACAGGAAACTCCATGGACACTCTTTTAAATCAAAATATTTTTACAAGACTTTGGTTGATTGCAAACCTTATTACCAGTTCAGCTACAAATACAGATAATGACACCCACTTTAAGAAAGGGTGTGTCTCTCATTACAGGAAACGCAACCCAATTGTCTACAACACAAGTATTATAACAACCAGAACTGAGTGAAACGATTAAATTACTGAAACTTTTCGCCATGTTCAAGCTTTAGCAATTTGTATCGAAATTAAGCATGACACGGCCCACACACCCCGGCTGGGCTTGCGCCACAATTCGTGGCTCAAGCTTGCCGCTACCGGGTTCCGTGCTTAGACAAAGGTACAGTAGATGTATAAGCATTAACATACAGTATTTCAAGTAGGAACAAATGAAATTAACAACCAAAGAAACTATGAAGACGATATCACGAATAAATTAAGGTTAAATTCTCATCATCATTACATCAAAATTGGAGGGTTGAATCTCACAAATGTGACTACCCGTGATAAAGACGGGGGCGGGGGCGGGGTCAATAATTAATGAATCACGAAATTCGTGTGACGTAAGGGATGGCCCAACAACATAGCAAAAAAAAGTTACGTGACAGCCCTCTTTGAATTAAATGCTATGAAAAATATTTAGTTTTAATTCCGCTAGACAAAAATATCCAGGTCTGAAAGCAGGACACAAATCCCACCGTCATGCATATGCACATGCACATATGGGCCCACCCTCCCGCCCTCATGCATATGCACACATACAAAACAAGTGAGAAATAATTAGCATGCCATGCAACCAAACCTTTACTCGACACGTGTTTCGCCCCTCCACGGGGCATCCTCAGGAGTTGTTGACTCGTCGAGCGTTCCAACTCGTATGTGCTAGTGGCACCGCTGTCGGCCCTTTATATACCGTTTCGATGACGCTTTTATAACGGTCGATACAACGTCACAAAGACATCTGTGTCGAACTACCTGCAATCATACTTAGAAGTGGTGATGGAATTAAATTTGTTTGGTCATTCAACAGTGTATATGCATTGTTATTGTTATGTTTTGATATTTCTAGCTGTTCCAACACACTCAACCGGAAACCCTTATCGCAAACATGCAAAATGTTATAGGAATTGTTGTCGCTCAAGGAGTGGCCGGTGTCAATTAAATGTTTTGCGAAATGTGATTTATCTGGATGGCCATTCCTGTAAGCGGCAACATGTTCCCTGTACCTAATTTCGAAACCTCGGCCTGTCTGACCTACATAGACCCCGTTGCAATCATTGCACACTAATTTGTAAACTCCGGATTTTTTTGAATTCTCTAATTTATCTTTACCGTTACATAGTTTACGCAAGTTATGATCTGATCGAAATGCTACGTAAACATTGTGTTTTCTAAGAATATTCGCGATCCTATCTGAAATTGGGCCTATGTAAGTGAGACTTCCGATATTCTTGTTAATTCTTTCGGGGGGACATGCATAAAGTGCTGAGCGTGCCCGGTCATTCTGCTTTTTCTTAATTATATTATCAATAACTTGTTTGGTGTAACCGTTTGAAGTCGCGATTTGATACAATATTTTGAGTTCTTTGACGTAACTATCTGTGGACAGTGGGAGTGACATTAAACGGCGGACATAGCTGCGGAAGGCTGCTAGTTTATGCTGTAGTGGGTGACAGGAAGATGCGGGAATCGTTGTGTCAGTGTGCGTGGGCTTTCGATAAATTTGGAAATCGAGTTTGTTGTTGACTCTTGTGATTGTTAGATCCAAAAAATTAAGGGACTGATTTGATTCTAATTCTAATTTGAACTTAATTTTGGGGTGGTGAGTGTTGAGCTTATTTACGAATATATCTAATTGACGATTAGTTTGATATTCGTAAATAAGCTCAACACTCACCACCCCAAAATTAAGTTCAAATTAGAATTAGAATCAAATCAGTCCTTTAATTTTTTGGATCTAACAATCACAAGAGTCAACAACAAACTCGATTTCCAAATTTATCGAAAGCCCACGCACACTGACACAACGATTCCCGCATCTTCCTGTCACCCACTACAGCATAAACTAGCAGCCTTCCGCAGCTATGTCCGCCGTTTAATGTCACTCCCACTGTCCACAGATAGTTACGTCAAAGAACTCAAAATATTGTATCAAATCGCGACTTCAAACGGTTACACCAAACAAGTTATTGATAATATAATTAAGAAAAAGCAGAATGACCGGGCACGCTCAGCACTTTATGCATGTCCCCCCGAAAGAATTAACAAGAATATCGGAAGTCTCACTTACATAGGCCCAATTTCAGATAGGATCGCGAATATTCTTAGAAAACACAATGTTTACGTAGCATTTCGATCAGATCATAACTTGCGTAAACTATGTAACGGTAAAGATAAATTAGAGAATTCAAAAAAATCCGGAGTTTACAAATTAGTGTGCAATGATTGCAACGGGGTCTATGTAGGTCAGACAGGCCGAGGTTTCGAAATTAGGTACAGGGAACATGTTGCCGCTTACAGGAATGGCCATCCAGATAAATCACATTTCGCAAAACATTTAATTGACACCGGCCACTCCTTGAGCGACAACAATTCCTATAACATTTTGCATGTTTGCGATAAGGGTTTCCGGTTGAGTGTGTTGGAACAGCTAGAAATATCAAAACATAACAATAACAATGCATATACACTGTTGAATGACCAAACAAATTTAATTCCATCACCACTTCTAAGTATGATTGCAGGTAGTTCGACACAGATGTCTTTGTGACGTTGTATCGACCGTTATAAAAGCGTCATCGAAACGGTATATAAAGGGCCGACAGCGGTGCCACTAGCACATACGAGTTGGAACGCTCGACGAGTCAACAACTCCTGAGGATGCCCCGTGGAGGGGCGAAACACGTGTCGAGTAAAGGTTTGGTTGCATGGCATGCTAATTATTTCTCACTTGTTTTGTATGTGTGCATATGCATGAGGGCGGGAGGGTGGGCCCATATGTGCATGTGCATATGCATGACGGTGGGATTTGTGTCCTGCTTTCAGACCTGGATATTTTTGTCTAGCGGAATTAAAACTAAATATTTTTTTTTTCATAGCATTTAATGCCATGGATTTCCGCAAAGTAACGCCTGACTCCATAACTTAGCCCTCTTTGACTTCACAAAAAGGGCCAATTTGGTTTACTGGCTATCACTGTACTGTGACAAAGCCTTCAGTTTGTCATTGTTCCTTTTAATTGTTCTGCATTGGTTGACATCTTTCGTCCTTTCACTGGTTGCCTGGTTGGCCAATAGCTGTGATATACTGATAACAGCGGTTGTTATTTGTTGATAGGAACTGGAAGGAAAGCTCGGTTTGCGAAGGACCATGCCAATGTTAGGCTAAGTTATTCTAAACTGATATAGGAATACCATAAAAAAAATTATTTATATAAGAATATTTTTTTTTTAATATTAAAATATTTATTATAAATTATTAAATTTTTAATAATTTGCTATTTTAGGGGGACTTATTCACTGATATCCTTTATTCACAGGATTATCATTAGATCCATATTTATTAAACCCACTGGCTTAATCAAAACGAATAATGTAAGTAACGCATAATTTATAAAAAAACAATAAAAAATAATAAGGCGAGAAAAGAGGTCTCTGATGAGACTAGTAATAGAGAAATATGGAATAGAAGACAAGCTGCGTCGACCACAAATATTTTGGGAAAAGTGCAAGAGAATGATGAGTTACTTAAAATAATAAAAGCGTTCTTATTTTTACCTGGCTACGGCAAAGCCAAAAGGAAGGGTTATGATTTTAGCAGTCATTTATGTTTGTATGTATGTTTGTATTTACGTATGTTCCACCGTACCGCTTAAACTATTCATCCGATTTTGATGAGATTGAAAAATGAATTTTCCGGGTCTCAATTATAAACTAAGCAAGCACATTGACATCCTCACTTTGCTTTTATGTTTTTATTGTAACACTGGTCTAATTCTTCTAAATACTACTACATAATTACAAATAATTCAAAGCTGAACTTTGAAATGCAACAGCCAAGTCAATTTGATCCTTACATTTCCTACTTTCCCATTTATCATAACAAGTCAAGTTTATACATAAACAGCGGTGTGATGTAACTGCCCAAAATGACTCAACTGGACGGTATTACTATTAATATAACATTTGTTAACCTAATGCGATTATCTAATATCGATTTCCGACCACCCACGCCGTCTGTCACACATCAAACTCGATTCTCGAATCAAGTTGAATCGAGTTGCTCACTCACACGGGTACAGTATAAAGATAATCAACAGTAAATCAACTTGACCCTTGTGATCCGATCTAGCCCTTGCTGTCCTTCCCAGCGACGGCCTAAGTTGAGGTTCGTACCTCACAGAGAGTGCCCTTAGTGTCTAGTCGCTTTTCTAGCCCTGGCTGAAGGCTTTACTCTCAAGGTCCCCCGCAGAATAGCCCAGTGACGTAGCCGACACCCATCCCAGGACCTACGAGATGCATTCACAAATACAAATACAACAAACGCCGCTGTGAGGGTTTGTCATCTAAACTGTCTGATATATTGTGTCCGCACATTGAACACAAAGGGTGTAAAAAACCTCATAACGAAGCCACTCGTTCTCTCCTTATTGCTATCATTTTTTTTGTTCTATACCTTACCTGGGAACCTTCTAGATTCGGAGATATCTCCAAAACATCCAACTTTTTGACAAACTTTTTTTTTATACAAGTTTTTAATGTGAGATTTTTAAACACCTCTACCAGCGTACTATTCAATCCATCCGTCAGCACAATGTTCAAAGTGCGTTACATTTGAGTTCTACCACAAAACATGATATTTCACCCAAAAAAAAAGTCGTTTTAAAATAAAGAAGTTAATTAATTTGATGTATTACAAGAATGCTTGGTTGACGGTTTCGTGATGTGGTTGTTTACACCCTGTATATGGGATAGTCTATTTTTGTGTTTTTGTGTGCAGATTTTAAAGATTTGTTCCTAGTTGAAATACTGTATGTTTAGTACTAATATGTCTACTGTGACATAGGTCGACGAAACAAGCCCAGTGCTGTAGCCGCTGTAGGTGTTCATATCGATAATATCATCAATGGTTTGGAAATCGATGCCGTTCACTTGCCAACTTGTATTGTTTGCTAAACAATTGGGTAATAATTTCAGGTTATTGTCAATTATAATTTTGTTCAGGTGTTGGGTTTTTAAATACAATATTTTTAATGCAGGTTTCTTAGCAGACAAAGGAGCGTTGCTTGTTTTGTTCCTAATTTGAATGAAAATGTTCTAGAGAGAATGCAATTGGACACATACATGATTTGTAGTGTGTTTATGTATTTATCTGGAAACTTTATCTTCGACCCGTTTGGCGTAGTACTCTGAGGCCGTGGGTACCAAGTGATCACAGCCTTTTTAAAGAAATTGTCAAACGTCTAGTTGACACCACCAGTGATCTTAGGGACGACTGAATCCTTGGCCAGAGGATAAGTGTTGCCATACAACGCGGCAACACTGCCAGTTTCTTGGGCACATTATATCAACGTTGAGGAGGAGCTTTTTGATGCCCTTTTATAGTTTGCTGTTAGTTCATTTAAAGTAAGTCTATAAATAATAAAACTATAATTCCCTTATTTTAAACCCCGATAATACTAATAGATAGTTAATCCTAAGCCATAATACTAATAGTTTAAATGAACTGGAGGAAATAATAAAAATGTATAACAGTCGGCATCCGTCGAGAGACTGATGTCTATCTAAACGTTTTAACTTCCACAAACGCTTATTCCTGACTGTTTATGGTCACTCACAGGAAAATAAAATCAATTCAAAGTCAATGGTGGACACCTATATGATCAAATTATCTTTATCTAAAACATAAAAAGCCGGACATGGCATGTCCTAGAATCAAAGATTCAAAGACATGTAATATCTTCTCATACTAACCTGATTACAAACCCCAGGCTTAACTTGCTTTCCGAGGCACAGAAAAACCTCGTTATGTAATGGGTGGTCACCCATCCAGGGACAAACCTAGACAAGTGTTGCTTAACCTGAAGATTAACTTGAATGTCTTTTGTTATTTATCCACAAGCTCCTCTATACTTTTCATACTATTTTGAACCGACTTCAAAAAGGAGGAGGTTCGTCAGGAACCTTTTTTTTCGGTTTAAAGAAATTTATTTCTCATAAGAACATACAGTCCGCTTTTAGTGAGATACAAAGTAATAAAATTATACAGTACAATACGATTTCCTCCGGAGTATTAGAAATTACAATGTACATACATATTCCTTCAGCTTATTTTTAAATATGTTCACGTTATTGCACTCTTTAATTTCGTCCGGTAATCCATTGAACAGGTTAACTCCTTCAAACACAAAAACAAAAACTTTTGATGTATGTTCCCCGATTACTCGAAGATGGCTGGACCGATTTGAATTATTATTGTTTTGCTTCCCAGGTGGTCCCATAATCATCAAGTCAGGATCTGATGATGAGATCCTGGAGAATTAGAGATCTCTTCAATTTTTTTAGGCACATTTGATGCGATTTGGGTAGTTTTAAGAAGAGTACTTTCTTAAAGTGGTCCTATTTCAATTTGGTGAAGATCTGATGAAGAACTTCGGAGATAGGCAACAGAACTCCTCAATAAATGATAGCAAATGGACTGGGATTGCTGAAATCTCATGTCTGTCTATTGTTTATACCAGTTCATAACATAACACCGGTACGCTGTAAAGGGGTAAGCACAAGTAAACCAATAAAAAGTGAAAAATAAAAACTTTTTGCAAAAACTAAAACCGACTTTAAAAAACAAAAAAAGGGAAAAATAATTTTAGCTTCAAAAGTCGGTGACAAAAAACGTTGTATTTTTTGAAGTCGGTTTTATTTTTTTGTATAGTGTATTTATTAGACAGCATTTTATCTATCTAAAACAAGTGGCACCAATAATTTAATAACCAATTCTGTCGATAAAACTGTACCATAAACATTGTCCACTATATCGATCGCCCTTCCGGCGGAAACGCATCGCGGACCGGTCTAAGGCGTGAGAGTGAAAGCACATGCGCTTGCGCACACTTAGTACCGAATTTGTTACAGCATCTGCATAACTTACTGTTTAGTGCTCTTGGCTATCGAAAGTGCGAGTTCTTGTGAATAATGGACTTGACGTTTTGATGGCTGGTTATTTTGAACCTAGGTTGCTTGAATGTCAGTCTGTTCTAACCATGTAGTAGTTAGATCAGTCAGGTCGGATCGGTCAATGTAGGAGTCAGTGGTGAGATAGTCAGAAAGGGTTCCCAGGTATGGCGTAGAACAAAAAAAATATCGTAATGACGGGGAGAACAGGTGCCTTTCGGTTTCGTGAAGAGGTGTTTTACACCCTTTATAGGACTAGACCAGAGCGTCTTAATATAGTGGTTTTCTTTCAACGATTATCCCCAAATGGTTACGCAGGAATCGAACCCAGGACCTCAATTTCAGCTGTTGTGCAAAATAAATGATAAGGGATGAAATACTGGTTAAGATTTCTTTGACAATCCTATGTGATTGTCCTATCCCAGAAGACTAAACGAAATTAGCCCTTATTTCAAAGTTGATAGTATTCACTTTTAACTTATAAATCCGGTCTAATTTTCTTACAGTATTCTTTGCCAAGTGAATGATACTCATAATGTGGACTATGCTAATGAGATTGCAACAGAAACAACTGCCCGAAAGCACCTCACTGACTCATTCACATCTCGAAGGCGTAGTTGAAGGAAACCGCAAAAAGCTAGACAGACCTCTGTCTTGTCTATGCTCAAGTTTCGTAGCCATTCATAATCTTGATACAAATATGAATTTAATTAATGCAGATTTATTATTGTAGAACGTCCGCGGCAATTATACGTCTAGACTTTTGTTTTATTTGTCTGACTTTAATTATTTAAATATTAATATTCATAACTGACTACCTTAAATCGCGGACGTAAAAAAGATATCCTGCTTTCTCCTGATTTCTATCAGCGTAAATAAAAAAGTTGATATAATATCTTAATTGTATGCTGCAGTCGGAATGAGATAAAGAAATCTTATAATTCTTTTGTCAACCGATTATTTACAATGGTACAATGCCGGGACAACCACCCAGTGAGGCTGTATAATTACTAGTGACATCTACATACCAAATCACTGTTATCCTTCAGTTCATTCTCCTACAGCTGTAGATCACAGATAAAATATGACGCACCCGAAATGGCAGACCGATTAAGACGTCTCGTATCGCGGAACTCGAAAACAATAAGAATCGAGATAAATGTCTCGATTAAAATAATCGAATTGACCTTTGTCTCGGCCGATCCGTCATCCCAATATCTCTATATTCATTGCTGTAAAAATGACGTCAAAAACCTTAAAAGGTGCGCAAGCGGCGGGCGCTGACAGAAAAATTGGTGGTGTACAGCCGTCCTATTGTTTGCACAGAAAGAGATGTATCGACGATGGTTTCATTCGGTGCCGATGTTGATGTTGCTAAGTGAGCGTCCGTCATTGATTTATACGTTACGTTATAAGAAAATTATTGTTCTGAACACGGCAGAATAAATGGGAGTTTCACTTTATTCCTTGTTGGATTTTGGGATTTCTCAATTTGGGTAGCTGACCTTACTGATGTGATCACACTCCTTACTGAAATAACATAATTGAACACGGCATCCGCAAGATTTATGTGTGCAAAACAAATCAAGATTCGAGAAATAAATGTACTGACATTTGTGATTTACTTCCTATCTGATGTAGCATTATAATTTACACCACTCCTACTTATATTTCACTAGTTTATCATAATTCTTCTTCCAATTTATTCGGGGTCACAGCATCTCTCCATCCATTCATCTCGTATCTATTATTCATAAGTCAGCAGCCACCTCTTTTATAGCCATTATCCTTCATACAGTCCATTCGTTTCTATGGTCTTCCTCTACTCTTAAAGCCATTTAATTTCATTCATTTAAAGCACATTCATACATAATATTGCTCTAGCTCAGTAATAGAAAAACGTAACTACCACAATTTACGACAACCAGCACAAAATGTGGTCAACAGTCTAATTAACTAGCGCAGCAACCTTTTTAATCGATAAGAAACTCGATATTAAAACATAAATCGACTTTCACGAAACGATTAGCAATGAAAACGTTACTGTCGATTAAAAGCATTTTGTTCTGTTATTTGTTGGCCCGTTTTGTTATCTCTTGGCTCTGATGCAAATATGGTGTTCCTTATCGGTCAATAAATTAAATTGACACTTGTACTTTCTATAAAGTTGTGGGATTGTCTTATTTTTCTTATTACTTTCTTTCCTGAATGCAGACGTAAGTACCTGCGTAAGCGCTTTGAAGTGGATTTCAGTGTAGTTTAAAAGTAATGCGGCAGTGAAATTCTCATAGTTAATACATACTCGTATTACCAAGACAACGACGTTTACCAATCCACACTGGGCCGGCGTGGTCATTGGCCCATTCCCTCTCAGTGAGTGGAGGCCGTGTCCCATCAGTGGGAATGATGATGATGATGATAACCGATACAACGAAAGTTCTACAAAGCGGAACTTTTTCTAAACAACAGACAACAGACGAACCAAAATAAAAATCTCTTGATGTAAACAAAACTTCTGCAATTTCTAGTAAATTTAAACAATAAATAACATAACATGGTCGATTTGGTTTACAAATTACATTCATTTGCATTTTCATCTGCTTTGGACGAGCCTAATAGATACATATAATATGTAAAGAGTTTTGTTAAACAAAAGGTCTTTATCCAATGACCACATGATACACGTGTTTTACTTAGTTTCAATTGATTGTCGCAATCATTAAGTTGATCGAAATCTGTTTTCTCTATGTCATGGGGGCGACACTAAAGAGCAGCAATAAAGTAATCACTAATCATGTAACAACAAAGTTCTACAGTTCTACTCGATATCATAAATATAGCCTTCGTGTTTAGGGGCGTAGGAATAAATAAAACAGTGCAGTTTCTACGTGTAACATAGTAAAGGTCACCGCATACATGTAGTAATAATTTCGTCCTGACAGAATTTTGATCACGCATTATTCACATTCGATGAAGGCAGTCTTCGTTGAACAATAATGCCGACTCAAAGCAATTACCACATACTAGGTGCCATTCGGCCCTTGCTTGCTTGGGAGTTATCATTGCTGATCAATTGATCATGTTCGAATAGGGTGGACAGTAGACGAAAAATAAATAATTAGTCCGTCAGTTTATCAAAAAAACATTTGACCCGTATTTTTTCTTTTGTTACGTAAATCAAAATTGACGAAGATACGACGCTTTCAAAATTCTCAAATCGTCACGCCTAGGTATAATTTTTAGCTAGTTCTGACGTCACGAACCCCACTCCCGAGTTTTGATGCGCTTTATCTTTGTCAATATTCATTGATTTACAAAAACAAAAAATTCGTGTTCATTATGTTTCAATAATCTAACTGAGGGACTAAATAGATTTGTAATTTTTTGATACTGTCGTCATGACTATTCGACCTAGGTTTTTCCCGAACATATAGTATTTATATAAACACGATGTTATTTTAAATATTATCATCTTCCTGCTGTGATCTTATGTTATTTGGGGTCGACACAACACGTTTTTTTCTTAAACTCTGCCCTGTCAATCGTCACGCAATCATTTACTCCTAATACCTTCATATTCTACATCTTCGCGCAAAACCTAAAAATAGTTTGACCAGAATCACGAGCAGAATCAATTGAACGGCTTTTTCATATAGGTCACATTTTTCAAAAAAATCTTCATTAAAAATGTTACCCTGTCTATTTATTTATTAATTTATAACACAAATGGCTGTCGCCCAATTTACATTTTCTCATACACGGCTTAATAGTAGTTATTCCCAGTAAATCTAAAACAAAAGCAGCACATAAAACCTTTAATTTTGTTTTAATGTTTATTTTTCTATCAGAATTAGGTCAATTGAATTAAAAATCATTTGGGGTGTCTGAGGTTTTGAGCATTTAACGTTACATGCTGTATAAATACACAAATCCAAGCAGGGATTTTATACCCTATCTTATTTTCCGCTTCGTTTGAGCGATACACGCAATTACCAATGCTAATTTCATTCATTAATATCGACTGCAGTCATTAAGAGGACGTAGGCTAATGAGTTTCTATCCTTATATTAATGTTTTGTGAAGAAAATCAAGAGATATGGGATGTGAAATTAAACGTGTCTTAACGGTTGTCTGAGTTAATGATGACGTTTTATGGAATGGATGGGGGTTTTATTTAATTGCTAGCTATAATCAGTAAAAAGTTGTTACACTCCGACACGTAAATTTTATTTATTGTATACATATACATATCTACATCTACACTACTATTATAAAGAGGTAAAAATTGTATTGTAAAAATTGTGTGTTTGTAATTAATAAACTCAAAAACTACTGTGCCGATTTCAAAAATTCTTTCACCATTGGAAAGCTACATTCACCCTGAGTAGCATAGGCTACATTTTATCTCCGTACTCCCACGGGAACCGGAACTGCGCGGGTGAAACCGCGTGACGTCTACTAGTAGATTATAATTTATACTAGCTTCTGCCAGCGACTTCGCCCGCGTGAAGTTTGATTATTTTCCCATGGGATCTTACTACCGGGATAAAAGTATCCTATGTTTTAATCCAGGTTATAAACTATCTGTGTGCAAAATTTCATCCAAATCCGTTCAGAAGTTTTCGCGTGAAAGCGTAACAAACAAACTTACATTCACATTTATAATATTAGTAGGGAAGTAGGGATTTTACTGGTACTGCAAATTGTATAGCACAAATTGCGTTGTTACCACAGCAGTTCTCTTATTCAAATGACTATTGGGGGCTAAGTCACTCCCCCAACAACATAAGAAGCACTTCAAGACGATCACATACTTTCAATCACATAGGTATATGATTGAAAGTATGTGATCGTCTTGGTATTTAAAAAAAAAAATACTGATGAAAAAATTCGATGTGGTTGGGCTCGGAGTGATGTTCTGAACACGTGCTTTTCTTTTTTTCTTTTTAATACTTATAAAAATAAATTTATAAAACAGAAATAAGTAATTAAGTATTTAGTTTTGTTCCTGTTGTAATTATATTGCTATGGAAGAACAGGGTCTCCTAACACAGGCAAAAATTGCTTAAAAGGAATCCCCAAACACAACCAACATTTACATTAAGATAAATCAGTGTCAATACACTTCAATATTTTTAATTTTCTTTCTGTTACAAGAGTTATCAAGGGTAATCTGTGCTCAAGGGAAATAAAGAAATAAATAATACTTACTTGTAATACTTACTCGCATCAATAACGAGAAAATCTCAAGGCAAAAGGATGCAATAAAAATATTCATGGCCATAGTTCCCCACTTTCCAAGCTTAGAAATGATCACAGTATCAATGAAACTGCATTTTAAAGTAAATTATGTACATAATGTACATTTTACATACATAGGTGTGGGGAATTGAGGACGTCCTGTTCCTAATACGATCTTGTTCAAGGCGATGCATTTCTACTTCTCGTTTTAAGTCAAGTCGGAGAAACTAGTTGTTTTATCTAATTCATACATCAAAAACTGCCTACCTATCATTTGTGACAGACAAACAAAGACGTTTTAAGGTGGACGCACACTTATCAGAGCCGAAAGAAGCGAAGCAGCCGAAAGAATCGAATTTTAGATTTACTTGTCCTAATCCTGTATGGGGGGGGGCGTTAGGTAGTTAGGTTCCTTTAAACTCTGCACTCGGAAATAGGGGCCCTGCGAAGCGGGGCTCCGTCGACTACGCTTTTTAGGGGAATATATGTTTTAAGGTTAGGTTATATTAATCGGTATTTCTCAGGAATGGTACATTATCTTTTCATGAGAGTGGTACCATTGGACAAGGGGGACCCCTCCTTCACTCCACACCGCGTGAGATGACTACCATCACATGCATTTCACGAAAAATAATACGTTTTATTTTATGCAGTATGTTCGTTTGACCATATTTCGAGAGTTTACAATCTCTCTAGTTATTTTACAATCTAAAGTGTTTGAAAATTTTACGGTGACATATAAAGATGAGCGTTAATAGATTCGGTACCGTTGCTAATTAATGTGGTTATTGTCGAAAACCAATTAAATTGTAAACAAGTGTTTTTGTTCTGAAAGATTTACCTAGATTTGTTTTTGCTGTGTGGAAAATTGTTGTAAGTATTACTTCAGATACCTCAGACTAGTTGTTCCTTTATAAAATAATTAACAATTTCAAATCCGAACAAACAATACAATTTCTACAAAAAGTTACGTAATCTGTCAAATCAAAGCTGTCGTTTCTTGATTTGCCACAAAATTAACAAAATAACGAGTTTCAGCCCATCCATTAGTACAAATTACTATTTAAATAAATAGTAAAACGGTCTATTTATGTCGATTAAAAATCTTACACGCCTTTTACAGAGATCCGTGTAATAGGAAACTATTTTCATCATCATGGATTTTCCCTTCCATCGCAATAGCTGTTTCATTTTAATTATTTGCGATAACTAAACTGATTGGGTAATGCAGTATTTATTATTGTTGTTTTATAGAAAGACAGCTTTATCAGTTTCTGTACAGCTGTTTAGTAATCCTTGCTGCGTAACTCAAAAGACACGGTAGTTATAATGTTTTAGTGTAATGGTTTAATGTGTGTGTGTGTGTGTGTGTGTGTGTGTGTTGTCTCGTTCGAGTAGCGGTTGAATTCGCGACAGCTGAGTGTGAGGTCCTAGGTTCGACTCCCGGGTCGGCCAAATTGCTGTTGGGGTTTTCATCAGGAATTTCTCAGTAGCAGCCACGGAGCCAGGATTTGTGCTCGCTTGATGGCAAAAGGCTCAGCCTCTCACTTAAACATAATTGGCGAAATGTGGGTGTACTATGAAGTAAACCTTCAACCCTTCGAGAATTACAGGCGAGCTATTATTGCAAATAATTTGTTCACTTTCATTACTCACTAAAACCAAAGTTCAGAGAAAACGCAAAACTTCCGAAGTTCCGAAACGTAAAACACAAATCGTTCAACATAAAATGAAGTCATAAGGAAACGTTGTACACTTGAACTAGCACTCAGCACAATAGACCATAAAAGAGCCATTGATCTCTTTATCACAAGGGCATATATTGTTAAAGCACTCGAAACACCGTTACTACTCGGCCACAACCTACACACACAGGTAACACGCGTGTTGCGTAAAGTAAAACAAATCATGGACTTTATTTAGACTATGTGACTCACGCACGAGTTGTTTGACGCAAGTGACGTCGTAAATAGAATCACCTGCGGCCGTGAATACGGCGTAAAGTAGTCACTGATCTGCTTATCATAAGTGCTTTGTATTAATAAAACACTCTACAACCCATTACCGCTTGGTCAGAGTTCCACGCTTAAGACGATTGCGAAAAACACAAAAGAGGATCTGACATGTCACTACTTTACTAGTCATCGACGCGTCTTGTGGAGCGACGGGCGCCGGAAGTTTTGAACGGGGCGTTACTCATTGTTGTTCAGCTTGTGATGCGTATGTTTCGCTGTTATGTTTTATGAGCTTTTTGGCTGAAGTTTATGTGTGATACTGTGATCGACGGTGACAATGCAGTCGTGAAAGAAACAAGTGACGACCGCGCCTGTCGCGCCGCTAATCGCATCGACAGCGGTCATGTCCGGGGCGGGAAAGAGCCATTGATCTCCTTATCACAAGGGCATTATTGTTAAAGCACTCGGAGCACTGTTATGGTGTAAAAACATTGATTCCTGATGGCCCGTCGGTTTTATTGACTACAATTTTGTTCAGACTTAAAAGGAGTTATTTTATTGAACTCGGAAAGAGGTCAATGGGTTTTCTCATTGTGTTTTGAGTTATAAACGAGCTGTTTTGTACTTCCGATTATTTTGGAAAGTTTCTTTGTTTATTTGAAATAAAAAGTTGTTGGAGCAAATTAATGGTTTGTTACCTAAATCCGACCCAGATGAAAGTATCGTTTATGTTTAAACCAAGAGCCTACAAAATATATCTACGACGCGTCCTTCGAGCCGGATTGACAGGATAGCTTAAATACCTCAATCACATTTTTGACTTAATCATAGTTACTAATAGAATATGACTTTGTCAATACCCACTCGTTATAGTCAACAAATTTAAAAAAATTAAAGAATTACGAATTAATATAAATACGTTTTTTCAGAATCCATTCCTGACCTGCGCTGAATCACTGAACAAAATTTCATCAAAATCAGTTCAGTAGTTAAGAAGTCTACAGATTACTAACAGATGAACAGACGAACGGACATTGATTTTCATATACATATTAAGATTAGTAAGATAAGTGAAAAGTATAATGGTGATGAGCATAATCTCTCTTTTTAAGAAATGAATGCGCACTGCGCAGTGCAACAAGTTGCGTTTACAAATCGCAGTCGTATGTAAGTAGGTAACTAGTAGCGATTTGCAAGCTTCTTAACCCAGTTTCTTGTTCGAGCATCTGTGTGTAACCTGTGCCGTATTTGAAACATAAAGTCTTATACACAGTAGTCTTTAGTAGTAGAGGACGGTGGTTGCTAAAGTATTCTACTTGAATCGTGTAAACAACCAATTAGGAGTTAGATTTTGTCGCTCTGAAGAAGCCGGTTGTGTAAATTGGACTTATAAAAATATACAAGCGGACGTCAAGCGGTGGGAGTACGGGGATAAAATATAGCCTCGCTGGTAATGTAGCTATCCAATGCAGATTTTTTATTCAAATCAGTCCAGTAGTTTTTAAGTTTATTCGTAACATACAAAAACATAAATCATTTCTCTTTGTAATATTAGTATAGATATAGATTTATTGAGCAACTGCTACAGTTGTTATAAAATCAATAAGACGGTCTTCAAAATTGATATATACATAAACTCCATAACTCGACTTTTTCCTATGGGGGTAGCAGAGACCACAGAATGTCCCGCTACGATCCTTACAACATACTCGCTTTCCTTTTCAACATTGTTGGCTACGTAAAATATACATCCGAAAACAGAAACAAATGGAGAAAATGGATTGAGAAAGTTTGATTAACCACTAGGTTTTTACGCTCTTAAATTATTGAAGTCCGATGAACTTTACAATAAAAGAAATCTACTCTAAAAACCCCTTTTCACAAAACACTATTAGTTAAATAATGTAACCTTATTTTTAACCTAATTACAGACGAGGAAGTGGACAGTCAGTCAAAACGTAACGCTACAAGTTTTTATCGTAAACCGGGCGACATCAAAGCCATGCGTGTGCGCAGAGCCGCTGACAAAACTAACGTTACGTCAACTGACGTCAGCCATGAAGTTGCCGCGTTTGTTTACAAACAAACGGTCAGAATAGCTTATAAAATATCTTAATAAGCCCCGCTATTCGAAATAGGACAACAACCACTAAATACAGCAATCAAATAGCGTAAACGTGACGTCTATTACAGGAAATGTTAGGTATTGGATTACTGCGCTGAAACTAGAATGAGTCATTTGATGTCCGAAATCTGTTGTTGGTGTCGTTTGTAGACAAACAACTGTGATAAATGATAGCAATTAAGCTTGGGATCATGTAGTTACGAAAATAACCGATAACAACAAATATTGACGCAAATAGGAAAAATAGACCCAAATATGTATCAGATAAGCTAATAGATGGAGACGCAAATGAACCTAAAACATTAAAACAGAATAATTGCCGAAAGATCAGAACAAAACTACCGACCAATCAAAACTGATATTCATAAGAGAGTTCATTGACACAAAATCGAAGACATTACATAACAGACACAATAATAAGTCAATGACTTTCAATGATGTTGATGATTATAATGATGGTGACATAAAAATGTCCTAATCAAATGGAGTAAACCAAGACACTACAAGATTCCAAATGAAGAAACTTGCCTCAGTTAATGCATTATTGTAACTTATATGACACAGCCCCACTTACCCCCTGCCGACAGTTAACATTAACACTATTCAAATCAAAGTGATTGATTGATTGATAGTAATCTTTACTTGCAACAGTAATTAAACACTGCAACAATACGGCTTTGTTGAACACAATCGAGATTTTGAAATAACTGAAGACTATTTCGAATGTGCAATGATGGCTGACGGTAAAGTTAATGTGTAAAGAGATGATAACCGCAGAATATTGAGACATCTGTGAGTTCATGCTATGGCGTGTGAATTTGTATCTAAACTGAGACAGACTACTATAACGAAGATACAATGCCTGCGTAATTTAAATTTTCTTACATTTTTTTAATATTGTTTATTTTGATTTTCATCAACTCGTCCCAAATGGGCCGTGGGCATGTGGGACGAGTTGCTGAATTACTCATTTATTTTTTGTAATTTGCATGTCAGTTGTCAGGTTGTACCTACGTTGATTAAAATAAAAATATTAAATTAACTAAAAAGGGGTTATATTGATGATTTTAATTATTATAACTGTGTAAAGCCATATTTGTTACGGTCGTACCTATAAATTGCAAAAAAAATAAGAAAATTGGAATTTTACCGTGTTGCTTCCTCCTTGATCTCAGTGAACGAGGAAGCGACAGGGTAAAATTCACCATACATAATGAGGATTAAATAAGAAGTGTTTAGCTAAGAAGAAAATTTAATGATATTATCTTTGGCAATCCTACCACAGAATCTTGAGAAAATCTTACAACAAGTGCGATGTAATCAGGAAGACATTAACTAATAAATATGAATAACGTATCCTATTTCATATCACACTTTACATCACCATTTACTAGGTTTCCTTATTATTCGAGAAGTCTTAAAACTTTCATAAATAATAACGGCTAAAACGTCCAATGATCATGTCTACTTATACAAGACCATTAAGAATCTGTGGTAGGACATTAAATAAACAGATAGAAGCTGGCCCAGTACTGTTCTGATTGCAGCATGCGATAATCTGGGCTCATTGGCTCATCTAGATACGAACTAAATGTCACTGAGCGCCCGTGAAAGCAACGCAAAATGGTGGAGGTAATTTCACTTGTCATACCGCAAATGAGTTTTGTTCATCATTTAGAAAGTCTATCCTTGGATTGAATTAATGTTGGTTTGAGTGGGTTTAACGAGTTCAGGGCGCTTTCGATTTGTGCCACTGTTTTCCCGTTCTCGATAATGTGGCTTAGTTTTTCTCGGTGTGTGGGTGTGTCAGATATTAAACTATCGAATGATGTTTGAATTGTCAATCAAGTGTTTCTCGATGAACTACATTATGTTTCTACCAACCTATATATACTCGTAATTATATAAAGCATACATTCGATCAGTGTTTAGCAATAGGTTTCTGCTTAGTATTATCTTTCTTCTTTCTTTTCTTGCTTATAAATATATTTTCTTCCTTTTTTCTTTCTTTCTTAGATACTGTTTTAAGCTTTTACGGTTTATAAGTAAGCTTTAACCGTCACATACGGGATATCTTCCGTGATTTTATAGTATTGGGAGCTCCCGATATTTCGACTCACTTGCGAGCGCCATGATCGCGGGATGACTCGAAATATCGGGAGCGCTCAGTAGTAGAAGATATCCCGTAAGTGTCAATGTAAGTTTAAAATAAATCCTGAGAATCTACAACAAACAAATAAACAGCAACGAGACCAAGAAATCAGATTTTTTTGAATCGTTCTAACTAACTCGAAATTAACATTTTTATCAAAATAATTGTTACAAAATTACACGTTTTGTCTTCAATTCCTCTCCAAACAAATATTAAATTAATAAAGCTACAAACTCGGATACATTTCCAGTTCGAAACAAATTACAGCTGCCATCAACTTGCTACGGCGATTGAATCATAATCATAAAAACTGGTCGACGCAATACATTGGAAAACTATATCAGCGGAAACTAAGAAATACACTTTTATTATGGCCAGTCAACCAAGACCCGTATAAAATGATTTTTTTCATTTGAAATTTCAAGTGAAATGCAAGTGTAGGAGGTCAGGACGAGTGGTCGATTATTATCGATACTTTAAATTGCTGGCGTCCGGATATCGATTCCAATATCGGTATACATCGATTTCATAAAACTTAATCTTCGATATCAATCGGTAGCGATGATATAATTTAGTGTTCTTTACTTAAAGCTGTGCGCTCAGTTGACTGTAAAGGCTGGACAGTTGGACACCGACGCATTTTTGTTAAAAATACAGGTTCAGAACCATGTACTCAACGTGTTGTCCCTTCGACCCTGTATTTATTTCTGAAGAGTTTATACTAAATTTTGAAGTAACTTTAGTAATTAAATTGGAAATTGAGAGGTCTTTGTTTGCGGCGTGTAATCTTGGTCGTGTTCTACAGTAGCAATGGCAAGCTCTCAACCAATTGCATACCCACGTATAGGTACATATGTATAGAAATTGCAAATTGGCCATTGCCAACACAACTTGACGTTTGAAATGTTAGACGAAGGACCCATCGAAAACCCAGAGTGCGGTCCTTGTGATCAGACTGTTCTAAGTGGCCGTATTCTTGCACCAAAAGAGTCGCAGTAATCTTTAAATCAATTTGATATAAGTACACCTTTAGATACATTTTTGAAAATATGTCTAAAGATAGACTTGCGTGCTACTTATTACAAAATTACCTTTAACTCTTCGGTCGCCATTATTGGGATCATTGCATTGTGTAAATACCTGCGGAATAAGAAAAGTAATCGTTAAAAACATCCACATGTTTGGTGAAAATAAAACAAAATCTTTTATCAAAAACCTTATTAAATTGCAAAGATTTGTATCAGTCATTCAAGACTGTATCATACAATAACTCAAAAGGACTTTTTCGTACGTGTTCAAAAGTCGGTAAAGATCTGCAAATTGATAGAACGAAGTTTTCTCTTTGCTGATGGCGTATCATCAAAATCCAAAAATCTAATAAAACTTAACAAGGTAGCATGAGGAATGCTTCTTTCCTTCTTTTTTTGTTCAGTGAAGGAAAACATCGTGAGGAAACCAGCATGCTTGAGAGATATTTCCCTACGGGATGCAAAACCAAGGCAGAGGCCCTTGAGAGCGTAAAAATTCTGACACCAGCACTGCAAGTACGTAAGACTCGATTGGACTCGATTACGATTCGATACTCGTATCCTCGATAAAATGAGTTTTCATGGAGTCAAAAACTCCCTTGAAAAAGCTACCTTGTTAAGTTTTATTAGATTTTTGGCTGAAGTTTCTCTGATGATACGCCATCAAAATGAGTTATCATGGAGTCAAAAACCAATTTTTATCGAGAATAACTGTCAAATTTATCTAATCGAGTCCTATCGAGTCCTACGTACTTGCACTGCTAGTTAGACTCTAACCACACGAAAAAGAAAGCTAAGGAGTAGTTATAGATGGGCTGCGGGACTGTTCGAAAGAGATACCGCGGCCCTGGACTCCAGCAAAGTGCACTCCTGGAACCTGGTGTAACACCCAAGGGCTAAGACGGAACATGGATGGGTTTAAGTCAGTAAAAGTCCGTTACGCCCAGAGCGGGAAGAGTCATTTGATGATTTCCCATCCGAAAAAATAAACACAACAGAATATTAAGTTATAGATACGTTCGGAAAAAAGCCACTCTGCTTAGCTCGAATTGAAGATAGACGGCGAACGCAGTCTGCCGATCGGCACGAGCTGAATGGAAACCGAATATGTGAGTTGCTTCGGGTCGGTTTTGTTGTTTAATAATTCGGCCGAAACGAACCTGGTGTAACACCCCTGACTCATCATATACTTAACCACGAGTTAGTGTGTAAAAAGAAGACACAAATTATCCAAATGATCATTTCCTTTTGGAAACCTAATGTAATATGTTTTATAAATTACCTCTTACATACCAACATTTACATAGTTTGCGAACCAAGACTTATTGGGCTTACGCAACAAAAATTGTGAACATCAGCTGGTGTGTAGCTAATATACTGGTACAGTCGGCCCCATAATTACTCTACCACCCTAAGGTTTAATGTCACTCGCATGTCACAATACGTCATAGCAGTGCTGCATCCTGCATCCACGCCTGGTGGATTTCTTTCGCGGAATCAACACTAAAATATTTTGCATAAAATTTTATTGCACACAATCAAAAATTGAGTTTGGTGTGATCTGAACTGAAGTGTCAACTTACTGGGGTATTTCGATGAAAAATGGATAGAGAACAGCGAGGGTGACTGTACCTATATTCACAGGTACTTATCCCGGAAACGTTAGCGTTATTTATAGTTTGACCGGCGCAAACGCAGGTATAGCCAAACGGTAACCTTTAGGATTCGAACGCGCCTCATAATATCTAGACTTGCCGTAATCGACGGTTACGCGTGTAAATGGATAGTGGCTGCATAGCTTGTGTGGGTTTAATAGAAAGGAAATCAATATTAACAGCAACGGAGTTTAAGAGCGAAGTTTTGCCTTTGAAAGAAAGAAAATAAAGAAATAAAACATATTTATTTGGCTCTAGCCGCAAGTGCACAAAACAAATTAAAAAAAATAAGAATGAAATTAAAAAATATATAAAACTACACAGTAAAAACTAAACAGAAAGAAGAAAATAAATAATATTGTGTGTCTCACGGCCTGCGCCAAATAGACCTAGTTCAGCAAACTGCCGAGCAGCTAGTGCCCGACGCTGGTTTTCAACTGGACCTGAGATGGACTTGTGGAATGCAAAGCATCAGTTACTAAAAGATTAGGGAAGTTGACATAAAGATTAAAGTTTTAATGCACCGCAGTGTAATATAGATAGGGTATATGATTCGCAAACTAACTAGTAACTACACATACTTTGAAAAGCCACTAATAGTACAACACAATGAAACGCCTTGGTTTATAAACACCACGTTTTAATAAAGACACCTCTAGCAAAGAATGGAAAGAAGAGGACACTGAAAATGATGTTAAGGCTAGGCTAAGCAGAGGAAAGGAGGCTTTTAACCTGGATCATTAAGTTATTATAGTATCATCGTAACCTTTAAATACGCCGGAAGACTAGGTGGAGCAACAATTTTCGCAAGGTGACTGGTAACATCAGGATGAGAGCTGTCGAGAAGCGAGCTGAGTGGCATGCGAATGGTGAGGCATTTGTCCAGCAGTGTTCGGTTCCTATCACCAATTCACTGACAAAAACCACCAAAGCTCCGTAGTTTCAGTGGCCATAAGGCAGCGCGGGTATTGGTCGTAAATCAAAGGTGGCTGGCTGCGCGCACGCACCGCTAACAGAGACTTCGACGCGATTCGCGGCAGATTGCTGCAATATGAACGATTTTATCGTTGGTTTGGGCAGTGGTATTGTGGTACTAACAAACTTAGGACATGCGTTTAACAAGTATGCCTGTGCGTGAGCTGGTTAGGTGTCCACATTAGCAAGCAATTTACTTGAATAAGTGTTCATCTCGTTATTATCTTCGTGCACTTGTCCTATGTTACTTGTGCGTGAACTGGTGAAGTGTCCACATTAGCAAGCAATTTACTTGAATAAGTATTCATCTCTTTATTATCTTCGTGCACTGGTACTATGTTACTTGTGCGTGAACTGGTGAAGTGTCCATGTCCACATTAGCAAGCAATTTACTTGAATAAGTTTTCATCTGTTTATTATCTTCGTGCACTTGTCCTATGTTACTTGAGGTCGGCGTAACACGTTTTTCTTCTATTCTCTCCCGTCCAACAACAACCGTCTATCATTTACTCTTCTTTCTTTCATATCATCCCTCACACAACCTACCAATCTTTTCTTTGGTCTTCCTCTCCCTCTTAATCCATCCACATTTACATTCATTACTCTTTTAGTCAAATGCTTATTATCCGTTTCAGGGCCACGACTATTCCTAGCTTATAAATCAATTAGCTGTTAAGTCATATTTGGGTTTATGCGCACTCATACTTTTAACTTACACAATGATGGGCTCTAATATTCTGTTTCCAATAGATTTGTGTTCCCAGACATAAAAATCAGGCCCACAACATTTCCCTTACATGCCAGACTACTAAATCAACATCAGCCTGAAGCAGGTCAGTTCGTTTATAACCGTCTAACTACCGATATCTCTCGACTACCAGATAATAATATTCTCTAATAAATAGAGCACAGTGGTGCACTATTATTTCATATCTATTTGCTACCGGTAAATAATCTCCTTATGTATTACTTGTTTCCTCTGATGGATCGGCTGTCCATGTCGTGAGATGGGGCAGATATTGCAATGGCAACACTTTAATGGCCGCCTGGTGTGATAGAAAATGATAATGGAGACAGTTCTTATAATTTACGTTAATTAATACTATCTGATCTTTTGTTCTTTGGACTTTCTCTTGATGATTTTAATTGTACTTTTGATTAAGACAAAATATTTGGGTTGTTAGGTAGTCTATTGGGTGCAAACGCGGCTGCAAAGTACGAGGTACGATTCCTAGGTCGGACAAAAGTGTTACTGAGTTCTTTCATCAAGAATTCTTAAGTAGCCGGTTACATTTGCGCTAGGGTGTTGGCAATAGGCTCGCACCTATTGCATGGGACTTAAACATAACTGGCGAAATGTGGGTGTACTAATTAGGTACACCTCTGCCTAACCCTTCGTGGATTTCAGGCGTGATGTTATGTCATTGAGGTCTGATTATCTAAAACCGGCTGTATAAAACACATTTTTGTATGGGAACATGTCACAGTGACAGCTGTTTTTAGATAATCAGGCCGATATCTCTTCGGTGAACATGGACCTAAGTTGTCATGGGATTTCCCAATAGTTTTTGTCGTAACATAAAATAAAAGCCCCCATGTTTAGCAGACTAATTTACGAGTGTCGATGACTTCCAAATGTAGTTTGGCGTCTTCAGTAGCGCTTTATGATAATATAAGTAGATAATTATGACACTATGGCGAAATCTGCATAACATTTTAATAAATACGATTTGCATTTATTAATAAACTCGTTTAATTAATCCACTTGTGAGCACAATATCGCGGCAATATCCGGACGGATCAGTGCGGGCGCTCTTCCTGTTGACAACTTTATAATACTCTTATCTAGGTTTGATAACGGGCTCGTTGTTGCGAAGTTTTTCATTGTGTTCACGCGTAATTTTCCATTAATTAGCAGTGTTTTTGTTAGATAATTTTGCGGATACCACGGAAGTATACCTACTATAAGCTAGTACAAACATAGTTACGGTCGTATCAGTCAATTAATTCTGCTGTCAAAACTTTTGCCTATTAGCTGTTGTTTGGACTAAGTTAAATGAGATACCGGAGGCCCCTTAATTTTAAGTCAATTGTTGTTCTACGGCCCAATATTTTGCTAAAATAATAATCAATAAAACCCTCCAAGTTCATGTCACTCGACTTTTTCATTGACTTTTTCATGAAATACTCATTCAATCGAGTAACATTAAATCTGAATTAATTTTGTAGTTTGCAATTATTTTTTGGTACCGTCATTTGAGCTATGTCCGGAGTTCCGGACTATCCTACAAAACTTACAATAAAATAAAAAGCTGGTAGCAACTTATTCCATTTAGGTACTACAGACCTGAAGCTGACTCATGATTAGAAACTCTTGTACGCAACGCATTACTTAGCACAGAGGAAGTAGACAGCTTTTGTTGCCAATCCAGCATTCAGCAATCAAAAATCTATACCAGGAAATATTTCACGCTGGTAACATTAAACCCGATGGGGTATCGATTTCACGGCCGAATAAATTGTTGCCACGATTAAAATATCAATGGGCGGCTTTCACTATGATTGTATGCAAACTACGGATTTAAATAAACAGTGTATTTTCCTCCCGTGTGGCCTGACGCGCAATGTTTCTAGGTTATAGTTTTTTCTTTCTTTCAATAATCGCTGCATATCGGGCGTCGATCCACACGCAACGATTTTATTTATGTCCAATATTGAGATTTATTTTTCAATTATACAGCAATTTTGGTTGTTTATGGCTGCTGTGACTCAATCAATGTGTGCAGTTATTTTATTATTCTTGGTGACATTATGAACCATGTCTTTTTTTACTTTTAATTGTGTTTTAAATTACATCATCCTTCACACAGTCCATCCATCGTTTTTATGGTCTTCTCAATATTTGTTTGATAAAAAAATAAAAAAGAACTCTTTTTTTACTGTAATAGATAATGACACTAAAATAATACTTGTAAATATTCAGTATATGAATCTAAAAGGAAGTGAAATAAAAATGTAGTTCACCGTCTACTAATAAAAACAAATAGCCATATTTGAATTAGTTTGATAAATAAACATAAAATAGTCGTAATTAAACATAAAAAATAAAATAAATAAAACAGTACATGTAAAAAATAAAATAAATAAAACAGTCGTTCTTCAGCGCCATTACCATGCTCCAGACCAAAGGCCAACTTATCCACATAACTTAATTTGAAGAAAGTGTCTACCAGTGGTCAGTAGTCAGTAATCGTGACAGACGGACCGAAAGGATGTGCATGCCTTACATTAGTCGCATTCCTAGGCACTTTCACTTCGAGGAGTCGTCGCTTCTTAGATATTTATTGCATAATTTGTATGTAGACTAGATGTTACTGCTTAGAGTTTTATTGTTAGCATGATAAGCATCACGGAAGCTATTGTTTCTGGTGGCGCTGAAGAGTGACTGGTTGTGTAACAGGTTCAGTGTCCGAAGTAGATTTAAGAGTTAAACAATGGCTATGAATCATTTACGGAAAGGGATCGAAAATGATTATTTTTGAAGTGATATGTTCTTGCGCGTTGAGCGTTTTTTGGGTTGAACAAAAATCATGAAACTCGCGTCATCGTCACCGTTTTCATAGAACGGTTAGTCAAAACCAACCTTATACAATTAAGATTAAATTTATTTTGGATTACATAGTTTTCACTTCTATCGGCAGTCCCCAAAGACTGCCCCGCATGCTTTTTTTAAAATAAATATAATGATTTTAGAATTAAAAGAAATAATTTCTCATTCTAATATAATAATTATATTATTTATAATAAAATATGATATAAAAAAAATCTTATTATAAATAAAAAAATAAAAGAAATAAACCAAATTGAATACTTATTTAAATTCATTTCTATGACCCAATAAAATGTTTTATGGACACAGTATCTTTTAAGGCCTGTTTCTGATCTAAGAATGTAGACAAAGTGACACTCATAAAGATATCGATATCTATTGATGATGAAAAATAAAAAAAATGTTTGTTGGTTTGGTTACTGAATGACTACCGAAAAGCCAGCCATCTCGTTGAAAATTGCTGTTGAAAAATGAAACGCTTCGAAAAAAAATGCTAGTCTAGGTTCGCTGATATTTTAAAATAGATACCAAATCTAAAGTTCAACTTTCAAATGTTTGGGCGTAGACGCAACCAATTTCTTACATAGTAACATTTCGAGCAACAGTAATTTAATTATTAATAATAATAAGAGGTGAGCCAAAAGAGTGTGCTACTAAACCCGTCGACATAACAAATTGTGCAGCGGTTATCAGTTGCGATCGGCACGCGGATCCGCTGGCCGAGTTTAGGGTTACCACTTCGACATTTTGAAAGTCCTGACAAAAACCTAGATTTTCATCATTCTCCTGCCTTTATGAAAACTTATTTGGGGTCGACGCTGCATGTCTTCTTCTTCCATACTCCTCTATGACGCTTCCTATCAAGCCGCAATATCCTTCACACCGAAGACAAAAATCTAGATTTTTTCGATACTTACCCGCATATTTATTATCAAACAAACGAGTATCTTTATTTTCTATTTTACTTTTAAGCTTTATTTTTCGATTCTCTTTTGTTTATATAGTTTTAATAAAAATAAAAATAAACTATAAGTTCACCATTGTAGAAAAATGACAAGGCTGCACCACGTCTGGACGGGAAGCAAAAAACCCCGGAAAAATCCGGACGGATGGCAACCCTACTCCAACCGGACACCCGCCACGTATTATTTAAAACATAACCCATTTTTACTGCACTTTTTACGAAGCCAGACTTCCTTTTATAACTAATCTAAGCTCGAAAAACAATACGCACATTGTTTTGACGTTTGTCGACTGGACTGCATAAAGTCTGAGCAAAACAATACGCACATTGTTTTGACGTTTGTCGACTGGACTGCATAAAGTCTGAGCAAAACCACGGGGAAAAAATGGCCGCCTCTACAAGCCCAGCCGAGCAGAAAGCAATAAATCGCTGCATAGAAACCCAGAAGTAGTGTTAACAACTTCATTGAGGCGAAAAACAGGAAAATAGATCGTTGACATGGCTGCATGGCTAAAGACTAGATTTAAAATTAATGATGACCTAATCATGATATTGAAAGAAAAATAATTTGGCTCGTCGAAAATAGGCAACGAAATTCTTTATGATACAATTTTACAATTTGGAGGTTAAATCAGGTTGCAAGATGATTATAAAAAAAACCGCGACCGTAACAAATATGTTTTTACCGATACATAATCTTTGATATCTTCAAAACAACTGTCTATGCTGAAATTATCTTTTTGGATGACAAAATTAAGACCGCGGTCAGGCGATGTGTATCTTAGCGTATCCCCTTTACCAAAAGACATAAATAATTCAAACAAACACCATCTATTCCAAAATAAACTTCACTAAAACTACCATAAACGGAAATCACTGGAAGAGACACAAAAACATTCCGCTATATTCTTTCGCACTGATGAATAAAACATATTGCCAAAAACGTACGACGTTCGAGCGCATACCGTTTTCGGCGCAATACGACCGATCATTTATCATTACTCCTGTACATATGAATGCATGTATATCCATGAGCATATGTATTTTGTGTACTACTTCCGTGATTCGGAACTGACAGGCGGTCAGATTAGAACTATGTGAACATTAATGATATACTGTGGTTGGACCTCTTGACGTTTTAAATTAAAATTAACTAATAAATTCATTGAAAATGGAAGGTGTTAATTGGTTGTTGGGGTATGTTAAAGCCTCAATTAATTTGTGATATTATTTAAAAGTCCGCTTTCAAAGGAAAATAGTTTGTTTGAGAAGCTGAAAGCCCGTAAGTCTGACAAACAGTCTTACCAAGGGATTGTTACTCAGGAACTGTATATTTGACCTCCCCAACTGTATTGGGGAGGTCAAATCAGCCGTCACTCCATATAAAAACTAGTATTCGGCTGCATTCGGTCAGACTGGAAGCCGACCTCAACAAAGATGGAAAAAGCTATGCGCTGATGATGATAAAGGTTGTTTTGGAAGCCCAAGATGCACAGAGCGTTAGATTTGCTTTTTTGGAGTCGATGTTTTGTTGTACGGAACCCCAACTACACGTAGGTCCATAATCCCATCACATATCAATGGGAAGCGAGAGTAAATATGAATAAGGAAGGTAGCGTTAAATACATATATTCATTTAATTCGCTTGAACAAGCGTGTTTTAATAACAGATGGTAATTTTATGCGCGCTCAATTTCGGTCGGGTGGTCGGTAGGTCGGAAATGAAAGAGAACGACATGTCAACATGCGTTTTGTGTTCCGACTGCATATATTATAGTCCAGAGTAAATACTGGTTGATGATTTTAATCATCCTCAGTTGAAGGATGTGAAGGATCTTTATTGGGAAGACAAAACAGTTTGAACAGAAACGTAAATATATGTCACTAGCTTATGACGGCGGCTCGCGGCTTCGTGGGTCGTACTACCGGAATAAAAAACATCCTATGTGTTAATTCATGTCATAAACTATGTGTGTGACAAATTTCAGTAAAATCCGTTCAGTAATTTGGCGTGAAAGAGTAACAAACATTCACCCATCAATCCACTGATCAAGGAAGGTATTTACAAGATGACAAGCATGTCGGAACTCCCAAAACAACGCGAGTAAAGATAGCACATACTGTTGTGTCCAAAGTATACACTTACATTTATCGCGTCTTGAAGTATCGTGAAAATACTGTCGGAACTTTACGAGCAGCTCTTAACCTTTAGGTTTCAACAGCTTACTACCAGATGTCAAAAACACAATGGATTTCCATAAAAAACTCTTCAATATTCGAGTGACGTAATAAAAGCACTTACAGAAAGGGTCTCAAGCGATGAAAGCGACAGTAATTTCTTAACATCGTTATTGTTTTCTCTAAAAAGGCATCAAGTAGCCGATGGAACTAGATATGCTAATTTGTAAGTTTACCTTATAAATGAAGCGTTCAAAGGAAGTCTTTAAGTAAATGAGTCGGTAAACATTTGCGCAACATACGAACTTTCGCCACCCTGAAAGTCGTTATGGAGCATCATGGTTTCCCATAATGGAATGAATAGAGGCTCAACATGAAACTTCCAATGACGCATCATGCTATTTTCATCCTCACACAGATAATAGATTACGCAAAAGGTTAAAACGGCTTGATCGTTATCAATTAACACCAACGTCTAGGGTTTGTAGTGTTGTAAATAAACGGGCAGAGATTGAAACTGAACTTTAGCAGGAGAACAAAATATTAATGTAGCTTTCCTTTTGTTTACCATATCTGTTATCTTGTCAAATCATTCCTTAAATGTCTTTTGAGACTTTGTCGTTTTCAGATTCTTTGATTTTGGTCAAATTCTATCTGATTTCAATGTAGGGCATGTCACCATTATTCTCTTGCACTTAGTCGGCGCAGGATCCATTTCGCACTTCTCTATTATTCGTTAATTCTTTATCTCAGTTTTTCAGTTGCAATCTTTCTGAATCATAATTTTATTAATACAACCTTTAACACTATACCAAGCTAAGTATCCAACCGTTTTCTGTATCGAGGCCATGCGCAAACGCAGCAAATGCTAGTCAATCATAAAGTTTAATTGCGAGCGCTTTCCCTGCCCTTATGTGGAGCATCGCGTGATGTCGCTCCTATTAAGGGCTGACGATTTGCCGCCTGTCACCTTCCTCGACTTAGAAATGTTGTATTTCCCATAGCATACGTTTGCAGGGACAAATGTTTAAGAGTCATTTAGAGCTAACTGCTTTTTAATCCGTATTCGATCTGGCATGTCCTCTTGCATCACTTTTAACCGAATAGATAACTTTAACTCGCCCAGTTTAACAGCAGTGATAGCTTAGTGCTGTGTCCGTCGGGACTCCCAATTATTGTAATATTGTATGCACGTCATGAGCTTGCGACGATTAAATATTTTTTTCTTTTTTTTTTTTTTGTTGTCCAAGTCATGGGTCTCACAAGTTCGAACCCAAAACACGCACCTCTGATTTTCGGAATAGTGTGCGTATTGTATAATTATCACTTGTTTCGGTGAAGGAAAACATCGTGAAGGAACCTGCATGCCTGAGAGCTTCTCGACGGCATTAAAGTCAAGGCCCTTATGCAGCATAATAACTCTGACACCAGGTTAGGCACTAAACACTAACCACACGAGATAGAAAGAACTTAAACTCGCTCAGATTCATACAGGTTTTTTTTTAATTTGCTTTTTTCCCTTCGCTTTATTGCTCTATCCACCTCTAGGTCAACCATCTTTCTTTTCATCAAAATCTTAAAATATGCAGCTCCATGCACGATTATACTTGACACCTGCATATTATTATTTAGGACACCGTTCTAAATATATCAAAACCTGCTCTTGATTCCTACGCCTTATCATAACAATAAACCTCACCATTTGGCAATACTATTTCCTAATAAGAATCAATCGACGATTCGTTTGAACTAACTTTAGATTATAGACGAAGTAGAAGGTTTTACGAAACATTTGGTAACATGGTAACCGACACAAAGGTCAGAACAGTGAAATCTAACCCAAATCCAACAATGGGGAATGGTAGCCATGAATACTGTAAAGTGCAATCAGAATGTACTACGTAAGTTTGGGCGAAAATATTTCGTTTCGCAATTTTGAACCCAATCTTTGGATTTCACAATATCCGTAAAATAATATGTTAATCAAATTTGGAGAGCAGTATAAGGATTCATTTAGTGATGCGAAATTTTCCTTTAATAATTTGCGGAGAATGGCTGAAGGCAACAATTTTCAACAAAACATTATCAAAGACGGCTAGCAACAGTGAATTTCATCGTTCGTCCTACTTAACTATTCCCCGGGGCTTAATTAATATTGTTAAATATGGCAATAGACCAATACATGCTTACGAGTACATAAGATTTAGGTAAAGATCTACTTTAATTATCAAGCAAGAAGTTCGAACACAAACATAAAATTAAGGGTCCGACGCGACCTCCTTTTATAAGGACGTGGAAAAAATATCAAAAACTAGTTTGTTTATGGCCATTGTCCACTGCCCTGCTAACAGAGATAATAAACTTTTTTTTTGCTCATTACGCGCCAACAATGGCCGAAGTAACTGGTCAGCGGTGCGCAGTATACGAACCTCGCTTTATATTGTTACTGCCCTATAATCTCGCGATTTAAACGCGAATTTTATTTTTAGCACTGTTCTATAACACTTTGTGTAGACTTTAGGACTTGTAAAGTAATTCTGTCTCGCTTTTATAGGTTCTTACAGAGGATCGCACTTGGGGTCCGTTTTATATTGGAAACAATTTCTGTTGAGGTGCTAATTGACCAACGTTGATGCTCAGTTTTCTTTTAAATATGCATTTTATGATAAACATTTCGCCACTAGTTGTTACAAAAGCTTAAATATTCTTTACACACTCTTCATAGGAAGATTCGTGGGTTCACGAAAGATAGAAGCGGACGGAGGCCTTTGAACAGGAGTGGTACAGAACTGCCAAAAAATATTTTCTTAGTGTGCCGATTCCAAAAAATAATTAAAATAAACACGCACCAACAAACAAACGGATACATTTCCTTCAACAAGCGTAATCCTACAAACCATTTGTACAGATAAGGCAATAATCTCTTTGTCCCTCAGAACATCAGGGAAGTGTTAATTTCTCTGGGATTACGATCTGGGCCCCGCTGAGTGACTTATCTACAACAGCACAGAACACAATGAGCTGTCTCGCTAGTTTTATTTTCGCCCTGTTCAATGTTCGCGGTACTTTCGACGCCATTTTGTTTGTTTTGTGTGGGTTCACAAAATGGCGACGGTTTGGATACTTTTGGTCGAATAAGGGATTGTAGAGTGTTGTTTTTGTCGATCGTCGATCGATAAGTAATTGCTGTTTCATTCACACTTGAAACCTTTTTTTTTTTAATCATTGTAACAAATAATCGATAGATATTAAATGGATGTTATAGTATTGGAAGTATCTAAAGAATAACACTATTTAAAGCTTTCACAATTTAAATATTGAGAGCTCAAACCAATAAAATCATCACGGAAGATATACCGAAAGTTGCAATATAAATCTAAAAAAAGGTATGGAAAAAAGTGAAGATTATACAAACAATACTAACCTAATACCTAATCACCATTGTTACTAATACTTAATATTCGTACTAACAAATATAGTCGGAAATAAACTTTAATTTATCTCATTAGTGTAGTAGTATGAGTGTCTTAAGAGACTCACCGACCCCACAGTCAAATCATCACAACGGTTTTGTGGGGCTTAGTTTATAAGTCTGAATAAATTTAAAAAAAGTTAGACCATTATAAGAAAACATCGTCAGAAAACATGTAAGTCCTAGAACAGAAACATTCGATGATTTGAGACCTCCATCCACTGACCCGCACTGAACCCGCGTTCAAATTACGGCCCATCCTTCTCAAAGAAAGGCAAAGAAGTAACGAAAACACCGGTTTTCCAGCAGGAACATTATACGCCGATATGATTTAATTTCCAATGAAATACCATATTTCTTTAATTAATTTCTACCCTTTATCTTAGTCGCCCAGTGAGTAGAAAACAAAATATCATAAATAACTTTGTCTCTTCGGTCTACTATTCCGTTGCTCTTCGTTATCAAGCGGCAGACAGTCGACAAATCATACAAGCACCATGAGAGACCAATAAATCGTTCGACATTCGTACAGGGGTGCTATTCGTCTCGCCGCGGGCTCGACAAATTCTCGGGCGATTCGCAAGTACGGGATAAATCACGAGATATCGTCCTTAGTCGTGACAAACGACGGAAGACACCTTGCTCTTTTGGAGGCGAAAAGTGTACTCTGCTTTGTGGAGGAGGCAAGAGTCCATTCAGCCTACTGAGTATCGGATTTTGAGGTTCATTGTGCCAGCTCCGCTCATTGAGAATCGATGTGCAAAACCTTACGGTTACAATCATACTCTGAAAAAACAAACACAATTCGAGAAATTCGATACGATTGGGAGACGTGCAAACACTGGAAAATAAGGGGTACCCAATAGTAAACAACAAGCATGAAATTAAACACTATTTCTGAATCAGCCTGCCTAGCAAAAGCGGTTAGTTTATGAAAACAAAGAATCCGGACAGTCTTTTGTTTGTTCAGTTCCTTAAAAATGAGATTTTTTGTTCCTCCCACTTTTGCCTTACGCTTCATAAGTACGGGCAATATGTAAATGAAAACTTGTCTGTCTGAGGGAAATAAAATACGAGATTTAGGGTCCACATTGTGAATAATGGCGACGCAGCAGATTTGAATCTGTATGTATTACTAACGGATGGAGTTATTTTCAAACAAATATGAGCTTCTTTAGTGATTCAAATGTTATATAAGTATATGATTTAAAAAACATAGGTAAGTAATTCAGTTTTCATTTGACACGAAAACATGCAACCTTTGTTCCATACAAGGATAATTAGGTGCACGTAAACTACAATCGAACAGGCTGAATTTCAAGATTTAAGTTTCAACATTATTGATATCAATGCTCTCATTTCTCCAAAAGGGTAAAACCCATAAGTGTCATGTCTAACTTTCATAGCCTGTCCTAGCTCCTAGACCAATGAAAGCTTATGTAAATGACACGATACCCACAATCGTCTATTGTTTTTCGCCCCCGAAGCAGCGCTCGCGCAGCTGTTAATGCGACAGTTATTAATATTGCCTTCTTCATGCCTGCGGCTATACCGCCACTGTGCTGATGTAGAAAGGACTTAACTGCCATTCGACAGCAAAATTGTTACTTTAGCTGTTTTTAGGGTTCCGTAGGCAAATGGCAAAAAAATGAACCCTTATGGATTCGTCATGCCTGTCTGTCTGTCTGTCCGTCCGTATGCCACAGCCACTTTTTTCCGAAACTATAAGAACTATGCTGTTGAAACTTGGTTGGTAGATGTATTCTGTGAACCGCATTAAGATTTTTACACATCATCTGCCTAGCGTTTTCCCAACTATGTTGGGGTCGGCTTACGGTCTAACCGGATGCAGCTGAATACCAGTATTTTACATGGAGCGACTGCCCATCTGACCTCCACAACCCAGTTAGTACTGGGTAATACGATACCAATTGGTAAGACTTGGTTTTGTCAGTTTGGCATCAACAAACCTAAAAACGTCATCAAATTTCGTGGATTAACAAAAAACTTTAAAAAAAAATTTAGATATAAAATAAAGTTTCGTATTTCATATATTTATTAGATGTATACCTATAAATTTATGTTTTACGTATGTATTTATGTATCTATTCTTATATTTTATTTTAGTTTTAAATATTTTCTTACCTATTTGTTTTCTGTTATTGCACCTACTGTGTATTATTGTCTCTGCATCACCCTAAGGTAGACTGGTAGAAAATGCCCAAGGCATTAAGTCCGCCTTTGTACAGTTTTTACTTGTGCATAAAGTTTTAATAAATAAATAAAATTGTAAAAAAATGTTGCAAAATGGGCCTCGCTCTTAACCACGATCACACCTGATGGAAAGCTATGGATGAGGTCTATGATGGAACGAGCGTGCCCAGAAGATGAAGATTCCATTTTATGTCGCTTACGCCTTTCTTTCCTTACACGCCATAATGTGGCTTTCTTAGTAATAAACGGACTACGAAAAGGAATGTTTTTGTAAAAAGTAAGACGAGACGGTTGTCAAGTGAGATGTCTGTACATACAGCCAGACAGAGCTTTATAGATATACAAGCTGTGCCCTGCAGATTGAGTCGCCGTTGCTGACTTTTTTTCGTTCTGCTCAACTTTTATGGTTCGGAGCGTGGCAAGTAGCCTATGAATGGTCATATGCCTCCAAATGCAACAAGATACATACCTTTCACTGAGGCTTGTAAAATCTAGTATTTCTAACCTAAATATTACTCGACTGCTGCATACTCCAAAATTATCTATTTTTTTCATTATTTTCAAGAATATTACCTTTACAAGAATAATACCTATTACCGTATATTTTACCTAACAACGATCGTGAAGTAGTCAAGACGCAACCGACAGAACTAAACAGCATTAACTCATGCTTTAGATAACGTTGGAAAATGGTGTCACGTAATACATTACGTCCAATAAGTCGGAACAAAAACATCGACCGACTTATAATGGAGTTTTTTGTATCTCTAATTGTTTATGTAAGTGTTCAAAGAAAAATGTTTCACGCAGAAATGGCTCCTATTAGAAACTAATGTGCACATTGCGTGTAAAAGTAGTTTGTGTGCTTTGTTGTTGCGATATTTGTTAGGGGTAATGAGTTTTGTAGTACTAAAACAAAGTCACATCGACCTCAAGATCGTGTTTTGCATTAAATTAGTTTTTTGTTAAAGAATTCAATGCATTATCATGTCCTTATCTTAAGTGGCAGTGGGCAGGGCACATTGCTCGCAGCACGGATGACCGATGGGGTCGAAAAGGTCTGGACTGGCAACCGCGCACCGAAAGAAAGACGATTCGTTGGAAGACCTCCCACTAGGTGGACCGATGACCTGGTGAAGGCTGCGGGAATCCGCTGGATGCGAGTCGGACGGTACCGTTCAATGTGGCAACACTTGTGGGAGGCCTAACTCCACCAGTAGACGTCCATCGGCTGAAATGATGATGATGATCATGTTTTATGATTTTCCTACAATACATTATGGCATTTCTTTGGATCACTGTGATACACTGCGATAGCTTTTACTTTTAGAAGAATACGTGTGTGTGTACAATTTTTAAAACAATGGTAATGGTCTTAATATGGTTGTCATCATTGCTTAATATTGAAAACAGAGACTACAGCCCCTGAAAGACACCTATGAGATTTGAGGTCATTGGTTTTATGGGAATTTGTATACCCAGCGCTGTGATTCCAAGGTGCTTTGTATACTAAGATTGAATATTAAAAACGTAGCAGGCAAGCCTGACCTATCCCGCAATAAAATGGGGTAGCCGCGATTTTTTAACGACCAATCAAAGAGCATAATCTCCTAAAGGTGCTCTATAAAAGCAACAAACAGTCTCCCTTGTTTAACAAAACTCGAGACTCTGAGGTATCCATCCAGGATATAGTGACAGATATCATTTTAGCACAATGGTCTTTTGAGATCGAGGCATCAAATTGTTTCTTGTTCTGAAACTATTTGCAATTGTGATCCATATACTCAGACACAACATCATAATCATCCGCCTTTTCCAAACTTGGGCTCGGCTTTCAGTGTAACTGAACACCAGTTTGTATGGAGCGACTGCCTATCTGCCCTCCATGAACCAGTTACTGGACAAATACGCTACTCCTTGACAGAACTGGTTGTCAGGCTTTCGAACTTTTAACTTCCCGTAACAACTGCCAAAGATCTACAAATGACATGTGAGACTATTATTGTTTACACTGTGGAGGTGAGTTCCGTCGCCTACATTTCACAAATTTACGGTTTCACTTCGATAGATTACAATCTAACGAAAAATAATGCGTTAAAATGTAAGCAGTATGTTCAGATGACAATCTTTCTAGAGTTTACAATCTCGCTAGATAGATTACAATGTAACGGGTTTTATAATTTTACGGTAACGTATATTACAAAATATACAAATACAACATTACATGGCACAATATGGATATAGAAAATACTGGCAAAATAATACAGAACTAAAACAAAACACAGTCAAAGAACACTACTCACAGATACCAGCAACAGTATTGGTACTTATAATTTTAATTACGTACTTCCCTGTACCATAACACCATAGATAGTAATTTTAATTAAGAAGGTTTGAACAATGAACGCTGTCCCTAAAACTTTTCTCAAGACTTCCGAAGCGATGGCGTGACCCCGTACCGAGGACGAAATTCGAAAGTAACTGGAGACAATACACCTTCAAAGTGATAGCATCGCCACATTTAATTAACGTAGGGGACACACGGCCCGGACGGTTGATAAGCAACGTATTGTTGGACGCGGAGGGCTGATGGTGGACTACAGATATCTTGTAACGGATCTTGGAGATGCTTAAATTGAGGATATTTTTAATGATGTGAAAATGTGCGGTGTTGCCCAATACTACTGTTACAAAGTCGAGTTTACGAAAATTTTACTGCCCCACTTATACCATTTTAAGTATTTTGATATACTCAAAATGGTATAAGTAAGTGCGGCAATAAAATTTCGCGAAGAGAACTTCACAACGCATCTTTTGACGAAGAGATTAATCTTTTTACTAGTTAATGCAGCATCACTATTCGAAATATCCAAAAAATAACAAAATTTGAGTATCGTTAACATAAAAAAACAGGATATTTACAGCATGTTACAGGATAGTTGCACCACGCGTGGGCAGTGCGGATAGGTAGAGGTAGCGTGTCTTTTGTCTCTCATTTTTGGTTCTAGGAAATGCCGGTTTCCTCACGATGCCTGTCTCTCCATGTCAGACAAAAAATTAATAATGTGGAAAGGGTTTAGATCTGACAATTGGTATCACTTTGTCTAGGGCGTCCAGTCATAAATCCGAATGACGAGACAGACAGAGTTCGTCAAACTACTCGACCGTGAATCTCGTCCGTTACCAATATACGTTGATAAATTGAAAAAGGTACAAGCGCGGATATTAATTATAGCTCCACGTACTGTGTCCGATCGTTATGGAATCGTTACCGGCTGAGAGATAATAAGCCCTGATTTATTGGCATGTCGCAGATCGACCCTCTTCCGGGTACCTCGAGGAAGATGACGCAGTCTCCTCAGTCTGAAGATTACGTAAACACTCCGATATTGACGGGACTATTTATAGTTTGTCTAAGTTTTTCTTTGGCTATTTGGTCTTGTGAAAAATTGGAGGAAAAGTTGGTGTAAATGAAACAATCTTCAGAAGAGTAATAAGGTTTGAGTGTTTAGCGTATTGCTCTATAGACTTTTAGCTGATACAATAGGCTTGTTTCCACCATCAATAAATTGCAAATCTATTTAGTCCGTCAATTAGAGTATTGGAAAATAATGGACACGTATTTTTTGTTTTTGTAAATCAACGAATATTGACAAAGATAAAACGCATCAAAACTCGGAGTGGGGGCTCGTGACGTCACTGTTCGGTATCAACTCACTAAGAATGATACCGAACAGTGACGTATTGGGAATTTTAAAAGCGTCGTATCTTCGTCAATTTTGGTTTATGTGACAAAAGAAAAAATACGGGTCATATATTTTTTGATAATCTAAGTGACGGACTAATTAGATTTTTTCAGTTAACAAGCCTATTATTGGAAAATGGATTTATGGCATAATGTTGGTATACCTTACTATTGGTATAAATCTCTGACTAACCCTTCGAATATGATGAAGATGATGCCAGGAAACTTGTAAAAGATTGACATTAATTGAGTTTTAGGAAGAACACCATTGCCAGTTATATTGGTACTTACTACTTAGAATGGTTTAAGATAAATTGACAAAGCCAGCTCGCTTGCCTAGAATGCCACCAAGATTATGTAATTCAGAGAATAATGCTGTCGGTTCTACTGATATAGATTTCCTCACTTCTCTTTTACAAAACGTCGTGGAAGAAATGCAGCTTCCTATTTGGAGACCACGTGGAGGAAATAATAAGATATAATTGGCAATACTGACAATAGTGTTGCCATATGGGTCGTTAGTAACGATTTAAACCAGTGCGGTCTCGGCACCTGTTACGTTTTATATAACGATGTTTATCTCGATATACATCGGACACACGATTACAATCGATTGTTTCCGAGTATGGTTGGCAGAGTTTACAAGATTAGCGGAGTGCCCAAATATAGTTTTTATATCAGACTAGCGGACGTCCCGCGGTTTCACCCGCATAGTTCCCGTTCCCGTGGGAGTACGGGGATAAAATATATCCTATGTTACTCGTGGATAATGTAGCTTTCGAATGGTGAAAGAATTTTTAAAAACGGTCCAGTAGTTTCTAAGCCTATTCATTACAACCAAACAAACAAACAAACAAAGTTTTCCTCTTTATAATATTAGTGTAGATCAAAAGCCTTTTTGTGAGCTAGCACAATCATCATTATGTACGTTATATTTTAAGCTTTCTTGCTATTTAAGGAAAGCTATAGGTACTGTTCGTGTTTTGTAGTAAATTACCTCTTTAGGTGGCAAATTCTAAATTAGACTTATGGTATTTTCTCACTTATCATGTTGTAATACAAATTTTGTATACGATGCCATTAATTCTCCTTCAGAAAAAAATCCATTTAGCAATTGGGTTAGTTTCGTTGCAGCTAAGCATCTGACATGGCCTGGCTATAGGGCTATAGGTGTGACGTCTTCACAAGTGACCCAATGTCCTGGCCTTAGGTAGACCCCTTCGCTAGCTTCGCCTTCGGAGGACATCCATGACGACTTCCTCATAAAAAATACCTCTTAAGATTGTCATCTTCTGCCAACCCTACCCTAAACTGATATGTATAGACAGGGGGGCGTACGAACTGGACAGCGGCTTACATGCCATTGTTGTACCCGCAAGTCTTAAATATCACTTGCTGCTTTCCTTTCTAGTGAATTATGTGCAACTAATACCATATAAGCGATATGTTGCGATAAATCTCTGGCTTCTGTTCACTTTCGATAGTTCTAGATATCGATGGATAGGACGATGTATTCCGATACTGACCCCGTGATATCGCCCTCCGGGCTTGATTGCCAGCATGGTTTTAAACCCAAGCAGGCGCGCAATCTTGTGAAAATTTCATCGCCAAATGGAGAAGGAAAACATCGTGTGTTTCATCGAATTCGCTGATCGCATCAATTCCTATAGAGAGTTCTATTTTTTGCTTATTTTGAGAACTCGGTGAACGAAACTAGTTTATTTTCAAGGCCCGAGACACCACGAGAGGTTTGCGTTTATTATGTTACAACTTGTAGACCCCTTTCTCTCATAAAGAAGAGACCTGACTCCCAGCAGTGGGAATATGTGCCAATCATGCTATGTGCAAATAATTCCATGAAAAGTGATATGTTTTAAGAAATCTCTAACTTCTGTCTCTCGATAGTTCTAGATACCGATAGGACGACGTATTTGATTCAGTATTATCGATTCTGCGGTGATTTATTAGAGCAGTCCTTCTAACATGGTATTTATGTTGTAATTGAAATGAGTTATCAATTTCGCAAGAATGTGGAGGCCCTAAGGCTACTGTGTGATACGAGTATTATAATGATTGGGTTTTGTAATGTTTTGGTTAGAAGATAAAATATATTCCGATGCTTTGCAGGTACGTACCTATTTACGAGACGTATGAAGTGAAAACACTATTTTACCTTATATTGTTTTCAAGACTTTGACCATTCGTAATAGTCTTGTCATGTAGAATTTTCCTTGCAACATATTACTGAAGTACATACCTGAAACAAAACGAGAAAAAATGATCACTAGAACTTAAACAACATAACATAACTTAAACAACATAACATAACTAAAACAACATAACATAACTTAAACAACATAACTTAAACAACATACGCACGTAATTCTTGAAGGGTCAGGCAGAGGTGTATCTAATAGGACACCCACATTCGCCAGTTATGTTTAAGTCACATGTAATAGGGGCGAGCCTATTGCCATCAACCTGGCACAAATACAGTCCTCGTGGTTGCTACTGAGAAATTCCTGATGAAAAAACCCAAAGACACTTTGCCCGATCTGGGAATCTCATGATCAGCGGTTCCATCACTAGATCAACGTGGCAGTAACACCAATAATTCAAACAGAAAAGTCTAATCTAAACGGTACGCGATTGACATAAGCTACCGAAAAGCTCAATCATGTCAATCCTGTTAAAAGTCTTTGCAGAAAACCGAAATTGCGAAAAATACTTTGAAAGCAAATATAACGTGTCAAAGTCCTCCTAACACCTGGTCCTAGTAAAAGATTCCTATAAGTCTTCAACACGACTAAGAAGACTAAAAGGCACAAAGAGAATCCGTATCCCTTTGTGCTTTTTACCACTTCAAACAATTAAAACCGCCAACACAATTCACATTGTTAAACTTATCTCCTGTCAAAAAGAACAGGAACCGAACATCGATTCACAAGGATGCTACATATACGGAGCCATTTCTTTCTTCTGTCGATAAAGCGTGGGTGACGTTTAACAGGCCATAAACCACGACACATGCTGTCGATAATAAATAAATATTATCATCAAAAGCACGTGCGATCTCTTCCTAGTATGAGTAATGTTCTGGGGGTAGTGATGCGCTATCCGATCCGATACTTTACCATATCGATACATTAGGGTGCGATTTTTTTTCTTTGTCGTGTGGTACTAACCAACCTGGCTGTGTGGCTTAACCCGGTGTCAGTTTTTATGTCGTCCATTGGTCTCTGAATAGAATTTTACATGTCGTCGATAAATATCTCTCAGGCATGCTGGTTTCCTCACGATGTCTTCAATAACAATTCAATTTCAATAATAATATACATATACGCACATGAAACCAAAAAATCAAGGAGGCGTGTCTTGGGCTCGAACTTGAGATGACTTGGCAATCTGACGGTTGGGCTATCGCTGCTTAATAGGTGACATGATACTCCTATATTTTGGATCGATACAAATTATAGGATATACATAAATTTCATGATCAAATAATTTAAAAGGACGACACAAAAGGACTACAAACAAATTCGTGATATTTTGCCTACTCTTAAAGGGATTATTTGATTACAAGTACAATACGATACTTGCATCTATTTCGATCCAGAGTATCGATATAAAAATGCAAGTTTCGTACATCCCTAGACAGTAACCGAATTTCACATAAATTCTCCCATGCGAAACAGCAACATTGTATTAATCGATGTGTATGTAGATTGGAAAGATATGGAGGAGAAAATTAGCATTCTGGTAGTTTATCATCTCATTTTGTTTACTCTAGTGGTGGACTGGTGTTGGTAAAGGGAAATAAATCAAGATTTATCTCACGAATGTCGTGGCATTGAAAAGTGGATCCCAAAGTAGGTTCTGATTTGATATTTTATGTTTATTGTATCGTTATGGCTACCGACACCGGTAGAACAGTTCTTAGACATCCATCTTCAATTCTAGGCCACTTTTTTCAATTTGATTTCTAGACAAAGTTTCAACTTTCGTCTTCCATTTGTATCCAATTATTTTTTCATGTCTTCCATTGCTTTCGAGTCTTAAATCGCAGAGATTTCAATCATCTTTAATTCTTTATGCTGATAGATCTGAATGTAATCTTACTGAGCGATTTATTATTAAAGGAGTTCAAACCGTTATGAACAGAACGTTTTAATAATTGAAGCGCCAGAATTGCCAAACATAAATTGGATCTTGTCAAATTAAACAATTTTATTGATACATAATAACGCTTTCGCATAATAGTAGCCAAATTAATAGAAGAACATTCGTCAGAAATAAATCAATTTGATATTAATATAAAAGAGAAAGGATTAGATCTGTTTCTAAGGCGTTTTAAATACGAAATGAATTTATGTGTTTAGAAATTCGTATGACAAAACTAGTAATGGTGTTTCCGTAGTGCGAAGGAAAAGATTCTCGTGTTGATAAAATTAATTGGTGAACGAATTTATTTCCGATTAGCTTTCTAGTATAAATAATTTTAGAGTCATCTTCTACCTCTCATGTTCGACGTGTTAATAACTAGTTTTTTAACGGACATAATTATATAATTTAATTAATATTTTTATAATCTCTCTCATTAATCAACGAGTTGTTTTTATTAAGACATGAAGTGTTATTCGAAGGCACCATAGTTTTATGGCAGGTCATAAATATGCCAGTTCTTGTCGGTTCAGAGCCAACACCCATCCTGCTGGATCTCATGGCTATACTAAGTATATGATCTTGTTTGTACGGGAAATCAAACAGGTGTAACATTCACCGTTTTATGGACGCTTTGAACTTGACACCTCATTTCTCTAAGAGCCAATAAACGCTATAGAATATGTCTAATCTACCGTCTAGCCCCAGATTTACATAGAAAATTACCATCAGCTTATGTTGGGCGTACGTACCGGCCACGTACTGGCCGTGGCTGCTAAACTAAAAGTCCAATAGCAGTTTGAACGACTGGAGTCGAACCCAGGATAACTTGCTGAGCAGTTGCGATCACTTGACCAATGAGGCAATCTAAACGGTACAAAATCTATCTAATCGACCGTCTTGTCCCAGATCTGCATAGAAAATAACCATCGGTTTATGTTATTTTAGTCATAAATAAAATACCGTCCTCTGCGTAAACCAGTGAAGGTTCGCTTTGCTTGTTTATTCATTGCCATAATTAAAATAATTAATCGAATTTCGTTTCGTTTGAATACGCAATTAATATATACGAGATATAGATCGCGATAAACGCAAATTAAGGGCCGGTTGTACTTGAAGCGGGTTCGTACCTCGTTCATTCACGATATTTCCTTCGCTGTGCAAGAAGCTGGTGTATGAATCATTTCTGAAACCATTCACTTTTACGATATGTGTTTTTTTACATAAATAATACCTATGTGTCTGCTATATGGGTGCTGTTATTGTTTGGTTGGAGAAAATTGCGTAAACGTGTTCAGTAAAGATCAAAGATAATTTTCAAGGAAAACCTACATCGTTCCGGGCGCTGTAATATCTTGTAGAACACCGTTTACCTGTATCAATAACAATTTCTTGCTCTTATAATATTCAATTAGCTTTTACCCGCGGCTTGGGTCGTGTTGATTTAGAATTTGACAATCAATTCGGGTTGTACTCTACTTGTAATAACATAATGGAGACTACCGCGCATGAATTCGCCGCTAGGGGCGCTCGTGTACAGTAAGGTTTTCCGAAATGTAAGATGTCATAGTGTTCGCGCGTTGCGTGCTTTTTTTCATCATGTATTTTTACTAATATTCGCAATTGTGGTCTAGATTGAGCCATTCCTGATTAATAAAGACTTGAAGATTTTCAGTAACAAGTTTGATTTTCAACATCTAATTTGTTACTTGAAGGAAAAAATATTTTAAAGTGTTTACTGAATGCTTGATCATTTTAGGGGCAATGTTGTAAATATGAATCTAAAGTACGCACAATATGCATTATAATAAACTTTTATGAAGTTATTGGTACTTTAAAGTATCAAATAGAATGAATGACAGGACCTTACTCACCAGTGGCGTCATCTGGTGAACTCAAAAACGATAACCCTCATTCAATCATGATTCGAAAGACACGTGGCGCCATCTGTTATCATAAGAAAGTTATTATGATTTTCCTCAGGAACAGTCCTTATTTTGGGGATGAAAGGGGGTTATGTCCGTTTCTGTACACCTGGCAAAGTATATGCAAAACTTCAGGATGATCGGTTCAGTGGTTTAGGCGTGAAAAATTAACAAACTTACTTTCGCATTTCTTGCTTCTTATATTATACAATGTGCGCAGAAAAGAAAGTGCACACTGCAGTTCTTTGAACAATGTTAAACACTCGGCTGTATTCAGTGACCCGAGATAGCAGCAAAACAGCGCCGATACAAGATAGAAAAGCGACTTTATCGCTTGACAGATAGCTACGATTGTCTGACATGCTATTTCAGCAGCAAAAAGTGACATTAAGCTCGAACAAAAGGAGTGAAAGTGTATCAGACGCTGGGGGCAAGATCTCATGACAATGGTCTGATCTAAGCATCAAAGTGATTATGCGTAAACCCGAACGTGTTATTATGGCTTCGCAAAACAAAAAAACGCGCGGGAAAATTGACAGTTGTCGCTGTCAAGATGGAGAGCGAGGGCAAAAAGCGCGGGAAAAGTGACGTGCACTTGTGTAAATGTCAATGTCATAGAAATCACAAGTTTATTTACAAGTGATTTATACAGAAACGAGAGAAAATAACAGGTTTAAATACCCAATAATTATGCTACTAGAGTAAAGAGTATGCTATAAAAATGTTAGTGGAGCAAGATTTATTTGCCAAAAAATATTGATTGCGATTTATGAACACTAATAAGATCTTTAATCAAAAATATGTAGGCATAAACATTATAAACGAGCGTGTGAACAGATCTGCCAATAATAACATCCTTCTGCACACGATCGTCGATCGGTTGCAAACTGTTAGTCTTTATTAAAATGATTATTAACCGATATTTTTCACCGTTACTCTAATCATACACATTGAAATCAGTAACCACGTTTATGTGAGGGTAAAACCGCCTAGTTAATAGTTTTCTCATTGGTTTGATGGTCCAAAACTGACTCATGCGGCTGCTGACCATCTATGGGGCCATTATGTTATGGGCCACTTTTATACCCCCGCTTCCCCCTTGGTGGCACATGGTGAGGTTTAGGCTGCCCCTCCTCCCCCTCCCAGCATCGCGTGTATGATTTAGTATTGAAAAGATCAGCTAATTTTAGAATCTGTTTGACATAAATTTGCTTGCTTAGGTTTTTAATTCAATATTTGGTAAAACTACCTATTTACATCACCAAATAGGGTAGACGGCTTCCGGTTGCAGGTGACTGGATTTTTGCCTGGTTGATCGCAAAAAAAGTTTTCCTAAAATTATTAACAAGAGACTTAAACAAACTTGACGAAATGTAATGAATTAAACACATCTGCCAACTCCTTACAGCCTCATGGTTATGTTATGTCAAAGTGACAGTTCATAAATCGATCGACTCCACTGCGCCCGTGCAGGCATCATAATAAATTAGCATGCGAGGCGCGTGCGCGGTACTCCACAGGCATTCACGGCTCATTTAATGGTAAATGTTTTACGACAAACTGCTCTAAGCGTCGGCTTATTGACTGTAGTACCTGTGCCTTCTAATGACGCATGACGTGCTCGATTGGTTATTATAAACATTTATAATCATTATTACGTGGAGGTAATCGTAATGGGTTTATGCCCGCGGGTATGTCCACGTTGAGGTCGGTTTTTGTCCTACGTCTGAGATAAAAGGAATCACATGTGTTAATTCAAGTTATAAACTATCTGTGTGCCAAAATTCATTCAAATCTGTTTAGTCGTTTACATTAAAATATACAAACTTTCGGAACTATAATAGGATACGGTTATAGGTTTGGGGTGGTTGACGAGTTTCAGTTCAAGCGTGGGTTTTTTTTGTTGTTTTTGTATGTTAGGGACATCTCAGTAGCAGCAAATAGCAGCCTGATTTAGGGAAATAGCAATAGACTAGCTCGCTATTACATATAATTCGATATCGATATCAGCAAACAGGTGGGCGTACAACACTACACCTCGTGCTCGTCTACCACAGACAATAAATAAAAGCGCGAATTTCATTTTAAATTCAGAACAAGTCCTTCATATTTCAATTTAGATTTGTTTTCTAGTTGTAACTTGTAATCATTGGTGCAAATCGGTAATAATACCGGCTAACATAAATCTTTAGCCAATGAATAAACTCGCATACTTTAAATGGGAATATTTATTAGTTGGTTACTTGACAAGCGTGACCCACATGTCGCGATCTTACTAACGAACTGTTTAACATTTCGCGGAGGAGACTGTTATAAATTTTACTGCGCACAGAGGTTAAAACGTCGATATCTCTATGTGCTTGTATTTATTTAAGTAGCGGACGTTAAGCTGGGTTCATATCACGGTGCTGGTGAAACTCATGTGTATAAAACTTGGAATTTGTGAATTTGGGAAATCGAACGACGGCAAAGGCGCAGAAGTGTTAGAAGCTATATTATACAAGGTGTTGTTTTGCATCTTGGTCAAATTCAAGGGTGTGCTACAGACCATCAAACTGAACAACTTTCTCCATGGGACCACCATCGTAATTGTAAAAAAATAATCAGCTGTCTCATACATTTGGTTGAGTAGGTATTGGAATTTTGTATGAGACAGCTGATTATTTTTTCGCGATTACGATGGTGATCCCATGGAGAAAGTTGTTCAGTTTGATGGTCTGTAGCACACCCTTGAATTTGACCAAGATGCAAAACAACACCTTGTATAATACAGGGCAGAAGGTATACCGACGCACAAACGGTTACCATGAATTCAAATCATCATTCTAAACCCACCAATTTTTTTATTTCGGTACCGGTATTTCTTTTTTAAATCTGCTGTTCCCTACGAAAGTGCAATACCCACAGAGTCAAAATATAACGAATAACAGATTTTTAAAGTTGATGAAAAATATCGATGTGGTCGCTGGTTCATATCCGGCTCGAAGGACCACTGTTGCGGTTGTGCCGTTGTGTAATTTCGATAGAAAACGAAGGGAAATGAAAACTTCACTGATTATACGTTTATTGACTTTAAGTAAACAAATAAAAATTAAAGATAGACAAGTTCTGATTATGTGAGACGTCAATCGGTCGCTAGTGCTATTCAGAATAAAGTACTGAATGAGGTCTGTGCGTCGGTGTCCTTTGCACCCTGTTTATTATTAATTTAGTACTAAAAGATATAACAGACGTGAAGTTTCATGTTACAGCCAGTGGCTAGTGGCGCAATGTAAACCTCCCTTTAAGGAAAAGTTGTGATCCCATGACTTGTATAAGTCACGTCTTATTTCGAAACTAGTTTTATAGTTTATGGCTAATAATTGTGGGATCATATCAGCAGCCTGACCTTTCTTTTCATGTACAAACGTTATGAAATTAACAACAATTTTCATGCTTATTTGTTTTGAGTATAAGGGTGAATGTGCAATGAACATAAATATTGAAAATCGTGAACACGATTCTGTCGATTCCTATAATTGAAGATGTTCTAAGATTTCCAGTCAGCTTGAGGTAATGAACATATCTTAAACTAGTACATAGCCAGTGACTTCGTCCGCATAAAATGTGATAGCTAGCTAGTATGCATAATACAAATATAACTTATAGTCTATAGCAGTCACGAATAATTTAGCTTTCTACCGGTTAAAGAATTTTTAGAACTAGATCTTTCGTTCCGGAGGTTACATACAAACAAATTTTACCTATTCATAATAATTATGGTAAGTAGATTCTCATAAAGTAAGCATTTGGATATATTCAAGTTCCATATACATAATAGGAAATAGGAATACCTGGGTAGGTACATCATCATCTGCCTAGCCTTTTGCCAACTAATACCAGTATTTTACATGGAGCGACTGCCTATCTGACCTCCACAACCCAGTTTATACTAGGTAATACGATACCACTTGGTAAGACTGGTTGTCAGACTTTTTGGGCCACTGACTACCTGTAACGACTGCCAAGGATGGACATATGACAGCCGGGACCAACAGCTTAACGTGCTTTCCGAGGCACGGAGGAAACTCGGTATGTAAGGGTGGTCACCCATCCACAGTCCAACCTAGCCAAGCTCGGCTTAACCTACCTGGACCTGGGCACATTGTATTTTAATTTCCCGTCGGATGTTTAGAGATTTTGTACCAACTTAGGCTAAAGTAAGCGGAAAATTAATGTAAAGAGAAGTTTATGCGCAAGATTGTTCCTTAAGGCGCTTAGACGAGCTAAATTAGCAACTCTATTTGTGGTGGTTCAAACTTCGTTTGAAATGCTGTTAGAATAAAGTTCTAATCAGCTTGCACTACAAAGTGGTTGTTACGTCAGCCACTGCGGGCCAAATAGCGCGAAATGAGTGGTTTCAATCGATTTACAAAAAAACTATTGATTGGATTAAAAAATTAAAACAGTATCATGCTAATATATTGCTTGTAGAATTATTTGCCAAAAAATCAGAATGATCGCATGCATATTAGTATGTTTTCTATTGTTTGAAAGATATTTTTAGAGGTAAGTTCGTGATTTCTTTTTATCGAGCCAAATTAATTGTATTATGTTTTCAAAACAGTATCATGCTGGCATATATCCTGAAGAATATCATATATTTTTCTGGTCTTGTTTATAGCAGTGAATCATATACTTTTAGTAATTATAAAACTCGCGTTTAGCTCGTGTAATCGCCTTAATGGTGTTAGCTAATCTGTTAGAGCTAAAGGTCTTGTAATCTACGATAATCTATAGTTATCTATGGGTGATTGCCCACTGACTAAGAACGCTGGCGAAAGTAACAGATATTACACGCAATTATTCCGCAAATGCATATTTCCCCTTTATCTAGCAATTGTAAACAAAAATCCTATCAATACCAAGTATCTTTGTATCTTGTCTTACAGTAACTGAACACTACAGGAGATAACCAGTAATCCTAAACATAGTAAACAACACTGAAAGCGATAAACTCAAAAACTCCAGCTGGTTTATCCTGGTGTATCGTAAGAAATGGCGATTACAATACACAGAAAAAGTTTTAGTGCGCGGCGTAGGGGTGGGCGATCTGATTCGATATTTTATTTACAGTGTCGATAAAACTCGAGTCTAATGGAAACCGATGGATTGTATCGCGTAATCAAAAATGCATGATGGCTGTCTGACTGAAAAGAAAACATTTGATGAAATGAAAGGTACCGTACATATAACGAAACTGAAAACAAGAAGTATTACTTTACCTACTATTCGATATTTGAAGGTTCGAATCGAAGCCATTCATCACGATCCTGGTATTGTTTCCAGATCCAGATCGTTAAATACAATTATCCGTACACCCCTAGTGCGCGGGACATTCGATTTGCTGGATCGCGGAAGGGATTGGCTCGGATAATAATCCCGCAGTCCCGCTCGGTCCCACTGTAGCCATCCAATCGGGCACACATTACACGGGCATCAAGCCGAGGCGGGGCGTGGGCGAGCCCGCCAAAAGCCTATAAATTGACGGCTAACAGACCCTGGGACCCGCCATATTTGAGGCGCAAGCGCATTAAGAGCTCAATACTTCAATCTTTAGAAACTACTCCGAAAATAACAGAGGGCAAGGTTCAAAATTAATCCCCATATTTTACCTGCATAACTGACGAAATGTTGACGACCAAAGTAATAGAGGGCCAACCGAATGAGATCAGGCGGGGACAAACCCTGACTCCAACCTGCTACAAAGAAATTCCTGATGGAAAAACCCAATAATCCCGTGTCCAACCTGGGAATCGAACTTAGTCCTCTTGTTCCGCAGTAGGACTTGTGATCTCTAGACCTACGTGGCAGCGAATTAAACTAAACAAACACAAGATTCGTTTTACCAAGTTCAAATACCAACATTTGATTCTAAAATTCCGTTTAACAGGGACTTGAGCATTGGCAACATACAATCAGTCAGTAGTTACCAGCAAACATATTCAGAAAGTTTAGCACAACAAAGGGTGCAGTGCGTCGCAGATTTGCATAAAAACTGATATACACTGAAAAGTATTGACCATACAGGTCCGTGATTACGGCGAAGTGTATCGAATGTAATTTCATAGAGATATTCGATCTTTTGTTTAGTCGTATGTTCCCGTGTGCCACGTACTTTAGCACTGAGCTGTTATTTAATACCTACAGTGCTTAAAAGAATGAAGAGGATATCCAAAGACATATAAAGAAGAAGTCATCAGGGATTTCTTGATGTAGGTGGATCGTACCGTTTCGATTAATCAATTGCTAATTTCACGGATCGTTTAACCTTAAAAGATTTATGTATGGTAATTATTAGTATATTCTATGCCGTTTCTATTATATTATAGACAAATATAAATTACAGTAAAATTGTTATAAATTGACCGCAATTAATTCATGTAATTTCCCTGGTTATAAAGCCGTTAAACCGAAACAATGACGACAAAATAAGCTGTAAAACGGTTGGCCGGCAGCGCGTAGGGAGGGGCAAGAGTCGACAATATCTTGTCGATAATAGTGGCCATTTGGAGGCGACCGAAGGCGACTGCCCTCGTTTGTACCGCGTTAATATGTTAATACAGGCATCCAGTCACGATCTTGCATCCAGTCCACGTACTACTCTTGGTTTACTTACACTGTTTTCGATTCACTTTTGACACATTTATAACGTTGACTTATAGTGATGGAGGCCGATCAACTCATTAAGTATCGTCAGTCCTCTTAAATTAGTTTTATCGCTACAATTATAGTAATTGCGTTCGCGCGAAAATACATATTGAATGCATCATCAATGTTTACGGAGTTCTTCGAGTAATTTTGTCCGTTTCCAAGTCTTGACATTTACGCAACCGTATGGATAAAAGCACACAGACCTCATTATCTCCCTAGGCTTTTCCCAACCTTGTTGGGGTCAGCCTCTAAACTAAACCGATAAAGCTGAATACCAATATTTTACTCGTACATGAGACTATCTATGCGCCCTCCTCAACCCAATTACTTAACAACAAGATACTCCTTGGCAAGACTGAGTGAAAAAAACAAATACATCTGAAACTATTAAGTATAGAAATTAAACTTCACAACAGGAAACAAGAACGACGCAAACATAAATCCGCATTCTAAAATGTCGCTGTCCCAGTCTCGAAAGATAAAAGGACTCCTAATTGACCACACTGACCCACAGAAAGCTGGAACTGCGATAACCACAAGAGTTGACATACTGTGATAACTAATTTCACTTGCATTTCCAAGAACATTCATCTCTGATGAACTACAAAGGCCTGAAGGACAATAACAGCTTGTAAGAACATTGTTGATTCAGATTAGACAAGGTGTGTTGCCTTGTTAAGTTTCCTTTGCATTTTATATGCATGTTTATTTTGACAGGCGGCCATTTTGCATCCGTCAGTATGCAAAATGGTAGCCTACTCACAACTCTTATGACTGTGTTTATGAGTAATTTTCTGTCAGCAGGATATTAAAATTTATAACTTTTAATATAGCTTAGAGAAATTCAGGATGACAGTTATCATCTATTACGTTTATAATCTATCCTAAAAATAAAATATTCAACACTAAGTAGTTAATTCTCAGTAGATCAGCATAAAACAATATTTTTACGACCGATTACGAACAAAAACATCGATATATCACTAAAGAACTTTTATTTGTTTTAAAAACACACATTACATATAATTTGAATTCCCATAAACTGTATATTTATAGGGCAATAACAGGCCGATAGTAGAAAACAAACTTGTAATATGGGACATTATGGGTGTATAACGGCTCGCAGCATCCATATTGTTTTCACTTTTATCGATAAAACGCCTCGATATTTTGCCGATACAGGTGAATACACTATACGTATAAAAGTAGAGGTATCAGTGGCGAATACAATGCGATATTTTATAAGAAACTTAATGGTTTAATCATCTTGTTCTAGACTAGAAAGTGGTCCAGCTTCTAAACCGTTTGGTAGATGTAGTACTTTTATATTGTGTAATTTAAAAGCTATGACCTTTTTGTTCTATTGAGACAGATGCACTTTATTTAAGAAATGTTTTATTGTTTTTCTCAAACAGCGTGTTGTAAACTAGTCTCAAGTCTGTATGAACCGTGTAAGAATTGAATTACACTTATGAATGGAATAGTCAATAAATTTTACTACAGAAATGGGAGTAAAGAGCATATTTGGGAGTCTCCTAATACAGGCTTACTTGCTTAAAAGGAGGCTCCAGTCACTAGTTGCAGTGGGTTACTTGTTGTAATAATAAATCAATTTTTTGTTTTGATTACGATAAAATGCATTGTCAAAATAATATATTTAAAAACGCATGTCTCGTACCGTGGCCGAATTACAAGTATATTTGTCCACAAGATCCCTCGTTGTAACTCACTGAAAATGCAAACCAAGTTAACATTTCAGTTTCCTTTAACCGACTTCTAAAAAAAGGAGGAGGTTCTCAATTCGGATGTTTCTATTTTTTTTTTTTTTTTTTATGTTTGTTCGGGCATAACTCCGTCGCTTGCCAACCGATTTGGAAAATTCTTTTTTTGTTGGAAAGGGTATTCTTTCCAAATGGTCCCATATCCACCAAGTCGGGATCTGATGATGGAATCTTGGCGAAATAGAGAGAACTCTTCAAATTTTATATGAAAACGTGTTGCGATTTTGGTATTTTCTACAACAAGTGAAGCATTTGCGTTTGATAAGAACCATTCTACCATCAGATCTGATGATGAAGCCAAGAGTCACGGAACTCCATAATGAAACAATGTACCCTAGTCGTGTTTGGGCTTGTTGTAATTGTAACGGTATGCACTTTCCATGTATATCAAGCACATGTGAACCACTAAAAAGTGAAAAATAAAAACTTTTTTTGCAAAAAATAAAACCGACTTAAAAAAAAAACAAAAAAGTGAAAAATAACTTTAGCTTCTGAAGTCGGTGACAAAAAAACTAAATCAATCAAACAAAGGTCACCGACTTCAGAAGCTAAAGTTATTTTTAACTTTTTTGTTTTTTTTTGAAGTCGGTTTTATTTTTTGTAAGAAACTTAATGGTTTAATCATCTCGTTCTAGACTAGAAAGTGGTCCAGCTTCTAAACCGTTTGGTAGATGTAGTACTTTTATATTGTGTAATTTAAAAGCTATGACCTTTTTGTTCTATTGAGACAGATGCACTTTATTTTAGAAATGTTTTATTGTTTTTCTCAAACAGCGTGTTGTAAACTAGTCTCAAGTCTGTATGAACCGTGTAAGAATTGAATTACACTTATGAATGGAATAGTCAATAAATTTTACTACAGAAATGGGAGTAAAGCGCATATTTGGGAGTCTCCTAATACAGGCTTACTTGCTTAAAAGGAGGCTCCAGTCACTAGTTGCAGTGGGTTACTTGTTGTAATAATAAATCTATTTCTTGTTTTGATTACGATAAAATGCTTGTCAAAATAATATATTTTAAAACGCATGTCTCGTACCGTGGCCGAATTACAAGTATATTTGTCCACAAGATTCCTCGTTGTAACTCACTGAAAATGCAAGCCAAGTTAACATTTCCTTTAACACATAATATTGCAACTTCAAGAAACCTCCCGTACATCAACCGCGTCTATTTGCGAACACTTGCCTATCTCGACCTGCCTCGATATCCGCAGATTATCAACCAGTTACGTTACTAGGGATGTTACTAAGATAACCGGACCTATAAGCATATAACGATTAGATTTCCTTTGCCCATCACTTATGACTGCGTAAGGCTCAATTCACATCGTCCCGTTTTTTTTTTAACAAAATCTTTGTAAGCATGAACTTTACAGACGACCATCATTCTCCTGCCCAACTGATTTTGGATGGGAGCAGCACGTGACACGTCTTGTTCTTCTATATTTCTCTATCTGTTTAAAAAACCCGCATCAAAGTCCGTTGCGTAGTTTTAAAGATGCATACATAGGGAAAGACAGACGCGGCGGGAGACTTTGTTTTATAATATGTAGTTATCTAGTCCATCCTACGTTGCTTTGATCTTCCTAAACTTCAAAAACAAGTCGTCTTCCGGAGAATTCTAGCGCATTCTTGGGCATTCCCGCAGTTAGCAGCTCAATTTAGTTTGTACGTTACGACTTACGCAGTATTTATAAATTTTATTGTACGTTGTACAAAAATTCGCATCCATTTAATTCCGCGGCAATGTAAATTGAGCCTTATAACACTGTTTATTCGAAACCAATTTGCAACTTCCCCGTACAAATGTGGCGGTGAGAGAATGTTATTGGTCATTTCCTGATGCTACTAGTTCTGGAACCTGTATGTCTCTTTACATAGAGAGCAGGGATTAGTCGCAATTGGATCGTGCAATCATGTTGTTACTGCCAATCGGAAGTATCCGAGTGTTTAGCGCTGAATAGTTAATTAGAATTTCTATTTACTTGTTTGTAAGATGTTGCCTTGTTGTATTAGTTTATATAAATAATACTTATACAAGGAGTCCCTTTGCATACTGGTTAAATTCAAGGGTGTGCTATCAGACCACCAAACTGAACAACTTTCTCCATGGGACCACCATCGTAATCGCGAAAAAATAATCAACGGCCCCATACAAAATTCCAATACCTACTCGACCAAATGTATGAGACAGTTGATTATTATTTTATGATTACGATGGCGGTCCCATTGAGAATGTTGTTCAGTTTGCTAATCTGCAACACACTCTTGAATTTGGCCAAGATGCATAGCGATACAAGCCAATTCAGGATCGTCTGTCTTCTAGCGCCCTAGCCTTTTCCCAACTATGTCAGGGTCGGCTTCCAGTATCACCAGATGCAGCTACATACCAGTATTTTTCACGGAGCCACTGTCTATCTGATCTCCACAATCGACTAAGTACTGGGTACCTATAAGACAATCAAGGATACTACTGCAAAAGAGTTACAACGTTAAGACCCTTCTTACGGTCCAGTTCTGTTCTGGGCTGTCCCTGCAGCGATTGTACAACCGCAGACAGCAGCGGTTGACCAAATTACAAGTTTTTGACCTCGTGGTCCTTACTTAGTAAAAACTCCAAAAATGACCAACCTCTACCGCTGGTGGTTACCTATAGAAGCAGCAGGTCCATAGCTATCGCTTTAGCCCATGATCCTTTTTAGGGATCCGTACCCGAAGGGTAATCAACGGGACCCTATTACTAAGGCTCCGCTGTCCGTTCGTCTGACTGTCAGCGGGCTGTATCTGATCCGTAATAGGTAGAAAATTGAAATTTTCTACTCCGATGGTACAGAATCTTCATACGCGAGGCGGAGTCACACTTGGCCGGTTTTAGTAAAACAATTTGTTTTCAAGTAAATGCAAATTCAGCATATAAACATTAGTAGCTCCATAAACACGACAAACTTTATATTATTTTTTCTGATGGGAAATCATCAAAAGACTCATCCCGGCGGAGCGGGAGGGAGTGTCAGACTTTTACTGACTATAATCCATGATCCTTCCTCGCCCTTTATGTTCCGGGGCCACGGTATAATATCTCTTTCGAACAATCCCGCAGCCCCGGCAGGCTTTGGCAATTTCCTATTGCTGACATCTCTTTGAGGCGCGCGTGGAACACTCTACCTATGAGAAGAACCCCACACTACCCATCAACATAACCTTTAACTACCTACTTACAACAACTTAGTACCCGCAGCAGTTTCACCAATATATCGATCATGGCATGTAACAGCGACACATACAGACAAACGGGTCGAGTACTTTCTACGCATGCGTGGGCGAAACAACCGCTGAACATTAATTAATGCAACTGCACACAGCCGCGAATCGGGTGAAACCAGACCGTACAGTAGAGAAGGTACAGAAAACCCAGTATTGGCAAACATCATCTCATCTCGCCTTGTCTTATGTTCGGGGGCCGGCTTCCAGTCTAACTGGAATACTGGATTCAGTTGAATACCAGTATTTTAAATGGAGCGACTGCCTATCTGACCTCCACAACCCAGTTAGTACTGAGTAATACGATACCCCTTCGTCAGACTGGTTGTCAGACTTTTTGAGCCACTGACTATCTGTAACGACTGTCGAGGAACTACAAATGACAGCCGAGACCAACTGCTTGACGTGCTTTCCATGGTATATGGTATATGGGTGGTCACCCATCCACAGACCAAACTAGGCAAGCACGGCTTACCCTAAGGATCGACCCGAGCGGCTGCTATTATTTGCCCTCGAGCTCCTCCCAGTATTGGCAAACACGAGGAAGAAAATAATGATGATATTTTAGATTTAGAGGCGTGAGAAACGAGGTGTAAATTCCTCATTGTCCAAAGAATTCTCCGGCCAGACGGTGGTTGTATCTGGTGGGCTACTCAAAATTATGACGGATGAGTGATGAGTTTGATTCGGTACTGACAGTAGTGTCATAATTGAAAAAACAATGACACATTTAAGGAGGCTGTCGCTTGGCAGCCGGAACAAGGGCTTGATTTAGAAACCAATACTTCTGAATACGGCGCCTATCGTTAGGAGGTTCTCTCTCAAGAGCCCTAACCATCGGTAGCTCGATGCTGCTGGGCTACTACTATCTTTAATACATTTTAATGTTTTTTTTTTTTGTTTTCTTTTGGCACATTTACAAATATAAATAATAAGTCAATGAAACATAGTTACCGATTTCTGAAAAAAAGATTTTTAAATGTAAAAGTGTTTTGAAAGTGAAAACTTCTTTAGAGGCACGTTGAGCAATTTTTGGGTGAACAAAAAATCATGGAACTCACGTGACAGTCACCTAACGCTTCGTAGCACTCGTAGCCGATCCGCTACGGCGTAGCACCACTAGGCGTGCGCGGGGCACAACCCGTAGTGGATATAGATTAAGTACTTAGTTTTCACTTCTATCGGCGGTCCCCAAAGACTGCCCCGCATGTGTTTTTTTGGAAGTCGGTTTTTGGAAGTCGGTTTTTTTTTGTATCATTTCATCTGGTAAATTTGCCTTTAACCTTCTGCTCATATCCGTTAAATGGCAATACAGAATCGTAAAGTGATACAAATAAATATGAAAAGCCGTGAGAAAGCACTGAGTCACCTGTTCGTACGCAACCACGATGACTATGCGTTTGATACTTTATCGCGTCTACATTCAACATTAAGTTTATCATGGCAGGTCACCTGTTAATCAGACCCGGCTAGTTACGGTTATGATGGCTGATGAATTAAATTATTATTATCACTTCGCTGGACGTAATTTTGCAGCAATAGAAGTTTTATTCTTACATTTATAACAAAAAAATAAGCCTGTAATTTCTAAAGAGTTAGGCAAAGGTTTCGATTCGGCAAAATGTGGGTGTTGGTACTTTAATATAATATAAGGTGTTAAAAAATTAACTGCAACTGAAACTTGAGGAGTTGTTTGGAATCACAAATAAAAAATAATCACGGTAAAATTTTATACATATAAGTAACGATCCGTTTCAAAGATATGCAATATTTTCACTGCGCACAAAATTATTGACTTAACTTGACTGTACTGTGACTGCACCGTGCAGGGCGCCGTGCACGGGGTCGTTCACCCCTGCGACAGCGCAAACGTAGACAGCTGATTCTAACTTTCCCATCACATTTTGCAGACTGGCAATGTTTTTTTTTATGTAAAAACAAAAATGCTTGAAAAAAGCTTTTTTTGTTGGAATATTTGTTTTTTGAAACCGAGTACGTACACGAAATTCTTGCAGTTAATTTTTTAATAGGTTATAGGGTGTAGGTTATAATTTCTTATAACCTACACCCACATTTTGTCAGTTATGTTGACGTTCTACGAAATTTGGAGTGAGTCTATTTCCATCAACTGGACTCGAATGTAAGAGTCCAATTTCTCAGTAACTTCAATAAGAAATTCGTGATGAAAACAAAATCATTTTTACCAAGTTGTGAATCGAATTTCTTCTCGGTCAAAAACCGTTCACACAGTTCGTGTTTTTTTTCTGGTTTGTAGAGTTTTGCGCCAATATTAACGAATAATTATGTGTAGGTGAAGAACTGAAGATATCTAACCTGAAAGCTATTAAAAGTTACTTGGTGAGTAAGAAGTGTAAATGACTAATGAGTCAATCAATTATACTTGCAAGAATCCTTGCCAGCGTGGCGCCATTTAGAATTAAGATGAAAAAATATTCTAACTAAAGACATTTGACATCATCACAACATGCAGGCAAGCATCCCAATTAGAAACTTAACATACTAGTCGACTAATTACTTAATTACCTTTAATTAGCTCCGTACGAGTCTAGACTTTGTTTAGAACTTTATTTGTTGAAGGAGCGAAAGTGAAGACTTGTAGACATCTGCCAGCCACCATAACAAATAACAGAAGATCTAACACTTTCATGCTGATGTAACTTAGACTAGGTATTAGCATGGCCATCACTCATTGCATACCGAGTTTCCTCCGTGCCTCGGAAAGCACGTTCAGAGCCGGGTCCAGCCGACTGTCGAACGTGCAATTTTTTATGGAAACACTCACGCTTCCGAGCCGCTACCGAGCAACGTCCACCAAATTGCACGGTCGACACTTGGCTCGGACCCGGGACAGTCTAGCGTGAGACATCCTTAAGCCATTGGTCCAGACTGTCGTTTGTAGATCTTTGACAGTTGTTACCAGTAGTCAGTTGGCTGGAAGTCTGACAAACAGTCCTATCAAGGGGTATTGTATTACCCAGTATGAACTGGGTTGTGAAAGTCAGATAGGCAGTCGCTCCATGATAGAGATGTATGTGACAGATGGCATGGAAAACATTAATTACCACCACATGAGACCATAGCGTGTTAGTATAGATACTACACATCTGAACACAGGTGAAACAACTGTTTCATATCTTCGAAGTTTTGGATCTAGTAACTTCGTCATCATCAGCATTTAGAAGTCTCAAATGGACACTAGACTTTACAAACGCACACAATCGAACTTACATAAATCTTCAGTCACTCTCGTCCAGCTACTGTCAGCCCTACAGCGAAGGTCGACGCTCAACCAAGCCTAATTAAATAATTAGGCTTATAATCACGTGATTAGGAGGTTGACAACTGTCCTCCCACAAAAATAAAACACATCCCTCTTGATATGATTTAGTAACCCTCCCATAGCCAATAGATATCATCTCATTACACAAATCTAAGCAGGTCCAACCTTTTCTCCCCGATTTGATTTAGGATTGCGTGTGCGCATCGCCTCTAGACACCGTCTCGTTAAGAATGTTTTGTTGCTTCTGACTCACTGGAATCAGTTACCACGCCTCGGGTGTGACGTCATCAGATAGATGAATGGGTTTGTTGCAGTTGGAGGTGAGGTTTCCTTGTTTCTGATTGTTAGGGGGTGAATAGATGTTGGGGACGAGTCGTATTAAATAAATAATAGGTAGCCGTCAATTGCCAAATTCGGCAGTCAATCATCAGTCCAACAATCTCAAATATTTCTTAAATCTTTGTCTGTTTGTTTGTTCAGGCTAATCTCCGAAACGGCTGAACCGGTTTTGACAGGACTTTTACTGGCAGATAGTTGATGTTATAAGGAGTAACCTGGGCACTTTTATTTTAGAAAAATAAGATTGATACCCATGGAATTGTCAACAAAATCAGATTCCAGCAGGGAAGTATGTAATATGTATTTTACATAGTAATTTCACGCAGACGAAATTCACGGGCAACAGCTAGACATATTATTATACATATTGTATTTAAAAATACTATTTTTAAATGTTAAACTGCACACAATCTACACTGCAACGCTATTATTAACTAAAACTAACTTTCTGTTTAGAGATTTCCAGACATTTTGCGTTTTGATTGAATTATTTCTTTTTCCCACAAAGGAACTAAATTAAGTCTTTTCAGACACCACTCAATACCGATATTTTATGATCGTAATAACATTTATTTGTATGAACATGAAAGTACTCTTTTAATAGGTTCTAAACGTAGAAAGCTCGTCCATACAAGACACGACAAAAACATCAATATTTATACTGATTGGATCATCATTTCTCCTAAAGAACTCAAAGAAACGATCCCGTCTTATTTCCTTGAATAACGGATCAAGTTTTCAATTCAACAAAAACCGATATTCTCTGTACGTAATAATATTAAAGAAGTTTTATGACTACCCTCCAATGCAGCTTCATTTACTTTTAAATTGATGGCTAATAAAATAATAATGACTTCTGCAGTCTTGCTTTCATCACGATATCTATGGGTTAATTTTACATTTTCCATAATCTATACCTATACTAATATTATATAAAAAGGAAAGATTTGTGTATTTGTATGTAACGAATAAACTTAAAAACCCCTGGACCGATTTGAAAAATTCTTTCAGCAATGGATAGCTACATTATCAGCGAGTAACATAGGCTGTTTTATCCCCGTACTCCCACGGGAACGAGAAATACGCGGGTGAAACCGTGTGATGTCCGCCAGTAATATTATAAATTCGAAAGTAATTCTGTCTGTCTGTCTGTCCCTTTGTTACGTTTTTACTCCTTAACGGCCGAACGGATTTTGATAAAATTAAGGACCCGGGTAGATCATGACTTTTTGGCATGAATCCTTGCTACACTGAGAGAAATTTACGTAGCCGCATTACGTAATTTATGTAGTAAAACGATACAGAATGACGATTGTAGCCGGAACCATGTCGCGTACGTAGCTATGCATAAGTAGCCGGCACCATGAACTTTTTCATGGAGCGGCATACGTAATTTACTCCTGGATCGATTTGCTACTTAAATAAGTAGCGTGCAATCCTCACCTGTCCTACTAAATATCTTCATTGTATACGTAATGCACTGGTTCAGACTACTAACAGTATTGACTCTCCCACTTATGTAATGGTGTAGAATACGTACTGTACCGGCTCAGACTACGAACAGCATGGTGTGTCCTACTTATGTAATGGTGTAGATTTCGTACTGTACTGGCTCAGACTATGTACAGCATGGTGTGTTCTACCTTATGTAATGGTGTAGAGTACGTACAGTACTGACTTAGGCTACGTACAGCACGGTGTGTCCTACTTATGCAATGGAGTAGAATACGTACTGTACTGGGTCAGACTACGTACAGCATGGTTTGCCCTGCTAATGTAATGTTGTAGAATACGTACTGTACCGGCTCGGACTACGTACAGCATGGTTTGTCTTACTTATGTTATGATGTAGAATACGTACTGTACTGACTCAGGCTACCTACAGCACGGTGTGTCCTACTTGCGAAATTGGGTAGAATACGTACTATACTGACTCAGGCTACGTACAGCACGGTGTGTCCTACTTATGTAATGGGCTAGAATACGTACTGTACTGACTTAGGCTACGATACAGCACGGTGTGTCCTACTTATGCAATGGGGTAAAATACGTACTGCACTGGCTCAGACTACGTATAGCATGGTTTGTCCTATTTATGTAATGGTGTAGAATACGTACCGTACTGACTCAGGCTACGTACAGCACGGTGTGTCCTACTTATGCAATGGGGTAGAATACGTACTGCACTGGCTCAGACTACGTATAGCATGGTTTGTCCTATTTATGCAGTGGTGTAGAATACGTACTGTACTGACTCAGGCTACGTACAGCACGGTGTGTCCTACTTATGCAATGGGGTAGAATACGTACTGCACTGGCTCAGACTACGTATAGCATGGTTTTTCCTATTTATGTAATGGTGTAGAATACGTACTGTACTGACTCAGGCTACATACAGCACGGTGTGTCCTACTTATGCAATGGGGTAGAATACGTACTGCACTGGCTCAGACTACGTATAGCATGGTTTGTCCTATTTATGCAATGGTGTAGAATACGTACTGTACTGACTCAGGCTACGTACAGCACGGTGTGTCCTACTTATGCAATGGGGTAGAATACGTACTGCACTGGCTCAGACTACGTATAGCATGGTTTTTCCTATTTATGTAATGGTGTAGAATACGTACTGTAGGGTCGGGTTGCCAACAGTGACTCGGATTTTTTCGGACGCTCAAATTGTGAAGAAAAAGTCGTATTAGCGGGCTGAAATTCACACTCAATGTGCTTTGGTTATTAAACTTTTTCCCTGCATTATCAGTTTTTCAATCAAGACAATAATAAAGTAGTCAGACAATGTTTTTTAAAAAATGAAAAATGAGTCACTGTGTACGGGTACTGGGGTATTGTGACTCACCCCTATAGTACACAGAGGCTCAAACAGTATACAGTGGCTCAAGTATATAATATTCAACTAAAACTATAATTTACATTCAGTTTCATGTATTTGTTTGAGTAGAAATATACTCTAAGCCTAATATCTATTAATATCAGACACATAAAAGTTATAAAATCAAATCACTAAGGATATTTGAGATCAACCTATTTTCTGACTTTGTTTCTTTGTCGTTTGAGATCTAAAAATTAAAAAAGAGTTTCATTTTTATTCTTATTTCAAGCAAATAACATAACAGTTATCAAGATAAATTAAAAGGAAAACAAATCCAGAAAAATAACAAAAAAAAAGTAGGTTTCTACACTTAGGATAGGTAGGTACACTCGACTACTCGAGTGCAAAAGTGTTTCATGCAAAAAGGTTTATTCTTTTTAAAAAAAATACAATTTTGTTTTTTATGCTTTTTTATTAATTGGTTGGCATTGAACAGTCTTTCAAATCAAAATAACATTATAAAATAGAAATAATAATAATATTCCACGTTTTACATCCTCTTCGGGGCAGTTTCCGATTTTTCTCGCTACGTTGCTCTTGCGACGCGGCATTCTAAAAAAAAAGCTAATTTTTAGTCTAGGTATAATATACTAGCTTCTGCCCACGACTTCGTCTCCGTGGATCTAGGCCTAGTAGGAAGCCATGTCGGATAAACGATACATATGTAAAATAATAAATAAATAAATATTAAGGGACAATCTTACATAAATCGAACTAGTCCCAAACTAAGCAAAGCTTGTACTATGGGTAGGTACTAGGTATACTAGACGACGATATACATAATAGATACAAATACATATATACGAGTATATAGCATCCATGACGTAGGAACAAGTATGTAGTTCATCACACAAATATTTGTCCATGCCGGGATTCGAACCCGGGACCGTCAGCTCAGTAGGCAGGTCACTACAAATTGAGCCAACCGCGTCAATAGGTATGTCTTTGTTTGTTTTTCTCTAGTTTGTCTTATATTGGTCTAGTTATTTTATTTTAACTAGTATGAAAAAATATGGGAATTTGGAAATAATTTATAATACTTAGCACATTTTTTCGGTGTAACTGACATTTCATCATTTTAGTAATTAGGTATACGTTGAGACATCATTCATTATTTATTTACAACCTTTCATTAACAACGTGCTTATTAACATTATTTAGCTTGTAAGTGGGTTCAAAGAAGTTTTAATACCTATAGTAGCTCACTTCAGTAGTTTTCAAGTTTTAAAATAGGTACATCAATATTTTTTTTTAATAAATACCACTTTACTTTTTAAGTGTACTGAGGTACACGGTGGCTCAGGAAGTACATAGTGACTCACGAGTCACTGTGTACTTCTTAAATTTGAGCCACTGACCACGCCGCGGCCATTTTGAATTCACCGGCGTATAACTTTCACGTGGCTTACCGAAGGACATGCGAATCTATGTCATTGCCTAGCATAATAACGTCACTTTGCATCAAAACAACAACACTTGTCTAAATCCTAACATTTCAATACATAAAAACATGTGTAACTTACCTTAAAATGTAATTTTTCACCCACCGAACCACAAAACCACTTCCTACACATGCGTCCTGCGCGGGAGCGGGCGGGTAACTGGTTTGTACGTGTTTGGGTGTCGAACGCTCTCGGCGAATGAAGGAGACAGATAGTTATTGCTGTTCTATCTAGGAAATATAGCCGCGAGTCAGAGTACCCGACCGAGTCACCGTTGGCAACCCGACCCTACTGACTCAGGCTACGTACAGCACGGTGTGTCCTACTAATGCAATGGGGTAGAATACGTACTGTACTGACTCAGGCTACATACAGCACGGTGTGTCCTACTTATGCAATGGGGTAGAATACGTACTGTATTGGCTCAGACTACGTACAGCATGGTTTTTCCTACTTATATAATGGTGTAGAATACGTACTGTTCTGACTCAGGCTACGTACAGCACGGTGTGTCCTACTTATGCAATGGGGTAGAATACGTACTGCACTGGCTCAGACTACGTATAGCATGGTGTGTCCTACTAATGCAATGGGGTAGAATACGTACTGCACTGGCTCAGACTACGTATAGCATGGTGTGTCCTACTAATGCAATGGGGTAGAATACGTACTGCACTGGCTCAGACTACGCATAGCATGGTGTGTCCTACTAATGCAATGGGGTAGAATACGTACTGCACTGGCTCAGACTACGTATAGCATGGTGTGTCCTACTAATGCAATGGGGTAGAATACGTACTGCACTGGCTCAGGCTACGTACAGCATGGTGTGTCCTACTAATGCAATGGGGTAGAATACGTACTGCACTGGCTCAGACTACGCATAGCATGGTGTGTCCTACTAATGCAATGGGGTAGAATACGTACTGCACTGGCTCAGACTACGTATAGCATGGTGTGTCCTACTAATGCAATGGGGTAGAATACGTACTGTACTGACTCAGGCTACGTACAGCACGGTGTGTCCTACTTATATGATGGGGTAAAATACGTACTGTACTGGCTCAGGCTACGTACAGCATGGTGTGTCCTACTAATGCAATGGGGTAGAATACGTACTGTACTGACTCAGGCTACATACAGCACGGTGCGACCTACTTATGCAATGGGGTAGAATACGTACTGTACTGGCTCAGACTACGTACAGCATGGTGTGTCCTACTAATGCAATGGGGTAGAATACGTACTGTACTGACTCAGACTACGTACAGCACGGTGTGCCCTACTTATGTGATGGGGTAGAATACGTACTGTACTGGCTCAGGCTACGTACAGCATGGTGTGTCCTACTTATGTAATGGTGTAGAATACGTACTGTACTGACTCAGGCTACGTACAACACGGTGTGTCCTACTTACGTTCAGGTGTAGTACAAGTACTAGGTATACTGGCCCAGATTACTCACAGCATGGTTTCTTCTATTTATGTACAGGTGTATAATACGCACTGTACCGGCTCAGAACTATAGGTACTACAGATTGCATGGATACGAGCCAGTATAGTACGTACGTATACAACACCTAAACATAAGTGGAAACACAATGTTGCATGGATACGAGCCAGTATAGTACGTACCTATATAACGCCTAAAAATAAGTGGAAACACAATGTTGTATGGATGGATACGAGCCAGTATAGTACATAAACAACACCTAAGCATAAGTAAAAAACATCATGTTGTAAGGATACGAGCCAGTCTAGTACCTATGCAACGCCGAAACATAAGTGGAAAACAGAATGTTGTACAGATACGAGCCAGTATACTACATAAACAATACATTTTAAGCATAATACAGCACCTAAACATAAAGTATAATACACCATGGTATTGAGTCCGAGGCAGTATAGTATAACATTAGTAGGTACATAAATATCTACAAGTAAAAGTAATGAAATTCTTCAGTGAAATCGAACATAATATATTTATTTTACTTACATACTTAAGTACTATTAGAATGTCAAATTGTTAGAAGCTTTCAGACTGATACAAATAAACAGTGCGAGTCAGAATGGCGAGTGGACCATACCGAATCGAATATTAATTGGTAAAAAAAGTGAACCAAAGTTGTAATATTATACTAAAAAAAAATCTGCTTCAAAAACTGCATTGCTTACAAAATTTCACCTTCTTCATAAAAAGTTTTATCAATATCAAAGAAGGTACACCCGCAATATTGACTACAGAAAAAATATCAATATTAATGGATTGATAATTAAATATTATTACTATGTAAATAGGATTTTTTTTTTACTTAATGTTGGAAATACCGGTGGAAAGTCCGGGTTGTGCTTTGAAATTCTGATTAAAGCGGCTCTTTCTACCGGTGTTTCTAACACTTTTAAACTTCAAAATTTTATATCAGAAGGTACGGCTCCATGCCTTGATTTGAAAAATGTCAAGGAACTTATTCTCCAAATCGGAGATAATAACAAAATCAGAATATATACATTACTTAGATTTATTGCTACAACCACCAACTAACTTGGAAAGTTTTTTTAAGAATAACAGTTGCTCTGTGGCGGTACCACCTTGCTAAAGTAAATATAGGATGTACTATGTGTAGGTATACTGGAATAACTGTAGTAGAATTTTATTTTGGTCTGTATTTGAGGCAAATTATAGTAGATTATTAGTGACAACTGAAATTCGGTGTTTACTCACACATTCAAACTAAAATGTCAATGTTATTTTCGCTATTAATCCACAGTTTTCTCTAGCCGAATATAATTTGCCTCAAATACAGACCAAAATAAAAGCCTACTACAGTTATTTCAGTATACAAACATACTATCTTCGCCCCTAGATGGTAAAATCAAAAACTTGTATGAAAATCGTACCACCTTTAACTGACTGGAAAAGTTAGTCTAACGTCCAACGCACAGTAATGTAGCGTTTCATGTTCGGCAATACAGTTATTGTGGCAGGTACAGGAGAAATAAGGTTATCGTAAGCATATAACAAATGATTGCTCGTTTTTGTTACCTCGTAAGCAAAAAAGTGATCGTTAAAATCGATACATTCCAATGATATACAGTGGAATATAATTTTGCTGCATTTTGTTACATATATGTTCTTCACTTCCGCAAAGACTGGTAAACATGTCGATTCCAAAACATCTAATACTAGAATTGATGACACTTCAAATTTTATACTATTAAGCATCACCCATGACGTTGCATAACTATAATCATCATAAACCCCTTGAGTCTCAAAATCTAAACCAATATCGAGTATTTCAGACATTGCTACCTTTTTTAGTTTACCAGACTTTAATGGAACTAACGGTTGTTTTTTTAAAAACATGTCATTCAATATTAATTGATGTTTTATTGCTATAGTTTTACAAATATTTATTCTACTTTGCGTTGCTCTAGCTATGAATTTAGATACACGATGTTTCGCTTCAAATCTCATAGTCCAGATTTGAGTTAAGGGACCAAATTTCCTTAGCATTTGTGGATAGTGTGTTAAAAAGTGGAATTTTGGTTTCAGTTGCATCCTACTCAGTTCACAATAAAGCTCATTTATATCTGCTACTAAGAATTTTACTTGCTCTATAGTACTTTCATGGATTCGACGACTCAAAAGTTTGTCTAAAAGCCGACGTAATTTTATATACAACAGCCAAATTTCGTTTTCATCTGGCACATTGTATCCAACGATAAGACCAAAATAACGAACTAGACAAAGCATTTCAGCAGCTGAAAATTTTAAATTTATGGATGCCCCCTCTGCTGTTACTGCATTAGAAGGCTTTGAAGTTGAATCGGGTCCATAATTAAAATACCGTATTCTGGAAGCTAAATTTTCCAAAGAGATAAGTTTCTGCGTTCTAACTAGATTCGTTATAATAAACTTCATTACGTATCGACAAGAGCCCTCGAGATAATCATGTAAAACATCAACTGCAACATTTTGGAACATATCAAATCCATCTAAGGCAAGCCATGCACACTGTTCTTTAATGCCTGTCTCTGAAATGTTGTTCTGCTGTAAATCGTTCGAATAGTTACGTTCATTTCTTAATAACGTGTCGTCTTCATACAACATTGATCGAATTTGACTTTTACTTGCATTACACATTCTGCATGGTCGATTAGCACTAAAACTCTCAACGAACCCAAGTATACCATTAAGTCCCAAATTGTCACCAGTAACGGCTGCTACATAAAACTTTATAACTCCTGTGTATACGTCATTTTTAACAGTTATACCATTGTGCTTTAAATCATTGAGCACGTCAAAAACTTTTTGAAACATTAAGTTATTTCCAAATTGGGCCCTATCTGACGAGTGAAAAAGAGCCAACATGAAAATGTTTTGCAAGAGGGAAACGTAATTAGAAGGTAGACATGGTATAGATACGTAAACCGCTCCTAATTTGTGTACCCCAGCATGACTCCCTAGGGGGTTTCCGATCTCAAAATCGTCAAAATATACTATCAACGGTAAAACCAAACCTACAGAATTTTCGATCATTTTTTTCCATACACTACCCTGAACAATATTTTCAATACCAAAGGCCGGTTCTTGTAAACTGCCCAAGTATTCTAAAGTATCCTTCAAAACATTACCGATTGAAAAAAATTGTTCCAAATTATTTTTTAGTGGCATTAGTTGCTCTGTACAATAAATCGGCGTCAATGCTAATCCTTGTGGAGTTTTTTTAGTATCCAATCGTCGACCAATTTTTACTTCTTGAGGCTCGTTATAAGTTCCTAAGAGTTTAAAATGCCTTAAGCGTTTGTGTTCAGTATTAAAATTGGCAAAAGTGTTGCAAAATGTATTAAGTGTTGTTGAAAGAGCAACCGAAACATTATCGGTAATTTCATTAGATGGCACCAAATCATTGAACTGTTTTGACAAAATATTTTCAGATTTTTTAAAGAATATCTGAAGGTTTTGCATAACTTCTTGCACAGTTTTACGTGGTATTATTGGACTAGCATATAAAGAAGATATTAGATGCCCAGCATGATGACTTAAACAATTGTCATTTTCTTGCGTTACTAACCTGGTTTGCACCGATTTACTTGGTTGTGTTGTTTCTGAACTTGTTGATGGTAAATCTGAGTTAACAATAGGCATATCTATGGCATTACGATCTTGATGCAAATTTAGTTCCAAAGATGGGTGATCTCTAACTAAGTGTTTTTTAAAAGAGAACGCAGAGTTATAATGACGATAACACTCTTGTTCACCACACCGAAGATTAGAATTTTCTACAGTTGCCTTACAAAAAGTTCTAATATGAGTAACTAACAATGATGGAGTCGACGCTACTGCTTTTTTGCAATAATAACAAGTAAACATTCTATTTTTCAGAATTGGTAAATAGTCCCAGATCAGCCAACAGAGTGTTTACTGCCTGTGTGTTTTTGTCGAACTTAGTTTTAATATCAAAGAAACCCAACTGGATGAACAACCAAACCTCTGCACATTCCTCAGGGTAAGAGGCCCCAGTTGCATGAAATATTTTGCACGCACAGTCCACTGCCGTTATTAACTTGTTAAAATGGTACACCGTATCGTTGATTACTACGTAGGCAGCTAGAACTTCCGCCACCGATCGTCCGACAAAAATAACAAATGGCTGTAACGTGCGGCCTTGCTTGGAAATTTGCTCCCGTTTTGATATAATTTCACTTGTTACCGCTGCTTCAGAACCCACTTGCTTGATGTAGGCATCGCAGATTTCTGCACGGGAAAATTTAAGCATCTGTTTGCACTTCCTTTTTTTCGCAGGCGAAATATTGATTATGTAAGCTAGTAGCAGAAGACTTACATTCTTGACAGAATCTGCGTCACTTTCTGAAAAAAATAAATAAATATAATCCGGCTGACTTTATAATTACGATGTCTTCTACACCAATGTTAACACTAGGGAATCTAGGGATGCGTCAGATATGGGATTTTGGAACCATTCCATTACATTATAATATATGTTTCAATTAGGTACATTTGTTAGACTGACTACCGTCAATGTACCTCCAACTCGCACATTTCAACCTTTTGTAAAATATAAAATCACTGACCTCATTTAAGAAAAATTGCAAGCTACAAAGTTGTGAGCAATCAAATTGCATACAGTTCAGCAAAAACATTATTAGATCTAAGCAAATCTTCCTACCAAAAAGTTTACTTTACTAGTTTTCGTATATATGCTTTGTGTTTTGAAAACTTGCTTTGATCTAATTGATGTTTTTGCTGAACTGAACTGTGTGCAATTTGATTGCACACAACATTGTCGCTTGCGATTTTTCATTGTCAAGTTCAGTGATTTTATATAATTTCAAAAGGTCAATATGTGCGAGCGAGAAGGCCATTGACGGTACTTCTGCCCCTAAACCTATGAGACTGATGTTTTCAAGGAACCGCGTGGCTCATTGATTTAGCGTTAATAATACTACTCGTAAATAATGCACCACATTAAAAGTTTAGGAATTTCTACTATTTACTTAACTAGAAATCAACCCACACAAGAGATTTTAATTCCAAAAAAAACTAGACTCAAATGAAATCTTAGTGACACGAACTTACTAGATACTTACCCTGGATAAGGCCAATGAAATGTAATATAGTAGCAGAGTAGTGTTTGTCTCTACTTTGTCGAGCTCTTTGTTTGGCGTAGTCAATTATTTCTTCTTTCTTCAGATCAAGCATAGAGAATAGACGATTCTCTTTCCCAGGGTACATAGATTTAAAATCTTCTTGAAGCTGAAAAAAATATTACATTGTTAACGAAAGTACCTCCTCGCCTAATAGCTAATATATACCTTAGCTATGTAAATAATGTATGTAGGTACATGTTGACAATAAATACCTAAATTAATCTAAGAACAGTGGGCCTAAAATAGCCGCTTTAGAAGAATCATAATTTGAATCATCTTAAAAAATTTAAATTGGTAAAATGGACCTTATCTTCATAAACATAAAGTCCATTTTAAGAATTTTAAATTTTAACGTGATTCAAATTATGATTCTGCTAAAGTGGCCTTTTTAGACCCCCTGAAGGTTAAAAATTTGCAGCGTCATCTACCTTATTTTACTTTGTTAAAATCAATGAGCCAAAGCAGATTAATTTCATACAAATATCCACACAAACTTTTACATTTTACAAGTTAGTTTTTATAAGATATTGTAGGATAGATAACCTACCAGGGTATATCCTAGGGGTTGTTTTAAAGCCGGAAAATTGTTGAAGTATTCTGCTATTTCTTGGCCACTATTATTAATAATTTTTAGTCGATAGTTTCTTGTTTCAGCCCACTTTTCTTCCACAGTCTTCCAGGGGTCTACATTATTTTTCAACCACGTCAGATTTTCATCATTGATTTCCTCTGTGAATGATTAGCTCATGTTTACTCAATTTTCTGTCCATTTATTATACCGGTAACCGGTACCGGTTAAAGAATATTGACCAAAAAATATTATAACCTACCATAATTATTAGTGTCCTCAGTAATGGTTGGTAAAATATCTGAAGACCGTGAAGAAGTCCTGCTGGTTCCAGGAAGATCTCCGCTTTCACGCAATTTTCGCCGTCTGGTTATGTATGTTTCGTATAATTTTCCACTTGCATTTTTCTTGGCAGTTTCACCTTTGCCCGACACGTAGGCTGAATAATAAACAACTACACTTTCTTTTGGAAATAAGGCAACAATTTCCAAAGCCAATTTGTAAAACTCTTCAGTTGTGATTTTCTTTGTCATAGATTTGTCAATAGTCTGGGTAATCACCAGTTGACTTAATTTTCTTCTTGCACCTTCTTTCAGTAATCCTCCAGAATTTTGACCTTCTTTCAATATAGCTCTTCCATCCACGCTGGCCTAAAAGCAACATCAGTACAGTAAAGTATGAGTAAAAATTACCACCATTATTTTTTAATTTTATTTAAGTAGGTATTTACTTTTTAATTTAAGCTTCTACCCTAAAACACAACGCCATCTAACCCCAAACTAAGTAAAGCTTGTACTATAGGAACCAGGTAACTGATAGAATTTTTTTTTGTAAGTAAATACATTAATGTAAGTACTGATAATAATAGTAACACCCAGACAGACACAGAACAAACATCGGGACTCTCATCAATAATAACCATCGTAGTTGTATACCTACATTATTGGCAAATAAATGATTTCTATTTCTATCTATGTTCATCACACAAATGTTTGTTCTCAGTGGGGATAGAACTCACAACCTACAGCGACAGCGCGGAAGGCAGAGCTTCTACCATCTGATCTGTGAGGGCTGTCGTAAGTTTTTTTGTAATAATACTTACAAAATGAACTTACAACAGCAGACATTACAAATGTTTCGTTGTAATATATAAGCATTATAGCTGCCAGCCGCGGTAATCAACGGCCTACATAGGAAAACTAACTACGTCACTTATCTAACACACAACTACTTACTTCTATATTACTGTATCTAATAATCTACTAAAGACTACAAGTGAAAACAAATTACGTGAAGTATCTTGGCCACCTGAAACAAGAAGTAGCAATAATTATTATTAGTTAAGGTTGGTCGATTTCCATACAAACTAAATTTTACCAATTATAGACTCACACTTGGCTGGTTTTTACTTTCATCTTTATTTACTTTTAGGTAAACATTCCTGATGGGAAATAGAGGCGATTAAGCACAACTAAATTTTACAACAACACAACTTATTTTTTTTAGTACCTGCAATTTTTCTTGCTGACTGTACTAATTTCAAAAATTCAAAAGGCAGTTCGGTTTTTCTTCAATATTCATCAAATGTTTCTTATAAACAAATCCTTTTAGCTACAAAATAAAGGGTATCTTACCTAACCTTTACGCCTCATTATTTTGCCACAACCAGTATATTGTGGAACCCTTGAACCCTTGGCATGGAGCTGGCACCTAGACTCACTTAGCTTTCAAAGTGATCCTAGTGATTTTAATGTCAAAGCCATACTAAACTTCACTAAAGTAAGGTGTATGGATTGCAGTACAGTTACACTCTAACAAAGTGAGTATAACCTACTTACTTAATGTAAGTATATTATTAATAGTTACAAACTTACATTAGATCTGATGGCAGTACCAGTTACTGAGGCTGATCCAAATGTATCCTCAGATGATTTGGATTCAGCTTCGGACACAACATCTGTATTATTGTCATCTGATAGGATTGGAAAGTATTCATTGGGGTCTTCAACAATCTGAAATATACAAAATGAGAGTGCAAATATAGGTTCAAGGTCTTCTTTTTTTGTGCCCATGTTTCACCAGTGCTCCGAGATGGGCTGAATTGAAACATTGGAAAATGGAACTTCTCAATGTTAAGTATCTAAACTAGCCATTCTTGTGCTGAATTGGATCAGCTCATTAGTTCCAAATTCTAATTTTATAAAAAAATATCATCATTAGCCAACTACTTCCATAGAAGTTATGTAAAATATATATGTAAAATATCTAGGTACTAACTTTATAAGGTCATACCTCAGTATTTCAATCTAATAGATCCCTAAGCAAACAGTTTAAAAGTAGGTACTTACTGCAAAAGTGAGTTTTTGTGCGGACTGCCGTTCAATATGATTTCTAATTTTAACCCGATCTCCTATTTTGGGGATCAGTTCTTTGAGTTCTTCAGGGCTCATAAGGGCTAATACATTAGCATCAATGTTGTTTTCTAAAAGTAGATAGGTACTTAATTAGGCTATTGATTTTCATTTGTATTAGATGTGTGTGGTGAATCATGAATATAAGCCGAACTAAGACTACATTTATCTGCACCGAGACTGATTTAAATGCAACCGTGGTGACTATTTCACTGAAAGGTTCAAAGTAGGTGCAAGCACACAACTAATTACAGTTTAAATATCTAGGACCATCCAGTAAAACCATCAGCTTTCATAACAGACAACAGTCTGGAGTTCATTGCAACACAAAGTGACCCATGCAAGTGAAGAGGAATAATTATTTAAAATAAAGAACAGGTACAAACAACCAGCTTTCCTGTACAGATTGCAATTGGAAATGGGTGATGAAGACTTATGAACAGTAAGCTTCTCGGTACATAACTGCCTTACAGAAATGAAAATATGTACTACCTAACTAACTGCTTTGCTGGACTCAAGGCATCAGTCCAGAATAATTAATATTATTTACCTACGACGTGAAATCTAGAAACAAAATAGCAAGAAGCAAACATTTCACTGCCTATACTTACCGCGAAAGACTTGCTCGTAGTTCTCCAATTTCATATCTGTTAGAAATTGAAGATTATTCTTGTTTAATGAGCAGTCGCCGTCGGCACCTATATCACTTAGACTTAGACCTTCGGCATCTGTGAGCGCAAGCGCAGTAGACACAGACACACGGCTCGCTTCTGCCATTATTTTGTACGTACTTTGGTCAGTGGGTCGTCTTAGGGGCGGTTTAAGTTCTAACGGCTAGCACCACAGATATACTAGCACAAAACTATACTCAAAAACAAACAAAACTGCAAGTCAAGTTCTGTCGGGAGCCAGCAATGTAAAACATCAACAATGCACGGCACGAGAATGCGCGACATTGGAATGTACGTCATTGGAATTCAAAACACGTACGCGGTTATGTCGCGGATTCTCGGCCTGGACCAAGATCGCCCGGCTTGATATTGTACACCATGACAATGCACACACCAGCAACGCACGACACAGGATTGCACAACACGCAATGTCTTCAATTATTTGGGTGTACCTTGCTTGTCCGACCCAAGAGTGTACAGCATGATAATTGGCGACATCGCGTGATTGGCCGATTGGTTGACCAATCAGGTGACTGGAAATTTTGAACTAGATAGTGCTGTTCCGAAAGACGATTGATAGATTGATTGCGTGATTGAAAACGCTTAAAATATCTTGATAGTGATATTTCATTGTTATTATTTTATTTTATAGGTTTTAGGGGTTTTTAGTAGCATAGTATTATTATTAAATAAAATACACATTGCTGTTATACGATACCAGAGAGAAGTGTTTTTTATTTCTTAATATCTCCTACCACAGACAAAGGCATAGAGGTAAACAGTCTAGTCATAGAACAAACAATGTAGCAGCATTACAAATATTATACATATTTATTTTGATATATTGTATTTAACAGTAGTTAATTATTTTATATTTGTTTACAAACTTTTTTTTTTCGTATTAGGTTTACAAGTGTAGCTTTAGCAGGTTGGAGTGGAGCTGTTTCAACAAAACCTTGCTTGGCTTGGATGAAAAACTTTACAGGAAATAAAATGTTGTTCTAGTTGCAAACCATGAGATGATGTAAAAAAACCCCGCGTAATACTGAAAAAAAAAATCTGATCCCGCGAAATTCAAATTTATAGTTACACTTTTTCGCCTTTTGCGCAGGGGGGCGATTCTCGAGCAGTAGATATAATATCACATTCGATAAATATCGCAAAAACTGTCAAAATATCGATTGAATGCAAATTTCCCTATTCTCGAGAAGTCACTATAGATAAATATCGATGGCAAAGCGTTAGACATGCATCGAGTGATCAGGAGCACTCGATAGTGACATATCGATTGACATTTTAGAACAAAATACGAACTGAAATAAATTATTGAGTTGAGTATTGAGGTTGCTTTTGTTAAAACTTAAAACGGTGAAAATGTCTGTGGACGAATTTGTTGCGGCTTTTGTAGTAGATCTAATCGAGGGGGCTGAAATAGCAGAGGCAGCACCGCCACGACGACGAGCCCAATGGAGAATGGATCCATGGGACCTAAGTGATGCTTTGTTAAAAAAAAAACTACTTTACGCCATTCTTGCCAGTTTTTTTTTCCGCCGGGAATAGAATTAAGCTCGTCACCAATCTTGGTCCATCGGGCTGTGGACTCTTTCATTGTGAAGGAGGCAGAGAACTTCGCCCCACGAAGTTCTGGGTCTGCCTCCAAAATGCTCACCAAGCGAGCTTTTTGAGCTGCGCTCGGGTAAGCTTTTCTTTTTTTTGGGGAAGAGCTAATTTTTTCAATATTTACTTTTGTTCGATTCTTCACTTTTGCCATCAGAGCAATAAATTAACTCAAACTAAAACTTAACTTTAAAGGTGGACGCACACTTATCCGCGCCGAAGGAATCGACCGCGCCGAAAGAATTTTTTCTCATACGTATGACGTCACCTATTCGTCCGATTCGACGCGGATAAGTGTGCGAGGTTTAGTAGGATTTCATACAAGTCATTCTAAAATTCGATTCTTTCGGCGCGGTCGATTCCTTCGGCGCGGATAAGTGTGCGTCCACCTTTAAAGTTAAGTTTTAGTTTGAGTTAATTTATTGCTCTGATGGCAAAAGTGAAGAATCGAACAAAAGTAAATATTGAAAAAATGAGCTCTTCCCCAAAAAAAAGAAAAGCTTACCCGAGCGCAGCTCAAAAAGCTCGCTTGGTGAGCATTTTGGAGGCAGATCCAGAACTTCGTGGGGCGAAGTTCTCTGCCTCCTTCACAATGAAAGAGTCCACAGCCCGATGGACCAAGATTGGTGACGAGCTTAATTCTATTCCCGGCGGAAAAAAAAACTGGCAAGAATGGCGTAAAGTAGTTTTTTTTTAACAAAGCATCACTTAGGTCCCATGGATCCATTCTCAATTGGGCTCGTCGTCGTGGCGGTGCTGCCTCTGCTATTTCAGCCTCCTCGATTAGATCTACTACAAAAGCCGCAACAAATTCGTCCACAGCCATTTTCACCGTTTTAAGTTTTAACAAAAGCAACCTCAATACCTCAACTCAATAATTTATTTCAGTTCGTATTTTGTTCTAAAATGTCAATCGATAGGTCACTATCGAGTGTTCCTGATCACTCGATGCATGTCTAACGCTTTGCCATCGATATTTATCTATAGTGACTTCTCGAGAATAGGGAAATTTGCATTCAATCGATATTTTGACAGTTTTTGCGATATTTATCGAATGTGACATTATATCTACTGCTCGAGAATCGCCCCCCAGGGAGCTAATTCTCATTTTATGCGATATTTGAGTGATATGATAAATATCTAGTCACGTAAATATCGCATGTTATAAGTGTCATGTCTATTAAAAATATCGATCCCGTGCTAAAATCCGTATTCTCGTGGGCAATAGATATATTGGCAATCGAGATGGTAATAGATAATATTATCTTTACGTTCATTCAAATCTTTTGCACAGATTATATCGTTTTTGTCGCTGCCAAGGATCGTTCAACACGTTCCGTTTTTCATCGACTGGCGAGTTGATAATCGATAACTTTATTTTGTCTTCAAATTAACAAATTTGCTGATAATTTGGATTGATAGAATGTTTTTAGTGTTCGTTTTACATTAAGTGGTTAATGTAAAATGAATTTGACTAGTTTAAAATAATTTTCATGTAAAAAGTTAATCTTAACGTTACATGCGCATACTTTTTGTGGAACGGAGTGTCAATAACAGCCGTCAACTCCGTCAAGAGCTGCCAAAAGTTTTAAGGTGGACGCACACCTATCCGCGCCGAAGGAATCGACCGCGCCGAAAGAATCGAATTTTAGAATGACTTGTATGAAATCCTACTAAACCTCGCACACTTATCCGCGTCGAATCGGACGAATAGGTGACGTCATACGTATGAGAAAAAATTCTTTCGGCGCGGTCGATTCCTTCGGCGCGGATAGGTGTGCGTCCACCTTAAAACTTTTGGCAGCTCTTGACGGAGTTGACGGCTGTTATTGACACTCCGTTCCACAAAAAGTATGCGCATGTAATGTTAAGATTAACTTTTTACATGAAAATTATTTTAAACTAGTCAAATTCATTTTGCATTAACCACTTAATGTAAAACGAACACTAAAAACATTCTATCAATCCAAATTATCAGCAAATTTGTTAATTTGAAGAAAAAATAAAGTTATCGATTATCAACTCGCCAGTCGATGAAAAACGGAACGTGTTGAACGATCCTTGGCAGTGACAAAAACGATATAATCTGTGCAAAAGATTTGAATGAACGTAAAGATAATATTATCTATTACCATCTCGATTGCCAATATATCTATTGCCCACGAGAATACGGATTTTAGCACGGGATCGATATTTTTAATAGACATGACACTTATCACATGCGATATTTACGTGACTAGATATTTATCATATCACTCAAATATCGCATAAAATGAGAATTAGCTCCCTGGGGGGCGATTCTCGAGCAGTAGATATAATGTCACATTCGATAAATATCGCAAAAACTGTCAAAATATCGATTGAATGCAAATTTCCCTATTCTCGAGAAGTCACTATAGATAAATATCGATGGCAAAGCGTTAGACATGCATCGAGTGATCAGGAACACTCGATAGTGACCTATCGATTGACATTTTAGAACAAAATACGAACTGAAATAAATTATTGAGTTGAGTATTGAGGTTGCTTTTGTTAAAACTTAAAACGGTGAAAATGTCTGTGGACGAATTTGTTGCGGCTTTTGTAGTAGATCTAATCGAGGAGGCTGAAAATAGCAGAGGCAGCACCGCCACGACGACGAGCCCAATGGAGAATGGATCCATGGGACCTAAGTGATGCTTTGTTAAAAAAAAACTACTTTACGCCATTCTTGCCAGTTTTTTTTTCCGCCGGGAATAGAATTAAGCTCGTCACCAATCTTGGTCCATCGGGCTGTGGACTCTTTCATTGTGAAGGAGGCAGAGAACTTCGCCCCACGAAGTTCTGGGTCTGCCTCCAAAATGCTCACCAAGCGAGCTTTTTGAGCTGCGCTCGGGTAAGCTTTTCTTTTTTTTGGGGAAGAGCTCATTTTTTCAATATTTACTTTTGTTCGATTCTTCACTTTTGCCATCAGATCAATAAATTAACTCAAACTAAAACTTAACTTTAAAGGTGGACGCACACTTATCCGCGCCGAAGGAATCGACCGCGCCGAAAGAATTTTTTCTCATACGTATGACGTCATCTATTCGTCCGATTCGACGCGGATAAGTGTGCGAGGTTTAGTAGGATTTCATACAAGTCATTCTAAAATTCGATTCTTTCGGCGCGGTCGATTCCTTCGGCGCGGATAGGTGTGCGTCCACCTTAAAACTTTTGGCAGCTCTTGACGGAGTTGTCGGCTGTTATTGACACTCCGTTCCACAAAAAGTATGCGCATGTAATGTTAAGATTAACTTTTTACATGAAAATTATTTTAAACTAGTCAAATTCATTTTACATTAACCACTTAATGTAAAACGAACACTAAAAACATTCTATCAATCCAAATTATCAGCAAATTTGTTAATTTGAAGACAAAATAAAGTTATCGATTATCAACTCGCCAGTCGATGAAAAACGGAACGTGTTGAACGATCCTTGGCAGCGACAAAAACGATATAATCTGTGCAAAAGATTTGAATGAACGTAAAGATAATATTATCTTTTACCATCTCGATTGCCAATATATCTATTGCCCACGAGAATACGGATTTTAGCACGGGATCGATATTTTTAATAGACATGACACTTATCACATGCGATATTTACGTGACTAGATATTTATCATATCACTCAAATATCGCATAAAATGAGAATTAGCTCCCTGTTGAAGTAGCATAAAATCTACCATATTCGCCAAAGACACAGAGTATATAATCACTATGGCCAATGAGTTCAACAAGTCGTCTGGTCGAGTGGCACAGAGCGTTCGAAGAAGCCAGCTTATGGGTTTTCTTTTTGTGTTTTGTTTTTATTTTATTTTTAAACACAAATGACTGACGTTGCTCAAAAAGTCGCTAAGCTGAAGTGGGACTGGACTGGCCACGTCTGCCGCATGCCCAATAAATAGCCTCTTTATGGAGTCCTGACACAGCCTGAAGGCGCCGCGGCAGACCTCGTAGCAGATGGCGGGATGAGCTGGATAAAACCAACGACCAGTGGTCCTCATTAACCTTGGATAGAAAAAACTGGAAGTCATGGGGAAAGGCCTTTGCTCAGTAGTGGGATGACGCAGGCTTATGTTGACTTACTTTATGTGTTTGTTTGTTTTTTATATTGACTTTTTATACCGACTTGGGAAACCCCGACCAATTTTTTATAAACCATTCAGAAGTCGACCGGGACTCCCTCGACTCAAACTCGTTCGGGATCGAGTGCCAAGGCAAATGAAAAAAGCGTAACTGGTGCGAGGCGGTCGTCATCTGCTGGAATGTCCCAGGTGTCCCTGCACCTGCACTCATGACGACCTGAATAGCGCCTCTGCCGGCTTGGTTGCGGTTCGAGTGTATAGTTGAGGGCACTAGGGCGGAAAAATTTTCACGGGTTTTCTTTTTCGGGAAATTTAATGATATTATTGCAGCACCTTATTAACTAAGTCCTCAGAAACCATTTAGGTTCAGAGAAGCATGAAACTAAGCCGCACCGTTTCCGAGTTAGGAGCTTTTTAGTTTTTTTTTGTTTTAACAAAACCCTCTATTTTTCCAAAATGTTTGCTCTGATGAAAAGCTTTTAGGAAAGAAAATGTGGCTCTAGTCGCAAACCATGAGATGATATAAAAAAACCCGCGCAATATTGAAAATAAAAAAAATATTGTAAGCCCGCGAAATTCAAATTTTCTTATTGTTGATCCGTGGATTGTATTGATGATTTTGATGATTAGGCGTGACGAAAGGTTTTGAAATCCTCTTCCCTAATGTGGGTACACATTTATTATTTACGAAAAATCCTTTATTTCGGTATTAAACTCAAGTTTAACGAAGTTTAAAGCCATTTTTCTAATACACTTCTGGACATATCTATTGGCCCACCTTGTATTTTCAGTTTCGTTTGGTCCTAGCTAAAATGTCATATTAGGTCGAGCAAAAAGTTTTTTATGCAGTTTTGAACCTGGCACATTCACAATTTCATTCAATAGTCTTTTTTTTGAATTTCGAACACAGAATTTAAAGAAACAAAAGACAACTTGGAGCCTGTTTGTTGATATCAAAACTTGGTTTTATTGGTTTACTTGGATTTAATTCTTGAAAAAGTGATTGATATCTTTGGTTTTGCATCAAACATTACTTATTCTTAACATGAAGGTGAGGTTCTATCAATAATCTATGGATACTTCACCTGAAGTCGCCGCCCAAGCTGTGGCACTTATTAAGGCCGGACACAGCCAAAGAAACGTGAGTGCTCAACTTAATTTAAGTCGATCTGCGGTCCGAAATGTTTATCGGAGGTACCTAGAGACTGGCGGCTTTGTTCGTCGCCAAGGAAGGCCACGATCTCGGGTCACAATCACAACTGAAAGGCAGGATCGATTCATCGTGACGACCAGCTTGAGAAATCGTCACCTTACCTCCATTGAGATACAAAACCAACTTCGCGACTTCCACGGAGTATCTGTGAGCGCTCGAACTGTTCGGAGAAGGTTAAAAGAACGCGATATGGTACCACACAAGCCAGCTATAATGGGCCCAAACTAACGCGAGCCCACCGAACAGCGCGCCTTCATTTCGCACGCAGTCATTTAAATTGGACACAGCAAGATTGGAGCCGTGTACTCTTTTCTGATGAGTCTAAAATTGTGTTACATGGCAATGATGGAAGGAAGAATGTCTACCGACGTAAGGGAGAGCGTTTCGCTCAATGCTGCTTTGAAGAGAGGGTTGCTTATTGCGGTGGCTCATGGACTGTCTGGGGGCGGTATATCCGCGAGCGGCAAAACTCAACTTGAGGTTGTTACAGGACCACGGCTGCCAACATTAAATGCTGAAAGGTACATTCGTGAGTGCTTAGAACCTCACGTGATAACGTGAGGTTCTAAGCACTCACGAATGTACTTTTGTCAAACTTGGGCCCACATAGTCCGCGTATGGGATACCATACGCGGACTATGTGGGCCCAAATTTCCTTTTTATGCATGATAATGCAAGAGCCCATGCGGCCGGCAACGTCTGGGAATATCTTCGGGATGTGAACATCACAGTTATGGACTGGCCAGCCAGAAGCCCAGACATGAACCCCATTGAGCATATGTGGGACGAGCTAAAAAGACGTGTTAGGGCTCGTCAGCCAGTTGCCCAGACGATGCAGGAGTTGAAAACTGCCATAGAAGAGGACTGGGAGATGATCCCTCAAAATTTCATAGAGCGGTTGATAAACTCTACCTATGCCTAATCGTATGAGAGCTGTGGTAGATGCCCATGGAGGCAACACGCGTTATTAAATTAAACCTTTATTTGATAAAACATGTTTTTTATTCAAAAATCAATTGCCTTTAACAAGGCGCATATCCGACTTGTTAGGCGTAGCTCCATGTCGTATGGTATTCTGAATTCAAATTTAAAACAATACGATCGAAAAAGATGGTAAAATGTATCAGGTTTAAAACTGCATCAACAGTTTTTTTTCAATCTAGCAATCATATTTCGGTAGGGGCCATCGAAACCTAAACTCTAAGGTGGGCCAATAGATGTGTCCAGAAGTGTATTTTTTCAATATTGCGCGAAAACAGCTCTCAGGTGTCATGGCGTCGGCTCTGACGTCACACCTAAATGTATCTAGTAGGTAGTGATTATATACTCTGTGGTCACACTGGTCACACCCATGGTACAATAATATCAGGGTTGCCAACCGTACGAGGTTCCTCGTACAAATACGAGTTATGTGGTCTTCCGTACGAGGTACGAGGACGCTATCAACCTCGTACAATTATGTACGAGATTTTGATTAAATGGCCATACGAACAGCTGATGATAGTGAATCATCACTTAAACATCTGTTTCTGACATTTGAAGAGGAGATGTAAACTACGAGTAAGTTACCTTTCAAATTTTCGTAAGTAATAATAAAATTAAAACATTATTTTTTTTATTCTCCTAGTTTTTATGATCCTATGTACTTGATTTTTTTTTAAGTTGATACAACAGTGACGTTTTATTTAGTTGGAAACTTGCAATAGGTTATTTCAATGAGTAAAAAGTCCTAAATCCAGTAGTTCAATATGTTTTAATTTTGGTTTTAGCACATTTTTGGTGCATAATAAATGTACGAGGTTTGAAAGTCAAAATACGAGATTTTTAGCTGCAATTGTACGAGGGAATTTCTTATATGGTTGGCAACCCTGAATAATATTTGACCATGGTTACACCTAGGTAAACAATGCCATTGTGTCTATGCGTAGCGAAGAAAGTTAACAAAATATTAAATTTAAAACGAATTCCAAAGTTTTTAAGTGGTGTGCAGTATCAATAACAACACCCAACAAAGTGTTTGTGTAGGTATGTACCAAACAAGGAAATAATAAGAGATAAGTGGTTAAAGCTTGCACGGCGAAACTCGAACGACTTTAGTCACGAATTCGCCACTTTATTTCTGTGAAGACCACTTTGATGTGAGTATGTTAACATTATATTGATAGGTCCTAAACTTAAAATGTTTGTTGGACGTGAAATAGTTGAAAATATTGAGGCTATGCAATTTTGAGGTTATGTTTGTTTTGGTCTTGGATGTCATTCTTACTAACGATCATAATCGTTAACTTGTCTTTTTTCAGTTGCCAAATGATATGGAAAGCTATATGAAGAATCATGTGATGGGGTCACAAGTACGTATGAAACCAGGATGTATGCCCCATAATATTTATGTGCCAACCAGACAGGAAAACCGACCATCTGATACAACAGAGCGACCCTATGTACGGTAGCTAAGAAACGAAGAATGATGATTATTGAAGTGTAAAAAGGAATTAGAAGAAAAATGTACAGTTACAAAACAATCAAGTTTCAAAGAAATTGCATCCAGTAGTTCAGGTATTTATTATTAACATGTTTATTAGAATATAGCATTGATAAAAGTAATTTATTCTCAGTGTTTATTACTTATGTACATTGTAGGTACACTCAAAACTACATAGAGTTTTCTGTGACCTAGTAATCTCCTACTTGTGTTGATAATAATTCTAACATTGCACTTTGGTGAGAGCCAACAGTAAATAACAAGCACATAGAATTTAGTTGGTTTTATTTCTCATGACACTGAGTACAGAATAATAGAAAAATGACACATAGTGTTCCTAACAAACATAATCCAAACATCCGTTATCTCTCATACCAGCCAGTCTGAATAACACTTGCAAACCTCTTCTTAAAACACTTAAATAACAAAATATTTGTTTTACAGTTCAGCAGAATGTAGCAGAAGTTCCCCAATTAACACCAAGAGTATTGGATTGATCAGTTCAAGTACATATATCACCAAGAGTATTGGATAAATCAATTCAAGTACATAATATATGGAAAATGTTTAGAAGTAAAGCTTACCAAACAAAAGTCAGTTTGGTAAATCAGATGACGTCACCATCAAAGCGCTACATTCTGTATCTACATCACCATTTAAAATCAAGCATTGTGGTGTTAATATAAACCCATCAATACCAAGTAAAAATTATTTGAGTAAAATATTTATAAAATTGGAACAATCAGATAGCGATACGACTTATACTCCCAGTGCAACTCATGCAGAATCAATATCTGTAAAATCTCTTAAATGGAGTCTACATTGGACTGTAGCGAGATGATAGAGGATGACAAAAGGAGAGAAGATTTAAACGCTTTAGAGTCTTGAAGAAAATTCAAAACAGTCCCCGTTCTTATATCTTGTTATTATTTAGTTAACTTGATTCAAGAACAGACAAATATACCATTTAACCATATTTTACTGTCTTAAACTTGTGGTTTGATTAATACACAAGATTCTCTTATTAAATAAAACACAAAAAAAATATCAGCATTTTTATTTTCTATTCTATACTTTTATATATCAAAATACATGGGTTTTCCAAAATTTAATAAGTAAACACTTTCAGGAAGGCCTAACATATATTGCTCATCAAAAGTTAGGTAGGTATAAATAATTATTATAATTTCTACTTTTATATTAGCAGAAAAATTTGGGTCTACAACGCCAAAGTAACACTTATTTAGACCACTCAGGTACATTTGCATTCGAAACTGGGCAAATAATTACTTGTTGGGTTTCCCATTTTTTATGTAATTGAGTTAAGTTTTGTTACTTATCCATCAGGGGAACTGCTATCATCCAATGGGATGTTTTTAGGATATGAACAGTCCAGTAATCAACATATTATGTAATGTTGGTAAGCCTCTTGCCCGGATTAACCTTGGCCCGGACCTAGGGGCGCAAAGGGGCCTCACCCACCCAACTAACCCCCCGACCATAAAAAGGCACAATTTGGCGGCTATTAATCTGGCAATATACAAAATTATGGAGCCTGTGCTATTCGACAATGTTTAGAAGATGGGTGTTCCTATTCGGTTGCATAAATCACCGGACGAGTGAGCCGGCACGCTGAACTCTACTATGTACAGTACACTGGATGACTGGACCATATACTACCTATGCACTGGATTGGCTGTCGCTAGAAAGAGAAAGGAGAGAACTGCTGAACGTTATATGGCGGGACCACGCCAGTTTTTGCGAATATCATGTGAATAGGATATAATACAATATTTCTACTATTTCATACTTTCATAAAAAAATCTATACCCATAACATTTTAAAATATTCTGCAAAGAAAGTGGTCCCGCTATTTTTATATCAAAATGACGGGACCACTATTCATTTGATGAGAAACACATGGCGGGATCTTAGGCCGCTTTCACACTAGGACGTTAGCAGCGCGACAGTAGCGCAGCAGAAGCACAAATGCCTTCACATTATAAGGACAGCCGCGCCGCAGCATATGTTTTAATATGAAATTCTGACAGCGCAACCGTCGCGCTGCCAAAGTCGCCTTAATGTGAAAGCGGTCTTCAGTTGAATAAACAAAATTTCAAAGACCAATTTAACCACTAGACCTTGTGGTGCACCTTGGCGATTGGCGGAGGCCTATGTCTAGCAGTGGACTGCAATTATGATGATGATGAACCATTAGCTATTTTTATTAGATCATCAACAAATTAACAGCCTCCATTGTCTAGTGATCCGAGTGTTTGGCTCGCGATCCGAGGTTCTGGGTTCGATTACCGGTGGGGACACTGTCTCACAAAAAAATATCTTATGGGACTGTTCCAAGTTTAGTTAGGGCATTGCAGGTTAAATAAATAACCTGATTGTTTAGAAAGTAAGATGATTCCGTGCTTCGGATGCGGACGGCACGTTACTGTTGATCCTGGTTATTTTCTACGCGATGTAGACGTAACAGAGACACAGTATTCGCTAGAGTTTTAATGCATGTTATGATCTCGCTGAAGTCAAAAGCAGATTTCATTTGATGACGTTTTGCTGACGGTATCACTATCTACAAACTTCATTCAAATCTGTCCAGTCCAGTAGTACTGGAGATAGAATGGTTGAATAGTACCTATGTTGTGTGATAGAACGGTTGTAATTTAGTCAATAAAAAGAATCACACTAATATTATAAGGGCGAAAGTTTGTGAGGGTGTATGTTTGTTACTCCTTCACGCGAAAACTACTGAAAGAATTTGGATGAAATTTGGCACATAAATAGTTTATAACCTGGATTAACATATGATACTTTTTATCCCCGTAGTATGATCGCGTGGGACAGTTATCGAACTTCACGCGGGCGAAGCCGCGGGCAGAAACTAGTTTTAAATTATTCTGCAAAGACAGTGGCCCCGCTAATTTGATATCAAAATGACGGGACCACTAATTGAAGCAATGGGAGCAACAAGGGCGTTCGGCACCCAAAGCCCATTTTAATATTATTGCACCAAATTAAACATTGCGCTATCTAATATTGTATGGCAAAAACTCATTTTGATGCAGTGATTCTAGATGGTGTGATAGATAATAATTGAGAGGATTTTGCTACGCTGACCTGTAGTCTGCGAAAGTTTATTTTAATGTAAAAACATGGCTGAAATTATTGAAATCAGTGATTTTGTGCAGATGACGACCAGACTGATTAGGTTCCTCCAACAAAGAAAGGAAAGAAGAAGTTTAAGAATATAAAGTTATGGAAGAAAACAAGCCCACAGATATTATTTAAACTTTTAAATAATGAAAGCAAATGAGTGTTGTGATTTACTTTTATAAAAAGATGACTGTTTAAAGCACCTAAAGCCATCATTTATGCCTTCAAAACCATTTAAAATATGAACGCCCAATTAATTTATGGGTAGGATGCAACAAGGGCGGATAACATACCTAAAAAATATGTTATTTTGAAGTTTCTAACTATTTGAAATTAATAATAATATTATAATCTTACAACTTACTCATTGTTACCCGTAATTTTCAAAGTTCTAGGGATTTATCTTAATTCATTTAGAATTTATAACATACCAAAAACTTTAACTTCAATTATCTCAAAAGTTACTTTTTGGTGTAACGCCCTAGTTGCACGCAATGCTTCAATTCATTTGATGACACAAAATTTCAATACGAAATGGTACGACTACGTTTGAATCATTATTATGCTTTTAAGACTGTAATTTAAATAAATAAATGTTTCTTATATTTACATCAGAAAAGAGCCTAAAGAAAAAGTAAAGCCTCTATTAAATTGTATGAGCCATAAAATGATAGGTACTACAACGCATAAAATTATACTTTTTCTTCAGGCGCTTTTCCTATGTAAATTTAATAAACATTTATTTATTGAAACTATTTAAAAGTATAATTATACGTAATTATAGTTTTAAAACTTACTAAGTATTTCGTATTGAGTTTTTGTGTGTTCAGTTTAAAGGATTTTAAACTGAATACACAAAATGTCGCCATGTGTTCCTCATCAAATGAATAGTGGTCCCGTCATTTTGATATAAAAATAACTAGACCACTTTCTTTGCAGCATATTTGAAAATATTATGGATGTAGAATTTTTCTATGAAAGTATGAAATAGTAGAAATATTGTATTATATCCTATTCACATGATATTCGCAAAACCTGGCGTGGTCCCGCCATATTGACGTTCATTTTAAATTAACTTACCTACTTCATTATACACTATATTATTTAGGAGGCCTATGTTCAGTAGTGGACTTCCTATGGCTGATATGATGATAATATATAAACTGCATTTTTGTTTATTTAATGTTACTTTTATGGAAAGAAGCAAGCTAGGTACGAATAGAGATCAAGAGATGATGTATGTATGGTCACGGAATCTGTGTGGAGCACAAGGGAAAGGAGTATCCTGCAGGACATACCTACTACGGACGAGGAAGAGTGAAAAAAAGATAATGAAATTAAATAATTTAATTAAATTTCATCATTCTCTTGCCCTTATCCCAATTCATTTGGGGTCGGCGCAGCATGTCTTCTTCTTCTCGTCTTGGTCTTCCTATACTCACATACCTACCCATCTACATTCATACTCAAAACTTTCCTCACTACATTTTCTTACACATATTAAGTACCTACCTATTTCCTAATTTTAATTACAAATAAAATTATGTAACATTCAATTAGTAGGTGGTACCTACTATTTTAAAGGCTATTTATCTGTCATGGATTTCTAAAATGTGATCAGATATGAACTTACAGTAAAAAAAATAAAATATATTATTATTGTCTGTATCAAAAATAAAACTAGTTGGTTTTTAAGAGTATTTTAGATGGAGAGATAAGCATTCATAGAACCGCCATGCTAATCATAATGGAATTTAGCTGTTTTTGAAATCCCGGAAGGGAATTGACTTTGTTCTGTATATCCTTTAGGATTTTTTCGAACCCTTGTCCCTCTACTTCCTGCTCCTCTTCCTCGGGCTCTTCATCTTCACAATTATTACAAAAAATTCGTGTTGTACCTGCTTTCATGTCTGCTGCCAAGCCTTTTACACAATTCCTATGGAATGTTCCTAGGCAAATACCTTGGCATAGAAAAGGAGATCCATTACTCGCCAGTTTCTTCTTACACTTTTGACACTACATACCAATCCAATAATAATTCTAAGAGTTTTTTCAATAATTTTATTTTCGTTACTTGACAAGTCGACTGACAGGTCGGGTTGTTGACTAGGTATAACCAATTAACTTTTTACTAAAGTGTTCTTTCCTTCTGCGATGAAACCATATAATATATATATTGTAATGGAATTCCAGGCTTGCGGTCCCCTTGAGCAGCAAGCAGCGACACAATCATGGTATGGACTATGTTCGGGGCAAATATTTCATTGCTTTTATAATTATCTCCATCAAGTTTGAGTCGAACACATCTTACGATCGCAGTGAAAATCTAAAATAAATAAGATTCATTAGAAAGTTATTATGATGGCAGCTAAAGGTAACCTTCTACAAAATTCCTAGGTTTAATAAAATAAACACTGATGAAATTTTTTCATAGCTCGACTGCTAGCACTTAGGTATAGATATAGTACGTACCTACTTATATATTGCTATTTTTATTCTGTATTAAAGCTATGTGCTATGTTGTAGATCTTGTCACTGTCTCCACAGCTGGTGTTTGTGGGTAATTATGTAGGAATGTTTTGTGGATAGGTATTTATTTATCAGATAGTAAGGACCTACATATTAGTAAATAATATAGAGTACCTACAAGGATTGATTAATTACATCCCAAACAAAGCCATAGGGATCAAACTGACAGCCCCCAGATAAAGAGCTCTAATAATTTACACACTGATAATCATAGGGTATCATAATAATTGAGACGATTTGTAAGTTACGGAAAGAATCAGAGAATAATGGGTCAGTGTCGTCTTATGGGCACTATGAAAAAAATACTTAGAAAAATTTCGCGACAAATTTCGAGGTAGTTGGTCACAGTTCTAACTTAACCTATAGATCCCTTTGACATCGTTTTTACGACAAACGGTAAGTCGGAGACAAACAAGACACTTTTAGCCTTATATTTAGTATAATAGCATAGGTACTTACTTGATCAATGAAATATAATTTCTTGTTGAAAACGCTTGCACGTTGCTGATGTTAATCATGTTTGTTGTCATTATCTTTTCCTTTCTTCCATCTCAGGACCATTTTCTCTTCCGGATTTAGCTGTAGGAGGGTGCCTTACAACCAGAACTCAACAAGAAAACCCAAACAGCGTTTTTAAACTTTTTTAAAAACACTGGTACACAAATAATTCACAGATTATTATATTGATTGAACCGTTGAACGTCAACCGAAACAAAATCAATCATGAATCAATCATATTTGTGATAGGTACCTCCCGTCCCTAGTGTCACATGGCTTTTTACTTTTTTAATGTGACGTCACTGTTTGTTTTGATTCCAATTGATGTGCTGTGCATTATCAGGCCGGCCAATCCTGGTACAGACCGAGAATGCGCGACATGACAATGCACGTCATTGGAATTCAAAACAGTCACGTGATGTCGCCAATTATCATGCCGTGCATTGTTGGATCGGACAAGCAAGGTACAGCCGAGTAATTGGAAACATTGTGATGGTTTCTTTTACATGGGCGTACACACTCGTGTTGTACAATCCAGTGTCGCGCATTGCTGGTGTGTGCATTACAGTGACGTGCATTATAGGGACTCGTTCTGTCTACGGCAAGTGCAAACTCTTAACTCTGCAAACCAGTGTTGCCAAACCAAGATTTCAAAATCGATAAAATATTTTAAATAATAAAATATTATAAAATATGAAATCAAAAAAATATTTTAGGTACTTACCTATTAAGCGTACCTATCTAATTGCACTAATGCACAATATTTTTTCACGATCGTTGGATAAAATGTCAAGTTATTCAGTAAATCACGAAAGAGATAAAACTTACACACAATAGTTTTAATTTTATTTTCAACATGGTTAGGCTCATGCCATTTTTTACGACTAGTGCAACGCTATAGTTAGGTACTTACCTATCTGTGATCGAAGTACGCAGTAAGTAAATATATAAAGTAAATACCTACCTAAGTGCGTATACACGTAGAACGCTGCCTGCGGCTGGCTGTCAGAAATTGTCAGCGCTTATAGTTAGAGCCCTCGACACTAAACCTCGTTCGATAAGACTCCCAGATGATAATTATGTAATTCGCTTGATTCGGCGTTTTGTCAGCAATCACCCGGTTACTTTCGATTTGTACTGATTGAATACGCGTGCCACGGTCACGTACGAATAATTTTACGAAACTTGGGAGTCATAGTAACGAAGTTCCTTATCGCGCATTGTGAAAGGGGGCTAGACGGAAAAAATTCTTACGAAAAGTTGTCACGACACTTTTTGCTATAGTAGGCTATTGTCTTCTACTTCGTCTTCTTGTCGTCTACTTCGTTCCATCCGGGTGTCCCTTGACACCTCTCAAGTTTTTTTTTATTTAATAACGCCTCCAGGTTTTTTGCATTGCAGCACCGCTATTTTGTGTTCCATTAATAATGTGACTAATATTATATCTGTATATTTATCCGGGAGTCTTATCGAACTAGGTTTAAGTGTCGTGGGCTCTCTAACTATTATCGGCGCAGGCTTGCCAGCGCTGGAAACCAGCGTTCTTTGTGTATACGCGCTAAGTAAATACCGAGCGTCTCTATCCAGCCAACCCAGCATTCTTTAAAAAAAAAAGGTTTAGAATAAGCAAATTGACTGAAGGGAATGTAATCAACAGAAGTTATAATCCAATCCATGCTCAAACATAATTATTTTATGATCATAAATCTGATGTATTTTTTTGGAACCATCGGTCACAAATTGCCGTCGCATTATTGGCAACACTAATTTGGCGTCTACAGGGCTAGGTACTTAAAAGTAATCGGGTAAATCGGGATACGTATACTAATGGTGGTGGTATACTTGTACGTAGGTAACAAACTGCTCTAAATAAGTAGGTAACGTAGGTAATGAAATTACCTAATTATGTAAGACGCGATCAGCCCGGGGTTCGCCGGATTCGGGTGGAAAAATTAAAAGGCAGGGAGACACTCACCAATATCACAGTATCAAGAATGTGTACCTACCTATTCAAATACAACGAACTCCCTTCCCTACCCAAATTCAAAACCTTATTGCGCTCTCATTTGAACCGACATTTAAATACCTACCCATTATATACATTTTTATATATTTTGTTATGTTATTTTTTCTTTAACTACCTACTTACTTTGTTATTGTAAGTCTGCTATCTCTTTTTTTATTTTTTTAGTCTTTTTTATTTTTCTAGTGTAAGAAGCTTTAATGTATTAAGAATGTTGTGTACCTAGGTACACCTTTATCTGGTACGTACCTACATTAGAACCCTAACATGTTTACTCTTATTGATAAATGTTTTATGTAGGTATGTACTGTTGATGATAAATAAATAAAAGGCAGTGACTTCACATTTTCAGCTAGGTAGGTAGGTAGGTACCTAGGTACCTATTGATCACAGCGAAATCAAAATGGTTATTGGAAACAAAACTTTGATAGGTACTTATACATATTTTCAGCAATTAGGTATTAATCTGCTAGCTGCCGCCTGCGATTTCGCCCGCGTGTTAGACTTGATTCCATGTTCCTGTTATTTTTTCGGGAGTTTATGTAGGTCGCCCGGTTTCTCAAAGGACAATCAAATCAAAATTAACTTAACATCGTACGGGCGACATTCAAATTTCAAACCAAACGCATGGAAATAAAGCGCAATTTAGGACACACGGTAAGTCGTTGCTCGGACGTGGTTATGACGCGCCATTTCAATGCATGGGAATTGCGAATAGGTACTAGTTGCGCTTTATTTCCATGCATTTTGTTTAAAATTTGAACGTCACCCGTGCCAGTTTTGAAACCGGCCTATAATAGTAGGTACGCTTACTTACCTACCAACTTAAATTCTAATCCAGGTAGGTACCTACTTGCCTGCACGACTGGCGCGCGGAGGTACTACGCCGCGGCCGGGGGGAAACTCCGCTGCCGCGGCAAATTGCCGCTCAGCGGACTGACCTCCGGCGCGATCTCATGGCGACATGGAGAGAGCGACTGTCGCAACCCCGTGCAGGGCACGCCACGATAGTGGCGGTAAGTCCCTTCTTTGAGGAGTGGCTAGAGAGGCGCCACGGCGTCCTCACCTTCCGCCTGACGCAGGTCCTCACCGGACACGGATGTTTCGGGAGGTACCTGCACCGAATCGGGCGGGAGGAAACGCCCGGGTGTCTCCACTGCGAGGATCGACCGGAGGACACGGTGGAGCACACGGTGGAGGTCTGCCCTGCGTGGGCGGAGCACCGCCGTGTCCTCGTGACGGCGATCGGCGGCGGCGACCTCTCGCGTCCGGCCCTGGTTCAATCCATGGTCCGGAGCGAGACGGAATGGGAAGCCGTCACCTCCTTCTGCGAAGCAGTCATGCTAGCGAAGGAGGTGGCAGAACGAGAGAGGGAGAGATCCTCACTTCCCGGCCGCCGCGGGAGACGCACCGGGCGTCGGGGGCCACGTGGTGGCTACCGGCCACCGTAGATGCGGGCCTGTGGACGGTTGGCTATGGGCTAGCTAGCCGTCCGTCCGTCTAACGACGACAGGCCGTGTCGACGGCGCGTTCGTGTTCCACGCGCGCCTCAAAGAGATGTCAGCAAAAGCGAGGGGCCCGCAAGGGCCGAAGCCTGCCGGGGTTGCGGGACTGTTCGAAAGAGATACCGCGGCCCCGGAACATAAAGGGCGAGGAAGGAACATGGATGGGTTTTAGTCAGTAAGAGTCTGACACTCCCTCCCGCTCCGCCCAGAGTGGGAGAAGTCATTTGATGATTTCCCATCCTAAAAAAAAAAAAAAAAAAATGGTAGGTGCCTACTTAAATAGAGTTACTTAGATGTTTGTTCCAATCCAAACGGTCTAGTAAAGTGATTATGTTAGGTAAGTAAGTAGTAGGTACCTACCTACAGAGGAGGCTAGCAGAAAATGAAGGAGGCCTATAGGTACCTAGTATACCTACCCAGCAGTGGCTGATACCGGGCTGAGATGATGATGATCAAGTAGGTAGGTATACCTAACCTACCTAAGTGCGTGATTGAGCCACAAACATCCAAACGACCAAACATCATAACAGTCATCGTAACTTTCGTACCTACTTATATCTAAACTACTTACTAGGTAATAGTACCTAGGATTCAACCTAGACTTATTATTGCGTACCCACCTAAGTACTTATCAATGGGATTCAGACTACCTAGTTTTTAAACCTAGTAGGTACCTACTCACACAAGGATACGTACATCAGACTATACACTGCTCGTTCTTATGTCTTAGTGGTAATCTTCATTTTTCTTTGTTTTTATGTAACTTGAGATGTAGCTGTATCCTTGTGTACCTACCTACATCCCATTCATACCAGACCTAGTGTGAATGAGAACATTTATGCCAGTTTTCATGGACCTACCTAGCTAAAAATATATAATGTACATAAGTAGGTAGGTAGTGTAACTTTACCTAAGTATCTAGCAACCTACCTTAGGAACGTATATCATTTTTGAAACCAACTACCCGACCATCATTTACTTTTGAGGTTGACTCTATCTTGGCCTAAAACAAAAACAAAGAGCTCTTTTTTTATACCATGTTTAAGGCAAATAAAGACTTATCTTATCCTAAACAAAAATTAGGCATAAGAATGTTATCAAATGTGATTTTTATCAGAATTTTCCCATAGTAGGCTCCAATCCCTATCTTATCCTGTTACTTATGTAGGTAGTGTAGTGTCACAGAATAAATATTAGTAGGTAAGTAGGTATAGGTACTTTGTGTAGGTAAGCTACTTTTTAATGATTCACATTGTCTATTTTCCGCCTTTAGTTTAGTGCCATGTTATGGTGTCAGCAGCTATCTACACTACGTAGCTATAGCTATCAACCTTATTCTACGTAGCTGTTATTGTTATTTTATGTAGATTGCTAAATTTTGTAAGTATACCAACTGTGTAACAGGCTACTTTTAATACATATCTATCAACCTTATGAAAGTAGGCGGAATACGTGTAATGGTAAACCACAGACTCCTTAATGAACGTAGCTAGTCACATGTTGTAACTATGCAGCTTAATTAAATAATGGTGTCAGCTACTTACAATACTTAGCTATCAACCTTATCGTACGTAGCTGTCATCTTTATTGTACGTAGGTCGCTTAATGTTGTAAATATACAGATACTGTGTAACAGGCTCCTTTTAATACATATCTATCAACCTTATGTAAGTAGGCGGAATACGTGTAATGGTAAACCACAGACTCCTTATTGAACGTAGCTAGTCACATGCTGTAACTATGCAGCTTAATGAAATAATGGTGTCAGCTACTTACAATACTTAGCTATCAACCTTATCGTACGTAGCTGTCATCTTTATTGTACGTAGGTCGCTTAATGTTGTAAATATACAGATACTGTGTAACAGGCTCCTTTTAATACATATCTATCAACCTTATGTAAGTAGGCGGAATACGTGTAATGGTAAACCACAGACTCCCTAATGAACGTAGCTAGTCACATGCTGTAACTATGCAGCTTAATGAAATAATGGTGTCAGCTACTTACAATACTTAGCTATCAACCTTATCGTACGTAGCTGTCATCTTTATTGTACGTAGGTCGCTTAATGTTGTAAATATATAGATACTGTGTAACAGGCTACTTTTAATACATATTTATCAACCTTATGAAAGTAGGCGGAATACGTGTAATGGTAAACCACAGACTCCTTAATGAACGTAGCTAGTCACATGCTGTAACTATGCAGCTTAATTAAATAACGGTGTCAGCTATTTACAATACTTAGCTATCAACCTTATCGTACGTAGCTGTCATCTTTATTGTACGTAGGTCGCTTAATGTTGTAAATATACAGATACTGTGTAACAGGCTCCTTTTAATACATATCTATCAACCTTATGTAAGTAGGCGGAATACGTGTAATGGTAAACCACAGATTCCTTATTGAACGTAGCTAGTCACATGCTGTAACTATGCAGCTTAATGAAATAATGGTGTCAGCTACTTACAATACTTAGCTATCAACCTTATCGTACGTAGCTGTCATCTTTATTGTACGTAGGTCGCTTAATGTTGTAAATATACAGATACTGTGTAACAGGCTCCTTTTAATACATATCTATCAACCTTATGTAAGTAGGCGGAATACGTGTAATGGTAAACCACAGACTCCTTATTGAACGTAGCTAGTCACATGCTGTAACTATGCAGCTTAATGAAATAATGGTGTCAGCTACTTACAATACTTAGCTATCAACCTTATCGTACGTAGCTGTCATCTTTATTGTACGTAGGTCGCTTAATGTTGTAAATATACAGATACTGTGTAACAGGCTCCTTTTAATACATATCTATCAACCTTATGTAAGTAGGCGGAATACGTGTAATGGTAAACCACAGACTCCTTATTGAACGTAGCTAGTCACATGCTGTAACTATGCAGCTTAATGAAATAATGGTGTCAGCTACTTACAATACTTAGCTATCAACCTTATCGTACGTAGCTGTCATCTTTATTGTACGTAGGTCGCTTAATGTTGTAAATATACAGATACTGTGTAACAGGCTCCTTTTAATACATATCTATCGACCTTATGTAAGTAGGCGGAATACGTGTAAAGGTAAACCACAGATTCCTTAATGAACGTAGCTAGTGACATGCTGTAACTATGCAGCATACTTAAATAATGGTGTCAGCTACTTACAATACGTAGCTATCAACCTTATCGTACGTATCGTACGTATTTGTCATCTTTATTGTACGTAGGTTGCTTAATGTTGTAAGTATATAGATACTGTGTAACAGGCTACTTTTAATACATATGAATCAACCTTATGTAAGTAGGCGGAATACGTATAACGGTAAACCACCGACTCCTTTTTTCGATTCGGCCCATCTTTAATAAGTATACTGATAAAAATGTGACCGGCTACGTATAATACGTATTTATCAATCTTAGGTTAGTAGGCGCAATACGTACAGGGAAGGATTCAGTAGCCAGATGCGTTAATATGTACCGCATATTGATATAATGCAGTCGGTTACTTATTCTAAGTAGCTAGCCACCTTATGCACTAAGTAGATAGATTAAGTATATAACATTTTGTACATATTGCAGCTACTTAAAATACGTAACTATCAACTGCTCATTGGTAATAAAGATGAAATACGTATGTAACAACATTATAAGTACATTTCTGCAATGCCATTAGGGAACATGGACCGGCTTACAAACACGTTTATAAGATTCTCCATTAATAGATAAACGGAACAATCATTACTTATGCTACAATCGTACTAAGTAGTAAATTGCTTATACATTACAAAATCGGGTCATGTACGTAGCATTTTTTTCTCAGTGTAATATGAGATTGTATACATTATACCCCGGTGCTAAATCCCCGAGAGATACAGGCGAAGCCGCAAGCTAAAAGTAGTTTCTCATATAAATTAAACAGTTTAGAAAAGATAATATATTTTCATGCACCCCTTTGAATTTCTCTGATAGTATCTTTCACATATAAATAATTTATTACCATATTAGCGTTTAACTTCCGTAAAACTCGATAACTGAAGAGTTACTTAATACACTATTAATTTATAAAGTGACTAAAAGTCTTCCTTAATGACTAATGTAAAATCGTATACAACAAAAGCTAAAGATTTGAATCGTTTGATCAGCTCAAACCGTACTTAGAACGCGCGAAAAATTGCACAGATAGAATGAGCTTACACATTCCGCATGTAACGACAGATACAACTTTCTGTACGAATGAGCGAGACAAAACTACTCTCAAATGTCACTGTCAAATAAACTTTTTTTGCCCCATTATGGCGAACCCTTACAAATGGTAACTTTGTCAGAAGCTACTTCATTTCAACTAAACCGTCAAGCTAATCTTTAATTAAAATCTCAAATTATTTGACACACACATTACGGAATTTAAAGTCAAAAGGTCAAACTCGAACTGTCAAACAAAAAAAAACTTTATCTATGGACAACAGTCACTTACAAATGTCAAAACCAGTAAGAGCAGGTACTCAAACAACACAATCAACTAGTGTATGCTCTGTTATTGACATCTTGACAGAATAACCTACATATTACACTGTTACATAAGCAGGAACGATGGCAATATGTTATATAAGAATTCTGCCAGGTTCGCACGGTCATTAATTAGCAGAAATGTTTAACAGCAGTGGTGAAAGCATTGTCTCTGACTCGATTTTAGGATAGGTAATACTGTGGGAAGCCAGTGGGTGGCGTGGGTAGTGCATAATCACCAATACCGATATACCCTGAGCTCCTTCACCCCCCCCTTTACGATTACTGCTTAACCTATAAGAAGGGACATTGGATATCAGTCTATGGATCTTCGTAAAATGGTCAGTAGAGGTAAAGGAACAAAGACCGTTAATTTGTCCGGGATCAAAATTGCCTTGTCCATGTAATCGATTACGGTTTTGTTTAATCGTTGAAAAGTATACAATCGTTTTTGGGATCGAATTCAAATAATTACACTATTTACTTTGATTGCAGTTCGAATTGAAAAGTTTATTTTGGAATACTATTCAATTTCTTTGTCAATGTCAACCGAATAAACGTTTATGGCGAATTTTACGATTTACCGACCACACCGTTCTAAAATCAATTTATGAAAAGTGTTCACTCGTATGAAAGTACGAGTGCATGGCTTGGTGTAATTACTACTTAATGTAATGGTAGGTTTATTCATATTCCCACTAATATAACTTAAGGTTGTAAAAACCATTTAACCACAGAACTTAACAAGGCGGTGCCCTATCCTGCACTGCCCATTAAAGTCTAAAGTAAATGGTAAAATACAAAGGCATTAATAAGGAAATAATTTAGCGAATAGTTACCGTCCCATAGATATAAGGGAGGCGATAACCAAGTTATTTACTGACACTTAAAAGTCATGCGCGTTTCGCTCTGAGACCGCTATTAGTAAACACGCATTCTGGTTTGCTTGTATGAGGACACACGGGCAAGTAAAACCAGCAATAAATTTAGAGTTTTGCTAGTGAAAAAGATAAGACAAGTAGCCAGTCGCCCGAAAGTCTACAACTAGGCTTGCCAAAGGGCCCAATACTAACTGGGTAGTGTAGTGGAGGTCAGATAGGTAGTCGCTCCATGGAAAATAGTGGTATTCAGCTGCATCCGTTTGGACTGGAAGCCGACCCCAACATAGTTGGGAAAATGCTAGGCAGATGATGATGATGAGTAAAAGAGACGGACAACGGAAAGCATAGGACGTCATTGTATGATGAAAAGAAGATAGTTTTAACTATTAAGTAATTTTTCACTCCTCTTGCTCGAAAATACCGTCATAATAGCGTACCAGAGGGGCCGTAAAATTGCTCATTATAGCCCTAGGGAAAATAAGCTTTTTTTTTTTTAAATTTCGTCGTCGGTGTTCGAAAACGCAAACGTAAAGAACGTAAAGAATTGACTTATCAACCAATAAAAAAAGAAAACATTTTATTTTAAAAATGGAACCAAACGCGCTGAACGCCGAACTCTTTGGCAGGATGTGTGCGTTGCATTCCAGATACAGAAGAAAGAAAAGAAGGCATTGGCGCGAAATTTTAAGATATTTTCTGTATTATCTATTTGAATTTTAAGTAGGATTCCTTTTTTATCTCCTACGTTTACCCCACAGACGACACAATATTATATTCGTCTTCACAGAGAACTGAGATTATGTTGCCGGGAAAAACATCTCATTAGAACAACAGTACAAATTGTACATTTCATTTTTAGGGTTCCGTAGCCAAATGGCAAAAAACGGAACCCTTATAGTTTCGCCATGTCTGTCTGTCTGTCTGTCCGCGGATAATCTCAGTGACCGTTAGCACCAGAAAGCTGAAATTTGGTACCAATATGTATATCAATCATGCCGACAAAGTGCAAAAATAAAAATTTAAAAAAACATTTTTATTAGGGTACATCCCCCAGACGTAAAGTGGGGAGATTTTTTTTTTAATTTTGACCCTGACGTGTGATATATTGTTGGATAGGTATTTAAAAATGAATAGGGGTTTTCTAAAATCATTTTTTGATAATATTAATATTTTAGGAAATAATCGCTCCGAAAGTCAAAAACAATGTGTCCCCCCCCCTCTAACTTTTGAACCATAAGTTTAAAAAATATGAAAAAAATCACAGAAGTAGACCTTTATATGAACTTTCTAGGAAAATTATTTTCAACTTGATGAGTTGAATAGTTTTTGAGTTATATAGCACTTTTTCAAAAAAACGCAAATGATAACTTTGTTTTTCATACAAATACTATGAAAAACAAAGTTATTTTTGCTGACGAAAAATGTTGGTATTTTTAATGGTCTGGGAAGCTACGGAACCCTACAGTGAGCGTGGCCCGACACGCTCTTGGCCGGTTTTTAATAAAATAAACTATCATATTAAATATGGTTATTTTATTTTCTCGCAATCGTAGTGAAAAGTACGGTGTAACACACGGCGCTAAAATCCCATTATAACTCGGTTCCTATTTACTTACTACTACCTCGTCTATAATGGGTCATTTTAGCCCCTTGTATCACAATGTACTATAAAGACCTATAAAGATTGTGTAGATGAAAAAGACTATGCTAGGCTATGTTTGTACTGGGGCTGCGGGACTGTTCGAAAGAGATACCGCGGCCCCGGCGGAACGTAAAGGGCGAGGAAGGAATATGGATGGGTTTTAGTCAGTAAAAGTCTGACACTCCCTCCCGCTCCGCCCAGAGTGGGAGAAGTCATTTGATGATTTCCCATACGAAATGGCAAAAAAAAGGCTATGTTTGTACCAAAAAATACATTTAGATAAGGATAGGACAGGACTCGGGAGGATGGTGAAAAAGATTAAAGGCATTGAATAATACTTTTTACTATAGGAAAGAAAAGCGACTATTTGCTTCCGGATAAACTGCGTCTGACCTTAATAGTCCGCCTAAATAGAGAGCCTTTTCGAATGTTAACACCTGACGGCAAAGAGGTATTGTCCACTATCAACTGAATAGGCTTGTTTCCACCATCAATAAATTGCAAATCTATTTAGTCCGTCAATTAGAGTATTGGAAAATAATGGACACGTATTTTTTGTTTTTGTAAATCAACGAATATTGACAAAGATAAAACGCATCAAAACTCGGAGTGGGGGCTCGTGACGTCACTGTTCGGTATCAACTCACTAAGAATGATACCGAACAGTGACGTTTTGGGAATTTTAAAAGCGTCGTATCTTCGTCAATTTTGGTTTATGTGAAAAAAGAAAAAATACGGGTCAAATATTTTTTGATAATCTAAGTGACGGACTAATTAGATTTTTTCAGTTAACAAGCCTATTGTGGAGGTCAGATTAGGCGGTCGCTCTTATGTAAAAAACTGGTATTCAGCAGGTTAGACTGGAAGCCGGGGAAAGACTAGACTTGATGATGATGAACCTGACGGGAAAAAGAGTCTTTTTATTTTATCTTCCTAGTTAAAAGCTATCCAATCACCCAAGCAATGTGTAAAATCAGTTAGAAGGTGCAAGACAAACGGTTTTGTTGCGCGCGCGCAATTTGCCATACTTGATGTGCCGGAGTTATGGCAACAAATTGCCAACCGTCCATATAAGTCGATAATAATTAATTGTGATCAATGGGAAGGTGCAATAATAAGGTTATTTACTGTTTCGCACTGCGTGTGAAAGTGATTGAGAATGAGATCTATCTATTTGCTAGAGTACATTAAAACCGGCATGACCCAACCGTTGAAGGCGCGCACCTTGTTCCCACCTGAAAGAAGGCTATTTAATACCTTCTTTAGGCGACCAAAGAAGCGCTCCCTCAACGAATGCTTCATGTCAGTTACGTTAATGCCTAACGCTTCCGACATACCCAAATACTTATAGCTCTCGGATGAGGAAAGGGATCTTAGGTGTATGGAATCCGAGAGCTGAAGCCCCTCGGATCCCATAATCTCCCCTCGCTTTACATACATGACTGCACATTTGTCCACACCAAATTCCATCCTGATGGCGCTACTAAAAGTTTCAGTTACTTTCAGTAGCTCCATCAGTCGCAATTTGTTGGGGGCAAAGAGTTTCAGGTCATCCATGTAAAGCAGGTGAGATATAACCTGACCATCTTTCCTCAACTGGTAGCCTAGCCCTGAATTCTCCAGCAATGTGCTTAAAGGATTCAGGGCTAAACAGAACCAAAGTGGACTCAGACTGTCACCCTGGAATATTCCCCGTTTAATCCATACAGGTTGATCGTTCCCCTGGATCTGTCGACATCCTGGATATCGAAGGACCGTCCTCCATTGCCCCATACATGACTCAAGGAAGGTGCGTAGAGTTGCATCTATCTTGTACAACTCCAGCACCCTCATGAGCCATGAATGTGGCACCGAGTCGTAGGCCTTCTTATAATCTATCCAACATGTTGACAGATCCTTGCGGGATCGACGAACCTGTTGGCTAATGGCCATGTCGATGAGGAGTAGCTCCTTAGTACCACGGGACCCATTCCTACATCCATTTTGAGACGCAGACATAATGGAGTTATTGTCAATGTGTGTATTAATTTTCGTTCTCAAAATGGATGTAAGAAGTTTATAGACCGTCGACAAGCACGTGATCGGTCTGTAGTTCTTGGGTTCCGCGGGACTACCTGACTTATGGAGCAGGTGAGTAACGCCTGTTGTTAAGAACTGCGGCAGGGACCCAGACTCTAAGGATGACTGGAATTGGGATGACAGGCAAGTGTGTGAACTACTAAACCACTTGAGCCAGAAGTTATGCAGTCCATCCGGTCCCGGTGACTTCCAGTTCGGTAACGGACGAACTGCTCTGGCTATATCTAAAGGTGTGATTAGAACTGGTGCCATTTCTGGAATAGGTTCACACACTCGCTCGACATCGCGCATCCAATCAGCCTCAGAATGACAGACGGGCACCGACCAGATGCTGCGCCAGAAGGAACTCGTGGCGGCATCACCCGGGCGGCACACGTCTGTCACATTTTGCTCAGGTCGCTCCCAAGCTCTGTATACCCACCTCTCATCACACTGGAACATGCGATTCTGCGAATACCGATCAACCCGTCGCTTATACCGCCGAATACGGCTCGCCCATGCATAAACTTTCTGCTTCAGGAAGTCGATGCGCTCTGTGACACGGGACATGTATTCTTGAGGACTGATTTCAGTCCCCGAGAATGCCCGCCTCACAAAGCGCATCACGCGTGGTCGTGTATTACCCTCCCTGAAGCAGTATAGTTTGCCGATGAGTACCCTGGCCCCGTCGATACGTCGCTCAATCCTGCGCTGCCAGGCTGGTTCGGCTGGTTTTGGTCGAGTAGCTAAGTCACAATTCGGGAACTTGACATTAGCTAAACGACATGCCGCAACAGCCCCACAGAACAGGATCGAGTGTGTATCAACGAGGTCCTCGCTACTCTCGAATACATTCTTGAGTTGCGAATCCAGGGCACACACCAGCGCCCTATTTTTCTTATGCATGGGTAACCGTGGTAAGCGGGGCCTAAGTTCGGCAGAAGTTGATCGATACTCACGAAGTGCATCCTCCAGTGCGCTCCTCAATCGGTCGTTGCACTGGCTACTTACCGTGGCAACCCTATCATCTTCCTCTACAAAAGCAGGATTGAACCGCGGTGGGATTGCATCAATAGCTGACGCTTGCACCGCGGTTTGAGCCGGAGTCAAGATGATACGATTGCTCAGTACCTCTGAGCGCAGCCTATCAAGCGCGGCGTCATCCAACATGTGATTGCGTTGAATGACCCGCACCTGATCCGACAGTCGTTGGGCCGAGACGTTGACGGCTGGTTCAAGATCCTGGAACAGAGACAGCATCCTAACACGGTACGCAGTGAGGTTAGTTCCCCCCTCTGTAGACCCGTAGTATGCGCGCATGGCGTTCTCGTTCATGGACTGAGTCCATCTCATGCGCTGCACACAACCACCGGTAGCGGGGACCCGGCTCGGGGCCTGTTGGCCCCTAAGTCCCAAGCTTCTCGGTGGCCGGCCTCTCCCCGCTCGACGTACAGGTGTTGGCGACGTCGGCGGAGAGAAATATTCGTCACTCGAGCTCGACGCAACTGCCGCAACCGTTGACACTGGTGAACCGGGGTCCGGTGGCGGCGAGGCGGAGCTGAGCGACGAGTCCGGGGATGGTAGGCGTGCGCGTCGTCGGGAGGCAGCTCTCGTGATCATTATTTCATCGCATCATGCATTCCTTATATTTTTTTCGGTAATTTTCATATTTTGCTTGAAAGTTTTGACAGGTTTTGACATCCGTCATTGTACAGAATTTTTCATTTGCACTTTCTGGTTTTCTTTTGCCTTTTTTAGACTAAGTATTTATTATAAGTTGTGTTAATAGAGAAAATTGAACTGTTTTTGATAAATATTGTATAGACTTTCGTGTATTTAATTAAAATAAGATAAGAAATTGCGATGTTATAGACTGATGACGTACGGGGTTGCCATTATTATTGATTATTATTATTATTATTATAACCCTATATTGTAATTTATGACACCTTAAATAAACCTTTTCTATCCGATAAAAAGAGTCATATAAGTTTGATTCTGGAGTTAATTTCGCAAAGATTCGGCTGTTTACGACCGTAATAAAATAGTAATAGACATCTTTAATGATCATTAATAGTCACGAGTGTATAATAGTTCAAGAAACTGTTAAAAAGTCGCGATACTATGAAAGTTAGGTAAGGCTTGTTATGGGTTTTTAGTAAACTGATCCCATACAGACGGATTCCGCGGTATCAGTCGAACTTATGTACTCATTTAAATTGTCACCTGATGCCTTGAATTCATCATTTGGCTAGGCTTTTCCACAGTATGTTTAAGTCGGTTTCCACTCTAACCGGATGCAGCTGAATACCAGTAGTTTACAAGGAGTTTTTTTTTTCTATACTCATGTTACGTGAGACATCTTAATGCATTTAAATAGTCACCTATACCAATTAAGAAGCATAATTTTGTAAATCCAGTAAAACAATAGGTACTGTGCTTTAAAAGCATGAAATCATTTTAGAGAATTCAAACAAATCACTAATATAGTTCTAACTAGTCGAAATGTTATTTTGAGTAAAAGTAATTAGGTACTTACACACAATTTTTATTCTGTAAGTAGTTTAGTAATTGCTCGAAGTAACAACTGTCAGAAGTTAGAATTCTCAGCTTTGCTTTCTTTGACTTTTTCTTTAGTCTTGTCTATTGAATAAGAAATGTTTGAATAAGTAAGTACTAAAACTCAAGTAATTACTTTAACTTGACTATAGATACGGATATTTGTATACTACCCTAAACATCGATAAAGCTTCTTATGAATAAGAAAATATTATAGAGCAACTTTCGGCGTGTAACCCTTTTAATTCCATGATGGATTATTGAGTACCGTTACCGATAGAGCATAAAAAAGCAACAACATTTGCCTCAGATGACAAAGAAGGCATAAAAAGTCGAAACCGGCCTTTCGCGATCGAATGCGAAAACACACCCACAATAATGTGCTACGTCTGAAGTTCATTGACTCATCGTCTAGCACAATGGAACAGTGACGCAAACTATTACGATATCGATAGTCGACTCGATAACTCGTTGTATAATCGAAATCGAGCGATATCGAGATACGATCGCAATCTAGGCAGACGCGTGTCGTGGGCGGCGCAGACGCAGACACGGAGTAGGTAGCAGATGAAGTGCGCATTTAAACGTTGGGAGTTTGAAATGTTGTAAGTCATATTGAGCGTGCTGTTCTATTTTCTACTTTAGGTTTCAAACCGAACGCTGAAAATTCAATATCATGCTTAATGTATTTTACGGCGTTTTAAGTCCTGGATGGCGCAGTCGGGACATGGAGTAGGAAGCAAATAAAATTTGAAATGTCACAAGGGAAATTGAGCCTGCTACTGAATTTTCAACTTTAGACATTAAGCTGAACATTGCAAATTCAAAAGCACGCTCAAAGTCGCTAACGACATTATTTTTTCAGATTTTAATTTCAGACACACATATTTACCTGTCGTTGTCAGGTGAGACGACAGATCTGTTATTGGATGATTGCCTGGATGTGGGATTTGGAGATGGTCCATTTGGCGACTGTTTCTATTCATAAGTGTGATGAAATACTCTTATATTTTCCGTAAGTCATACACCGCTTACTCCAGTCTCACCAAGAGATATCGTGTTACCCAGTAAAAGCTAAGCTCCTTTCAGTTTGACAGGAATGTCTCCAAGTCGATGATGACTACATTAAGGACTTACTCTCCATTCACAGGTAGTGATAGAGTAACATAATTTAGCACGTACTTTGTCAAAGACTTGGTGCTATCCTTATCTTGCACGTTTAGTTTCATAGTTGCGTGAAAGTGACAGTCATCGTCTGCTAGCCTTGTCCCAACTTTATTGGGGTCGGTTTCCAGTTGAACCGGATGGAATTGAAGACCAGTATTTTACATGGGGCGTCTGCATATCTGACCTCCACAACCCAGTTATACGATACCCCTTGGTAAGACTGGTTGTCTGAATTTCGGGCCACTGAAAACCTGTAACCATTGTCTAAGACCTACGAATGACACCCGGGAACAACGGCTTAACATGTTTTCCTATGAACGGAGGAATATCGATATGTAGTGATGGGTGACCATCCACAGACCAACTTAGGCAAGTGCTGCTTAACCTAAAGATTGATCCGAACGATTGTTTTTTAGCCACAAGGTCCACGAACGAGAAAAGTGACAATGGGGTTGTTTCCCGGACACTATGCCGCAAGGTGGCGCTGATGGTTTGTTACCTGTCAAAAGTTTTTGACATAAACGTGTGCATTGTTTGGACGATTTTTTTAAGTAATTTCGTGTTTTTTTTTACTCAATTTGTGTTGCTGCACAAAGTATGCTACCTGACGTATCACCCCAGTCAAAGGGAAATTGAAAAAACAAAAAGCAACGCAACAAGGAAAGAAAGCGGAGCTTGTCGAAAGATACATTATATTTACCATTTTATCGACTTTTAGGTGTTTACTGGGCAATATTATGGTTCTATAAGTTGTAAAACAAACTTCAGTCACTTACTTTTTGCTTTTAATGATCTTATGATAAACGAACTAAGGTGGTCATTGGTTACAGTTACAAAATGTAAGTTTTTTGAAAAAAACCCATTTAATTGTTTCTTCACAGCTTACGACAGAAATTTCAACTTCGACAGTGGGTGTAACAGTCTTGAATCCCAGATGAAATTGCCAGAAGAGGTGTTGTTTTAGTGATTTTAATAGGTCCACTTAATTTTATAGTTTCGGTGCCTTTTCCCACTTTTTTTTCATGCACTTTCTTGGAAATGTTACAACGCCCATTTCTTTGCATCCAAAGGCTACACAACGACCCATAATATTGAAAAAAGTCACAAAACAATAAGATATTGTTTAATTTCTATGGACTTTGACAGTTTGTTTGTAACAAACAGTCAGCGCCCTCTACGTGGAACTATTTGACAGTTTTCTTCCCCATTATAAACTAATAGGCTTGTAACTGAAAAGCTCTAATTAGTCCGTCACTTAGATTATCAAAAAATATTTGACCCGTATTTTTTCTTTTGTCACATAAACCAAAATTGACGAAGATACGACGCTTTTAAAATTCCCAATACGTCACTGTTTGGTATCATTCTCAGTGAGTTCTGACGTCACGAGTCCCCACTCCCGAGCTTTGATGCGTTTTATCTTTGTCAATATTCGTTGATTTACAAAAACAAAAAATACGTGTCCATTATTTTCCAATACTCTAACTGACGGACTAAATAGGTTTGCAATTTATTGATGGTGGCAACTAGCCTATTCATGTTTATCAATCTAATTCTAAGCCATAGACTTTTATATCTGAAGTGGTTTATTTTCTACACACTCCGTGACAAAAAAACACGCAACTAGTTTAAGAAAACGATAATTATTTACTTTTTCACTCAGATGTTACGCGTCAACATAATTGATAGTTGGTACCTTGTGGACGGAACTGATAATTAATATCTACGTAACTAGTCGATAGCGACGGAAGTTTCGAAAGACAGTCATTTTTATTAATATTAGAACATTAGCGAGCTGTGAGTCATTTGCACTACTCTAACATAGATATTTCCTGTCTCTAGGGATGCCTGATATGATACTTGCACTTTTGTCGATATTTTGAATCGATCCGGATCACGAATTAGGGTTAGCGTAACGATACCATTGCTAGGATTGTATCGAATGGCCTCGATCCGATTCTGAAAATATCGAATTATTTCTCATCTGGGGAGTGGCGGTACTTTGGTTTTTGGCTTTCCTTCATGATTTTAGGGTTTCAAAAAAATCAAAATCCTTAGATGGAATCTTGGCAAAATTCCACTCAAAATCAAAATCAAAGCATTTATTTCAAGTAGGCCAGTTACAGGCACTTTTGAATTGTCGAAACAAAAATGAACATTTAAAGTAGCTACAGTCCCAGTCACAAGACATAAAAACTGTGAAAGTACTGTAGTTGCCCATTCCCTAGCGTAGATCTCTATGGAGAAGAACGGGCACTCAGTATTTTGTACTTTATGCACTTGTGCATAATATCTGAACTAAAAGTTGTAGCATTTGTTGACACACGCCGCACAAACATTCTAGATAAGTATTATTAAAATCTACAATTACGACATTTAAAATTGATTGTATTGTTGTGTGATTCTGGCACTTTTTGTTTCGATTCAAAATTACGAAGTTTTCATGTTGAATTTCATGTTTTATCAATGAGTATCGGAAAGTGCATCACTACATACCACTAATTAATAAAATAAACTACTTATTAAAGTTTAATGTCTTACTCATAAGGTACTTGAAGCATAGTGTACTATCCCACGGGTAAGGTAAGGGCTAACTTACGACGTAGACAGACATATTTACCTTACCTTGGAGTTATTTATTTAGCGTTGGAGAAAGAAATCTTTCACTTATTTTCATTACCTACCTTAATTAACGTAATGTTACTATTAATACTATTTACTTGAACAGGATGAAGCATCCTACTTTTATAAATGCAAAAGTAACTGTCTGTTTTAACAACGTAACGGCTGTGCGAATTTCGATGAGATTGACTTTGACCTTGACTTAAGACATACATAGGATACTTTTTATCCCAGGAGTAGTCCTGTGGGACAGTCATCAGTCATAACTCATAGCCACGCAAAAACTTCTTACATTTCGAGTTTCACTAAATAAATAAGAATATTTTTACTTACTATTTTGATCGAAGATGTGTCGATGTGTCTTTTTTAATATTATTCCTTATTGTACATACCTGTAACAGAACGAAAAACATTTTAATAATCAGTTGAACTCACCCAATTAAAAAGCTAAATACATAACCACACCATGAAAAAGTTCCACCCTGAAACAAAACACCCGACTACACTGACCATGAAAAGAAAAATATACAGTAGAAAATAAAAATGGTCGGATATACTCGTACCCCGGCAAAGGTCAAGTGAAGGACGAATATAATCGAAGGTTTGAAGGTCAGGTTCAGGGTTAGTAGCCGAGGTCACGGCTCCAGTATTGATTTTACTTGACATTAGCGTGTGAAACGGAAATTATTGTAGCTTTTGAGAAAATTGCTTGCAGTATTTGAAGCCTCCGTTGTAACTGTTAAAGTAATGTTTGTTTAGTTTTAGCAAAAATATTACAAGCTATTGTGTTTTACGACTTGGAATTTCTCAGTAGCAGCCATGGAGTCTGGATTTGTGCCCGATTGATGGCAAAAGGCTCGCCCCCTATTACAAAAGACTAAACATAACTGGTAAAATGTGGGCGCAATACTTGTTGCACCTATGCCACTTCAGGAATTACAGGCTTCATGTTATGTTATATGGTAGAAGCGGTTACAAAGTTAATTAAATACCTGTGTTTATACTTTTATTGAATGCCCAGTAGTCGTTTCAAACAACGCTAAAGTTCGGGTCCCTTCAAATAAATGGTTCTCTGTTGAAAAAAGATTTATTCAAGTACCCGTTCTACCACTATCTTTCAGCGCTATCCTTGCTCCCAAGAACACTTTCTTTATTGCCTCTGCAATACTCCGAATTACGTGAAACTTTTAGGATATTTAATGAAAAGCCCATACACATGTCAAGGACAGTTCGTTGATCCTTCCCAGGTCAAAGTCGCCCCAGGATTCAGCGCAAGGATAGGCCGACGAAATAGGTCGCCGCGAAAAGGTCGCATTGGATTTATGAGTCGGTTCGAATGACAGTTACTAAGGGGTTTAAAATTAGAATTTAAATGTGCCTTGTCTTGAGAGTTAAGGTTGGATGCTGGATGGTATGAAGGGACACATACGGGGGTAAATAGGATTTAAATATGACTGACTGGCGAAAATAGGGTGTTCTATATGCATTATTCACATTTGCGTTACCCTTCAGGGATTAATGGAGTGATGTTTGAAGGATTATTTTATGCCGCATACGGGGAATAAAAGATAGGAACTTATGGCTAAATTAATAACCGTCGGTCGGGTCGATCTGGATGGGTGACACACCGACTTTCCTCCGTGCCTCGGAAAGCACGTTAAACTGTTGGTTCCCGACTGTCATTAGAAGATCTTTGACAGTCGTTACAGGTAGTCAGTGGCCCGAAAGTCTGACAACCAGTCTTACCAAGAGTATTACCCAGCACTAACTGGGTTGTGGAGGTCGTATAGGCAGTCGCTCCGTGTAAAACACTGGTTTCTATTCAACTGCATACGGTGAGACTAGAAACCGACCCCAACATAGTTGTGAAAAGGCTTGAATAAACGATGGTTTAATGACATTATTGTAATCTATCTATCTAAGGACTTATAACAGCAATTGCGTCATGTCATGTTGGGGCATAAAAAGTCCCTGAAGCACTGATTAAATTAACATAACATATACTGAACTTTAAACATGACCTACACCAACAACCAGCACATAAACCAATTCAATTACAATACAATTTAAAATTAAAACAATTCAAAATTACCGAACTGTCGCAAAAACAACGAATGAATTGCAAGAAGAGAATTGAGTGAGGATAAAAACTGGTCTCGTAAATACGGAGGAGGTATGGCCACCCTGACCTCAACACAGTGGTTCATTTATATTCCTCCGTTCAAGAAAAACCTCTGCCATACATCAATAAATCGATTTAAATTGTAATATGTTTTTGTGTGTAAAGGTCCAAGCCTTCCGTCGAAAATCAATTGGTATTTTGTTAACATTAATTGTTGTTGAATAAATATTTGTAAGGTCGCTTGTACATTGGTGTTGTTGAACGTATGTTCGATTGGGGATTTTTAGTCGCGTTATGCATGCGATTTGGTGGTGGCCTTTGCTTTGATCTTGCCGTTCATGGTGAAGACTTTATTTTGAATCTATTGTTTCCGTAGTGCTTAGTAGATTTGTGGAATTGCATGTAATATTGCAACTTTGGAAGCGAAAAAAAAAGAACCGATACAGAACAATAAACAAAAATATAACAACAACGCACTCACACACTCTGTAACTACGATCTATTCCCATCCAATACCAAGAGCTAATACCATTTGGTATTAGTTTATTTCCGAATTTATTTTCTATTCCCAACGAGTACCACATTTTAAAACCAATACCAAAACAAGTTTGAAGAAATTAGGTACAGTCAGGTTCAGTAAAATTAAAATGCTTTGAGTGATTTTAAGTAATGTTTAATCAAGATTAGGGTTTGAATATAAACATTGTTTATTTTTCTTTTAATTTGTCATTTTTTATATGGTGATGATATGATTGCGTATCTTAGTAATAAATCACGTAAAAATTTGGCAAAAAATCGAATATGAATAGTTAAAGTACTGATAATCTAACAAAATTATAAAATACTAGCGGACGTCCCGCGGTTTCACCCGCATAGTTCCCGTTCCCGTGGGAGTACGGGGATAAAATATATCCTATCCTTTGAGACGCTGCTAGTTAAAGGCTTTAACCACCTTCATTTTCCATTTGCACGCTGCTGGTTAAAGCCTTTAACCACTCGCATTTTCAAATACCCGCCTTCAAAAAATGCATTAAAACTCGACTGTACTTACTATGGCCATGCATTTATGGTCTCCACTACGTTCTCAACAATATTTCCCAACTCTATAATAATTATCTGTGCCCAAATGCATCGACAAACGTCAAAATGAAATAAAAAACTTTAGTGTAAACAAATCCGGCCATTTTTTTCCGTGTTGCGCCGGCGCCGTTTCGTATTTAAATTGTTTTCTTATCGAAATAGTCGTATTTTAATATAGTATTATACATCAAAATGAAGGTGAAGAACCGTGCTACAATATAGTGGCTAAGCAATTTAGTTTCGGAATCTCAAAGTTGCAGTAATTTTCCTGTGAAAAAGTGATAGGTATGTATACCTAACGTGCTGTATGTAAACATTGAATATATAATTTTATGTGATTAAAACGTGTGTATTATCGGAGAAATATCAATAATTGAGTATGGTGAGTACATTTTAGAATTTTAGAAACAACAAAAAGAGGACTCGTAGAGTTAAAAAGTTACGTAAACATGTGTGTTAAAAAGTACCAGCGGCCCGACCGCTACTGGGGAACCTATATCACCAGTAACTTTGGATTCTAATAGGATCTACATTCCAATTAGAATCTAATTGGAATGTAGATCCTAGATTTTGGTATTAAGATTTTGGTCTTATTGGAAAGGGAATATAATCTAGTTTCCAATTAGAATTTTTTTATTGATAAGGAGTTAATAGTTTTTCGTAAAAAAAATATTTTTAATCGCGAAGTAGCCGTTACGTGACTGTTTTTCAAACTCAACATTTATTTTAGAGTATTAAATTAATATTATATTTCTTGGTTTTTGTTTAAATAGATTCCTTAACTATTCAGCTATTCACAGTAAATTTTATTTTGGTCTAAGTCTTGTAGTTTGCGATCGTCAAGTGTTTTTATATACAAGGGTCAAATTACACGAAATAACCCTTGACCTTGTAGCGTTAGCAGCGGTTTTCTCCCGCCCAGTCTAGCGGTCGGAGCGTTTGAGAGGGTATGTTACTCGTGGATAATGTAGCTTTCGAATGGTGAAAGAATTTTTAAAAACGGTCCAGTAGTTTTTAAGCCTATTCATTACAACCAAACAAACAAACAAACAAAGTTTTCCTCTTTATAATATTAGTGTAGATCACAAATAATCAAAAAAAATAGGTAATAAAAATAAAAAATAAAGTTAAAAAATAAAGGGAATAAAGAAACGTGTTTTCGGCGGATTCTTTATACAAAAGTATCTGAAATAGTAATGTAAGTAACATTATAAGGGTCGCATATTTCTTTACCTCTTTCTTTTGCGATACTAGATATCCATTCTGCACAGCGAAATGGGTCACTAGAAAAACTATAAACAAAATTAACAACACTACTCCATGCGTTCCCTGTTCAAGAACTGTCGATGTTTGATACAATGGTTGGTGCGTTGTAGCAAACATTGGCCAAACAATTATAATATTAGCTATTTGAATTTATTTACTATTTAACTGTTTTTATTTTATGAAAAATACTTAATGATATAAACTTACCGGAAAAAAAATAATTCTTCCAAAACCTTGGTGTTACGGTGGTTATTTACACAGTTTTTGAACGCGCGCTGCGGCATTTTGACGTCTTAATGTTGGCTATGCTTGGACCATACTAATTTGAAATAAGACCACAAAAGTATTTGTGGTCTTATTTTTCGGGCCGTTTTTGAAGCGCTGATCGGAAATCTAGTACTATTATTGATCGAAGACTACCCGCCGCAGGCAGGGAAATGTACTGAACTAAGTTGTCTGCCTGAGAACAAGACTTATTTTGCACTCAACTCTGATTGGTTGCTTCGAATTTCAAAACAATAGACAAAAATCGACCCTTTTTCGCAGGTAAAGAGAAATGATTCATTTGAACTACTTATTTGTTAGTTTGGAAAGTTTTAGACTTTTATCATTCAATTACGATAGTACCTATAGTATGTAAATGTTAGAAAATAAAATAAAACTTCGTGTAACTGAGTGTACAAAAATTCACGTTTTGGTATTCGTTAGTAATAGATTTTTTATTTAAAAAAATGTGGTACTCGTTGGGAATAGAAAATAAATTCGGAAATAAACTAATACCAAATGGTATTATGTCTTGGTATTGGATGGGAATAGATCGTAACTACCTATGTTAACAAATAAACTTTCTGATTCTGTAGAACCTTTCGAAGTCTAAAAGAAGTCCAGAAGTTACAGAAAAACTGAAAGGATGACGTTTCTTGGTTTGAACATGTAGTGCGGAGGAATGAAACGCATGTGACTAAAAGAGAGTTGGACATGAATAGTGATGGAAGGACAGGGGGAGAAAGGCCAAAGAAGAGATGGATGGATTGTATGAGGAACGATGTGAAAGAGAGAAGAAGAAGAAGAAGTAAATGATGCCGTGACGGTTGACAGGGGAGAACGTAAGAACAGAAGCCGAAGGATTCTTACATTGAAGCTGAACGAGGGCAAGAAACATATCTTCAAGCTTCTCAATAAAAATGGGGAAGAAGTCACAAATAAAGAACAGCCACTTTCAATAGCCAAAGAGTACTATGAAACTCTTTAGAAGAACGGAGCAGCACCGAGCCAGACAATTGCTACTCTAGGGCAACCCCGATTACTAATCCAGAATGTAGGTTCCGATGAAGTTCCCGATGTCATCCCAGATGAAATAATGCTGGCTATACAACAGACCCCATGTAACATGGGACAAGGGGAGGTAGAAGATGATAAATACCGTAACAAATCAAACAAAGTGTATGTTACACCGCAGTCAGTCAAGTCTTTACGGATCTGTCAGATTGCAACAATGTTGCTACTTGTGGCAATATTTTTACCGATGCCATTTTGAGTGTGAATATTTGTGATAACCAATAAATAGTTGAAACGTACTTGAAAAAAAAACAGATGAATTATTGTTTGTAAGAATTTAAGATGAACTTTAAGATGCATTACTGTAATTACTATTTTAAATTAATCACGTAGAGACATGATTTGTTATTATTTATCAGCGTGTAAAAAGATAAATAAACATATTCGCATAGACACAATGCAACAAGATGACCTCAACTGATATTGTTGTTTGATGGATAATGACATTATCAAAGATCATCGTTAGTAAATAAATACACATACTTAACTTCTTTTTTTCGTCCCATACAGACACCTTGACATTCTAATAAACAGACACTGCATATAAACACATCGAGAATTCGAGCCTCATTATAAAACTGACAGACAGTATCTTGATTTTCAAATTACCAAACCGTTTAAGCCCCAAAAACAGCGAGAAACAAAAACGAGCCAGGAATTCGTAAAAAAAACAATTTGGCAATACATTCAGACGAAATTATGGATTGCTTGGAACAATGGCCGATGCAAATTGTGACCGCATGCTGCATTTTTTATTTTTTTAAGAGATGCATAAAAAAGACGCACCGTGTTCAATTGAATGCACCGTAAAGGGTAAGCACCATAAGCATTTAAAGGCAGTGCCATTGTCCAGGAAATATTAATAAAAAAACGCCCCGGAAATGTCGAAGTTGTTGTACAATCCTAAAAGAATGCAGAGGTACAATCTGTACAAGAGGTTAAGAAATTACTGCATTCAAATCAGCTTAATTTCGTACCACACACTGAAAGAAATCGAGCCAATCAAGCATGACATTTTGCTTGATTGAAAAAAAAATGAATGAAACAATCAAAAACGTATGAAAATAGATTATTCAATATTTGTTCTCACAATAAAGTTAAAATGATCAACTCTTAAACATGGCACATCACAGATTCAATCAAGTTGCATGATAAGTTCTATAATAATTTATTTATTGTTTTTATAATGAAGAAATTATTGTTTGTATAACCACAGAATATTTAATACTAATACCCAAAATCTATAAAACAAGTAACCTTTTATTTAATTCAATAATGGCACTTTTTAAATACGAATGTTATTCTTGTATGATTCACACACTCACAATAAAGTTAAAATGATCAACTCTTCTCGATATTTTAAACATGGCACATCACAGATTCAATCAAGCTGCATGATAAGTTCTATAATAATTTATTTATTGTTTCTATAATGAAGAAATGATTGTTTGTATAACCACAGAATATTTAATACAAATACCCAAAATATATAAAACAAGCAACCTTTTATTTAATTGAATAATGGCACATTTTAAATACGAATGTACTCTTGTATGATTGCTTAATGTCTGTTGCTCACACAGTGTTTCAAGTCGAGACTCGTTCCTTCATTTGACATTTCATTTTCATTTCGTAATTTCGTTCTTTTCGTTTGGGAGTCCAAGAAAAGCACGCTTTTGGCATCGCGGAGTGAATTAGTTCACTTTTATTTGAAGTTATTGCGCGGTTACATCCAATAAAACAAAATTCATCAACACCTGATTGTGATGGAAGAAGTGTGCGACCTTCTCCAGGCTTGGGGGCTGCCCGAATTACGTGCCACTTTTATCAGTAAGTACCTTCTTAGCCTTTTTGGCAAAGATATAATAATACGAGTATGTATGTTGTTTTCACATCAATTATTCATCAACGATTATTTTGCAGAAAATGAAATTAATATGCAGGCGCTTTCTGCACTTACACATGATAGTATCAAAGAGCTGGTTCCTCTATTAGGGCCTAGATCCCTATTTTTACGGAGCTGGAAAATGTGGAAGTCGGATTTCCATGCTTAGGAAGTTTTAGAACCACAAAATTACAGGTATGTTGTCAAACTACACAGTTTATTGGAATTTCCTATACCATGTAATATCAGCAATGTATCGAATACCTACCTAAATGTTTTGTCACTTTGCGAAGTCCAATCTAATTTGAATACTGCATGGATACTATTTCCTGATACTCACTGTTTATGACTACTGTACAAATATTTAGTTTAAGGTGGAAGCTCCACGGTAGCCCGCGAAATTCAAATTTTCTATTAACGTTTTATGCAATTTGCAGGCCAGTGCCAGGTTGTATGTTGATGAAAATTTGATTGGCGGCTGTAAGGCGTATGTAGTTACAGAATTAAAATCATTAATACAACCCTCTAAATTCATGTAACCCGATTTAATGACTATCTCATGAAAAGTCATTCAATCAGGTTACATGAACTTGAAGGGTTTTATTGATGATTTTAACTCTGTTAAACCATATTTATTACGGATTTCAATCAACATACAACTTGATATTGACCTGCAATACCCTAGCGCTTCCACCTTAAGGATGTTGATCTCTAAACAAAAATGTTATAATTATAAGACTACTGTTCAATTTAATATAAAGATGTTGATCTATAAACACAAAAATAATGCAGAGTGTGACACAGAGATGCCACAAAGAGGATATTGAAAGTAGGAAGTTTTGCTGAGAGAAATCTTCATTGTAATTAAATAAAACTGCTTTCATATAATATTTTTAGGTGGGTTGAGGGCCCTGTTGATTGGTGCTATACAAGTTGTCGCGAAAGCGAAGGAATATAGCCTCTATGTACCTACAAATATTAATTAGTTAAGACGTGGCGTGAGGTGAGAGAAAGAGGGGGTTAGCGCGGGGGGGCGCGCGCGGGAAGGAGCGCGCGCGCCGGGCCACGGAGATCGCCGCCGCGCCGCGCCGGTGCAATTGGGCCTGAGGGTCGGAGCTAGCAGTACACGGGTGAGCAAACTTGGTATTATTCAGTGCATGTGTGTGCATCTTCAGATTGACCAGATATTCAACTTAAATTGAGTTCCAATGTTGTGTGTGTATTGTTTACCAGCGATCAGATTCAGTAATTATACCAAATCATAAACCAGCTGTGAGGCTCGGGGTGGCTATAAGGGGAGGTTGGAGGCCACTTTGGGAGGACACCCAGAATATCATTGCGATGATAGTTCAGAAACCGTTATTCAGTTGAAACCAGTTAACATGAATCCAACGTTTGTTGGATGCAAATAATATTGTACCTGGGCTTATTCCAGAGACATAGGGTACTTTAGGTTCAGATATTCGTCACTAAAGGATAAATGGCGACATGGTGGAGATGCTGGGATCTCATTATAATAGTTTGAAAATATTTTTTGGTTCAGTTCCCAAGATAAAATTGTGCGGGTAGATCGAAATTGTGTTCTGCGCTTAACATAAATGAGGTCACACAGTTACGCAGTTTCCGAATACCCGCCAAACTCATCAAAAAAAAAAAATAATTAAAAATGGAACAGCCGGATCATTTGAGCGGAACATTATCAACAAAACACAAACTCGCTTGCTATTGTCAATGTTAATTAGGTTTGTTCAGAGTTTTTATTTTGTAGTTAATGACTGTTTTCTTAAATACATTATTATTATCGCCTGGTAAACATTTATTTAGTAGGTAAATCCGAGTGCACAATATAAATGTAATGAAGTGTAATAAATAATTTTCTTTTACGTTGCGTAATGACCAACGACATTAGTGAAGTTTATTAGTTATATTATACGTTTGATATTAAATATTTTAAGAGTATTACTACTTTCAAATGAGTATTACTACTAAGTCAATAGACTTAACTAAGTGAACCAATTAAAAGGATAATAGATTTAGTTTAGTCTTTTACTTAAAGTAACAGTAGTGTTTGATAAATTTAATTTACTTCTTACATTTGATTTGTGCAGTTTGTTGGTGTATTGGATTTCTTAAGAATCTCATACCAATTTATATTGTTTTAGATACTCGGAAATGGGGATATTCATTTACTAAGGGAATGATCCATGTCTGTGATATTACTTAGCTAATACCTACTCTATTAATAATGGAAGACGCTATCCGATCTCGTTTAAAAATTATTTACGAATCCCTCCAATCAAAGATTAGCTCTGCTCGGTGTGCCCTAACGGAATTATCAGAAGAAGATCCCAACTATAAAGGATTAGAACTAATTGGTGCTAAACTAAAAGGTTCAAATGAGATGTTTGTTTCGGAAATTCGTAATTATTGTGAATTGATTAAAGAAATCAACGTTGAGGAAATTAGTCAGTATACGTCTACACAGATTCAGGCCGAAGAATTGATAGCAGAAATAGAAGTTAATATTAAACAGAACAATCGAAACTGTGCCCTTGTTTTTACAAAAAATGACAACAATTCTAACACAATTAGTAAGTTACCAAAAATGGAGTTAAGCAAGTTTGATGGGGATGTTCTAAAGTGGTACCAATTTTGGGATCAGTTTTCATCGAACGTTGATAAAAGAAATATTAATGATGTCGATAAACTGTTGTACCTTCAATCGGTTCTTGAGGGTGACGCGAAACAGGCAATCGATGGGTTGGACACAACTGACAAAAACTATCGAATTGCTGTCGACACATTAAAGGAACGGTATGGCAAACCTAGCGTGATTATTGATGCTCATTATGTAGCTCTTTATAGAATTAAATCAGCAGAATCTAGTCAGGTTAAAGAATGTAGGCACGTTCTAAATGAAATTGAGAGACATCTTAGAGTATTAAGTTCCTTAGGCGAAGATGTAAATCACAATCATCTTAGAGTAATGATTTTAGAAAAGTTCCCAGAGGATCTCATTTATGAATTAAGGATGAAAATAACTGGCGAAGATGAGTCTATTGATAGTATCAGAAAGTTCTTAGAGTATATCATATCGGCTAGGGAAACATCAAATAGATTAAAGAAAACTGCAGAAGGTACTAAAATTGCAACAACTTGCGAAGACAAACAGGCTTCTGATAATATGACGATAGGATCGTTACATGTTAGATCGGAAGAGACTAGAGATAATAAAAGGCGTAGATTTACATCGAGTAGAAAGGAAAAGGCTAGGTATGAAAATAGACAACATAATAAACTGCCCCCTCGGAAAAGACCGCATGATGGTGACAGGTCCGATGAGCCACCTAGAAAGACATCAATCAAATGTATATTTTGTAAGCAGAATCATTTTAATGATGAGTGTAGTGTGCACAAAACCTTACAAGAAAGAAAAGCTCAATTAGGAAACCGCTGTTACAATTGTTTCAGTGAAGGCCATAGGGCTGACAATTGCCGTGCCAAACGGAAATGTCGACATTGTAATAAGTTTGGCAATCATAATCGAGCATTATGTCCAACTAAACTAACACAGCTAGTGAAGTCCTTACCAACTGATGCCTTACTAATGCTTATAGCACTACGCTGTTGCAGACAGCCCTAGTAATTGTTAATAATTTAGAATCTAAAACCAAACTACAATGTAGGGTGTTGCTCGATTGTGGTAGCCAGCGCTCATATATAACAGAACATATTACTAATTTACTGAAACTACCTATTACTGATCAAATGAATTTATCAATATTCACATTTGGAAACAAATCGCCACATCTGATTAAAAGTCCTATAGTACAGTTTAGTATTACAACTCGAATAGGAGTAACTCGTCTTATTCATGCAAATGTAGTACCTCATATTACTCAAAGTATAAAAGCACCAAGCTTTTATGATTTAGACAAAATGGAAAATAAAGATCTTGTAATGGCTGATGATGGGTCTTGTGGCAATAAAATAGATATTTTAATTGGAAACGATTATTATCATTCATTCATGTCACAAGAAAAGATAACGGTCACTCAAGATCTGTTCTTAGTTAATTCAGAATTTGGATGGGTATGGTCTGGAAGAATAAGTGAGAACATTGATAGTTCCGATCAATTAAGTGTATTAACCTACTTTCAATCAGATGGATCATTTGATACTAAATTAAACGAACCCGATCTCCCCCTAAAACTAGATGATGTTAAACAGTTATGGGACCTTGAATCAATAGGTATAACAGATTCCCCAAAAACTACTCGCGATGAAGAAGCGATTAGGCAGTTTAATGAAACAGTTCAATACCAAAACAACAGATACCACGTTCAATGGCCGTGGACTGAAGTACCACCAAATCTACCAAATAATCTAGGCTTAGCTTGGGGTCGGCTCAATAGTTTAATTAAACGATTGGATTATTCAGATTTAAAGGCATACGACCAGGTCATTCAAGAACAGCTACAGACTAAAATAATTGAGATTGTACCAGATCCAAAGATGGCACAGAACCATCCCGTTCACTATCTTCCTCACCATTGTGTTCGTGGCCGTGATAAGCCCAAAAAGCTCCGTATTGTTTATGACGCCTCAGCTAAAACTGCAAATAATCAAAGTTTAAACGAATGCCTATATAGGGGTCCACTTATGTTGGAGGATCTTACAGGATTGCTAATCAAGTTCAGAGAACACCCTATAGGAATAGTTGCAGATGTCGAAAAGGCTTTCCTACAGTTAGGCCTACAAGATTCAGATAGGGATGTTACACGATTTCTTTGGTTCAAAGACGTAAATAGTACAATCAACCCAGATAACGTTGTGCACTTACGTTTTTGTCGAGTCCCATTCGGTGTCATATCAAGTCCATTTTTACTGAATGCTACGGTCAAATATCACTTAAATAAGTCAAACAACATGTTTCTAAAACAAATTGCGGACGACATTTATGTAGACAATATTGTAACTGGCGCACAGACAATTTCAGACGCAAATAAACTGTACTGTGCAGCTAAAGAATCATTTGATAGTTTGTCCATGAATTTGCGTGAATGGAATTCAAATTCAATGGAACTAGTTTCTTCAATACCAGATAAGTTTAGAGCAGAAGACCGTGAAAACATAAAAGTTCTCGGTCTAATATGGAACATACATAAAGATCAGTTATATTTAAATTCTAATTTCAATACAGACATCACAGGCACAGTTCTGTCAAAACGAGACGTGTTAAGGGTAATTGCTTCAATTTATGATCCGTGTGGTCTCGCAGTTCCGGTAGTTCTTCCAGCAAAACTATTCTTTCAAAAATTATGGAAAGAAAAGGTTAAATGGGATGTCACATTAAGTGATAGTCTACTTATGGAATGGCAAAAAATTGCGTCAAACTTAGAATGTCTAAAGAATATTCATGTTAATCGATATTTTGCTCAAGGTTTAAATAAACACCAAGTCGCAGAGCAAATTCAGTACGAACTACATTGCTTTACGGATTCGTCTCTGCATGCTTATGCAGCAGTAATTTATTTACGTGGTACTTTACACACTAATAATATTGTCAGTTTTGTTATTGGCAAGTCTAGATTAGTGCCGTTAAAGGACCAACATGACTTACAGATCCCAAGATTAGAATTGCTGGGAGTACTTATCGGGTGCCGACTTATAGGTTATGTTACAAAATGTTTACGACTAAAAATTAAGGCACAATATTTGTGGACTGATAGTCAAATAGTAATTGCCTGGCTCAAATCAGATAAATTACTTCCGCCATTTGTAGCACGTAGAATCAATGAAATAAAACAGAACAAGACTGTACAAATCAGATATGTGCCAACTGAATTAAATCCATCGGATGTAGGCACTAAGACGGAACGAGTAGATTGTTACAATAGATGGCTCATAGGACCTGATTTTTTAACGAGTAACTCAAATCAGTGGCCTACAGCTCAAAATAATAAAATATATACTAAAATTTTAACGGCCGGGGAGGGTCTTGCGAACATAACACCTTTAGATAATAAGATAACAAGTCTAGATATTATAGAACCAATGAAGGTTGTTGATTCAGACAAAACAGAGAGTAACATATTAGAAATTCAGGCTAAACATTTCCCTAAAGAAGTTGAGGGTATCACAACAAACTTGTCAAGATCACTAAAATTATATAAAGACGAGGAAGGACTTATTAGGTGTAAAGGTAGATTCAGATACACGAATATGTCAGATTATCAAAAAGAGCCTATACTACTTCCAAAAGATTCAGATTTTACGCACGAAATTATAACCGAACTGCATCAGAAGAACTATCATGTAGGTGTCTCTCATACCTTAGCTCTATTAAGACAAAAGTTTTGGGTGCCACATGGACGGTCAACAGTTCAAAGAGTCATAAGAAAGTGTGCACAGTGCGTGAAATACGCTGGTGGTCCATTCAAATTACCACCCATGCCTGATCTACCAGCAGAAAGAGTCAACCTTAGTCTTCCGTTCGCCTTTACAGGCCTAGATTATTTCGGTCCACTGTTTGTGGATGAGGGTAGTAAAGAAAAACGCTGGGTATGCCTGTTTACATGCTTAACAATTAGGGCCATACATTTGGAGGTCGTTAAAGACTTAACAGCGGAAGAATGTTTACTAGCCATTAGAAGATTCGTCGCTGTACGGGGCTTGCCTCAATTATTCGTGTCCGACAATGCCACGCAATTTAAGCTCACTGCAGAAGTGTTAACTTCAGATTATTGTATTAAGAATCACTTGCGGTGGAAATTTATCCCAGAGTTAGCTCCATGGTTCGGAGGATTTTATGAACGACTCGTAGGTTTAGTCAAGCACAGTATGAAGAGAACTTTAGACAAACATCTCATAAACCATAACCAGCTATGCACAATAATGAAGGAACTTGAGGCTGTAATTAATACGAGGCCACTAACTACTGTAGGCACGGAGTTAGAGCACATATTGACTCCTTCAGATTTCCTACGTGTGGGCGGAACGTTGACCACTGAAGTTGCAGATCGAGCGTTCTTAGAATCAGCTACAGTAACTAAGACGAATCTAATTGACGGATGGAAACGTGGTCAAATCATCATCTCAGAATTCGCCAAAATGTTCACTAATCAATACTTGACTAGTCTCCGCGAACGAAGTGACAAGCACAAACAACCTAGAGTCGTTGTTAATAGGCCACCAAAGTTAGCAGAGATAGTTCAAATTAAATCAGATAGTAATAGGGCACATTGGAAAGTTGGCAAAATAGCAGAATTGATTAAAGGATCGGATAGGCAGATTAGAGTAGCCAAAGTTGAATTACCATCAGGAGAAACACTGACCCGTTCAGTAGGGCATCTGTTTCCGTTGGAGATGGACGATCAAAGTACAGAATCGTCCCCAGAGCAGAATGTTGCGCCAGTCAAAATCAGTTCGCACTCTGAAGATTTTCAGAAGGAACAATCCGTACAAAACGACCACCCAGTCGGTTTTGACCAAGTCTCGAAGTACTCAAGACGATGAACCAGTCATCAACGATACACCCATATTTCAGTCAACCCAAGACACCAGTGGACGACCAATCAGGGCATCAGCAGCCAAGGCAAAAGAGACAATTAAACAGTGGACATCTCAGTTAATGAACAGATTGTTTCAATAATTATTAAAAATTTAAAGTTGGGAATCAGTTGGAATCAGTTGGAATCAGTTGGAATCAGTTGGAATCAGTTGGAATCTGTTGGAATCTGTTGGAATCTGTTGGAATCAGTTGGAATCAGTAGGAATCAGTTGGAATCATTTGTAATCAGTTGGGAATCAGTTGTATTCAGTAACCCAGTATCAGTCAGAATATGTTGTGAACATAATAAGTTTTTTATAATTTTTATTAAACAGTTATTCCCTAGATCCGATTTTTAATTATCTCTTCCCTTGGGCGGGAGTGTCGCGAAAGCGAAGGAATATAGCCTCTATGTACCTACAAATATTAATTAGTTAAGACGTGGCGTGAGGTGAGAGAAAGAGGGGGTTAGCGCGGGGGGGCACGCGCGGGAAGGAGCGCGCGCGCCGGGCCACGGAGATCGCCGCCGCGCCGCGCCGGTGCAATTGGGCCTGAGGGTCGGAGCTAGCAGTACACGGGTGAGCAAACTTGGTATTATTCAGTGCATGTGTGTGCATCTTCAGATTGACCAGATATTCAACTTAAATTGAGTTCCAATGTTGTGTGTGTATTGTTTACCAGCGATCAGATTCAGTAATTATACCAAATCATAAACCAGCTGTGAGGCTCGGGGTGGCTATAAGGGGAGGTTGGAGGCCACTTTGGGAGGACACCCAGAATATCATTGCGATGATAGTTCAGAAACCGTTATTCAGTTGAAACCAGTTAACATGAATCCAACGTTTGTTGGATGCAAATAATATTGTACCTGGGCTTATTCCAGAGACATAGGGTACTTTAGGTTCAGATATTCGTCACTAAAGGATAAAGTTTTATTTTTTCAGATTTTAGTGGGTGGGCAAAATGAAGTCTTCTTTCACAAAAATGTCCTTCAATATAAACACCGAAAGTTATATGGTGGTATGGTTAGAGACATTTTGTAGGTCGTGTCGTGTCGCGTTCGCGTTTTGTATGAAACGGCGCGTCACGACACGCCACGACACGTAAGTGTGCCGGAGGCTTAATAAGACTGCTATTTTATTAATTAGTATAAGGAAAAACGTTGATCATTAAACACAAATAAATAAATACTTTTTATAATCACTTCTGTCATTATTATTTTTTCAGAACTTCCTTAACCTACCTACTACTGTGCACAATATAAGAGTCCAAATATCTTTCCTGATAGTCTCAAACTCAATAAAATTACTACACGAGGTGGAAGGGACACCGACGCGAAAACGGTTACCACGTATTCAGTACATCATTCTGAGCCCCCCCCCCCCGTACACAGAAATTTTTCATAGGTTATTGAAAAAATAACCGATGAAAAATTTCTATGTGGGCCCGGCCCAGAATGATGTACTGAATACGTGGTAACCGTTTTCGCGTCGTCGGTGTCACTTCTACCCCGTATAGCTTAAAACAAGATAACTTGATTGATTTTATCGAGAGAACTTACACGATTGTATCAAGAGAACTTGATTGATTTTATCAAGAGAACATTCACGATTTTATCATGATAACTTGATTGATTTTATCAAGAGAACTTTCACGAATTTATCAAGAGAACTTGATTGATTTTATCAAGAGAACTTGATTGATTTTATAAAGAGAACTTTCACGATTTTATCAAGAGAACTTTCACGATTTTATCAAGAGAACTTGATTGATTTTATCAAGAGAACTTGCTTGTTGCCTAATCAACATAACTTTATTGCCCTAATCATATTACTTTATGTGCTCGTGAACAAACAAGTTCCTTGATAGCGGCAACCATTTTTTTGATCAATGTTATCAAGTTTTTTTTTCAGTGCACCGGTAAGATGGTCAGACGTGGTCAAGCAGGCTGGGAGGCAGCTTGGTCTGAGAGGTCACTCACTGCAGAAGCTGCAGTATGTGGTCAGGTTCTTAAGCATTGAGAGACGAAGAAGATGAGATTTTCGTGCAAAAAAAATTAAGAACTTCATGACAAAAAACAAAGAATTCAAGCAAAAACGTCAATATAAATTGTAAATTCACTCCGAGACCCACAAGTTTCGAAATAAATTGAAATACAATAGAAATCAACAATAATCGAAATGAGAGCCTTTCACTACAATCCCAGGCGTGCAGTGAACGCAGCCATAACCACAGATGCAGTAATAATTCAAACTATTAGTCGAATTTCGTGTTCCCTGGGAGCGTAGTGAAAGTAGTTCGCTACTGGGCTTTGCTGTGCCCTAGGCGTGGTCTGTGTCACAAGCGGTGAGCGGGCAATGGATAGCAATGAGCGGGCAATAGATGGCGATAAGCGATAACCAATTAATTAGTAAATGTGAATGGTTTTCTGTAGATGCAACGATAGCGAGTTTGAGATAACACTGAATGCGCAACTGATTGTGAACTTAGATGAAGTAACGTCATTTGACGTAAGTATGTAATATTGACAATAGAAACGGTTTTTATACAACAGTATTTAGTCGAATATCATCAATTGATGAATGCATCAAGAATGTAAAAAAACACAAATGCACTTGACGTTTACGTTCGTAAACGAGAGAAAATCTAAGCTTTTCTGAATCGCCAGATCCTGCAAACTTAAAGCATTTGATAGGTGCATTCAACCATGTATTGAGAAATTCATGATTGAATACCTAACCAACATTCAAAACAATATAACCGTAAAATATACACACGGAACTCCTGTTAACATGTCTTTATCGAACCATTACCATACTATCTGTCTCTATTACAAGACATCTAGACAAGACTACCAGATAATCTCACTATTACGTCTTAGCGACGTAACAGCCGCAGCTTGCATCTTACACCTACGTCGGACAAGCGCGTGCTACGCTACAACCGGCGATGTTTATCGCCTATTTATTGCCGCATTAACTTGTAAAAAGCCTATAATTTAGCCTCTCCATCGTCCAACGGTGAAAAATGTCCTTAGGGCTGCACGCACCTAACATAACGAATCGATCAGATTATCGCGAAATTGGACATCGATAAAACGCCCGATATCGATATAATTTGTTTCCAACAATTACGACAAATGACACTTAAGTGTTGAAAGTTACGTTATGGGCAACTTTAATCAATGAACCTAATTGGTTATTATGCTGTTTAGCAGTTCGGAGCACATAAATGTTTATGGTAACGAGATATTTCCCAGGATTTCTCTTGAGCTAGGGAAATCGCTCTTTAATATTGCTCCTACACATAACAGCTTCAGAATGAAGATAAATCTACCTACGCGTACCAAGAACAGACTCAAAAATATGACAGACAGACAGACAGTCTGACTACATGACATGACACATTACAAAAACGATCTAACTTCAATTAAAGTCAAAGCAATCGAGTTCAGTACTGTCAACTTGATTTCTAAATCTAACTTTGAAATTAATGTATACGGTTGAGCTAAGTGGTATTTCGTAACTTGCATTAGCGATCTAGTATAGAGGATTACCATATTTTTCTCATTGAGGCAACGAGTAAAATAAGAATGATATAGCGTCGCTGAAGTTCTAACACCATGTAAATCAAAAATAGCAACTTGACAGGAGATTGAAAAAACTGCATAATTATACCATGTAAGTAATGGTACAAAACCATTTTATAATTTGTGTTCACTTCAAATTAGATGAAGACGTTACTTGTTTTTGTTGTGATTTACTGAAACAACGCGTCTTCCGATTCTCTACCAATCGGCACTAAAAATCAAAATATCAAAACAGCCAGAAAAGACTTACGTGGTGTTAGAACATCAACAATGACTGGGTTCTATAGCGCTGTATACTAGTTCTTATAAAATATCACGCGCCACGGTCGTAATATGAGAACCATCGCAAATACCCATACTAAAACGTTTCTTATCGCATGACAATCCCCACAATTACCATCGAGCGAAGCTCTCATGCCATAAATCTGCCAAAGATCCCGAGTTAAACCAGCTAATGCGCACAGACAGACGGTTGCTCGGTTAATATAGTTGGAGTCTAAGGCATATGAATCACGGTGCGATGAAAGGCCGTGGGTGTACGTATGAAACTTCCTGGCCCACCCACGGCTAGCAAGTAGAGAAGACGAGGAAGCAAACGCCAATAAATTGCCCGTAGCTGTGCATTGACGTAAGACCTAAATGTAATTTTCTTAGAGGGAAAGCAATTACCTGGAATGTCGAGAATAATGTAACGGTTGAAATCTAATGTGGCAGGCGGCAGCCATCTTGAAAAATATAGGTTTATTGAGTTACGACTTCCTTTTACTGAGAATGGAGAGGATGAACGATATTATGTTTTAATGGTTGCGAATGATGGGGCCAGAGAAACAGTTTCAGTACATACATATCTATATGTTAGGGTCGTTTATTTCTTTAACACCGGTGGTACCGTGGTACACAAGATCATAATCATAATCTCAACACCATAATCATAAATAATAATTTTAGGATTACTTCTTACGAGTGCCAATAAAACCAAAATAATGTGACATATCCCACGCAAATCTTATAATGCCAACCTTTAGATACCAGTATTTTACCGTGTGTGTTTCAAAGAAAAAAGATTTTAGCTTGGGTGTAAGTTAACACAAAATATTTTATGTTTTGATAGCTTTTCCTATATTCCCCAATCCAAACCTCTCATTATTCCAACAAATTATTAAACCAACCCCACTATATCGCACACTTGCACATCAATTGTTACTTCACGTGTGAAACTGCACGGCTATTCGGTAACAAAAGCTGCGCCTACGCAGCACAGCTCGTCGCGACATGTGACAGGTAGCCGAGATAAATGTTAGGAAGGTTAAGCTAATAGCTAAGATGAAGTGTTTGCGTTGGATGATTTGTGAGGTAAGGCGGGTTTGTTTTAAGATATGGTTGTTTTTTTTTCTTTCTTGAAGGTTCATAGAGGACTAGAAAATATGGAGGTATTTGACTAATCCGGAGTCGTGATCAGCTATCGCGTTTTCTTAAATTCGATCAATTTCAGGTTTAATAGACATGCCAAAGGCGAGACGTCCATTATTTGCATCGGACTTAATAATTCATATTTGGGACTCCCCAAATTCTAATAAATTTTTCTTCACTACTCAAATGTTAGTGATTCTGTGCCACCAAAAAATCCGGTGCCCGATCGGTAATTCATGGTCCTCAAACTTATCAATTTTGGTGGTTATCAGGACAAGTACAAGGTACAAAGTGTTATCGAATGAGACCAAGAAAAATTGCCTTGAACTTAGTGTTCATTGTTTTAAACATCAAGCTTCATTGGTATTGACCCCTCTTCCTAGTTCCTACGAAGTAACTCAAGAAACAACTGCAGCTGCTTGATAACAAGCAATTTACCTTATGATGCGTTTAATGTTTCTCCTAAGATATAAACAATTGAAAACGGGAAATAATAGATAGTCCAGCAGGCACTCCTTGTTGCATATCATTATTATTATTAGAATTCCCCACGAGACTTTCATAAGTTTCACTGAGAATACATTCACTGAGCTGAAGATTACCATCAAGGGCAATTCGAAAGGGAACTCTATGAGATAGGGTCAGTTCCCTCAAGTGCAATGTTGAGTAGGAAGCGCCGGCGGCTACAAGGAGGCGTCGAGCGATTGGCGGCTTTAAAACAATTTTGATCAATGAAATTTGGAATTTATATTGTGAACTTTGTATTACAAAAAGGATCAAGGCTTCGTGTACAAAAACATCTAATGTATTTTTTTATTACATTCTAAATTGTTCAATTTGTCATCATTGATTCTGCTGTAACGTGTTCAGAAAAAAATCTGCGCTGGTCTATATTCCTTGGATATTATTAAATAGCTGCACATTCATTACATTTGAACACTCGTCTTGCCCTTATGACCTACATCTCTTCATGATGTTAGGGTTTCTAAAACGTCCGCTTGCCTCATGGGCTGGCCGTATTTTTGAGTAATTCAGCAACTCGTCCCACATGTCCACGGCCCATTTGGGACGAGTCGATGAAAATCAAAATAAATAATATTTTCACTCTGCAACTCGTCCCACGTTTCTTTTTGTGTGGAACTTTCAACTTTATCAACGTTTGGTACAGTTATCAAGACAACATCGAAACAAAAGTACTAAGGCTATCAGGAATTGAAGATAGTATATTCCAATCACAAGTTTACTCTGAGATAACATTCAACAGTAAGTACCTACCTACTTAGATATCCGGGAGTAATTGGCCATTAGGCACGCCAATAATGATTGCATCATAGCATTTTTGATTTATCCCTAAATATTCTGTTGTCACGAAGGTCAGCCTTGAAGATAAGAGAAGTAGAGAGTTACTAAGACGATAAACACGGTCGGAAACAGCTGTACAAGTGAACCCGCTACACGCCCCGGTTATCACCGTAACCGCACCCTGAAAACTTGGAATGGCGAACGGTAGATAAGAAAAAGCTGACTGCGATAAAACATTACTTGCGCATTTCACTAAAGAAACGTTTATCTTATTTGGAAATGTGCATGTTACATTGAAACTTGAGATATTGTTGGAACACTTGGTGCTGAACGAAAATGTTAACTAGTCGAATGAGTTACTTTCAACTACAGATACTAAGCAGTGATAGCCTAGTGGTTTTACGTCGATCTACTCAGTAATAGGACTCAAGTTCGAATCCAAGACATGCACCTCTGATTTTCAGATGTGCGTATTGTATAATTATCAATCACTTGCAACGGTGAAGGAAAACATCGTGAGGAAACCAACATGACTGAAATATATTTCTCGACGGCATGTAAAACCAAGTCAGAGAGGCCCATAGACGGCATAAAAACTCTGACACCAGGTTGGGTACTAACCACACGATAAAGATAGAAAGAACTACAGATAACAAATACTGATTTAAACTTGAGAACTTGTGTTTTGAACTATAGTTGATGGGCAATGTGGTCCACGTGAACAACAAGATTTTAGTAAACCTACTAAAAGTCGGACCGATGATCTGGCGAAGATAGCGGGAATCCGCAGGATGCAAGAAGCATCGGAGACGTCGATATGGCGATGACTGAAGGAAGCCAGTCCAGCTGTGGACGTCCATTGGCTGAATTATGAAGATGAAAATGGTGAACAGATAATGAATTTGCAGGTAGCAAAAGGTGAGTGAAAGATTGTTTCCCAATGGAAAAATGAAAAGGAGTGTTTTCAGCACCAGTTTGTAATACATGATTTTAATAATTATTCAAATGATATTTTAATGAAAGCGGGACGAGGAAACTATAAAACGATTAACAGCATTTCCCTTCGCCGTGACAAATTGTTGATCGGTTTGTCATGTTTATTCATTTGTGTATTTATTTATGACCAAAAAGACTAGAAAAGGGAGTAATAGTAATAATAAGTATGGAGTTGACTGTGAAGATGCATATTAGCGATGGGTAAAGATGGCTAGTGTTGTTTTAGGAGGTTGATTTGGCACTACACAATTATCAACATTATTTTAAGAGCTCTAGTGTGACCTTTTTAAATGTTATACAGACAAAAATCACAATAACTTATAACAAAACAAAACAATAGCTCCTACATTAAATCTGAAAGCACGCCAGTGTACTGACGAAAGCACCTATTTGCAATCATTTGCATGAGGAATTCAGATGCAGTGTAGTGCATGGTAAGATAGCGCACCAGACCGAGGGTGGCCTCGATGTTGCCAGCTCTTTAAAACTGCCAGTGTTGCCACATTACACTTTCTAGATTAGGGTTCTTAAAACTAATACGAGTACTTTAGCTGATATGGCAGTGAAGTTATCTGAGAACGTTTCAACGTAAAAGGCTTGGTTTTCATCGAGACTAAATTCTTTAGCCACGGAGCTTGAAGAGTTAAATGAAGAAATGATATTGAGGAAGAATAAAATGTCAAGGAAAGGGATAGCATTATTAGGGATTGCCCATATTTACCGGTGACTCTCACTGACTCTGTGAAAGCGAGATCAAACAAATCTCGGTATTATAATATCAAGAAGATGGTCAGCGTCGATCTTACACTGATAATATCTTATTGCAAACTCTGGTTACACTTAGTGCTTCTGAGGTCAGATGGCAGTCACCCCCAATAAAATTAATAGATTGTCAACGAAGGTACCTAACAGTCGTGCAATAGGTAAGGACACCACAATTGGTTTCTCCAACATAAACGGACACAAGAATTCAAACTCCAAATATAATATCTATAGGATGACGATAATAATCGAACAATGGATTCAATAGCTAATCTAGAATATCTGAAGGTGCAAACATGATACCAGCAATAATTTGCCGAACACAAACACAATTGCAGAGACAGAAGTTGATTTAAATACAATCCGATTCGAGTATTGCAATATCGATCGAGCTCGTAAATCCTACACTCGTACACACATTAAAATCGGTAGCAACGACTGTGTCGACATCATAACATTATTTATGGTTTTGTTTTATCTCGGGAACATTACGCGCGCCATACGCGGCGGTTACTGCTTACTGCTGAAACAATAGACGGATGAAAGCCGAACCGGACAGGCCGAGGTACCGTTGCAACCAAAAGTCTCGATATAAAATCGAAATTGTAAATACGATGGGTCAACAAGATACGATCATCCTTAAACCAACAACAAGAGAAAGCCCCAATAAAAACACGAGTGCGAAGTTCAATTTATTACCCCTCGGAAGTGAGAACCAGGACGGACGAAGAAAACAAAATTTGGTCGTAAATCAACTCGTACTTAAAAACTTTAATACTTCCTACAATTACAGTGAGCCGAATTCTTAATGAAAGACTCGATGTCCGATGAGGCGATGATGTTCGTCAAATCATTACCAGTAATGAATATGAATCGAGCGGCGGCATTAATGACTCCCGATCATTACAGCTAGACGCCCACTTTGTGTCAGTGTCAGCGCCCAAGGAAATGATATAACAGCTTTTAAAGGTCCGTTCGAAGCTCGGCTAGTAATTTCCTTCTTATCGTATTTTAAAATATAGTTTTTGCATACACTGCGGCCGTCATTAGATAGGTAATGTAGCCATAGAGTAAATTACGGCAACGTCTACACCCACGTACAGGTAAACATTTCCTTTATCGAACAGCTCACCACGAATCATGCATCTGTACCGCGGGGCACTGTCTTTACAAGCTTTACGTGTACTTATAGACACGATCATTGATTTTCTCGAGATTTATGCACAGTTTAGAGAACGACGTATTAAAAGATATAAAGATATGCACAAGATTACGTTCGTGATCGACTGCAAAATCAATACAACGAAGGGATCGTGCACAAAGTGGGCGTTTAACCTCTGACCGAGGGCGTGGACCGCGCTGGCGCACACGCCGCGTCAAACAATCCATCATGGCCGCTATCTGTGGCAAATTAACCCCTCCGGCCGTTTTGGCAACCAAGTTTCGCAACCAGTTGTTGAAAAAGAATTAACATTCTTGTTACGCAACTAGTTGCCTAAAAAGAAATTATATTCCTGTCCCACAACTAGCGTTTATATTACTGGAGTTTCGCAACCAGGTTGCCGAAAAGGAAATAAATGTATTTGTTTACAACTGGTTACCAAATAAGACTTGTATTTCTTATTTCACAACTAGCATGGTGACACTACGTGTCACCTAGAATATTCTAAAATCAAACAGACTTTTTAATAATACCTATATACAGAAGTTCAATGGTGCTATTTAAAAATATAAATGTATATTTGACATCTTTCTTTGTATTCTGCAGTGATGCACATAAGGTTATCTAGTATTTATTGCTAATAATAGCGACAACGATTAATCAAGTGTCCAGTGATCACACTAATATATATATCGGACGGGTATTCATAATGTCTACTTCAAATGTATATCCCACCCGTGATATTATATTTATTAGTACGAAAAGAGGAGGTGTGTCAATGCTGTACAATGATCGCCAATATCACCGAAAAAAGATTTATGTTAATAAGAACTCGTTCTGGAAATGTTTCACAACAAAAGGATGCAAAGGTAATATCACTTTAAACAGTCGTAACGAAATTGTGAATCATAGTGCACACATACTGGGTTGTTTGGGTGACAGCGGTAAAAATATTATTAAAAAGAAAATGGATGATCTCAAACGGAAAACTAGTAGCAATTTTGAATCGATTCCTAAACAATATAATGACATGGTTCGTGATTTAAAAAATGATGGATATGATATAATAGCTGATATACCAAAATTTAATAGTGTGAAAACTGGGTTATATGCTGAAAGAAACAAAGTTGTTGGTGCTAAGAAATTACGATTTGCACGTGCACTTGACGTGACAGTGCCAAAGAAGTACGAAAAAATGCTACTTTGTGATTATATTGACGAAAATAAGGATTTAAGATTGATTATTTTCTGTAATGATAATATGAAAACGGAAATTAAGAATATTAGCCACTTTTTTGCTGATGGCACTTTCAAGAGTTGTCCTAAGGGGTTCCATCAATTGTACACGATACACGGATATGATGATAAAACTCACATAATTACCCCTATATTTTATGCCCTTCTACCAAACAAGAAAACAGTAACTTATAAATTGTTACTGAAATTGATCAAGAAGCAGATTTCTGATTTCCAACCAGCTAAAATTACACTCGATTTTGAGGTAGCTGCTATAAATGCCTTTCAGCAAACATTTCCTGAAATCATCTTTAAAGGCTGCTACTATCATTTCAATCGCTGCTTGTGGAAAAAAGCGAAATCCCTGAAAATAACTACAAGAGTATTGAAAAGACACGTATCAAGATGTATCGGGATAGCCCGCTTGCCACAGAGTGACATAGATGAAGGATATAAATATGTTATTGGAAGAAGCCCTAAGGACACTAAAATTAAAAAGTTCAACAAATATTTTCAAAATCAGTGGTTTAAAAAAGAAGATTTCGGCAATTGTTCTTGTGCAAATGAAATAATCAGAACTAATAACAACATTGAAGGTTGGCATCGCAAAATTAACGGTTTTGTTGGACGGACACATCCTACTTTAGCACATTTACTAGACGTGTTAGATTCTGAAAAATCATCGTACGATTTAAAAAAAACAACAAACAAGAAAAAGAGGGAATATGCGGAGATAGATCAGGAAATTGAGTCGGCGTTAAACGATTTACAAAATAAAGTTATTTCTGTCGGACATTGCATAGAAATCATAAGCCCTTTTGTCATACCTTGGTGAATGGATGCTAATAGTTAAAAGAATATTAATGATTAAAAGATAATATTAATATTAGTGATTTAGTTGAGAAAACAGTAACTTTGTGTTTTGTATACTAGTAGTAATAATAATTGTTTTGTTTTTGATATTTGCCTTTTATTAATATGTAGACTAAATATTAAACCAGAAAGCACTATTCTTCTTTGGCAACTAGATGTGAAACAGGAATATAATTTCTTTTTAGGCAACTAGTTGCGTAACAAGAATTTTAATTCTTTTTCAACAACTGGTTGCGAAACTTGGTTGCCAAAACGGCCGGAGGGAAATTAACCCACTAAAGATGCCACCGACGCTAACCGGCCAGTATCTATGATACCTGATAGTGAGCACCTGATACGGCGTCAGGAGTCATGCTCTCCGGTCGGGTCTGGGGCCTGCTACCCGCGTGTGACGTGTACAAATCGCCCCAACACCGAGTACGTCACGGTTTCCAATTTACTTTCTTCCGCGAGTTGAATGGCGCTGACCCCGTAGACCAGGAGAATCGTGAAATCGATATCATGGGAAAAGCGTTATTTGCATGCTGATGAACATTGCGTGTTGCGAAACGAACAACATTGTAGGTAATGTTGATTGGAAGATTAGAATTTTCCATCACTTTATAAGACAAGTTCTAAACTACATTCTTAGGACTACCAATGTAGGTGACGGTATTATTTCCAAAGGGAGAAACATTAATCTTACAGTCGATTTACAATCTCCGAATGTAAAAGTCACCCTTCGACTGGAGGCTAGTGGTTAATGAAGCGAAATAGTGACACTGTGAGCAAGACAAGCGGCGCAAGCGACACTTAACGTCAGTCAGGATGACGCCTCGATCCCGGCGTCGATATGAAACGAGTTTATATCATCGGCAAACGTCAATTACGCGCGTAAACAATTACGCAAGCGTAACGCAAGTGGAGCAAGCGTTCAGCGGGAATCGTGAATGAAATCGAATGATATGGGCAATTAAGGCGCGTTCCAAGTGATTTCGAATATAAATTGAGGATCTATAAAGTTGCCGTTCTACTTCTAGAGGAACAGTTCTTTTAAATTTAGAATAATATAAGCTTTTAGAATCTGTTCGAATTTTAAAATTCATTTTGCATAAAATGCTGGATGGATTGCGTGACGGTTGACAGGGGAGAATGGAAGAAGAAAACTTGTTGCACCGACCCCAAGCAACATGGGACCAAGGCAGGAACATGATTGGCATATATTTTATTAATCACATTAAAAAGTTAAACGACAAGAACTCATATTTCGTAATTTATTTTGCACTCAGATGGAAATGTCCCAACATTGACAGGCTAATCCATCAAGCACAGGAAACAGCATAATATTGTATTACAACTTCGATACAAGAGATAATGCCAAACTTGCAAAATCACCATGTTGAGCAATTCTGACAACCCATCCATTTACGAAATTGTTAACAATCCAACATGGAAGTACTTAGATGACTTGACTTATTAGCCAAGAAAAGAAATAAAATAAGACAATAAGCTAAAAGAAGACGTATCTTGTTAATTTACTAGCTAATACTGGTAGTGCAGATCAGCATAGAAAAACAAGAGAATAAAACCAGGTATGTGGATTACGAAGATATAGCACGCTACACGATAACTGAATTTTCTACGCCCGTCAATCTGAATTAACCTTAGGATGCGTACATAACTGCGGATGACCTATTTCTCGCATATCCATTTGGCCTGTGAGCTCACACACGCCTTCTACAACAATAATTATTGTGAACGACTTGCGAACCTGCTTCTAGGTAGTAGATAGCAGCATGTGGTTCCCAAGAGGTGCACACAGCCTTCATGATCATCATTTGAGTCAGAAGACATCCAGCGCTGGACATGGGCCTCCTTCAAAAGGGGGGTTTTGCCATAATCGCCACGCTTGGCAGGCGGGTTGGCAATCGCAGTACGGTTGTTAAAAGAACACAGAACGCTGAGGCCAAGTCTCTGGTGAGTCCCTTGGTCACCTCTTACTCCCACGGGAAGATATGGGATGGTGATATTCTTCACGTCGTCCGACACCATACTGTACAGAGTCTTACCACCTAACTAAAATGGTTTAGTAAGATATTGCACACATCGGCTGCCTCTTACCACTTCATGGTACATTATTAATACTCGTTTTAAATGGAAATATTAATAAAGAAACCACGGTGGTCCGAAAACAGGAGGTTAAGTCAATTTCATTAAAATACGCGGCTTCCATAGCCGTAATAAAAGTGACGGTTTCCTGCTTAACTCTTTTGTAATTAAAACCTTCATTGTATCGCCTTAGGGAACAGACTTTTAATTACGGGCTAAAAAAACTGCATAAATTAAATTATACGGCCAAGTTAAATTATTTAGCAAAATTTATCAAACGGCACAGGTGGGGAGGGGGGGGGGGTGACGCTAAAATAAAAACAAAAAGAAGACAAGGACAAGTTAAGTTGGACCGACGCTAAAATGGTACACGGTACGGTAACATACAAATTTTTCATCGGTAATTTAAAAAAAAATGCTTCATACATTTTGATGTGTAGGTTTAGTAGGAAACAGCTACTTTTTTTTTAAATTTAATATAACTTTTACTCATTGATTAAAAGTTCCCGTATCCAGCAATAGGTTGTTACTTAAAATATGAGCTGAAATGTTTAGTCATGATATCGATACTAATACTAGAAGTATAAAGTCTCGTTTGCTTTTAATTAGATCTTGTACTCAGAAAACGCGACTACACTATACTACTGAGAAATAAAAGCTCGGCTTTCTAGCTTCATCAGGAGGTGACAAGCCAGCGATTTGAACTGATAGGCGTATCAATGGAGCTTCACGGTCTTCAAGACTGACTGACATGAACTTTCAACGTAATTAATATTGTACCGATGCCATTTATATTTGCCGACCCGAGATTGTTGAAACGGTTCATCATATATTATTCGCGTAGACTCTTTAGGCAATAACATCTGTTATAAATTTTGCATGAGGAACAGGCTTTCGAAATTTTAAACGTCTGCGTTCGAAGTCAATAGTCACGATTTGTTAGGAGGCTTTCCATTAACGATACTCCATAAATAACGAGTAATAATAGTTATTCTACCCAAAAATTTTGTTATTTAACCTAGGACTTATTCAAACATAGATAAAAGAAAGAACGAAAGAAAAAGCATTTAAGACAAGTAATAATCTTCGATAATCCCCGAAGGTTGGGGCAGAGGAGCCGCAGAGGTGTACCTAATAGCATGTTATAGGGGCGTGCCTATTGCCATCAACCGGGCACAAACGCAAACAGGCTCCGTAGTTGCCACTGAGAAATTCCTGATGACAATTTGACCGACCCGGGAGTCGTACCCAGGACAGGCTTAGCAGTCCCGATTTCGACCGCTAGACCAACGAGGCAGTCCCTATTGAACCAAACTAATTTAAGAACCAAATTAATATGAGTTCACTGAACTATAAGACAAAACAAAATCTCAACGGAAGGTATACATACAATAGGGCACGCCACGATAGTGGCGGTAAGTCCCCTCTTTGAGGAGTGGCTAGAGAGGCGCCACGGCGTCCTCACCTTCCGCCTGACGCAGGTCCTCACCGGACACGGATGTTTCGGGAGGTACCTGCACCGAATCGGGCGGGAGGAAACGCCCGGGTGTCTCCACTGCGAGGATCGACCGGAGGACACGGTGGAGCACACGGTGGAGGTCTGCCCTGCGTGGGCGGAGCACCGCCGTGTCCTCGTAGCGGCGATCGGCGACGGCGACCTCTCGCGTCCGGCCCTGGTTCAATCCATGGTCCGGAGCGAGACGGAATGGGAAGCCGTCACCTCCTTCTGCGAAGCAGTCATGCTAGCGAAGGAGGTGGCGGAACGAGAGAGGGAGAGAGCCTCTCTTCCCGGCCGCCGCGGGAGACGCACCGGGCGTCGGGGGCCACGTGGTGGCTACCGGCCACCGTAGATGCGGGCCTGTGGACGGTTAGCTATGGGCTAGCTAGCCGTCCGTCCGTCTAGTGACGACAGGCCGTGTCGACGGCGCGTTCGTGTTCCACGCGCGCCTCAAAGAGATGTCAGCAGCAGAGAGGGGCCCGCAAGGGCCGAAGCCTACGGGTTGCGGGACTGTTCGAAAGAGATACCGCGGCCCCGGAACGTAAAGGGCGAGGAAGGAACATGGATGGGTTTTAGTCAGTAAGAGTCTGACACTCCCTCCCGCTCCGCCCAGAGTGGGAGAAGTCATTTGATGATTTCCCATCCTAAAAAAAAAAAAAAAAAAAAAAATGTATACATACAATACAGAGAAATACAACAATTTTCTCAGACTGAAGACAGTTTAAGTGTAACCACGAAAACGAATAAACACAAGCTCATAATGAAGTACAGTATTATAAAAGTAGTTCACAGAAGTGCAATATCATCAGCAACAGTGTTGCTAATGAGCCAATGAAAAGCGACAATTACGGCACTTCGGCTTGAGGAAACACGACCACTTAGAATTAATGGGCTAATGACTATGTGTACTTCGTCAGTGGCTTTACTTGGCTCGGGTATTTAGAGGTTGACAAGAAAACTCAGCGGACACTAAAAGTTGTCTTAGCAATTTGAGGACAGTAAATGGGGTTTTAGGAGTGATTATACTAATCGAGATGTCATTTGTAGATCTTTGACAGTTGTTACAGGTAGTCAGAGGCCCGAAAGTCTGACAATGACAGCCAGTCTTACCTAGGGGTATCGCAATACCCAGTACGAGGTCAGATAGGCAATCGCTCCATGTAAAATTCTAGCCTAACAAATATTTATCCCAAATTCAACGATTCACAGAATTGACATTTATACCGTTTCCTCTTACCAACAAACACTTGTAAACAAATAGCATTAAGTTCAAACAAGTCCTATCCACACAGACAGCTTGAGTAATGCCGTTACTATCGATTTAAGGACGTATTAGCTTTTATAGGAAGACAGACCAGCTCCGTGACTCGATGGAGATTGATCGAATCTCTCCCGAGTCCGTGTCGTAAGGTGCTTTATAAGTCTGCATTGGCTTTATCTGGTACGTTATTGCGTTGGTCAATCATCAAGCTGATGTATTGCGTTCAGTTGGTTTGTTGGTGTGTTGAATTGTGTCGCTAAATGTTTTTGACGTTTATGTTTGTTTGGCTGCAAGTTTAGAGAGTAGGTGTTTTAATCATTTCTTGTAAAAGAAAATAATTTATGAGTTTACTCAATAACAATATGGCATGATTCGGCTATAATGCTCGCACTAGGGGGACACAGACTTCTTCTACCTATGTGAAAGAGAAGAGCCTGATTTACCATTTTTTTTTTTTTTTTTTTTTTTTTTTTTTAGAATGGGAAATCATCAAATGACTTCTCCCACTCTGGGCGGAGCGGGAGGGAGTGTCAGACTCTTACTGACTAAAACCCATCCATGTTCCTTCCTCGCCCTTTACGTTCCGGGGCCGCGGTATCTCTTTCGAACAGTCCCGCAACCCCGGCAGGCTTCGGCCCTTGCGGGCCCCTCTCTTCTGCTGACATCTCTTTGAGGCGCGCGTGGAACACGAACGCGCCGTCGACACGGCCTGTCGTCACTAGACGGACGGACGGCTAGCTAGCCCATAGCTTACCGTCCACAGGCCCGCATCTACGGTGGCCGGTAGCCACCACGTGGCCCCCGACGCCCGGTGCGTCTCCCGCGGCGGCCGGGAAGAGAGGCTCTCTCCCTCTCTTGTTCCGCCACCTCCTTCGCCAGCATGACTGCTTCGCAGAAGGAGGTGACGGCTTCCCATTCCGTCTCGCTCCGGACCATGGATTGAACCAGGGCCGGACGCGAGAGGTCGCCGCCGCCGATCGCCGCTACGAGGACACGGCGGTGCTCCGCCCACGCAGGGCAGACTTCCACCGTGTGCTCCACCGTGTCCTCCGGTCGATCCTCACAGTGGAAACACCCGGGCGTTTCCTCCCGCCCGATTCGGTGCAGGTACCTCCCGAAACATCCGTGTCCGGTGAGGACCTGCGTCAGGCGGAAGGTGAGGGCGCCGTGGCGCCTCTCAAGCCACTCCTCAAAGAGGGGACTTACCGCCACTATCGTGGCGTGCCCTAGCCTGATTTACCATGCGGTCCGATTTACCATGTCTTCGAATTTTTGGTTCTAGGAACCAAAAGTTGCCCTTTACCATACAATGACACTACGTATGTTTGGCAGCAACTCTTTGTATAAGCTTTTATTTCAATAGCCTTGTTAGTTAGTATGTTTTGATCAAATGTTGTAAATTAATTTCAAACCAGTTCCCCAACTGAGTGAGTATAAAATTTTGCTCACACCTGTGGTTCTGAAGTCAATACATTTTTATGACAGACATCCTTTTACACTGCACCCAGTGACCCAAGACAGCGTCTTCACTAGAGAACTCCTCAACGGTTAATAACACGGATACGAAACTTTGTGTACACGTTCAATGTTGATAGATAAACCAAATTTTCTTCTCATTTTAAAAAAAGCTTTCATTTTTTTAAGTTTAGTTTGGTATTCTTCGACAAACTTACTACCTGTCAAATCAGTTACGCTCATCTAAAATGTAATGGCACGAATACGTCGCAATCAAATCTAGTCCAAAAACCGTAAACACAGCTTCTTTATCCATTATCATCTAATCTCTATATGTCAACATTCTAATTTGCCTGTCGTTCCATTTTCTGTAAACTTATCGTGACTGGTGCTCCCTGCCCGCCGCGGGCACAAATCTTAATAGATTTCTTCATTATTGGACGACCGACGTCGATATGCATTGCAGATATTATGCGCAGTAAATTATGGGCGAGTTCCCTTCGGCTAATTTGTGACGCCAGATCTGATATCGGTGAAGCGATAACGGTTTGTGATCTTGATTCTTTGAGCGGTTGTCGGTAAACTGGGTCAGATATTTGTGCCTTTTTGGTGCTGCTTTTTTACAGAATAACGCACGATGAACGGACTATGCGAAGGAAGATATGGCTAAAAAGGAGGTGACTGATATGACGAGTAATAGAAAGAGATAGAAGAAGAAGACATGCTGCACCGATCCCGAATAAATTGGGATAAGGTTAAGAGATCATGATGAACTTTATTTCAAAATACATGAGTGTAAGGAACATCAACCCTAACTTGATACCCCAAAAACAGTAGCTATACGATTCTAGACCCCGTTTGCGTCGAAAATTTTAGTCGGTAATTAAAAAACAAATCTATTGTTCCATAGATTTTTACCATGTAGGAATAGGAACCTACCGATTTGCATTCTGAATGATACAGTTTTTATTTTCTTGAATCATGCACTTACGCGCACGACGTTCAAGCATGCTATACAAAACCAGTTTATACGGATCTCTCACTGTACGGAATTTCTATACAAAGTGAGGCTATGTTTTAATGGAAATGTATACCATGATGTGTCGTCGTGTGTACTTATAGGAACCGGTTGCACGTGGGTGAAACCTCAACAGCATTCACAATCTATTTGTTTGTAAATCAAATCCCAGAATAATTCTCCAATTTTCTGAATATAGGAGCTTAGAAAGTGAGCAATATTTCATGGATCCCATTTATAAATGGTCTGTAATAGGTCGCCGGTGAGAGCAGATCGGTTCGTTACATTGAGGGGTAAGTGAAAATGTCATAAATCAACCTTCGGATGCGCTCTGATTGCTAAAGGAACAATAATTCAAGAGAGCAAAGCTGACGGGCGAAGCTTTCACGCGCCATTTTAATGTAAGGTTTACAGTGTGGGCAGGTAAGGTTATGCGATGTTTCAATAATTTGGCTAAACTGCGGTAGTCAAATATGTTTAAAAGTTTTGCTGATGTTTTGCTGTGTTTGTTTTTGTTTGAAGTTTTTCTTGGGTGCATTGCGTTTTATAAAATTATTCACTCACAGCGCTCACATCCATATTTTGCGTTCCGATTTAGATATCACGATTTTGACAGCTAAAAGCTGTCATCAGGTCATTTGACAGCGCTCACGGTGATATTTATTTGGGGCATGGTCGGTGTAATCGCAAGATGGCGCATGTCATGTCAAATTGTGATCATAACATTGAAAAAGCTTATGTTTTTAATTAAATCTGGCTCGGGTCGTCGGGCAGTCGATGCAGGGTACCATCGAAATGGGGCACCGTCGATACAACGTATTATCGATATGGTATACTGTCGATACAGCGTACCATCGATTTGGTGTACTGTCGATGTAGCGTACCGTCGATTTAGTGTACTGTCGATTCATTAACCCGTCGATGGAACATTGTCGATACAGCGACTGTCGATGTAGTTACTGTCGATATTATGAGGGTAACCCATCACGCTCACGGTAATTCGGAACGGGGTTTATGAACGCTCAAATCGTTTACAGCGTATCTCGGAACGCTGCCTTTGTATGCAACATCGATCGATCTCTCGATCTTCAGGTAATGACGCACTGGCCCAGGTTGGTCCGTGGATGGGTGTCCAGTGTCCCCCCTTTACATACCGAGTTTCCTTCCTGCCTCGAAAAGCACGTTAAGCCGAGGGTCCCGGCTGTCAATTTTAGATCTTTGACAGTCGTTACAGGTAGTCTGTGGCCGAAAGTCTGACAACAAGTCTTACCAAGAGGTATCGTATTACCCAGTACTGATTGGGTTGTGGAGGTCAGATAGGCGCTCCATGTAAAATACTGGTATTCAGCTGCATCAGGTTAGACTAGAAGCCGACCCCAACATAGTTGGGAAAAGGCTAGGCAGATGATCTCCTTTCCTTTAGATTTCTAGTAAATGTCAAAATTATTCTATTTAATTTTTATCGCTGATATTTTCTCGTGTCAAAGATTTCAATGATGCCGATTGCCGTTTCTTTAACAAACCTTCCAAGATGACATTTAACATAAAAATTCCGGCTTGGACATCAATGACACCATCAATAACAATTTCTTAAAATATCTCAGAACACAACTTACATTAAAAAGATAAAAAAATAAGCATTGTATGTAAAGATAAGATTTTTAACGGCAAAAATCAATGTTCCGATCGATTACCGGAGGCATAATTGTCCAATAAGATTATTACTAAAATAAAATGACACACTGTCCTCCAGTAGCTACTTACACAAGATTGATGATCAGACCATCTGTTCTGATGTCGGATATAATGATGGGTAATTCGATATGATACATATATAATGTTCGGGTAAATTGGTGGTTTAAGAATTGATGATACATGTAATAATAATAATAATAATAATAAATCATTTAATAAGGACCAAACATTTTTTACATTTTATGTACCCACCAAACTGCGTAACAGTTTGTCGGCGGGATTAGCGCTCGTCTTAATACATTTTGGTTCAAATAGCAATTGATACAGCACAATAATAATAGTAAGATTCAGTAAGCAGTAATAGACGTAACACATTGTGGCGGTGAGTGCCGCCGCTGGCACACGCGCCGGTCGGTGCGGCGGCAGCGGCGGCCCGTTCCGTCACAATTATTCAGAATTACAAAAAAAAAAGTTACAATCGTAAAAAAGAAAACTAAATTCATGACTTATATTTACTACTTCAGTGATTACCAATTAGTATTTAATTACAGAACCTCTAGTATATCATTACACTCGTTAACATACAGTTTATTTACACAAAAACAAAACAAAATCATTGGGTATTTTCGCATCGGGCGACCACATCTTTGAGGAAAACAGTCTTTAATTTATGTTTTAGTGTCCGTTTACTAATCTTTTGATGTTCCTTTCTTAAACAATCGAGATTATTAAAAAGTGTAGGTGTCAAGTACTTGTTGGTTCTTTTGCCATAGTAGTTTTTTACCGGTGGTCGCACAAGTTTACGTTCTCTGACGCTTCTAGTGTTGTACCTATTTTGCACATGTATTTTAAATTCGTCACTATAGAACTGCTCTAGAACCAGCAGGTACTTGACCTTCTCATGTACAGGAAGCACCTTACATACACCAAAAAGCCTTTCGTAGTTCTCTTTACAAGCAAGTTTTGTTTGTGGGTTGACAAGGTATTTCATGAAACGAATTTGCAGCGATTTAATACTGTTAAGATACGTTTTAAACGTACGGCCATACGCATTCAACCCATAGGATAGCAATGACTCGGCAAGAGCAAAATAAATGACACGCAGCGTTTTCCTACTCAACGGACCCTTCAGGATATAAAACTTACTTAACACTGCCCTAAGCTTTGTACACACTGTGTCAACCTGTGTTTTCCAATTTAAATTGCGGTCCACCCACAGACCTAGATACCTAAATTTGCTAACAAACTCAAGCTGTTCACAGCCACAATTGTCATTTTTAACGTGCATGCAATCATAAGTGTGACCCACGATACCTATGTCCACGCTCTTGACACTCTTCGCTACCAAGTTGTGCGGTGAGTGCAGATGCATCACTTTCGTCTTATCGAGATTAAGTATGATACCATTATCGTGCGCCCAGCGGGTTATATTATCGAAGTCAGCCTGCAGCACAGCCCTGATCTCCTGTATGTTTTTAGAGGAGTACATAAGGCACATGTCGTCCGCGTACATATACACCCGACATTTACCTACCACATTACTAACACTATTAACATGCATGACATAGCCAACTGGACCATAGACTGATCCAGTCGGAACACCAAGCTGCACCGCTGCCTCCTTTCCAGAAACACCAGAAATGCAGGTCTGTAAGGTTCTGTCACTCAGATAACTCCGGAACCACCTGTTTGTAGGGCCTCTGATTCCACACTCATCCATGGCCTGCAACAGCACCTCGTGATCCAGGGTATCGAACGCTTTTTTATAATCAATGAACAGCGCCATGACCTGATGGCCCTGGTCGAGACTACTGTTCATATCTTCGGAAAACTGTGATAGTGCTGTTACGGTGCTACGACCCTGCCTAAAACCGTGCTGTGCATCCGCTAATATATTATTTTGCTCTAAGAATTCGCTAACCTGGCCAACTACTATCTTCTCCACTATTTTATTAATAACTGATAAGACAGCAATCGGCCTATAGTTAGCGTAAACTGAATGCGCTCCCTGTTTGTAGATAGGCCTAATTAAAGCCTTTTTGAGTGGGCCAGGATATTCCCCTTTCAATAAACAAAGGTTGACAAAGTGCGACAAGACCGGTGAGATCTTATTCTTAATTAATTTTAAGTCCATAACTCGAATGCAGTCAATGCCTGGCGCCTTATCACTGCTCAGCTGATCAATAACTTTACACACTGTGTCACAGGTAACCGGTTTAAAGCGAATGTGATCGGATGCTAAAGCAATAATAGTTAAACAGGGTCTGGACCCGCCATAGCATAATATTCGCATATAGAGGAGATAATTTGCTAATTACTGAACCTTACTTTCCTTAACTAAAGTTTTATAGTTTAGGAGATAAGTCTATTTTAATACTTTATTGAGATTTTTTCGAAATTTGACATTCAACCAATCATAACATTTTTGGTAACTTACTTTGCGTCGCGTCGATGATCTTTGATGTTTCCGTCGTCCTTATCGCGGACAGAATGTCACTGTTTCTGTTCACACTGCTGAATGTGCACTTGGCATGTAGATTTTTCCTAACAAAATATTACTGAAGTACATACCTGTAACAAAAAGAAAAACATTTTAATGATCAGTTGAACTTATAAAATTACATAACATAACATCACGTCTGTTATCCCGGAAGGGGTAGTCAGAGGTGTATCTAATAGTACACCCACATTTCGTCAGTTATGTTTAAGTCCCATGTAATTATGTTTAAGTCCGATGTAATTAGGGGCGAGACTATTGCTATCGACGAGGCAAAAATCTAGACTCCGTGGCAGCTTATATTGAGAAATTTTGTGTTAATAAGGTCCTCTTGTCGAAAAGTCAACTAAATCTCTATTATAGTTTTGTTACGTTCAATCCTAAGTATTTAAGGGCCGGCGAAGCATGCGTCTTTCATACAAACGTGATACCAAAATAATTTGTAAATCAAACATATTCTTAAGATAGGTGTGTATTTATTTCGATTGAGTTACAGAATATCTATGTTCCCAAATACATATTTTGAAAGGGTAATGATATGAAGACGAGATATGAGGAATTTAAAATTCCTATAGAAAATGTATTATTCCCATAACTCTTGTTTGTCCGTTCAAAATACATATTTGGGAACCTAGATATTGTGTAATTAAGTCCACAGCAGCTAATTGCGGCAGTTAATTGTGCCCCTTAAGTTAAGCCGTTGGTCCTGGATCTCATTTTTCAATCTTTGACAGTCGTTAGTCCCTATGTGCCTCTCTGACTTCCACAACACAGTACTGGGGTACTAACTGGGTCGTGGAGGTCAGATAGGCAGTCGCTTCATGTAAAATATTGGTTGGAAAAAGGCTAGGCACATGAAGTTCAATCCTATGTATTTAAATTATTACGACGACACCGAAACTAATAGCCACAAAGTCGAACCCCAAATTGTTTTTATCAATAATCCGATATCAAAAATTATTTGGTCATCCAAGTATACAGTACCTAGTGGCTTTAAAAATAATTAATACACATCACACGTGCTGCATTATTGAGGAAGTTAATTATAACGGCTCATGTACCGGAAGACATTATCGTCAACTGTGTACCAACTTAAAGTTGTACCATCTTGAACTTGAACCACTCATAAAATATGGAGTTAAGAATCCATTAAAGGTATTTTAGATTGATTGTGTTGAAATTATATGGCAGGATTGGGGGATTGTTACTGTGTTTATAATTATCAAATATGGGGAATGGGCAACTACAGTACTTTCACAGTTTTTATGTCTTGTGACTGGGACTGTAGACTGTACAAAAGCGCCTGTAACTGGCCTACTTGAAATAAATGCTTTGATTTTGATTTTGTATTTTAGAAAGCGTTATGTTATGAGGCTATCATACGACCCGAATGGCGGTAGTGAGGCTACCTTACGTTGTTAGGGTCCCGGGTTCTAATCCCGGTAGGAGCAAATGTTTGTGTCATGAACATGGACATTTGTTTCCGAGTCATGGATGTTTATATGTATAATAAGTATGTATTTTACAAACAAAAAGTATATATGTAGTACTTATATCAACTATCTGGTGTCCACGACACAAGCCTTGCTTAGTGTGGCTCTGGATGGCGCTGTGTGTAATGTCCAGCGATATTTATTTATATCATATTATGAAGAAAAAGGTCGACATTGAAATGGTTTCTGATATTTTATTTTTTTGTGTGTGTCGAACGACCGTACGTAATAGGCTTGTTAACTGAAAAAATCTAATTAGTCCGTCACTTAGATTATCAAAAAATATTTCACCCGTATTTTTTCTTTTGTTCCATAAACCAAAATTGACGAAGATACGACGCTTTTAAAATTCTCAATACGTCACTGTTTGGTATCATTTTTAGCGAGTACTGACGTCACGAGCCCCCTCCGAGTATTGATGCGTTTTATCTTTGTCAATATTCGTTGATTTACAAAAACAAAAAATACGTGTCCATTATTTTCCAATACTCTAACAGACGGACTAAATAGATTTGCAATTTATTAATGATGGAAACTAGAATATTCTGCAAGCCTTACGTAATTTAGAAAATCATCATCATCATTATTATTCAGCCCTTATCACAATTTATTTGTAGTCAGCGGAGCATGACATGTGTTCTTCTTCTATACTCCTCTATTACTCTCCAACTCAGCAACCACCTCCATTCTAGCCATATCATCTTTCACACAGCTCATCCACGGTTTCTTAGGTATTTCTCTACTCTTAAAGCCATCCACAATCATACTTAAAACTTTCTTCAACTTTCCTCATTTCTCCAGCATGCCTATAGCTTAACATAGAGATAAACTTTCTTCACAACGTTTCTCTCATTCCTGCGGCATGCCAATAAGAGGTAAACTTAAACATCTTCTTTTCGAATCGATGGTGCTATTGAAATTCATTGATCACCCATCTACATGTGGCTACATTATTAGCAGCGGTAGTAGCGTTTATGGGGTCTTAAAAAGTGCAGTTGTATGTACACTTACACTTAGATCATTTCAGTGTGGGTCATGTTTTAAACAGCACCGCATTATACAAAACGGGTGATCCCATTTTGCCAAGACAAAATTTAAACGTAAAACATTTCAGTCAGAACTCAGTGAGCGTCAAAATCATAATACTTTTGCAATCACAAAAAACCGCTTGAAGAAACAGAGATTCAAAATCATAACAAAAGAAATCGTAACAATGCGGTCTCCGCAGACAATCTGGCCGAGAGACTTTCAGTATTGATTAACATTTATTTAAAAGCACAAATGTAGGGCACAAGGTGTTACAGCATCAGTGGACTGGAAGCAGGGGCATTCAGCGGAGCATAATGAGTGCATCTATTTTAGACGGCTCACGCCTTAGGCCTTGCAGTTATGAAAACCTTGAAAGAGCTTTGCTGGGTGTATGCTTGCTTAGGTTTAATTTACATGTCCCGGACATTTTTTGTTATAATTAAAGATTTGGCTATCCCATCGTCTGCCTAGCCTTTTCTCAACAACGCTTGGGTCGGCTTCTGACCTCCACAATCCAGCTAGTACTTGGTAATACCTTTTGGTATGACTGGTTGTCAGAGTTTCAGACCGTTGACTACTTGTAACGACCGTCAAAGATCTACTAATGACAGCCGGGACCATTCCGAGGCACCGAGGAAACCTGGTAAATGCAGCAAACAGTAAGTCCCCAACCATTTCACCAATGGATTGGCAATTGGATAAGATACGAAATGCAGGATAGGTCCAAGGAGCCAACTGCCTGGACTTCTGTCTCACTTTGGCTATAAGTTAAATATGATAACCAAGTCAGAAGCTGCTTTCGTCCAAAGTAAGACTTCAGCAATGACCAGTGTCAGGGACTTGGCCAGAGTGTCAGACAAGACTTGGATACGGCAGGCTCAGGTGGTCCTGAGTTTGCCGCATCGAAGCTCTTACCCCTTACCTGGTGGTAAAGGCGTGAAATGGAAGAGAAATACACTCAGCATCAGCTGGATGAGGATGAAGGAGACGAAGAGTGACAATTAAGAATAGAAAATCGCCTGAAGAAATATGCAGATCCTTGTAAATCAACGTCCAAAATCCTACTTTCAAAATGTCAATTACGTGCGAAACACTAAACATTCATTATAGTTACTAGCTTACATAATAATGCAAATCATCACCTTGCAAGCATAACAGATGTTATCCAGATAACTGATGTATACGAGGTACATAGTAATGACGTTGTTATAGCAATCTGCGATTGGGTTCGGTTCGTCTGGCCGTGTAGGCGTCACGACCGTTTATGGTACGGAGAATGGACGTCGTTCTTAACTAAATAAGCTCAAAATATTGTGTAATGATAATGATTGTGTTTAGCATATTAATGTATGGGCTTTGTAGATTTCTAGTTATGGATGCCCCGGGCCTGCGGGAGCATCCGGGGCTTCGGGGCTATTCGAAAGAGATACCGCGGCCCTGGAACTCAAAGGGCAATGAAGGAATATGGATGGGTTTAAGTCAGTAAAAATCTGACACTTTCTTCCACTCTGAAAAAAAAGGATGTCTGATGCTCACCGTGCTGATGCTGATGGTGGACTTTAAATTAACTAAGGATTAAATTTTCAATAGCCTGATAACTCTTATCTAAAGAATCAATATGACAATAAGACATGTTTTATACTGAAGCTGTCGAACTGCAATGTTTATTCATAAAAAAATTTACAATAGACAATAAACATTGAAAGCCAGAATCTGTTTCAACAATAAAATTGCACAAATTTTAAACCTATATCAATCTGAACAAAGAAAAGGTAACATTGAAACAAACTTTTCAGTTTATTACACTATCTTTCCATTTTATTGACTCGACTCTTTTACATAACCATTCTTAGACAGGTGATCGAATAATGATCACCTTCAAACCAATTGCTGCTCATAGACCGCTTCCATATCGAGATAATTAGCCAGACCAACAGACTAATGAACCGATCGTGCCGCCATTTTTTTTCTTCCTTTTATAATCGAGCAATCTTCAGACTCAATGGAGCCGTCATAATTTGGGCAGACGTGACGCAACCGGGCATCGAAGCAAATATTAACGTTAAAGAGAATAAGGTTAGTTTTATTAGATCGTAGTGCTATTTTGCATATTTTCCGGAATTACTCTCAACCGCAGGAATTCTGTAACTAAAACAGTTACAGAATTCCTGCGGTTGAGAGTAAAGAGATCAGGGGCCAGAAAATCTAGACTCTGCGTTAGTAGGCCGCCATTTCTCTGTACTTTATGGGTTCAGGATTTTGGTAAAGGGCCCTGATCAAAAATACTACTATTTATTATTTAGTTATTCTTGTCTATCTTTCCATTGGAAAAATATTCTTCAGTTTGACTAAAAACAGTTGTCAGGCATTCTTCCAGTCACTTTTGGCCAATTTATTGTATACTTAGGAATGCGGAATATCCTAAACCTTCATAAAAGTGTATTTCTTTGCGAATTCCACAGATATATCGCTTCAAGGCACACACGCGCATCGCTTCACCCGGACAGCACACCGACTGCCGAACGCGTCTAATCATATTATGCAAGCGAAATAGCACACAGCACAGATAATTCGATTCGATCTAATGTCCGATTTCTAATTCGATTGTGATCGTGTTCCGATTGGAACGATAGTGGGTCGAAATGGACCCAAATCGGTTTGACAGTTCATAAATACTGGCGCCGTTAGTAATTTAGTCACAATGGCCGGAGGGTGGCTTCAATAGAGTTTTCGGTTGTAATAATTATTGCTGTTACGTAAATTGTGTGGTCATTTAATTGTGCCCCAAGTGTAATGAAAGACGTGTTATTAAAATAGGCACTGGAATTGTAACTCGTTACTAATCGACTGACCTTTTTAAATTTTAATTTATCTGACTGCCTAACCTAGATTTAGGTGATTGTTAGAACTCAAAAAGTCATTGCGAAGGTGATAATTAGGCATTACAATAGTTGTATAACACAGCATAACGAAATAAAGGAACCCTGCTCACTTTAATAAAAAAAGAAGATTCGAACAAGGTAAGCAGAGGTTAAAGATGGGCTACTGATGTCGATGATGATTATAAAGGGCGTAAAACACCTCTTCACGAAGCCGAAAGGCACTTTTTCTCCCCATCATTGCGATCATTTTTTTGTTCTACACCATACCTTCCTTCTAGTTACGGAGATATGGGGGATCAAAGTTACAACTTTTTGACAAGTTTTTTTATAATTAAAAGTTTTTTTTTGTAAGATTTTGACTTTTAACACCTCCACGAACCCCGTACTATTCAATCCATCCATTAGCACAATGTTTTAAATGCGTTACATTGAGTTCTACCACAAAGCATGATTTAACCTCAAAAAAAAAAAAATGTTTCCCTGCAATATTTTTTGAGTAAAGTTACTTAGTTTGATGTACAGAGTGCTTGGTTAACGGCTTTGTGATGAGGTGGTTTACACCCTGTATGGTAGTTTTGAATGTCAAGATAGCAACTGAGCATAACAATAAACGTAAACATCACGCTTGTAATCTCCGAAAAGTGAGACAGATGTGTACTTAGGTCCATGTTCATCGAAACGATAACGGTCTGATTATCTAAAGACAGGTGTCACTGTGACATGTTCCCATACAAAAATGTGTTTTAAACAGCTGATTTTAAAAAATCTGATTGTCATCTTTTTGGTGAACATGGACCTTAGTAACACCAATATTTCGCCAGTTATGTTCAAGTGCCATGTAAAAGGGGACTAGCCTATTGCCATCAACCGGGCACAAATTCAGACTCCATAGCTGCTAATGAGAAATTCCTAATGAAAAAAACCCAATACCACTTTGCATAAACCGGGAATCGAAACTAGGCCCTTATGCTTAGTAGTCGCACTTGGGACCATAGATAATACACTATAATACAAGATAGATGCGCAACTCTGGTTTTCGTTTTTAAAACTGTGTACCAAAACTGTTAGATCCAGCCGCTAGGCTATCTACTTCACTAGCAAGAAGTCTAAAATAGCTGTTCTCGTTATGACAGTTGAAAAGTTGGTGTACCTAAACACACAGATGGCAGCACTATCTATGAAAATTTGTTTGAAGCCAATGTATGGAAGTTTCATCCCCCTGCTTGGGACTACTAGACCAACGCGGCCAGCATTAAAGCCAAATGCTTAGTCTTTAGCTCAACCAAAAAGTTCTTCTACCTCTCTTCTCTAAGATGTTCAATTGTTTTCTATTCCGTATCGTTCTCTAAAATGTCGACACAGTTCAGTCTCAATCTGTAGAAAGTTTCAGTCATGTATAGATTTATCAACAAACCCGAGCACCGCCGAGTTCTGCCGATCACAGTTCGTGAGGTCGCGTTCCCCGTGCCGTGTTCCCGTCAGACGTGACGTATGCGCGGACGCACCTCACACCGTGTCCTTTCACTAATATTGTGCAATACAATGAAGCGATGAATTAAATAATGAGTAGTGTAATATGCTGCCGAGACAATGGAAACGGGACTTGAGTTCTTACTGTAATTCTTCGACATGATGGTATATTGTTGAGTTTAGTTTGATTGATCCGTGGTGTGGTTTTATGTGATTTCTCTTTATTATAGTCTTTTATTACATTTTTAGCTGTGCCCCGCGAGTTCCGCGACCCTCATCCGCTTAAAATCAATATTAATTCCCGTTCCATCCGTTGAATCAGATTTTGTTAAAAATTTCAAGGGTTTTAATTTTTTGCACGAAACTTTTTTCTAAAAAAAAAGTACATTGCGCCCACGTCACGCATACTCCTTATAACAACAGCTATCTGCCAATAAAAGCCCCGTCAAAATAGGTCCAGCCGTTTCGGAGATTAGTCGGAACAAACAGACAAAAAATATCTTTTATAAATAAGTACCATATATGTATATATACTTTTATAAGCATTCAGTAAAAAGCTGTTATTTAAATTACTACTGTTTTTAAATTGCAAACAGAAACTCAGTTTAATTTATTTGTATAAATTAATTACGAATATGCTTTTTTCCGATAACTTCCGCAGGAATCATTCTCAAATGGATCGCACAACATTCATGAAGGCGAATAAAAGCTCTATAATTTAGCGACACGTCTGCAGGCCAATTTGATTTACTACCAACATTCAAGTTAGTTTATCATGATCATTACACGGCCATTTGTATAAAACCTAATGCACATTAGCTTCTACCGTTGCCCCGATAATTTATGGTATCAAGTATTCCCAAGAAAACGAAAGGATGTGCTTGTCCCATACTAATATATTATTATACCTACCCGCGATTGCAGTGGGCGAGTGAAGACAGATTTATTGTGGAAACTATCGGCAGATATCGGCGAAGTAATTTCTATTAGATATCGAGTAATTTAGGCGGAAATTAAGTGGCATTTAATTACCTTTGTTTTCTCATATTAATTAAAAGCGAGAAAATTAGGTAAGTAATTTTAGACTACTTGTAAGGTTGAACTAGACTAGATTCTGCTGTCATTCGAGTTTGCAGTTATTTGATACATATATTTGCTTTATTTTGGAACTTGGATACACACAAAATACATACTTGGATAAGTTATTTGCAACTGCAAATAGAGCAATTTTTGTTACATGGCTTAAAGGATGTAAAAAGATTAAGAAAGCCCAAAGGCACCGGTTCTCCCTATCATTCTTTGCGTTTTTTTTTGTTCTACACCATACCTGGGAACCTTCTAGTTACGGAGATATTGGGGGTCAAAGTTCCAACCTTTTCACAAGATTTTTTTGGAAATACATGACATGTGTTAAATGTGAGAACTTTATTTCAAACCCCTCCACGACCCCCACACTGTGTAATCAATCCATACCAAAAAACGTGATTTTTCACCCCAAAAAAAGTCATTAATAATTTTTGCGTAGGGTTACTTAGTATGTTGAGCAGAAGGCTTGCTTGGTTAACGGCTTCTGTTTACACCATATTCTCTTCCTGCACATACTCGCTATACGGCAACGGCAAATGTTTAACAAAACTGTAGACGTATGGCTCCGCCGATAATAGGCTTGTGTCCTAAAAAAATCTAATTAGTCCGCCAGTTAGATTGTAAAAAAAATTTTTGAACCTTATTTTTTCTTTTGTTACATAAACCAAAATTGATGAAGATACGACGCTTTTAAAATTCGCAATACGTCACGCCGTGCTATAGTTTTTAGTACGTTGTGACGTCACGAGCCCCCACTCCCGAGTTTTGATGCGTTTTATCTTTGTCAGACTCAGTAATTTACAAAAACAAAAAATACGTGTCCATTAGTTTTCAATACTCTAACTGACGGACTAATTAGTTTTGAAATTTATTGATGGTGGAAACTAGCCTATTCTTTGTCAGGCAGAAAAACGTCTTCTCTTGTCGAGTAGAATACTATGTCTATCTCATATCTGCCTCGACTGTTTACTTGTCAAAAAAGCAATGCTTGTTTAAACTCACTATTGCCATCAGTAGCTTGTACTCAAGAAACATAGTACTTTAAAAGATTATATTTATAACACAAGTCCCTAGTAAAAACTAACAATGTATCAATATTTACTGCAACATAAAAAATCATTACTTTAAAAGTAAATATTTTTCTTCAACCAATAACAAAGACACGTTTCATTACAAAGTAATGTATACCTTATTTATTATGAGAAAGGGCACTATTTGACCTAGGCAGGGTCAATGATATGACAGGGTGACATTTGAAACAAATGACAGACGGAAAACAATGTTGTATTTCATTGAACTTCAATTCGAACAAATATTTGGGTCAATTTTGAACTGCATTCTAGAGCATGGAAAAAGGGAAATGGTAATTACGAAGTCATTAATTTACTGTCAATGTGAGTAGATTATTTCAATGTTCCTGGTAGATACTGTCTTGTCGACCTTATGTACCTATAGAACCCTGCTTTAAATTATTTAACAGTAACATAGATAAAATACAGGGTGGAAGTTTCGACGTTCAAACTGTTTCCACGTTAGTAGGTAAACTGTACATCATTCTAAACCCCACACGACATTTTTCATCGGTAATTTACAAAAAACATGCTGTTCCAGACATAAAGACCGTGTAGGCATTGCACTTGCGGGGGAAACAGCTATATTTAAAAAAAAACAGATGATAATTCGATGTGAGTTTCAGATGATGATGAGATGAGAATGATGAACTGAATACTTTTTAGAGTTTGTGCGTCGTTGTCCCTTCTACCCTGTTTAACTTGCCGTTTAATGATACCTTAGTTACTTTTAACATTATGGTACTATTGCCACAACCACAACAATAGGCTTGTTAACTGAAAAAATCTAATTAGTCCGTCACTTAGATTATCAAAAAATATTTGACCCGTATTTTTTCTTTTGCCACATAAACCAAAATTGACGAAGATACGACGCTTTTAAAATTCCCAATACGTCACTGTTCGGTATCATTCTTAGTGAGTACTGACGTCACGAGCCCCCACTCCCAAGTTTTGATGCGTTTTATCTTTGTCAATATTCGTTGATTTACAAAAACAAAAAATACGTGTCCATTATTTTCCAATACTCTAACTGACGGACTAATTAGATTTGCAATTTATTGATGGTGGAAACAAGCCTATTGTGCATAAAACTGTAATTAATTATTAACTAAATTGATTAGGCAGGCAACTGCACACTTAATTCATCATCATAAATTCCAATACCTCGCGAACTATGTTTAAACGGATATAGAAACTAGAATGTATGTTAAACACTTTATGCAAATTAGGTGCTAACTTTTAAAACATACCAACATAATATCCTCTATGGAAATGTTCACACTATTAAAATGACGTAACATTTACACCTCACGTAATATCGCGAGTTGATTGACATCTGCTACAACTGTAACGAGTAAATTGATCGATTATAATCGCATAATACGGACAAGGACTATCGATAAACGTGTTTATTTTATATCGATGACAGATACATGAGTATCGAGTAGTGTCTGACAGAACTTTCGGTTTCGGCTAAACTTTCGGCTTCGGCTAGTATGAGCCTAAGTTTTGGCAAAAACCGAAGATTTTTGATAATGTTAATCCTATTAATATTAATGTGATAGTTTGTGAGGACATATGAGTCCCATGTTACTTGGGAGTAGGTGCAACACGTTTTTTTCTTCCATTTTCCTCTGTCAACCGCCACGTTATCCTTCACTCCTATATACGAGTATCTTTCATATCATTCCTCACTTAATCCATTCGTTTCTTTGGTCTTCCTCTCTCTTTCCATCCGAAGAAGCGGGCATACGATAGTAATAAATAATATAATTTGCATTATTCCGAATTCCGAAAAGTTAAAAAAAGAACTTTTTATTAACCAATCTTGAACTAAATTTCTTATGGAAGCCGAAAGCCGAAGATTTAATAAAGTTTCGACTTCGGCCAGAAATCAACCTTCTGTCGGACACTAATATCGAGGATCGAGAACTTTCGTTTAAATGATTGACTGAACAAGTGAGCGAGACAATAACAATGATTGATGTATGAATGGTAATGCTTGTCATTTAGATTTCGTTTTATTTACATTACAAAGGTTATGGAAATTCTGGAGGAAAAGAGTGTAGATTTTATCTTGGCAGACCACCTTAATCGACGTCGAGAGGAATTGCGATATTTGCAATCAACATTGTGGCATTGTTATTGGCATTAATACATTCATGAAACATAGCTTTATATGGTTAAACTCTACAATAGTTTTTACCACTTATATCATAATCGATTGCCCCTTTATTGGCGATTTTGCTACCTAATAGGCTTACAGCAAACGTGGTATCGGACGCCCCCCCCAACTAGATGGACACTAGTGGCGGTTATGAGAGCAAGCCAAGTTTTTAGGCTTGTATGAAAGTACCGCCACTCAAGGACCTGCAATCTTACATAATTATGTGTTTGGGTCAGATTGGATGCGAACAGCGGAGTACGGGGACTTGGGTGTAGTTTATGGAAGAGGCATACGTCCAGCGGTATCGGTAGGCTTAGTTGATTGGCATGGTGGTTTTCACACTATTTTCGTCCATTAATGGATGGATGAATGGTTCGAGTCGAATCTCCCGATACCTCACCAAGGGGGCCGGGGATCGATAAATCGCCAAAATTGTCTCTCGTAGTTAATGGACGCCCCCCTATATAAGTATAATAATATTACACTTGCTCTGTAAGTATTCCTTCCATCTTGCACAGCATGCCAGCCCTATCAACCTGAGCACCTGATGATCTACGTACTGCATAAGTGATCAGGGTTTTCGTGGGCATTTGATCTTTTTGCCATCGATACGTAAAAAGAAGTATTCGTTGTCTATTTGTAGTTCCCTTGAGACACATGCTAGACAAATATGCAATGGTTCACAAAAAAATGACAAATTGTTGGGCTGTCGCCAGGCGCGCGATAACTAACCTATTTCCTTCATTTGTCTCTCATAATTAGCAGCAGACGAGACACAAATATCATAATTATGTAGGTAAACCCACTACGTGAGAATTTACTGTGTATTTTGTGAACCCTTCGGAATATCAAATGTCAGAGAAATATCAAAATAGTGCCATGATTGGGCATCGATCTCTTTACTTCTAAAACCCTTACCGTTTTTTTAGAGTTTTTCATGATTTCTTAGTGCTTTTCCAGACTTCCAGACAAACACCAAAACCAAATGAAACTATATAATCCAATCCTTACAAACATCGATAACCACGATGTGGAGCCCTGACACAGCCAGAAGGCGACACGGTAGACCTCGCAGGAGATGGCGGGACGAGCTCGTTAAAACCAAAGACCAGTGGTCTACGTTGGCCTAGTGATGGGAGAGGCCTTTGCCCAGTAGTGGGATTACACTGGCTAACAGTAAAAAACATCGATATGTGCAGAAATAAGACACGACATGTAAAGAGCAAAAACCTTTTCCACTCTACGCCAGAATTACATCAAACCCATCTTTGCAACGAGCTGCTTTTCTTTCCAAGAAAATCCCACGCATTTTAATATACGACATATTCAAAACAAACACCGTACAGTACCAAGTGCTAGCACCATACAAAACAAACTACTTTCATTAACATTTATAATATTAGCATATCAAAGGCGTTTTCACTCGCGCAGCGGGCATGGCCACATGCGCCTTTATACGGGCATTGTATGCGCAGGCGCAAGACGTGCGCGTAAAGAAAATATTTGCATAATCATCGCGCGACGGATTCATTGCCGCGAGTTGGTGTCCAGTGTTTATACGGTACGTCAAGAGATTTTTTGTAAATAAGAGAAAAGTTGATAAAGTTAAAAATTACCTCCAGTCTAACAAAAAGAAGAAATGGAATAGTCACTTTTCTCACTGAGATACGCTGAATACGTTGTTTCAATAATCTGTTATGATTTACGTGATTAGGTGGCTTGACGCGCCGCCACCGCTTCGTTTCAATTCGACAGCCGTAAATAACTTATAAACGTGGTAATGCAATAGTTATTAAGGACAATCAGTGAATAACTCCAATAACACTCAACTTCAAGTACATTCATTAAAAAAAAACTGTATGATGGAAATCAGATCGATACAAGAAGAACATTCACATACCTGACCTCTATCTCATTTCTTGTCCAAGTCACCAAGGGAGTACTGACATTGGTTTTATTGTATTAGAACTTGCGATCACAACAGAAGTGCTAAATCCAGGAGTTCAATGCTTATTAGGCAAGGAAATATTGTGGTTTATTAATTATGCTTTTGTAAAACTTTTTAGTGATGTTAAATGTCATCCGAACTTGGTAATTTCAGGTCATCTCAGTTATACAATAAATAAAAAAAAAGCAGATACACGACGTATGTGCGAGTATACAGGGTGTAAACCACCTCATCACAAAGCCGTTAACCAAGCATTCTGTACATCAAACTAAGTAACTTTACGCAAAAATTATTGCTGGGAAACAACTTTTTTTTTTGAGGTTATAAATCATGTTTTGTGGTAGAACTCAATGTAACGCACTTAAAACATTGTGCTGATGGATTGATTGAATAGTACAGGGGTCGTGGAGGTGTTAAAAGTCAAAATATTACAAAAAAAACTTGTATTAAAAAAAAACTTGTCAAAAAGTTGTAACTTTGACCCCCCATATCTCCGTAACTAGAAGGTTCCCAGGTATGGTGTAGAACAAAAAAATGATCGCAATGATAGGGAGAACAAGTGCCTCTCGGCTTCGTGAAGAGGTGTTTTACACCCTTTACATGTGCGCGCAGGCGTCCACCTTGCCGCCAATAATACATAAATAAATATCGCTGGACATTACACACACAGCGCCTATCTAGTGCCACACTAAGCAATTAAATGTATTGTTTATTTATTTTAATTTTGTTATTAATTAACAGCAGGTTAAGATGACACTATCACTTTATAGATTAGAATTATTGATTTATTTTATTTGTATGTGTGTTGATGGTGTATTTATTTGTGTGTGATGTTATTTGTAATTGGTTATGTACCTGAAATAAATGAATTTGAATTTGATTTGAATTTGATAGATCTATGGTCTAAATTAAATAAACAAATAATACTAAAATTTGTGGTAACGAACTAACCAAAATCAAATCATTATAATTATTTTAATTAGTAGCTTGCATAATCTATAGCCATAATTTAAGACAAGGCAAAGGCTAGGATAGGGCTTTTTTTCTTTATCTGACTTTGTACTTAATTTAATTGCCATTATAAGTTTTAATAAGAAACATTCAAACAAGTCTTGTCTTGGCAGTTTCAAACCGGGCTTGGCCACTAGACTAGACTATCAACATCCAAGAAATGACATAAGAACATCCCACCATGACAACCACCCAAAATTCTATGACGTTAAGCTAAGCATCCAACAATACAGTTTGACGTGACGTCCAAACAATGGACCCCTGCGCACCCGAGCGCTGAGCGCAGTCAGTTGTCAATCAGACGTGCGCCGGCGTGGGCGTCGAATGTACGTTGACATTGGAAAGTGGTCACGCTAACATTTTCGTGGTAAATTATATACTTGAGTCATTAAACATATACATATTTTAGAAAAATAACACTTGCGATATCAATAATAAGGCCTACTACTGATTGATGGAAAAACACAATACCTAACACTTGTCCCAAATTAATGATCGGAAAATTTCAAAAGGTCCGATCGGCACACAAAAAAGGTCATTTCATTTTTGTTTGATAGCAATCAACAAGACCAAAGTTTAGTATGTTCCCCTGACTGTTAAAAAGTAATTTATGTTTTGGCTCTTGAACATGTTGGCGCCAACATAATATAGGTAGTATATTGGTGTTAACAGGATTGTGAATTCTGAAACGCGCCTATAAAAAGCAAATACTTAACGATGCTGTGTCGCAGTATGTTCTCAGATGTAACAGTCTGTTGCCACTAGATGGTCGTAACAATAGCTTTTGGCACTACGTCTGCAATCTTCGGTTCAAAACCTTGTGAATTTCAGGCGCCAGATTCTTTAATGGGTCACTAAATTAAAGTATCACATTTTGTAAATATCAGGGCTTCGGTGGGTGATATAGAATGATCTTATGTTCTAAATTATTTATGCAATTAGGAAGATGCCTAATTGCCTACGTCTGGCTATGAATTTTGATAAATCGAAACGAAACTTCCAAACTAACATATTGACACATCGTTTATCTAAATATTACCAATCTTTGAATTGCATTCCTTTTAATCGACTTCAAAAAAAGATGGTTATGCATTCCACCGGCATCTTTTTTTCCATGTGTGTACTTACACCGATTACGCTGTGACACTGCTGAGCCTATTTATGAGATTCTTTTTTCACTAGGTAGGGGAAGCCCCCGCAATGGACCCGTATAAATTTTATGAACTAGTTTTTTTTCTTTTTGGACGACGACATGATGGTTCCTTAACAACTTTTAGTTACAATGTAAAAATGATTCATGACAAGAATTTACTAAGATTAAAAAATTAAAAATCGGTGTTAGTTTTACTTTTAAAATATTCTTGATTTCGATTCACCAACCAAAAACAAATTAAAAACCCAAGACAAAGGGACTTACTTGAGTCCATGCAAGCTGAAAACCGATACGGTTTATTGGCTCTTTACGAGTTGTCGTCTTTTTGTACCGTACACACTTTATCCGGGCAGTAGCCGGTAATCCCGGGTCATGTTACCCGTCAATATTGAGTTACAAGTTTGTCTGTAGTGTTAGACGTGCCAGTTAAAAAGAAAAGGGAATTTTAAATGATCGAGAAAGTTATTGGGTTATTTCAGCAAATTATGTAAGTAAAGGTTGTTTGTTTTTAAAGTAAAATCGGGGAAGGTATTGTTTTTCCTTTTTGTTTGGTCTAGTGGTCTCAAGAGGGACTGTTGAGGCTTCGATTCTCGGGTCGGTCTAAATGTTTTACCATCTGGGATTTTTCATTAGCAGCCACGGAGGCTGGATTTGTGCCCGATTGAAGCAGGCTGACTATTATTAATTAAGTAAAATTCAAACAAAAATCACATAAAATTAAATTAAAATTGAATTAGTACAATTACATTAAAATTAAAACATAAATAACATAAAATTAACCGACTATTCCATAGAACTGAAATATGACTGGCAAAATGTGGATGAACTATTTGTTGGGACAATCCCGCCACACTATTCCCAAACCACTGTAACTCCTGTAAGGCAGAATCAACAGTGGCGACCACCAGAAAAGCGCCGAGAAAATGAAGCTCGACGAAGTCCCAGAGAACGAATTTATACTGGCAACAAAATATAACTGGCAAAATGTGTTCGAACTATTGGACTATACTACTACTATTACTTGTGTGTAAACTTCTGCTTAATCTTTCGGGGATTCCAGGCGTGATATTTTATTAAATAAAACATTTACTTCTTTCTTCTTTCTTTCTTTCAAAAAACTAAACTCGTTTTCGAAAAGAGTTATCTCACTTTTAACTAGCAGATAATTTTTGAATAGTTGTTGATTCTAAAACGAATGTTCATGAATATCAATAAATCTTTGCAAACAAATCTTTTAACCTAATCTTGTCTACTGTACATCAAGCCTCTTAAAAACCGTTACTCGAATTGCGCCACAAAACCCGCAACACCAACAAAAACGACTACAATAAATTACACCATTGTCTAAACGAAAAAGCTTTTTGTCACTCGTGTAAATAAATAACTGTTTTAAAAAAAGATTCATCGCTGCTCGCTGCAGTTTCCTCAAGCTACTTGGAAACGAAAAAAAGATTTATGGCTACAACTTTTTCCCTTTCAAAACTACACCAAGCAATTATTCCAACAATTTTCCTTGAGCAACTTCTCTTTTCGTTTCAGAAACGTCATCTTCCTAGCCATTTCCCAACTCTGTTGGTGTCGGCTTCCAGTCAAACCTGATGCAGCTGAATACCAGTATTAAGTATAGAGCGACTGTCTATCTGACCTCCACTTTAAGCCTATTTTCATCAACTGGGCGCAAATTCAGACTCCGTGAGTGCTATTGACAAACTGATGGAGTGACCCAATAATACGTTGCCCGAATTGAGAATCAAACCCACGACTTCATGCTCAGCTCTCGTTTTCGACCACCAGAACAACGAGACAGTCATCAAATAGATGGTTCATATAATGGGGACAATGGGGTAGACGAAAATAAAAAATTAGTCCGTCAGTTAGATTATCAAAAAATATTTGACCTGTATTTTTTCTGGTGTAACATAAACCAAAATTAAAGAACATACAACACTTAAAAAAAAATCTCAATACGTCACGCCTTGGTTTTTTTTTTATTTATTTATTTAGGGACATTTATAACCGCAATGCGTATGTCAGTCCCATCGTATCCTAAATATACATTTATCATATGTGGGCCATAAACCTGAACAGACTCTTCGCATCATCACCGTTTGGTTGAGCCAGGATTTTGTGGAATGTGCCTACTTCAAGTCATATTCAACCTCAGACTCATATCGGAAACAGTCCATCAATAAGTGGTGACGCAAAGTGGTGGTTTAATTTTTTGTTGGTTCTGTCGTTACGACTTCCGATGCGTTTTATCTTTGTCAATATTCATTTAGTTACAAAAACATAAAAAATACGTGCAGTATTTTCCAATACTCTAACTGACGGACTAAATAGATTTGCAATTTTTTTATATTGTCGACATATCTATTGAATAGATTCCCAACAAAATCCAAATAAGAACTTGAAACTCAATTCCAAGCAAGTTTCCTTAACAATGAAAGGCAGAAAGGGGCACGCAGCGCACGCGCAGACAGATGATAATATAATAATGAATCGGTCACTGCGCAGTAAATCAGAGGCGCCGGAGGGCCCCACGCCTCTTGCCTCCCCTCTCTCCCTCCTTACACTTTCAGCGAAAGCGACAACCCTGCGAGGCTCCGGAGGGCGATACTAATGTGTGTAGTATGACCAAAATCCGTGAATTATAATGTAAAAGTGAGTAGTAATGTAAAAAAAAACTCAAGTCTGTTAAAATTTACTGTCTCGTACATACAATGGTAGCAAGCGTGAGGTGGTTTGATTCCCAGATCACGAAGTGTTGGGTTTTTACTTAGGATTTTCACATTTGAAAATAAATATCGCCGGACATTACACACAGCGCCATCTAGGGCCACACAAATAAAAAGTTTGAAAGAAGGCAGTAGCAGCAGTGAGAATCTGAATTAAACATAAAGCAGTGTTAGAATCTGAATGGTAAGCAGTTAATAGCTTACTTAACCATAATTTAGGAGGATCTCTAGACAATCAGATACTTAATGACTGAATGATACGGCTTTTTCATCAATCTCACATCCATCATTTTTCGGAGAGAAGACATCGAGATAAACATTCAATAACCTAAATTGATTTACTGTGATACTTAAATGGAATGACTAGAACTTAACCATTCCATTTTGGAAAGCTCCAACCTAAAAGCTGAACCAACAACTCCACAGCTCAATATTTTAATCTTTACTGCCCGTTTCAATTGGAAACAAGCACTAATACGTTGTTTCTCGAATTGAAACAGCGTAACACAATCCAGCTTTGCAAGTAATTGATGGTCACTGCGTTTGCAGCGTCGATAGCGCTTGCAGCCTTGCAGTCTTGCAGCCGTCAGCTATAGAATCCGACGAACAAATTATTGCAGAGGGCTTAACAAAGATTGTAATGCGCTTTCTACGGGGGCCTCTCTTTACGAGGAGGTAATAGGCTATTTTTCAATTGCATGTTCAGTTCCTTTCTCGTTTTACTTTCGCATTTATTGTAAATTCTACTACCAGGTTGGATTCGTTTTTATTTTTGGTTGGGTAATGATTGAGTTGAGGTGGTCCGGAAAAAGTTGTAGTTTCCAGGGCCCGTCTTTACCCTCATCATCAAACTACAAGACAAGTGATAGTATTGTTAGCAAGGCGACATATTGCTCTATGTTACAAAATCGTTTCTACTTTTTGACATACTCTACTACAGTATAACTACTTTAAGTTTGCAGTTCAAGGTGGCGATACTTGTCAAGAAAAAGTTCATCGATATGTCAAACTCACATGTCACTCTCATATGTCACTTTATTTTAGTTCTGTGTTTAAGGTCTTTGTTCACCGAAAAGATAACAGTCTGATTATCTAAAAACAGCTGTCACTTTGACATGTTCCCATTCAAAAATGTGATTTGAACAGCTGTTTTTAGATAATCAAACCGTCATCTTTTTGGTGAACATGGACCTTAGTGTATTGTAAATCGATATAATTTCAAACGCCTCGTTTGACAGATTTGACAGTAAATTTAACAGATTTGTCATTTATTAATCAAAATCTACGATCGACCTCAAAACTTCAACACACAACAGACATTGTTATACGTTTTGCAATAGATACGTCAGTCACTAACAGATTACTAAACAGCATTAGTACCAGACCCTACATAGCCCGACGTGGGTGTTATCCCATATTCAATAATGCACAATTAAAAGGCTAATGCACTCGCTAATGGCAGGGATCGATATGACAAAGTATCGAATAGTAAATCGATGAATACGAAGTCGCCTACGCTTCGGCGGGCGGTCTGCCTGTTGTGTTTATTAATATGCCCGATTCGGGATTGTTTAAGTGATATTATGTCAATAGATGTTGATGTAGTTAATATTATTTATATTCAGTATGGTATGGTGAACTGGATAGTGTGGCAGAAGAAAGGGGAAACCTGTCCTTGTACCCAGCAGTGGGTGTTCCGGGGTTGAAATGATGATGATTATGGTACGGCGGAAGACCGAAAGACGGGATCGCGGCAGACCGAGAAGAATTAAGAGGGAGTCTTTTGAACAGGAGTTCACTCACGGTAACACAAATTGAAAGACAAATTAACAGGTGGCTTAGAAATTGTTGATTTTACACGCGTCGTAAACATGAATACGGTGTGCATTGTGCCAATTACCACATAGATGCACTTAAAATAGATTTAACCCTAGTTAGTATCGCAAAAATGTTAAACGAACAAAAACCGTCCATTTCCTTCCTTTTAAAGTTCTATTTAAGAATCTCGGGATTTTTCCTCGGCTCCCGATTAATCGCCACCACATACATCGTACATTTAAGCTCGCAATAGGCATCTTAACGTGGTATTTATAATTGGCTCCTGTTGGCAACTCTGTGCTGTTAATTGGCACTACGAGATTCTCTCCATGCCGCCTTAATTACGGAGCGAGCGGGAAATTGTCTCCGGGGAAGCCTAGACAGAAAGAGGCTTGGGTAAGTAATTGAATAACTTGGCCATTTGCATGCTTGCCTTTTTATGTCTGGAGAAGATGGAAATTCGTTTTGGGGACATTGGGGGTTATCATTTGTAGAATTTGAGAGTGGAACTTTGATCTGATGGAATCTAAGACACATATTAATCCTACACCTACAAATATTACAAAATAATGCGAAAATTATAGATATCTAGATGCATAGATGTTTGGTACTCATTCATACAAAAATTACAGAACGAATTTGAGATCAAGTGTAGCACACAGATAGGTTATAACCTGGAATACTTTTTATCCCGGTAGTATAAGCCCCTGCAACAATTATGGAGGTCCACGCAGGTAAAGCTGCGGGCATAAGCGAGGTCTTATGCTCGAAAGTCGGACATATAGTCTTGCTTATGGGTTATCGTATTATTAAGTAACTTGGTAAAGGTGGTCAGACACCGCAGTCGCTTCATATAAAATAGGTGCTGATATTCAGCTGCAATCAGTTAGACTTTACCGAACCTAACACAGTTAGGATAAAGGCTAGTACAATAGGTGTAGAAAACGCTTTAAAGCAGACGGAAAACTAGCCCCATAATGCATTAAAGACAAAAAAAAAAGCCATAACGGAAACAAGAAAAGACTATTTATACCCGTTCTACATTCACAACAGTGGCAATGCAAATCAAAACGTTCAAAACACACTCCCGTTATATGTAAAGGCACCAGTTTACATGGCCCGACAATCGCCAACCAATAAAACGGAGACAAATGATCTCTTTCATATCGTTGTTGATTGCCCGTCAAGAGCAGAACGCAGTACCAATACTCAATCAAACCGAAGTAGGGCGAGTCATTAGTGGGCCCTTAACTAGGTCGCATTGTGAATTGAATATTGTGATAATTTACCACGAGATGTTGGAGATTACTGATGAAATGAGACAGGTAATAAGTGGCCATGTTGTGTGGAATAGGAACTTGAGTTGTGATTGGAGTTTCAAACGTGTCAGTACTCAGCTGTACGTAAATTACGTTTGGTAGTATATTAACTGATTTGATTGCTGGTACTGATAAGGCTGAACTTTCGGTTAGTCTGGAAGCCGACCCCGATATAGTTGGGAAAGGCTAGACAGATGATGATGGTTGCTGGTACCGACAACTTTGTAAGCGGTTCAAACTCAGAATATTCACAAACTATTTACAGGCACTATTTAGTTACATCTAACGATGTAATTAAACGATTTGACCAGTCCTAAGCCCATGAATCATGTTGGTTTCTGGGAAAATTGATAAAAAGTAACTGCTACTGCTAAAGGAGAATTGGTTAGCACTAAACTGTTTTAAACATCCATCAAAGGCTTCCAAAAAGATTCAAACTTAATCGTACTTCCTTTACAAAATTGTTAAAAGCTACATCTTTTATCAAAAACAGTTGAACAGCACTGCGAAAACAGTGCCCAAATTGCGAAAACAGTTGAACAGCATGTCGTAAGGCAAGTTTCAAGTCTAAATAGATCTGTTTCCATGAAGCGGGAAAAGTATCTAGCACTTTTTTATGGCACTGAATCAAGGACTGTATAAGTGTGCCCTTTTTTACGTATGGGCAATCATCAAATAACTTCTCCCACTCTGGGCTGAGCGGGAGGGAGTGTCAGACTTTTACTGACTAAAACCCATCCATGTTCCTTCCTCGCCCTTTATGTTCCGAGGCCGCGGTATCTCTTTCGAACAGTCCCGCAGCCCCGGCAGGCGTATAAAACACAAATATCGGAGACAAAACTTCGCGAGGATATTTCTGCTTTGTGAAAAGGGTTCCATAAGGGTTATGAGGAACAGTAAGACCAAAGAAACGGTGGATAGATTGTGTTGTGTGAAGGATGAATGAAAAGAAAGGGGCTGAATATTTAAATGACAGAAGATAACAAAAAGAAATGATGAAGAAGACAAGACGAAGAAGAAGAGGACGCAAACAAGAAACGATGGATGGCACGGTAAGGCTAGAAAGGAGGTGATGACAATTATAGAGATAATAGAGAAGTACGGAAGAACAAGACGAAGAAGAAGTTATCCGTAGTTAGGGATAGGCAGGAGAGAAATTATGTGAAAACAGTAACAATTTTGGTCAAAGTTATCATGCCCATAGACGTCTATGTCCAGCAGGACATAGACGTCGAAAGATCAAGTAAAATCCGTAATTAATAATACTCTATTCTATAATGTGATAAGAACAGTCAACCGCACAATGTATGGTATATTTATCAACTTAATATACTTTGACGATTATGTTATGGCATGTGTTATCGCTACACTTAATTGTAATTCGATTCATATTGCTCTTACTTACTGATAAACACTGGAGTACCTATATTTTTAAATACCAACTTAACATAGATGAATAACATTCTTACTTTTAGTTTTGAAAACGAAATTTTAAAGGATTCCCGGTTGGAATAAGGAGTAGGACACGATTTAGGACACTTTGCGCTACTCCACCTGCAATTTGAGGGATCTGTCCGAAGCCATCTAACGCTGATGATGTAGTTCTCGTGCCGAAACACATAAAACTTAAAAAATCTAAATCAATATCGTTTCATCCGTTTAGGAGCTACAATGCCAAAGACAGACATTCTGTTTTTGTCGGGGGTTAAACAATGATAAATCATTGACACAACGAAGAAGAAGAAGGTCGAAACCATAAAATTTATTCATCTCCATTTTGTTACCAATTAAATAACTAACAGATTGACAAACATACGTCAGAGATTCATGCGAAAGTATTTCCGATTACAAGACTATTCTTTTTGCTCCGATTGTATCTCAATAAGAGCGGATAGCAGTAAAACGTGGTTTTAGGCCAAGGCCCGACTCCGCCCAGTCTCGCCGGGCCATTAGTCGCAGCCGGCACGTTTGGATGAGCCCTTATCTGGGTCAAGCTAATATCAAAACGTACACATAAACTTTTATTACAAAAAATTGCAGACGATGTATGTGATTATTAAAATATTAACACTTTTAAAATTGGCAATGGAGATATTTTCTCCAGATCCTTTATATGAGTCACTCGTTATGTCCGAATTGTGCCAAATATTTGAGACATCGCCGTTCGTATTTCTTTTTTATGGACAGCATTTGTCTTTCACATTATAAACATTTTTGGATAAACAGAGAGCGCATTTATGAGTTGTACTTTATATTTTTTTAATGACACAATTACGCCAAAATTCTTTAACACTTCCCAAGTTTATCTAAGATTGTATTGGAACCTTGGAGCTCTCAATAAAATTTTCTAATGTGAATAAGCCATTTTTCTGTCCTAGAACCGTCCGTATATTGAATCTTGCAACACGTCATCCTTCGCTATTGTGGTGCCAAACTGCCCGGCACCCACTTATGCCCATTATAATAAGAAAGCCGTCAATGACTCAAGTCTCAAACCGGGAAGGAACTGCGAGCTCGGTTTTAAATTACATGCATTCCGGGTGGCGCCGGGGGCAAGAACACTGTGTTGTTGTCAGTGGTTGTGACGATTTGGGTCCAATTTCGTCGGAACTTTTGTAAAACGATACAGTTCCGGTTCTTTCCAAAATTGGTGGGAGATTTCACTTTCGTTTATAAATAATAAATAAATAAATATCGCTGGACATTAACACACAGCGCCATCTAGTGCCACACTAAGCAAGGCTTGTGTCGTGGACACCAGATAGTTGATATACTACATATATACTTTTTTGTTTGTAAATACATACTTATTATACATATAAACATCCATGACTCGGAAACAAATGTCCATGCTCATCACACAAACATTTGCTCCTACCGGGATTCGAACCCAGGACCCTATGAACGTAAGGCAGCCTCACTACCACTACGCCATTCGAGTCGTCCAAGTGTTTTAGTTTATGATGACATCAAGAAATCTAGGCCTGCGTATAATTGACTTAATGGTGGTGTAGGTAAAAAAGATATACGCCTGACTTTAAAGTAAGGTTAGCCTGTTTTTTTTCACTATAACGGTATTAATGATAGTAATTTCGTTCCGGGATCCAAGACAGATGAATTCTTCTGTGGCACTTCGTCGAGCTTCATTGTCCCGGTTCTTTTCTGGTGGTCGCCACTGTTGATTCTGGCTTTCAGAAGTTACTGAATTTGGCTTGATCACGGGAGGTGACCCAATGAGAACAAATCAGTGTCTTGCATTCCAAAATCTAATTATAGTTACTTACTTACTTGAGTAACCGAAAACAGTTAATAAGAAGAATCATAGTCTCTGTACGACTGATTGCTATTAGATTGAGCATGAATAATCTGCAAGAAGGAACCCAACCTCTTCCTAGTCTATCAATAATAAAACCACAAGCCTCACGGAACCCGCTCCACAAATAATGTAATATCATTGTTGTTTTCTTCAGTGATTGTTGTACGTGAATCACTAGGCTATCACTTTCGCATCCAAGTGTATTGAGTGGGATACAAACATCTGAATAACGCGCGTCATCGTATTCAGAATGTGATTAGCATAACGAGGAAGAGATGGAACGCCTACTCATGTGACTATTGAAATATTGTAAATACGTTGAGGATATTATAGGTAGACAAGCTGTCGCCCGCGACCTACCGCGAGAAATTATTGTAAAAATGAGAAAGTATTGTAAAAAACAATTGCTTCCCTCGGATTTTGTAAACAATTTCAAGGGTGTTTTTTGCACGGAACCTAATAAACGGAAACTACAAAACTAGTCTACTTTACTTCTTATAACACCAGCTGTCTTCAAGTAAAAGTCTCGTCAAACTCAGTCCAGTCGTTTGGGAGAACAGAAAAAACAAAAATTGTGAGTACTGCATTCAAAAAGCTGTTGCTTTAAAATTATACACAGACACTTCAATTTTATTTATTTGTATGTATGTATGAGTTGGATGTAGGGACTATCCCGAGGCTCATATGATATTGTTGGATGTGCTAGATTGAATAGGCTATTAATGAGTATTTGATATTGGATTGAGGCTTGTTTGATTAGATTACTATCTCACCTGATGTAAAGCGATGATGCTGTAGGAGTAGAAAGCCTATTCACTTGTGCTTTATATTCATGATCATAGTCATGCATTTTCAGTTAAAGATGACCTTGACTAATAATGGCATGACGATTTGACTGTTTTAAAGTACGCAGAAGTCGACTCCGAATTTAGTGGTTCCTGTAACGAGCAAACATCAGGACACGCAGAACGCACTTCTATTATGACACATAAATATTTGCGGTGCGCATTTGATAACCTGCTATGTAATATGCGGAGTTATTTATGCAAAAGAGTTTTTACAAATTAGTTACACACGGAACCGTAACATACTACCTACCTAATAAAAATGCAAAACAGTTTGCAGCTCGCAATGTGCGCAGAAAAGTTTTACTCGTTCGGAACGCATTGTTTTTACAGTATTTCAGCGAGTTTGTATGCAAACACATTGTACTACAAGTTATGTAACGTTGGAGAGAATGTTATAAACGTTCTGATAGGCGTTTACATCATAATTATCAACATTTTAAATACCAATTCGCGGAGTACAATAGTCATAATAACCAGTATTGAATACTGATTGGCTGTGATCGCATCTTCATTTCAGATAGTAATCGTAATCAGTAATCTCCAACCAATCCACCTTGGTCACATCCCTGACACAAACGGAACTCGTCATGGCGGACCTCGTAAAAGTTAGAGGATTGACCAGGGTAAAACTAAGGATTAGTAGTCTGCGTTAGCCCTGGATAGAAAGCTCTGGAAGCCATGGGAAAAGTGCGATGCGATAGTCTAATAATTAATTGGATTATCGCATCTGCATCTAGAGATTCATCGTAATTAGGAACTTTTGAGAACAAGTATGCAATCCTTACCTGAACATCTCTCCTAGGTGGTGGCCTCATCATCGGCGGTCCTGGAGCCGGCATCCTCATCGGCGGCGGCGCAACGTGCCTATAAACCGGCTGCTGCGGCTGCGGCGGCGGCAGCGGAGGCCTAGGCCCGTGCAGCACCGTCACAGCCGGCACCAGCGGCGGTGGCCGGCGCTCTATCGCCCGCTCAACGATCGCTAGGTGCTCCGACGGGCGGATCAACCGCGGCGGAGCGGGCATCCGGAGAGGATCCGTCTGGACGCGCGTATCAACTTGGAGGCGCGGATCCACCTGGAGGCGCGGATCCACCTGGAGGCGCGGATCCATCTGGATGCGCGGATCCGCCTGGAGGCGCGGATCCACCTGGATGCGCGGATCCACCAGGATGCGCGGGTCGGAATGCATGCGCGGGCGCGGTTCCGGCGGGCGTACGGTTTGACGCGGCGGGGGCGCGGGCGCGCGCCGCCCCCTCGCCGCTTCCGATTCATCTGCCATCGGTGCGCGCCAATCTGTTGACAAAAAAAAAAGGAATAATTAACCACTTTATTAAACCGTACTAGAATGCAAATAATTACTCCACAACCCAGTACTAACTGGGTTGTGGAGTAATTATTTGGTCAGATGGGTAGTCGAGTCAGATGGGTGGTTTTCAGCTGCATCCGGTTAAACTGTAAGCCGACCCCAAGATAGTTGGGAAAAAGGCTAGGTAGATAATGATGACTAGATTGTTAATAAAATGGATTAAGTCGAGAAAGAGGGTAGAAGAGTTGCCAACTAGCAGATAATGGCAACCGAATTAAGTCATTGCTCAATGAAGCAACACTTTACAGCCACACATCAATTGAAAAGCTTTTCCTATTTTCCGGGTAGAATCCGGATCTTTCTAATGAAGAATCTTAAATATCAGTCTCGACTTTCGATACTTCAAAAGAGTTTGTATAAAATTCTAGCAAGTTAGCACTTCTTTTAAAATTGTCATTCAAGTCAATTTATTTCCAAATGGGTATTTTTGACACATTAATCTTATGGGGCGACAGGTGATAGCCAAAATTAATAGAAAAACACGCTCACCCCTAAACAAACATAGACAAACGCAAAGAGCAAAATTGGGGTCCCCTCGCTATTGACAAGTGTGCCCAAGGCAATGAAATAACAGCGTGTCACGCAATCCCTTCTATCAATCTTGTTCACGCGTAAATAAAAGAAAATGTTGATGAAAACGTGTATTATTTTTCTTTACCCTTAACAATTGAAGAGCGCGCCATCTATCCGTAACGCGCGGAACTCGGTAGACCGGTAGCATACAAAGTTACGAAGTGATTTATACGTTGGACGCGGCGCTTTCCGTCGGCGGCGACGCCATGTCTGCGCTTGCGTACTATTGAACATTGAACTCAACATGGTACTGTACTTGTAGGGCAGTTCAAAACGATATCCACTTACAAGCTATTTTTAAGGCATTTAAATGGATGTTTTTCCTGATAGCCGTTTTGTACGAGCGTTGAATACAAAATACAAACGCGAAATAGGATTCTCCTATCTACAGATCTAGATTCATGAGACAAGGTCTTTCGCGATTTAAAATGTCTGTCTAGATTTAGCAGTGTCTAAATTTAAATGGATATTACTTACAATAGTGTGAAAATAGATCTAGATAAATCCTCAGTACTGATTCAGTCTAATAGTCATGAATAAAACATGACAATGCTGATAATTTTACCTAACGGGCTCTCGTTTATGGGTTGCCATTGTATAAATCATTACCGTTGCATTTGCATATGATATCTGATTGGAGATTTGAATTATACAAGTGCAATAATGGCTTTACGATCCGTTATTTCATTCAGGTGTTAAAACACGTCAGGAATTATTGTTTGTGATGTCATTATCAGGAGCTTGTGCAGTCTTGTACAGTCGGTTATTATATCTTTTGCATTTATCCCCTTCCTAGTAAAAGATCTCTTCCAAGATTTAGGTTGACTTGCAAGATGAATCACTAATTCGCGGTAAATTCTATTTTGTTAGCTGTTTGTGGTCTGTTCAACGTATCGACAGCAAAAAGTTCGTATATGCCCCGAAAGGCTATGCGAACCTCGCTCGCTGACGCAGTCATAAAGTCACCCAGTGCGCAGGTGACAGGCGAAAAATGGAAGATGGGCCATTGTGTGTGGTGACAGGCTGCATACGCACTTTAGTTCTTAACTGTTAAAAGAAGTTACGAGATATTCAAAATTTAATATTCTTAAAGATGACGAAATCCAGAAACCATGTTCTTCTAGTCGTGTTTACAGCTACGAATATACTCGCATTTCAAATACCTGATAGCTTCCAAATTAAATTCTTCGTACATTTAACGCGTGCGTCTAGCTCGAACACTTGGAGAGTTGAAGCCTACATTTTACGAGGAACATTATCAGCCAAGCAAGTGTGTAGGCCCAACATATCTGACACATTTCAGCTTTCTAGCCAAACCACTCGGACTTGACAAACTTGACCACAGACTCTGATATCGTTGGTTTTCTATCGATGTAGACGTTGGAAAACTAAACAAATCTATTACAAGTGGGAATAGAGATTGAAATTAGTACGAAGCATTTTGTATTGGAATAATAGATATATATATAGCTCAATGATTGGAATAATTAAGAAAGGATGAGATTGATGAGGATAGTGTTTATTGAGACCTTTAAATATTAACATGTCATGTGTCATGAAAACATGTCATCAGTCATCGATAGTTGATGGCAGAGTGATGTCAAGAATTTGAAAGTTATTAAGTAAAAATAGAGCAAATACAAAAAATAAGTACCTAAACGATGTTTTCCCATAGTAAATATCCCGTTTTTAGTGTTAATGACCATGACAGTTTGAAAACTTAGAAGGATTTGTTATGCATGACATGACAGTACTCTTGGCTATTTGTGAAAAAACTAAAACAGAGCTACCGATTTTTCCAATAGCATTTATCCAGTTTTTTTTAATTGAGAGGTCTTTTACCAGTGTAAAGTTGACCAGCAATTTCTTTCATCAAATAATAACAACAATATCTCCACTCATAAATCCAAAACTCAACGCATGCAAAACCCGCTTAAGATTTTCAAGAACAACCGATATCAAAGTTCAAGTACCTACCAATCCTTTCAAACCTTAAAATAAACCACAAACAATATCACTCGGGCCGACTTCAACCCAAAAAATCCGGTTCCCACAAGATTTATATCCAAAAAGACAAAATGGAAGGGTGGCTCCGGTGGCTCGGTTACTTGACTAACAGGTCTAAAAGCCAGCAATTAACCGAACGGTTGAGTTGAAAGGTCTAATTGACAAACACAATACTAAAACGAAGACTGGGAGCCGGGTATACATGTCAGTTTTAACTTTACCCCATCGGCGGCGTCTCCTTTTCAAGGATTCCTCGAGGATGGACGATTAATTACGTCATACATGCTAATTAACCTCTTACGGCCCTTGTGGCTTTGTTTATGGCTATTGAAATTTATAGGAACGCGTTTGTTCTGAGATATATCGAGGTTTTATTGTGAGGGGTAATAATGTCACTAACAAACTTCAGCGGATAAAGAGGGTTGGTTAACGCTGACAGATTTGCGGACCCATTTATTTTTATTGAACTTTTATCGCCATTATTTCTTGAGTGTGTTGCAGGGTTTTATCTTTACGCTTACCGTATTTCAACTTTAATACTTGCATCTAATTTTAACCCTCTCGAATCTACACCAAAGATCTAGAAAGAACATCAAACAAAGACAATGGATTTAAAAAACGGTATTGTAAAAGATTACGAGACTGATAAAACGCCTACTTCACACGTAAACAAACCTTGTGGAGTTCAATCACAACGGAGAACACTTGAAACAAAGGTTTTATTCACAACTATTTGCACAGCACCGCACTGACTAAACGGTCCTTGATAACGGATACAGTTTCAGGCCGACTACACAAGTGCAATGAACACACGGATAGGTGCAATATACACCGTAACTATGGCAACACTGTATACGTTTTTCCCTCCAAAATGAACGCATGCGCGTCACCATAACCCTGCCTACAAAATCGATTAAAGCAAATTAGACTCTAAGCTGTTTAAATGAAGGTGTTGTTTTAGAGAATATTGTTTGGCAAGGGGTCGCGTGTCTTGCCCCACGCATACTTATTCCTTTCGAATGATAGCCTGCAGTAGCAATTTTCCTATTATTATTAAAATATGTATGGGTATGTAGGGGTGATTGCACGGGGGAAGTATTACTCATTTTCTACTTGCATAAGATTGCTTGGGATCATTTTCACTACCGGTGTTTAGAGCACGCTGTGGACTACCGTAATCATGACTTTGTCCATAACATAATAACTTGCAACTAGTACGAGTACAAAGTGTATTGCTCTAGGGCTGTCAAAACACCAACATCTTTGTGTATTTCTTTTAAAAGTGTCTTTATTATTTTAATGGAAACAGCTGCAGTAATATAGCAGATAGCAAAGAGAGGCTAATGGTGAGACCGTCGGACTGCCAAATCATAGCTCTCGATTTCGAACCCAAGACACGTTTCTCTGATTTTTCGGATTCTAGTGCCTGTTGTTATTTTGTGTATTTTATCTATGGGCCTTAGTTGCCTGATAATAAAATGATTATTATTTATTATTACTACAACTGTCTATCTAACTCAATGAACTGTTATTTATAGATCTTTGACAGTCGTTACAGGTAGTCAGTGGCCCAAAAAGACTGACAACTAGTCTCATCAAAGGTTATCGTATTACCCAGTACTAATCACTTGCTTCGGTGAAGGAAAACATCGTGAAGAAACCAGCATGCCTGAGAAATATTTCTTGACGGCATGTAAAGCTAAGTCAGAGGCCCACAGGCGGCATAAATAGGCACTCTGACACCAGATTAGGCACTAACCTCACGATAAGAAGAACCTCACAATATTAAAATAAATAAATAACGCTGTATTTTGCTTGCCCGGTATTATTAAGATTTGATTCGTAGTTACGATTTCAAAGGAGTTTGTTTAAATTTAAATCTAAGTACTTAATAAAAATATTAGCATACAAATATCGTTTTCTTGCACCCCTCTTTTCTTTTGATAACAGTTAAAAAGTTAAGCTTATCCTTCGCATTCAAATGCGATAAAAAGTTAGGGGACGGAAACCTAATATCTTTTCTGACATTATTCTAACGACTGATTTTATCTTTATAAATTATCATAAAGCGCCATCTCTCGGTACAACCCCTGAACTAAGTTGTAATATAACAGTATCTCAGGTAGGTATGTCATTAAATGAATATGGTTTTATGTTTTTCCATCTGTGTTACTGGTATGTGCAATTGTGCATATCTGTGTATAATCAGACAGATTCTTATCAGATGTTGTGGCGTTATTCAATACCACTTAGTTCCTACTATCTACATACATTGTGCATTGTTTTATAATAATAAATAAGTCAATGTTTTTTTTAGTATAGCAGTCATTGTACAAATAGTCGTATTGGCCAAAGCCTTAAAAAACATCTGAAAAGGCTGTCACTGTGTTGCTGGATCAAGGGCTCGATTCAGGAAGCAGTACTTCTGAACACGTTATGTATTGTTAGGATGTTCATCCCTCAAGAGCCCTGACCACCGGTTTTATATATTTCTTCGGATTTTGTGTGTAAAAATATAAGAGATATTATGTGATAAAATTAATAATAATAAGTTTTTAATGATCTTCTTCGTCATCATATTTGTGGAGGGGATGTGATCAGTGAACCTGCGCACATCAATAATACACTATTTAATACAAGATACTCGTAGATGCGCAACTCTGGTTTTCGTTTTTTTTTAAACTGTGTACCTCAACTGTGACATGGCGCTGTTAGTTTCTGTTCAACCAAATAAATACAAAAAGTAATTCTTGACTAAGGATTCGAACTTGAGAACTATTAGGGACTACGCACACTATAATAAGTGTGCGTAGTCCCATAATCACAAGGCAACCGCTGTCACCGCTAGGCTATCTACTTCACTGCAAGTCAGTGGCGTAGCGTGCCTTGGCGGGGCCCCGTATAAAAATTTGTTTGGGGGCCCTTGTGAAGGGTTAAGATTTCTCAGAAAAGAAAAAAAAAGTTTGCATAAAATTGAAAGAAATATTTATTGATGGTGATGCCAACTTTTGAGTGTACGCCTACGCGAAAAAAAAAGAAATTGCTTGTTTTGACATTTGTCATTTCTAAAATAAAAATAAACTATGAAGTTTTTATTAATTTTGCTTACACACGTCGGGGGCCCCCGTACCCCGGGGGCCCCGTATAATTGATACGGCAGATACGGCGGTAGCTACGCCCCTGCTGCAAGTTGTCTAAAATAGCTGTTTTCTTTATGACAGTTGTAAGCTGTCAAACAGTTGAAAAGTTTGTGTCCTTAAACACACAGATGGCAGCACTATCTATGAAAATTTTGTTTGAAGCCAATGTATGGAAGTTGCCCCTGCCCCTGCCTGCGCACTCGGTTCGTGGGGGCTGCGGTGATATTGTCACCACCCTAAATCAGCGTCCTGTTCTAACGCCAATAGGCTTGTGTCCTGAAAAATCGAATTAGTCCGTCAGTTAAATTTTCAAAAAATTTTGGCACGTATTTTTTATTTTGTTACGTAGACCAAAATTGACGAAAATACGACGCTATTTAAATTCTCAATACGTCACGCCGTGGTATAATTTGTAGTGCGTTGTGACGTCACGAGCCCCCAGTCCCGAGTTTTGATGCGTTCTAACTTGGTCAATATTCATTGGTTAACAAAAACAAAAAATACGTGTCCATTATTTTCCAATACTCTAACTGACGGACTAAATAGTTTTGCAATTTATTGATGGTGGAAACTAGCCTATTATCTAACTTAGGCCATTTGCGATCTGTGGCAGTTCGTATGCTCCCTAAGTTGATTGTTGTTTACAATAAGATGTAAAAGTAAACGTTTCCCTAAGTCGATTTTTACGACATGCGCGGTGTGATAAGCAGCTGATACATTCAATGTTTACATGAGAGAAGAAGATCAGCATGAGGGATTCCTTTGCCCAGGAGTGGGACAAAGAAGGTTAAGAAAAAAAAAAGTTTATACTTACTTACTATCTTTTCTATTGTTATTATTTATATATTTTTTTTTAACTAGCAAAATCTCATCATTAACAAATCTGTGAAGTATTACTTATCCATTAAATGTTTACGACAGAGGCAATAAAAAATCAATCGTCTATTAATAATCTAGCGATTAAACAATCTAAAAAGCAATAATTTCTTGGAACACGTCTCAAGGCTTTCTGACAACCACTTTTATATGATTTAAATGTGAGAAATCTCAACTCTAAGAACGGTCGGATAGAGAACAAAGAAAAATATACTGTCAACAAATTGAAGAGAATGATTTTGTATGCAAGGCAGAGGTAATTATCGCGGCGTCGTATCGTAGAGGTGCACATTAATGGGGGTCTGAGGGACCACCCTAGAGGATAATACGTGGGGCGAATGACATTGCAGCAGACGAAGGGTAAATTCAAAATGTAATTTGTCGTTTGTTTGACTAAATGTTTGTCTATGAACTATGACTGAACTTTATAAGATGAAACAAAAATGTCTGCCCAGTTTTCACTATATCTAAACGTTACCTATCAGTATGAATGTTGGAAATACTATAGTGCACGTAATGTACGGAAATTATCCCACGGGAACGTTTTAAATGTAGTCTATGTCACTCAGAAATAATGTAGCCTAGTTAGTGGAAGAATTTTCGGAATCGGATCTGTAATTCCAAAGATTACCCCTAATACCCGAAGGAAAGGGTGTACATCGTACCTAGCACAGCCACATTTAGCCAGTTATGTTTAAGTACCACGTAATAGGGAGCGTGATCGAATCAGAAATGAAGACATCCGCAAGAGAACCAAGGTCGGTCACTGACGGCGACGTAGCCCGAAGAATTGCCAAACTTAAGTGGCAGTGGGCAGGGCACATTGCTCGCAGAACAGATGGCCGATGGGGCCGAAAAGTTTTGGAGTGGCGACCGCGAACCGGAAGACGATGCGTTGGAAGACTGTTGGAAGACTCACACTAGGTGGACCGATGACATGGTGAAGGTTGCGGGAATCCGTTGGATGCGAGTCGCAAGGGACCGGTCAATGTGGCGATACTTGGGGGAGGCCTATGTCCAGCAGTGGACGTCTTTCGGCTGAAATGATGAATAGGGGGCGAGCCTATTGCCATCAAAAGGGCGCAAATCCAGACTCTGCAGGTGCTACACAGAAATTCCTGATGGAAAAACCCAACAACACTTTGCCCATCCCGGGAATCGAATCCAGGAACTCATGTACAGCAGTCGTGCTTGCGACCACAAGACCAACGAGGCAGTCTCAAACATACAAAACTAATTTTAACTCTTTATAATATCAGATTAAATAACATAACATCCTGGCCTGTCTTTATTTCTCCGAGTAAGGGAAAGCTTTTACGTTTTATTTGGGTATTAATTTATGTTTTCACTTAGAGTTAGTAAAAAACAAGCATAAGTGTTTAAGTGGTCAATTCTTTTCTCTTTATCAACTTTGTTTAAAACAATCATCAGTTGAAAAAGAAATCGTACCTTTATTTCAGCATTGCGAAGTGTCGAAACCCAATTAATCGCAAAGAAAGTTATTTAATGTTGCTATTTAACATTTTTACGTGTCGAATAAACGATGGGTAATAAGTAGTAGTAACATAATTGCACGTCCAAGTGAAAATATCCTCATTTAATTAACAATCCTGCTTCAAAAGGAGTGAAACTGACGAAATTAAGAAAATTACAGGTAGCAATTAGTATATTGAGTACACAATGTCCGATCTTATTCGTTATTGAAAAAGCTTGAAAGCTGGCAATTAATTTTCCATTCTACGTGTGGAGTTTACATATTTCACATTTAAAATATCGTTGGAGACATTTTTCACCAACTAGAAATCTCAGGCCATAGCTATTCCTGCCGGGGCTGCGGGACTGTTCGAAAGAGATACCGTGGCCCCAGAACATAAAGGGCGAGGAAGGAACATGGATGGGTTTTAGTCAGTAAAAGTCTGACACTCCCTCCCGCTCCGCCCAGAGTAGGAGAAGTAATTTGTCGATTTCCCGAAATCCGAAAAAAAGGCTATAACTATTGTCAGGACTTTTAACCTATCAAAATAATATCACAGCTGAGGTGTAGTGTAGCTAATAGTCCACCCACATATTGCCTGTTATATTTAAGTCCCATGTAAGAGAGCGAGCCTATTCCCATCAACCCGACACAACCCAAACACTACTGAGAAAGGACATAGGTAAGTCCTTTCTTTATGCTTAGCAGTACCGCTTGCGACCACTTACCAACGAGGTAGTTTATCAAAATATAACCCCTTTCTTGCGTGTCTGTCTACCCTATTGATGTCGGTTAAAGGTAATAATGTACGCTTACTGACTGAAGGCACACGGTGTTCTTTAACTGCCGCTCGCCAGGGTGCTGGAGAACACTCAGTTCATCTCGCTTCTCCAGCCAAGTATTGGCCTGCATGAGTTTCTTGCGGGTCCTGTAACCCTCTGCGGCCGCAGTTCTTCTGTTCCGATAGCCCTTAGAGTAAGTTCCACTAAGACTCGAGAATATAACCAGATCAACTTCCAAAAATTACATAACGCAAATGCTAAATTTTAACTTCCCAACTTCTACTAGCCAACTTTTGTTAACACCTCAAAATTTACACAAACGATACATCTGAACAAACACAGTAAACGAAGCATGGATTTCGCCCAGTGAAACCGCTGATCGTGCGATAAGGCCTGTCGTCGGTGCGACAAAGTGGCTGAATGTCACACAGCGAATATTAACAGCTTCATTCGCGAGACAGATGTCTAGATACGCGGTGACCTCTGCCGGGGCCACTTTATATGTATGTGAACATGTGCTGTAGAGATAATGGGCGACAATAGTCATTTATGGCTTTTAGAGGCTATGTGATGGGAGAATTTTTGATAGGTGTGACTTGCTGTTGGAAACCGAGGGTGTATTAATTTTCGCCCTTGGCTCTGGTTAAGAGATGATCCTGTCTCTGTCTAGCATTCGTAATTTGACAGGTGGGCGATACTGCGATAGTGACACAAATAACGCCTAACCAAAGTTCGTGAAAAGCAAGGTTTATAGATCTTGTTTTGAGAGTGTTCTGCGCGGAAATCGCAAGCTATGGATGGAACTGTTTCGTAAATATTGTTCACTACACACCCCTAGGAACTAAAATTGTTTTTAAAACAAACGTATCAAACAAAGTAAAATTTTATAGGACCTACGACTAAAGTAAAATCCTCAGTAGCACAAAACTTTGGGAAGAACGATATTCATCATCCAACAAGTAGCAATAAAGCGGATATATTCACACGTAACATCACAAAAACGGATATCAATCAATATCATAACGAAACCACCCATATCTCATAGAACAATTACAATAATTTGCAACTTCCTGCTTAAAATAAATAACTGACGTAATGTAGCAAAAACAACAACAGTTTTGTTCAAGGTAACTGCGATAATAATCACTGTTTAATGATTGAGTGTATCGTTACGCTAATTGGAATGATATATGACCATATTAATCATAATGTTACACCTGGAAGGAAGAACTATTACTGCATGTAAATACCTTGACCAGGTGTCTGTGAGGTGTCTCCTGTCTCGCATCATTAGTCAATCAAATGCACGTAACCGTCACGCATTGATTCACAAAGGGTTAAATACTTGTTTATTGTAGGATGAACATATAATTAGACAATACGATAGAAATGTAGTGGAAGAAAAGAAACGTACGTTTCTTCAGTCGGAAATGAAAGTATTTGGGAGCAGCGAAGCAGAATTTCTTGCAAATGGATACAAATAAATAAATTATAAAACAACCAAATCCGAAAATCACAGAAGATTTAGTGAACACAGGCAATCAGGACATACATTTAATAAAGAGTAATAAAAACGAAACACACGCTGATTATTGTCATAACTATCTACTAGCTACCACTACATAGTTCATTACAGAATTGCAAGTTACGACTCGGACATAACTCACCCAAATTATAAAAGAGAAACAAGCGATGAACTCAACATAGCAGAAATGTAAGTAAGAGAAATGGAACAATATCAAAGCAACAAAAAATTTAAGTTAACCGCAAAACGTAAGTACTAAGTAGCCAGCAACTAGTGCATCGCCCGTAGCTAGCGGAATGAGCAGTTGTGATTCTAACAACTTGTTGAGTGGTACCACTGGGTGCAAGGCTTTCCTTTCATTTGAAATTACTGAAAGTAGAGTTTATAGCGAAAAAGGAAACTGTACTTGTAACAATGAACCCTGTAAGCCCTAATTTTGTCTCAAAGCGGAACCGAAAGCCGAAAAGTCTTTACAGTTAGTCTGGCCAAGAGGTATTATCTGAATTATGCGGATCAAACAGTCAGTTGCTCAATGTAAAATACTGGAATTCAGCTGCATTCGGTTAGACTGGAAGCCAACCCTTACATAGTTGGGAAAAGGCTAGAACAATAAACCCTTTCTAAGCAACAAACTATAAATTACTGTTGATACGATTCTAAATCAAGAAATATCGAAGTCTTCTAAACCAATCAGAATCTTAGTTCAAGATCTTAATTGCCCCTTTTATTGCAAGACTTTTATTATCACTATATCTGGTAAAGTAATCACATTATAGTTTATGGAGCCAGAACAACGATGTTACTATTGGAGGAGTTCAAAGATTCCTAGCCATTACATAAAATATTGTTAGTGGTATTTAGCAAAGTGCACTGGTTGTTTTACAACTTCATTACTCTGACATTACAGTTTACGTTGCACGACGAGGATACGTAATCTGCCATATTTCACCGATATTAATGTCACTCAGTTACTTAATACGCCCTATTTGTCGTAACCCATTCGCGAACGTACGGAAAGTAAAGACAGTTTTACTTAAGTTAATGTCGTATAAATAATAAGAAGTATACAATAAATTAGGCGACTTAATTAAATGTTATGGGACGCTGTTAATTGGCTTGAATTAACGAGGGCTCGTTTTGTATAGGACGTTTTATTACTACGAATGTGTAATGGCGTTGAAGAAAAATGTGTGAAAAATGTCGTTATGAGATTATATCAGAAGTAAAGAATGACACTGAAGATACGGAACAAGACTTACCTTAACGCACTTTCTCTAGAGATAAAACTTTTATTAACGCTATAAAAGGAAGAAGGAGAGGAGAAATTGGGCAGACGGGTGATGCAAGTGGAAACGCTGACAGCGAAATGCACACGTAGAAAACATAAAGTGGTAAAAGCTAGATTAGGTTTATGATTGCAGCTGAGGCGTGGAATCGAACGCCTTTCTCTTGCAGCTAACAAATGAGTCGGGATGCGAGCGTGATTTATTTATTCAAATCCGATGGCCGCTGATGCTGGTCACGTCTGCACTTCGTTTGTAGTCTGAGCACGAACTATAGGTGTCGCTGATTTGTGATGATACGAGCACCAGTTAACGTGTTTTGAATAATTGTCATAACTTCCGTGTTCAACATTAATTGATGTAAGCTTTCTTTTATTGATGGTGTGAATTGTTCTTTAAGGAGTTGTGACATGCATTGTTGGAAATGATTAGTTGGTACTTGACTTTCCCATAGAAAGGTTCAGTTTCATTTAGGACTATGTAAGTGTAGCGTAGTTATTTTATGTGTTTGTTAGGGGAAACTCTAAGAATCTGAGCATAGATACTCCAGCAATCGGTCTGAAAGTCGATGTCACACTGATGTGTTCCTTCAAGACGAATGTAGCAGCCTGATAAATGAATTAGATTACACCTACATAGAACGAACACATTACATGAATGATCTAAATTTCTACTAACAAGAGAATAGAACAGGTAATAGCTATGGAGTCTTCGTACAAAGCGTTGTTAGAAATATCTAAATTCTATTGAATGAAGCCACACAACTTTACGACACCACTATCCAAACATCGAACCAATAATACTCATAACAAATGATTACAGAACGGGGAGGTAACAACGCCACAGACACTGAGGTATTTGATGAGTGTTGCGTTGCCAATGATGCCAATGTTGCAAATGATTACTAAAGTTTAGTCACGAGCGGAGATAATTTGCAAGTTTTGGCATTTGCACTAACCTCAAGCTAAGGATATGCACGGAGAGCAAAAACTTTGTTATTATATTGTGTACAGTTATTGGAGGTGAGGGGAGTGACCCCGGGTCCTTTAATGTTGAGACTTGAGAGAAAAACTCGGTAGGTACCGGTCTTGTTTTTAAACAAAGAAATGTTTGTTGTGAGTGATTTACTGGAGGGTTATGTTTATTTTTACGGTATGTGAATATTCTGTACCATTCCTCTAAATCTCTTTCAACACGTCCAACTTAGAATATCGCAGAGACGAAGTCTGATGATAGCTGCAATTTCGTCTTGATCAACCTAACCAGGAAATTCTCTTCAAGCATTAAATCTTGATTAAAAAGAAGGTGCTTGATTTACCCTTTATATCAAAGTTTTTGTGTTTCTGATAACATGCAACCAGCATGCAAAATTAGTAACAGTTTTTTTTTTGGATGGGAAATCATCAAATGACTTCTCCCACTCTGGGCGGAGCGGGAGGGAGTGTCAGACTTTTACTGACTAAAACCCATCCATGTTCCTTCCTCGCCCTTTATGTTCCGGCGCGGCGCCACGGTACCTCTTTCGAACAGAGCAACTGTCCGTCCTGGGATTAACTTTTGCTTTGGTAGCTCCACCATGCTCTACCCGAGACCCCTGCTCTGTACAAATTTACATTTTATTAATATTTCTATAAGCCTATATTTATCTTTTCTATTCACAGTAAACCCCAGCTTTATCCTCTATCCAGAAATAGACGAGCTCACATAAATTAAAATAGCAAATGGACACATAGTTCAATTACGAATCGGCAACAATACTCTTTTGTTAGATAATCCCTGTACAAATACGGCATAAGATGATTAGCACATTTCAAAGGGTTCCGTAGGACCCCTAACCCTTTGCGTCACATAATGATGTTACTGGAAAAGGGTTGTTTGTATTTGAAGCACGATAAATTGATGTAGTTACGAATGCTAATGAAAGCCGGCCTGCCTTTGTGGTCTAATGAGTAGGAGAGGAATATGCACGGTTGGTTGGTATGGTACTGATTTGAATATGGAGCGTGCTGTCCCAGAGGGTATAGACAAGTGACAGCTGCTGTCAAAGCGTTTTTTATGCCTTTACGAGGATTGACCAAAGCTTTTCGGGTTCTTATTTGAAACCCAAAATCTCAATTTAGACTTTATCGCCATTGTCAACGCTGATATAATACGAGTATTAGGTACTCTGTCAGCCAAATCTAACGATGCAGGTGATTTGTCAGGCATTCAGGAATGATCGTACATTGGAATCTAGGATCTTATTTTGGGAAATATGTACATAAAACTGAATCACATTGCGAAATAAATACTTCACAAAATGTTGTCTAATATTTAAATGCAGACAGCCATTTATTTGGTAGTCAACTAGTCATGCATAATTAATATTGGTACGGTATGCGATGTACAAACAGAACTCTCAGCTAGTAAGTATTGTTTGTTCATAATAAAATAATTCCAAGGATACTTATACCAGTTCTCCGACAAGAATTCTTTCTCAGAAACGATATAAAGAGCTTTAAAGTTCGACTTGACTATCTAGCGTTAGTAATTACGTCTGGCTCACGTTCGGAACTTATCGGATAGTTTCGGCGCGAGTCGGGCGGCTGCGCGGGCGCACCGTTAGCGTAATAACCAGCTGACTCGCGAAACAATTATCCAGCTGATGTTGCGCCAAACGGGATTTCTAGTGTGTGAGACAGACATGGCAAGCCATGGGACGAACTATAGCGTGTTTGTATGGAAATGTATGAAACGTTTTGTAATTTTTACGCTTGCGAGCATCCGTTCCTACTAATGCAACTCCCAGAACATAATGGCGGCTTTTTCGCTGTGTAATTGGCATACATAATTGCTGTACACGTTCGTATTGCTAGACATAGTACAATGGGAGTCATTTGAATATGCGGTCGCTGAGAATCAGCCTCTTCAAATTCTCGTATTTGTTTTTAAACAGCGGAGATATTATCTCTTTACTTAGGTGTGGTGGTCGCAAGCGCGACGTGAGCATGCGGTCCTGGATTCCATTCTCAGGTCAGGAAAAGTGTTATTGGATTTTTTCCCTCAGATTTTTTTTCTGTAGCAACAACGCAGTCAGGATTTGTTCCCGGTTTATGCTAACAAGCAGGCTATTAAACAGGACTTGGAAATATACGTGTATTTTCCCGCCCCTCTCTACAACAAAGCAAAAACCCCATTGAGTCGTACCAACTAACTAAAGTCCCGATACTCATCTCAATCGTTCCAGTCGGACGTCGATCAGCCAGCCTGGGCCAGCAATGTTATCAGATGGCAATGATGGCCGGCCTAATGAAGCTGTATGGCGAGCTGTAAGCCGACCTCTAACGAGCTCATCATTAGTACTTGAGCACAGCTCGCGATCCGATTGCAATGACTTTGAACCTTTGAGCTGATGGAAATCGAAGGGAAAAAGAGTCAATTGAGTCGTTATTTTAGAAAAATGTCTCGTTGGCTTTTAGATTTGAACTTTGGATACGGAATTTGAAGTACAGAGGTGCACAGCGGTTTTGATTTTGGAGACAAAAGGCATCAAAAGGTGGCGACAAAGAATCAATTTCTATGTCGCTATCTTCTGTCTCTAGTGCGGAATTTGAAAAAGATGATGACAAAAGAATTGCCAAACTTAAGTGGTGGACAGGGCGGGCACATTGCTCTCAGAACGGATGAGCGATGGGGCCGAAAATTTCTAAAGAAGAATCTGCTTGATGCGAGTGGCACGGGACCGGGCAATGTGGCGACACTTGGGGAAAGCCTATGTAAAGCAGTGGACGTAATTCGACTAGAATGATGATGATTTCAGACTGGCGAAATATTATGTGTCTTCTAATTAGGTAGTTATACCGATTATGCCCAAATCTAAGGAGATTACAGATCTGATGGTAATCATGGGCATCTGTCATGAAGCTGTAAGTCGAGCCTGACCCTGACCCCAACAATGAGTACCAGCTCGCAATCGCATAAGATAACTTCGAACCTTTGTGCTGAAAGAAATTGAGGAGACTAGAAGAGAGAATAACAGTCAATTGAGTCGTTATTTAGTGAAGTGTCTCCTTGGCTTTTAGACTTGAACTTTAGATTTGCATTTGAACTTACAGACACCCGGTACAGATGTGCACAGCGGTTATATACGAGGTTGACTGAAAACGACGGCAAAGAATTGACTGAAGTTTGTACTTCAATACTACCGAGTTCACCGAGGATCTGCCACTTCACATTTACACCCTTTTAACCTTAGTATTAAGGTTGAAAATTTATCGAACGTCCGTAAACTCGGTAATACAATTTATACCTACTAGAATAGGTTCGTTCGAACCTTGGAAATTATGATGTCAATTTATTGATACAAGTCTAGCTCTAACCTTAAGTGGCACACCACACTCTTTATGTTAAGAGGCGTATAAATCAAAGGAAATAACAAAGAAAAGTTTTTATTTATCATTTGATAACGATACTGTATTGAAGGTCAATATTATATCCATGTATAGAAGCATGTTCCTTTTTTTAACATCTATAATACCGTTATTAATGCTATGTTAATGACTGTAAATATCAAATAAATAATAACATCCAGCTGTCCATTCGTCACATCTGGAAATATTTTATTAGGACTTAAATTGACTATTAAAACTTTAATGTTGATATAACTTTACCGTCATCGACATCTTAGCCTAGAAAATAAGATATTAATGTTATAATAACTAGTTTATTTAGTGTCTGTTGCCAAGAGCCTAACAGGTTTAAGAACGATTTAAGGCGACTACATGAGCTAAACGCGAGTTTTATAATGCCTACAAGTATATGATTCACTGCAATAAACAAAACCAGAAAAATATATGAAATTCTTCAGGGTGCTAATATGATAGTGTTTTAAAAACACAATACAATTGATTTCCTTCTATGAAAAAGATCACGAAGTTATCTCTAAAAAAATCTTTTAACGAGTAAAATACATACTAAAATACATGCGATCATTCTGATTTTTTGGCAAATAATTCTTCAAGCAACATATTAGTATTTTTTTAGGCCAATGCATAGATTTTTGTAAATCGATCGAAATCACTCATTTCGCACTATTCGGCCCGCAGTGACTGACGTTGTAGAAGACAGGCTTAGGTGTTTTTCGTCGTGTAGGTGGAATTTAGGATTTTTCATATAAAAATGCGTGTGCTCCAGTTCGTAGTTTATTCAAGAAGGGCCATAGATAATACAATAACGTTTTATAAGAGAATGGCACAGATAACAAAAATATTTAAAAGGCAATAGACAATTTAATGTTTCCAACATACTCCGCCTGAAGAAAGACAATGAGACTATGAACTTTAATAAATCTTTGAAAAAATACATAAATTGTTATTTACCTAACCCTGTCAGTATGCATACGAAATATTAGTATAGCTAGAAAATGGACTGTAGATTATTGAAGTTGATATTATGATGCTACAAATGATGCTACAATTTATGGTCAGCAAATAAAGTTTTTTAAATTCACAACACAATTACAACCACTTTGTAGTGCAAGCTGGTTAGAACTTTATTCTAACAGTTTTACAGAACCACCACAAATAGAGTTGCTAATTTGGCTCATGTAATCGCCTTAAATAAGAACGCAATCATAAAAGTCAATCATCATCGTCAACTCGAATAGAGACATTCGAAATTCAAACACATCTAATTTGTAGTTGCCAGTTAAGATCGCAATTAGCGGTACGTAGTGATTATATACTCTGTGTTAGCGGTCATCGTACGAACCAAAACAAATGACATGACATGACATGACATGTGACGCCAAAGTGACAACACTGTTTTAAATTTTGCTCCGATAAAATAAACATAAAAGTGGTCAATATTTTCCATAATTAAAAGTGTTATATATCCCCGTAAAGCCTTGTTTACGGACTATCCAGTGGTGTTTACATCATATCGTGATTCTTGTGCGTTTGTGAGTAATAAGCAAATTACCTTCAAAATTTTATAACGACTGCGTTGTTGTTACGTTACCTAGGGTAACCCGCGAGTCGCTCGCTTTTACGTACACACAATCGGCGCTTACATGCATGCTTGCTTGCCGTTTAGCTCTCCAACTACTTCAAGCTTTATGCCGCATATTAATAAATGTCTTTAGCTACAAACAGCAAAAGACCGATAAAATTGATACACGTGCGCGCCCGTCCAACAATACTGAGAATCTCCGTCACTCAACGGATCGAAAACAAACTTCAAGCCCCACAACTATTCCTAAAACTTCTGGCTCTCAAAACACTCCAGCCGATACGATGAATGTGACCCTAAGGAAGAAATGTAATCAGTCCATGTCTACCTCAAATATTCAGGAACAATGTTTTAATAACAATAATCTTAGAGACATAATTAAGGAAGAATTGGCTGCTGCTTTCAAGTCATCTTTTAAAGAATTACTTTTGGAGCAATTGAAAAACATTCAAGGAGAAATATCGGAATTCAAAGTTTCGCTTGGGTTTTTCAACGAGCACTTTGAAGAGTTCAAAAAACGCTTTGATGAAAAGGAAACCCTTATAAACCAACTGCGCAACGATAATGCAACCCTCCAGCAGAGTGTTAGTGAACTTACTACACGATTATGTATCGTAGAACAAAACATGCGTGAAAGCAACGTGGAAATTAATGGTATTCCTGAGGATAGGTCTGAAAACCTAGTGCAAACGCTGCAAAAGATCGCAAAGGTGACATGTTGTGAAATTGGCGACAGTGACGTTATGCAAATCACAAGAGTAGCCAAACTGAATAAGGAGAGCAACCGTCCGCGCACTGTGATCGCTAAGCTCCGCAGCCCTCGCCAGCGTGACAATCTTCTAGCTGCTGTAGGAAACTTTAACAAAAAACACCCCTCGGACAAATTGAGCTCGCATCACCTAGGCCTACATGGTAACAGAGTGCCTATTTTTGTAAGCGAGCATTTATGCCCTACTGGTAAGCAACTTCATGCAGCAGCACGGATATTGGCTAAGGAGATGTCATTTAACTTTGTCTGGATACGTAATGGGCGAATTTTTGTACGTAAAGATATTTATTCGAAGCCTATCTACATTCGCAATCACGATAGCTTAAATTTAATGAAAACGACAGATATAGCTATTTAGAATTTAGTTTACTTCTGTCTCTATAATAGTGTTCTTCGCGTTATTTGTATTCGCAATGTTTGATATTTATTATCAAAATGTTCGTGGAATTAGAACTAAAACTGAAGATATCTATAAAAACATTCTACTTACTAGCTATGATGTAATTGCATTTACTGAATCTTGGCTAAACTCTAATGTATGTAATGGAGAGTTCATTGACCCGCGGTACACAGTATATCGTAGAGATAGATTAAGTTCTAAAGTATCCAAAAAAGATGGGGGAGGGGTTATGGTTGCTGTTTCTAGTAAAATTAAATCTAAACGAATGAAAAGCTGGGAAAGTGATTTGGAAGATTTATGGTTATCTATTGAGGTAACTGTGAACAATCATACTAAAAAAATTGCACTATGTGTTATCTACATGCCCCCGCCTGTCAAACTGGACTCTCTACAATGTTTCCTAAATAATGCTACTATTGCGCTCAATAATGTCGATGATGTTGTGATTCTTGGGGATTTTAACTTGGGTTTTATCGAGTGGAAAAAGAGAGATGATGACCTACATCTTTCACCATCAAACTATGAAAACGCACTGGGTTACTCATTTGTAGACTTTTTGTCGGTTAATGAACTCCACCAATTTAATTCTATTCATAATGCAGATAACAGATTTTTAGATCTAGTCTTAAGTAAAATATCAGATGTAACAGTTACTAAGCCCATTGATCTGCTAAGTAAACTGGACTCCCATCATCCAAACTTGCTTATCTCTATTCCACTGTCAAACTTAGAACAATTAAAACCAAAATATCGCTCCGGTTACAACTTTTTTAAAGCTGACTATGAAAAAATCATAATGTATCTTGGAAATATAAATTGGTTTGATGCCTTCAATAATTGTGTTGATGTGAATAAAATGGTTGACATCTTTTACAGCGTCCTTCAGAGCGCTATTGATAATTTTGTACCCATTTACACTAAGAAAAAATCCAAGTATCCGTCTTGGTATACTGCCTCACTTATTAGGACCCTATCTGAAAAAGAGAAATTTAGACAAAAATACCGCAAATATAATAATCCCCGAGACAGGCTAACCTTTGAATTACTTCGCAGTCGCTGTCATACATTAATAAATAACTGTTATAATTCATATAAAAGTAAAATTGAAAACGATATTCCAAAAAACCCTAAAGCTTTCTGGCGGTTCATAAAGGATAAAGGTCGTGGGGAATCCTGCATTCCTGCTGACATGTTTATGAATGATAGGCTCGCACGTAGTGGTCCTGAAATTGCTAACCTTTTCGCAGATCAATTTGTGTCTGTTTTTAGCCATAACCCTGTTACTAATAATAATAATAATTCAAATAGATTCTTAGGTCCTGACTCTGTCCTAAGTACCATCAAGTTCACTGAAATGCAAATTTTTACCAAGCTCAAACACATAGATACCTCTAAAGGGGCTGGACCTGATTCCATACCACCTCTGTTAATAAAACGCTGCTGCCATGAACTTGCTCTACCGTTGCTACTTATTTTTAATTCTTCTCTTGCTGAAGGAATCTTCCCTGATGTATGGAAAAGTGCAAGAATTGTCCCGATTTTCAAGAAAGGAGATCCGGCCAATGTTAAAAATTACCGTCCAATTTCAGTATTATCATGTTTTTCAAAGATCTTCGAATCCCTTATCTGTCCAATCATTACTCACCACATTGACAAAATTATTTCGCCGAATCAGCATGGTTTTAAAGCTGGTCGCAGCGTAGAAACAAACCTTGTCGAGTTTGTTTCCGATATAACGCTGGCTCTTGACAAAAGATTGGAAGTAGATGCTGTGTACACAGACTTTAGCAATGCGTTTGATAAAGTTGACCATTCTCTGCTACTGTCAAAGTTAGAATACAATGGTATACATGGCTCATTTTTAAACTGGTTTTCATCTTATTTATCCCGTAGATCGCAAATTCTTGTTGTTAATGGTTATGAATCTTACCCTTACTATGCTGAATCAGGAGTTCCTCAAGGTTCTCACCTTGCACCAGTTCTATTTTCACTCTTCATTAATGACATAACTGATCATATCCATCACTGTAAATACCTAATGTTTGCCGATGATCTTAAAATTTATAAAATTATCACTTCAGATAAAGATGCTTCCCTAATTCAGGAGGATTTGGTCAGAATTGATCATTGGTGCAACCTGAATCACATGAAACTTAACATCCAAAAATGTAACCACATACGATTTTCTAGGAAAAAACAACCCAATACAGTCTCATTCAAAATAAGAGGAGAATTATTAGAAACTGTTAGTGAGGTCCGCGATCTTGGCATCATTATGGACAGTGAACTTAACTTTAGAAGCCATATCGATAACATCGTCACTAAATCAGCACGGTTGCTAGGATTCCTTAAGAGAAGTACTAAAGGGTTCAAACTTCTAAGAACTAAAACTGTCCTTTATAACGCCTTAGTTCGTAGCCAACTGGAATTTGCCAGTGTGGTATGGAACCCCCACTATGCAGTACACTCACAGAGAGTCGAAAGCATCCAGAGAGCCTTTACAAAACATCTAGCGTATACTTTCAGTGTAATATCCCCCCGGTGTCCATATGAACAACGCCTTCTATCTTATGAAATGTATAGTTTGCGCGACCGTCGAGTAATGCAGGATCTTATGTTTTTGTATAAATTAGTAAATAATAAACTAGACTGCAGTAGACTAGTTGAGCGTATTGGACTAAAAGTACCTCACAATTTGCCAAGGTATCCTATGACCAACCTCTTCAACACTCAAGGGTCTAACACGAATATTGGGGTAAACTCGCCACTCAATAGAATCTGTAGAGTGATGAATTCTTTTATTAAATCTTCCCCTGATGTCGACATTTACCATAACTCCATAAAAATATTTAAAACTCATTTACTGGATTCGCGAAAATCGCAACACAATGTTTGTGGTGTTAGTAATCATTAATGATCCCTTCGGTTTATTTAATTATATTACTTCTTTCTATATTGTTAACAATGTTGTAACGTTATTATTTTATTCATAGTTCTGATCAAATTTTTATGTTTTAACGATAATTTTTATATCTTGTCTTCTTTTTTTTTCAAATTTTAATTGTAATTAAGTACTTAATTAATCACTCACAGCGTATATATATATATATTTTTTTTTTTTCTTTGTATTGTTTCGTTAGTTAAGTAAATTCTTAATAGTAAGGTTTACTATTGTATTTCATCTTATTGTTATTTTTTTTTTGTCTTATGTTATCACTTATTTTTGTGAATGCTGGTTAACCTATAATTGGCGACTGTGTAAGTCCAAGACCTTAAAACATTTTTATATCTAAATGCTGTACACAGAAGCTGTTGGTGAACCTATGTTAATAAATAAATAAATAAATAAATAAATAAATGAATCACGTATCGTTTTTCATTAGACAAAATACTGAAGTTCGCGATAGATGACGATTCAAGACTTGAACAGGCTTAGGGAGAAGTTATACAAAGCGGACAGCTCGCACGGACGCTTTTTGAAATTTGCAGGCTAGTGCTTAGTTGTAAGTTGATAAAAACGTCGACTTTATGACATATCATCATCATCATCATCTCAGCCGAAAGACGTCCACTGCTGGACATAGGCCTCCCCCAAGTGTCGCCACATTGACCGGTCCCTTGCGACTCGCATCCAACGGATTCGAGTCGCAAGCAATCTTCACCAGGTCATCGGTCCACCTAGTGGGAGGTCTTCCAACGCATCGTCTTCAGGTTCGCGGTCCGGTTGATGGCAATAGGTTCGCATCCTATTACATGGGACCACTAACTTAACAGACCTGATGTTAAGTTAGTGCCTAGCGCAATCAATCTACCATTTTTCTGTAAGACCTACCTTGAAACTTAAAACATAGGTATGTCACCCCCGCAATTATTCCGTTAGTTCGAACCTTAACACGACAATAATTTCCTAGCCAATGAAAGCACGATAAATCTCGGCCCAAGATGTCATCATGGATCTTTGAGATGACGTCATAATAATGTCGTTATCGTCTGTACGATCCTCCAACAATGACATGGGGCCCACGCCACCATAACTCCACCACCCCCGTAACACGACACTGCAGTAAATACTTCAAACCTTCAACGTTAGACTTAATAAGGTGCATGCATAAAATCGATTCAAATCTCCTGCTTTAAACACAAGCGAAAACCGGCTTTAAACCCCTAAAATAAACCACACATTCCTAATTCGTATCGTTAAATGAGTAAAATATGTCGTGATGACATCACTTTCACAAATTCGCATAAATAAGTTCTTTTAAAATGATATCACCGATATACAACTTTGTTCGTTCGCACCCACACACTCCCCTCCATGTACAGGCGGGGTGAGTCACCCGAAACTCGAAACATTAAATGCACTTGTACCAAATATTGCATTCATGTTCGAATGAATCAATTCTGGAAGTGACTGTAGTACTGTATTTAAAATATTCGCAAAACTCGCCATATTATTATATCATCACTATCACTACTCACTATCACTACAAATTATAAAACAAAGTCTCCCGCCGCGTATGTCTGTCCCTATGTATGCTTAGATCTCAACGGATTTTGATGCGGGTTTTATTTTTAATAGATAGTGATTCAAGAGGAAGGTTTTAGTATAAAATTTTACGCGGGCGAAGCGGCGGCCATCAGCTAGTCTTGGAAAATAAATAAACTAGGTTCTATGCTTTGCAGGTTTGGTTTGCTCATTTAAACTGCTTTCGGATGGCATCAAACAGAATTAGATTACATTATACTTACTAGCAATCAAAAATCTTATAACTTGTATTTAAACTCGAATATCACGTCAGGTTCTAACCATACGATTAAATTTAAAAAGACTTGTATGATTGTTAACGTCCAGCTTAAACCTAGGTTTAGATTACTCCAGATACCTGAAATATTTCACGCAAATTCCATTTATGTTGAAGGTTCTCTGAGGATGAGGAAGGTTTTTTGAAACCCTCATTCCCATGAAAGCTCGTCATTTTTGCAAAGCACAAAACTATTCGGGCACAAAGCCTGTATAGGACTTTTCAAATCGTGATTAGATATCTACAGCAGGAAACGTAGGCTCAGTTTAATTAAAGTTTCAAGAAATAACAAAGTAAGATAAAATTCCAAAGCATTTGCCCCATTAATCCCAATACCTTTGGTCCTATATACAGTGTAGTTTTCTTATTGGATATCTTATCGGGACTGTAATTATAATTAGAACCGTTTCGAACTTAATCGGGAAACATTAATTAAATGCCATTAATTTGATAAAATATCAAGTTTTACAGCACAGTACTACAGAACATTTTGATAACGCTGGCCACCTAGAAGGCTGCCTAAATTGTGACGAATTTGTTTAACTCATTTATCGATAGATCTATACAAAAGTGTCTGTTTGGTACATTGTTACTAATAACTGAATGCACGTGAAAATATATGAGTACGGCAAAAAAACACTATTTTTATTTTTGTCTGTCTGTTTGTTCCGGATAATCTCCGAAACGGCTGGATCGATTTTAACAGGACTTCTATTGGTAGATTTTTGTATACTATTTTTAAGGTCTAACTCAGGCTATTTTCATTTCAGAATGAAAATTAGGCTTAGGTATATTAATAAAACCCTTGAAATTGGTAACAAATACGATTAAAAATTGGAAGTATTATTTTTCACTAGCTGACCCACGCCACTTGCCGTCTGCGTCACATAAGACAGAAAAGCTCACAAAAGGAATAAACCCTTTTTGTTGCATTTTCCATTTATGCTCCGCTCCTATTGGTCGTAGCGTGGTGTTCTATGGCCTAATGTTTGTATAACCTTCCTTATAAATGTACTATCCAAAAAAAATCCAACCATTAGTTCCTGAGACTAGCACGTTCAACCAAACAAACTCTTCTTCAGCTTTATAATATTAGTCTAAATAGAACTAGTCTAATATTAGTCTAAAGTTCATGAGAACGAAGATAACTATTCCAGTCTATCTATATCCGACATATCCGTTCCCTGACCTCAATAAGTCGGCACAAGAACAGGGGTGCTACCCTACACAAGAGGGGTGGGTCCTAAGAGACAACATACCCCTGAATTTCGAAGATAAATGTTATTTATGAAAGTAAACTTACTCAAGGGGATGATAACAATTAATTATTTAGTGGCCGACATTAATTGGGAGTTTACAAAAATATCTCAATTATTAAGGCGACTACAGGAGCTAAACGCGAGTTTTATATAATGAATGAAAGTATATGATTCACTGCAATAAACAAAACCAGAAAAATATATGATATTCTTCAGGATATATTATGCTATTAAGATAGTGTTTTGAAAACACAATACAATTAAATTTTTCTCAATAAAAAAATCACGTAGGTACTTTTCTTTAAATTTCTATTATCGAGTAATAGCCATACTAAAATACATGCGATCATTCTGGTTTTTAATTCTACAAGCAACGTATAAAAGTTAAACACTATGGTGCTAATCATAGTGTTTAATTTTTTTACTCCAATCAATAGATTTTTTGTAAATCGATCGAAACCACTCATTTCGCACCATTCGGCCAGCAGTGACTGACGTAACAACCACATTGTAGTGCAAGCTGATTAGAACTTTTATCTACCAGTATTTCAAACGAAGTTTGGACCACCACAAATAGAGTTGCTGATTTAGCTCGGGTAGTCCCCTTAAGGGCTTAACCAAATGTTCGGTCTACAACCGGGCAAGTTGTGGTGACCGAACTGTCCGCGATTCGCGGAGACAATCAAATTAAAGTTGCCCTTACGAAAAGTGACTTACCTGGTGCCGGTGGGCTGAAGAGGATGACCAGTCCTTGGTCACGCCGGGTCTGCTGTATGTCTGTGTGTGTGTGTGTATAGTGTTATGTATGTGGTGGGTGAATTGGCAGATCCGACTATGTTTCAACAGACGCTAGTCTTTGTAGCGCGTAACAGGTCGGAATGCAGCACAATAATTGTCCCTTCAATTTTCACCTCGCACGCGGGGCTAAACATAACCTCAAACCGGAGCTTTGACAATGAACAAATAAACCCGCTTTTCGGTACAAACGGGGGTGTTTTGCCCAATTAACACTGAATTATAACCAAAATCTTGCAAACAAAAAAGATTCACTTGGATTTTCCAATTATCTCAATCAATCAATAAATTCGATGTAATCTCGTAAGGAATCAAAGACAAGAAGTCAGACAACTCTATTTGGCGCTTTCAATTTAGACGTTTCGTGTCGCGCCGCTGCGGCGCCGAAGCAGTGCGTTTGTCGTACTGCGTACGGACGCTCGTTTGTTTTCATACAAAGCGCGCAGTACGGCAACCAAAGACTATAAAACCTTATGACGGCAACAGTGCGGCGTCGATATCGCTGCAGCTGCAGTATCGGCGCCGCAGCGGTGAGGCGCCGCACCGCTTACTGAGGTTCTGAATTGGATTCCCAGGTCAAGCAGTGTCATTGGGTGTTCCTATCATCAAAAATTTATCAGTGGCAGCCACAGTCTGCCTGGACCGTTAAGGGCGAGGTAGGAACATGAATGGTTTTTAGTCAGTAAAAGTCTGACACTCCCTCCCGCTCCGCCCATAGTGGGAGAAGTCATTTGATGATTTCCAATCCAAAAAAAAAACCACAGAGTTTTGATGAAAACAGTTTTTCCCCCTTGTTATATGGAACATCAACATAACTAGCGAAATGTGTGTAATTAAGCTGAAATATGATTGTACGGGAAGCTAATAGAAATCGAGGTCAGGATAAACTGGATATGTATATCTTGATGTGTCGCCGTTTGTACTATCATTGACGGTACCCTTCTGCCTTACCCTTCGGAAATTGTAGGCGTGATATTATGTAATTAAAAGCTACGATGATCATTAGATAGAACTTTTAATTTCGTTCAACAAGCTCGTGATCATTTAGCTCGTTATCATAGACCTCTAACCAATTTTCTGTTTATTTAAATGAAGTTTAATTAAGCGCCCATAAAATCTATTTGACATCACGGGTATTAAAACTTTATAGCCAAGCCAAATAAACTATTAAAGCGTCGTAAAGATCTCCTTTCAAGAGGAAAACTGTGTTAACTATAATTATTTTGATAATTTTTATAATAGGTAGAGTTATAATTGTGGACTATAAGCCAAAAGAATGATAGTATGAAGCATAATGATCACAATCAAAGACATGAACTGTTCGCATTGACAAGGTTTTTTAATTAAATATCAAGCTCAAGACAAAAGTTATCAATTACATACAGCTTTTGATATAAATTAAGAAAACACAAGACGGAGACAGTATATTTTATATCGAGGCACTAAACGAAGTCATAATTTACCGCAACGTGCGAGGGAGTCAATGAAACCGAGGGTATATTAAGTTAGCGTTTAGTCTCGAGATGCAATAGTATATTTACTGGGCGGCAGTCTCGACAGAAATAACGACAAAATCGCTAATTTCATCGCTCGTGCAATTACGAATCCTCACATTCTTTGGACACGTTACCCGCAACAAGAATCCTTGTTGCGGGTAACGTGTCCATGGAGCGTTTGGTAATCCATGGTAGAGTCGAAGGCACGAGGCCACGTGGTCGATCACCAACCCGTTGGATAGTATCATTAAAACTGTCACCAAGATCCCTCTGGCAGAATGTACTCGCCATGCGGCCAATAGAGACCGGTGGAAAAGGATCGCGAAGGCAGCGACCACAGGTCTGTGAACGACCCCTCATGACCACGACCATTCTGTCAAGAGTGAACGACTGAGAAGAAGAGACCCTATTAATAAACGAAAACAAAGAAGATTCTACTGACAGGCGAATTTAAAAGATAGTACTATGAATGGTTGAGTCTAGATTTGTTTTTCCTTTTTTAACGTAATCTATCCCATTGCCCATGCGGCATTTACCTTAGAATTGTCTTTTCTTTTCTTCTTTTGGTTTGTACGCCTGCCCCCTTTAACAAAATCCTAACTACACCCTTGTTTGTGTTAGAGGTAAGCCAGTGTACATATCTTTAATGTGATTTTATTATTTTTCTTTAGAATGCTGACTGTAGTGACTCAAAGGGAAGCCGATAGGAATCGACTTTTATAGATCCTTCGCCACTGCCTCTCACTTAGCCGAGGTCCGGGTCGGTGCAACACGTTTTTTTGTCGTCCATTTTCCCCTGTCAACTGTCATTCTATAATTTACTTCTTTTTCTTTTACATCAGTTCAGATTAAAACACAATAATATCTGTATCACTAATGGCATCAAACTTAAACACACCTATAACAATAATTCGAGAAATCTCTCGTAATATGTGAGCAGTAGTCACTCAATCACGTTTTCCTGCGGTAGACGATGCACGCCCATTGTATACAGTAACTAGGTATACATAATATACATTCAATCTCCCGACTTGCGGTCGCCAGCTCCAGGTAATCATGAAGTATACTTTGCTGTGATAGAAAGTAAAATTAACCGCATGATCGTTCTCGGTTTCAGCCTAGATGCCTTCGTTAAGACGTAAGTGTTATCATTAAAGCCGTGCAGAGATGATTTTCGAAAGATTTATAAGAAACACCCCACGCCCTTTAATGCTCAGAGAGAGACTTTCGTAAATTGAAGTCTTGCTGTTGTCCTATGTTACTTGGGAGTAGGTCCAACATGTTGTTTTCTTCCATTCCCTCTGTCAACCGTCACCCAATCATTTTCTCCTTCTTCTACCACAATTATTCTATCGTTCCCTTCCTCTCCATCATCACGTATTCATAACTCTTTTAGCCACATGCGAAACCTTTGCCACTACAGCATATAAAGAATGCATTGTTATATTTCAAGTTCCAAAATTCTGTGGTTTAGGCTGTCCGTTGTCTTGTCAAACTCAGCTGAGCAACTGTTTTATGTTCAAGACAATTCTTCTGGTAATAAACCTGAACTAATTGCTTGCACAATGCTTTTAGTATTTCCATTTTGCAATTTGTACGCAAGACAGTGGTTTCTAGCAACCACCTGGGACCCAACCGGTGTCCCTTAGACAAACGTTTTATTTAACTGTAACTTGAGTTGTATCCGTAACTGCTTGTTGTTTAATAGTTTCTTGTTACGGTTACGAGTACGACTAACTTTCCCATAATCAATTTTTGATCTCATTTTGATATTCTATGTTCTTTAATTCGTTGGTTTATTCTGCACACCAACGAATGAAAGAGCATAGAAGACCAAATTCTAGACATGCGTTTCTACGTATGTCTAGACTAGAATATTAAATATCGAACCAATCGCTGGAGGAGACCCATGTCCAGCAGAGGATGTCTTTCGGGTGAACCAATCCATCGTGACGTAGGTGTCCGAGACACCGAGTTAATAGTCAAGCCTTTGAACCTAATTTTCTTTCAAATAAGGTAAGCTTTGCCGTAACCGTAAACAAAATACTGGCACATAATTATCTCAAACACTAATTGAAACGTCTAACTAAAAATATCCCTCGTTCCCACTTCAACCAACGCTCTCCATATATGGCTCTCAATGGTTCAGTTTCAGCAATCAAAGCAGACGCTATTCCTGGAGCTAATAGATAAATTAAACTGATAAGAAACGAGACGCCACCGGCAATTTGGCCCAATTAGGACCTGGCTGGAGAAAACGATGGGCCACGATGGGCAACGAGGTTGGGGCGCTACACTGGGGTTTTTAGATGGTCTAGACTTTGAAAGGTAAGAGAGTATCAATCAATTTAATGGAGAAACGTTATTATGTTGTTTTGGGTTGAATGGACTAAGTAAAGAAGGTTTAGAAAAGCCCGAAGTTAAGGCTGATGGTGACGCACGGAAGAAATGACATAAGTACGATGATTCTTTAGGGAAGAAGCGCAGGGGTAGCCTGCGAAATTAAAATTTTCTTACGTTTCTTGCAATTAGAAGACAATTTGAATTTCGGGTTACCTTGGCGCATCTTCTTTAATAAGTTTGACCAGGGAACGTAAACAAATTGCAATGATGGATAAATAGAGGACAAAATTTTGCTTGGTCAAAACTTCTGTACGTACAATGAACTTTTTTCTACCAAACATAAAGTGCAAATGTAATAGTCTTACGACATTAGGTGAAACAGCCGCTATGACGCGAGATGTACCCAAGAAAAGATATATCGTTGTCATTACGCGTACACAAACATACGTAGATATAATTATGTTCCTACACATACATAAGCGTCTCATGAATCATCATCATCACGGTCAAGGCGATCTTTATTTTTCTCAACACAATATTATTTGATTTACATATTCCATATTTATATTCTTTCTTCCTCAACATTTGTTTAACATATTTCAAAAGTAAATAATTCAATGAAATCATCCGAGTACTTCTTTGTTTGTTTTACGCCGGGATTTTCAAGGGCCAATACCTAGAATGAAAATTATATCAGTGTCTTTGTGACGTCAGAAAGCCGTGCCGAAACCGTGAGTAAAGTTTGTGCTCGAGCAAAAAAGCACGCACCTTTTTACGCTTACTTGAGCGACATGTAAGAGCAATTTACTGCTAGCATACAGAAGTATGTGTGATCCATGTTAGGAGCGGCAGCTGTGGGCAAATAAATAAAGTATCCTGCTTTTTTTAAATGGTAACTGGAAGGAAATAAGAGTATAAACAGTTACATGAAATAGAGTAAATTGTCAGCTCAATTTTTACCAAAGTGTTAAGTGACAACCCATACGATGCCGAGATGAGGGATAAGGCTAAAATGTAGATACTGAAAATGCTGTTGAAAGTCGTTGCAGAAACGTTTTGAAAACGATTGTCACCAGTGGTGGTAAGAAGGATATGGTAAGAAAAGAAAAGTGCATACCGTTACAATTGCAACAAGCCCAAACACGACTAGGATACATTGTCTCATTATGGAGTTCCGTGACTCTCGGCTTCATTATCAGATCTGATGGTAGAATGGTTCTTATCAAACGCAAATGCTTCACTTGTTGTAGAAAAAACCCAAAATCACTGTACGTTATCCTATAAAATTTGAAGAGTTCCCTCGATTTCGCCAAGATTCCATCATCAGATCCCGACTTGGTGGCTATGGGACCATTTGGAAAGTATACCCTTTCCAACAAAAAAAGAATTTTCCAAATCGGTTGGCAAGCGACGGAGTTATGCGCGAACAAACATAAAAAAAAAAAAAAAAAAAAAAAAAAAAAACATCCGAATTGAGAACCTCTTCCTTTTTTAGAAGTCGGTTAAAAAAGCTTGGCCTGCCTTTACGACCTACTACTTCATGATGTTTGGTTTTCTGAATAGTCAGCTTGCTTTATGGGCCTGCCGTATTTTGGCTACTAGGCACGCTACGTCACCTATCTAAGCCACCTTGAATCTTTGATGAGCGTGCTCCTAAACCACACCCGTGCACCATCTTTTTTGAAAAAGTAACATAACTTCTATCATTGTTCTCTGCTCAAAATTCTGTAAGATTTGCATTTTACATCATAAATAAGAACAACTGCTTACACACCATAGCAGATGGAGCAAAACCAAAAAAAGTTCTGACCTACATTCCCGCCTTAAAACCATTAAAAAATGACTGCGTCCAGCGTGCTCTCATAAATTGCACCACCGAGACCGGTTTGCGGAATATCAGCCACAACGTTGAATTGAGGAAGCCCTAATAACTTAAGCGCTCCATATTCCGTGTCGTTTGGCCGCGTTCAGATAAATATACACGGCGCATTTTTTTACGTTAGTTCTTTAGCAAATGGACGGGCTTAAAGTATTAGGTAAATAACTAACATTTAGAATGTTACTCGTAGCTTGGTTGAAAACTTCCTGTAAACTTTAGTCATCATGTCTTTGACTTCCTTATGTCTCTATTACTCGTCATATAATCAGGCATCTAATTTCCATCCACATTCATACTCAGAACTTTTTTGCAATCAAAATTAAGGCGACCACACGAGCTAAACGCGAGTTTTATAATTACTAAAAGTATATGATTCACTGCTATAAACAAGACCAGAAAAATATATGATATTCTTCAGGATATATGCTAGCATGATACTGTTTTGAAAACATAATACAATTAATTTGGCTCGATAAAAAGAAATCACGAACTTACCTCTAAAAATATCTTTCAACAATAGAAAACATACTAATATGAATGCGATCATTCTGATTTTTTGTCAAATAATTCTACAAGCAATATTATTAGCATGATACTGTTTTAGTTTTTTAATCCAATCAATAGTTTTTTTGTAAATCGATCGAAACCACTCATTTCGCGCTATTTTGCCCGCAGTGGCTGACATAACAACCACTTTGTAGTGCAAGCTGATTAGAACTTTATTCTAACAGCATTTCAAACGAAGTTTGAACCACCACAAATAGAGTTGCTAATTTAGCTCGTATAGGCGCCTTAACAGCATTGCTTCAGATTCGGCGGTATACATTCAAAGTTATGCTTATGAGTTTTATCGTGGTATTCGTGGTTCAACGATTTCTAAACTCACGAGGAAGAAGTAAATTAATGAAGCATGGATGTTATCTGGAACGAGGTGACGAACTGTTCCCATAACCGTAATTATTTGTCATTGATTATAATGGTTTCGATTCGATTACAAAGCATGTTTGATTTGCTCGCTAATCGCTTACAAATTATTACTATTCACGACCAACTGTGGCCATACCACTTTATACTTCACTTTAATATACACGAGCATTAATAAAGTGTTATCTTTGTCACGTACTTTTGAAAAGTGTTTAAAGAAAGTAAAAACAACATTTTTGCGAAAAAAAAAAAACAAATTATTGCAAGAATGATTTCATATCACAATCTGCCGGAAACCGTCGTAAAACCCGTGTATTTTATAAGTTTATAGCCTTCTTTTTACAACATAAAATTACGTATCAAAAGACCAATCTCGTTTGAAAAGATTCTTCAAAATATAAAATCGTAAATGCTGAGATAGTTTAGTGTTCTGAGAATCGTATTTTATATGACATTAATTGATTTCAAATTTGAAGCCATTGGTTACGAGCATCGATCAATAAATATCCTATCTTAGACAGGGTTCACATTAACGGAGTGAACCTATCTTGCTTATGAGATATCTAGACTCCGCATCTCAGATGATGTTATCGTTCTGAGGCCAATCATATTTGTATTGATCATTGGAAATAGGTTTGTGTTTAAGTTTACTAAAGCTGCTTTTATCGGATAAGATGTAACTAGTTAATATTAACGTACGCAAATAAAATTAACATGTTAACATTTGGATAGTATATTCCCAACTATGTTGAGCTCAGCTTCCAGTCTAACCGGATGTATCTGAATACCAGTATTTTACATGGAGCGTCTGCCTATCTGACATCCACAACCCAGTTAGTACTGAGTACTACAATACCACTTGGTAAGACTTGTTGTCAGACTTTCAAGCCTCTGAATACCTGTAACGACTGTCAAAGATCTTCAAGTGACAGCTGGGATCAACGGCTATATAAAATTGATAAAAGAAAAACTAAATGATCTGGTTTTTTTTAGGTTAATGGCCACCAGATTGGTGTAACTTCTTACTAGCTAATCCATTGGGTACTGCGATATCGATGGCTGGTTATACCTGGAACAAAGATTACAAAATTATAAGCATATTTCATATTATAAGTGTAGTTTAAAAAACTCGGTGTGATGGGGATAAGTACTTGTGACAGTCTGCAGTTACGCTAGCTAATTCAATCTAACTTCGTAGTTCTAAATTTGAAAAACAGATGAAACCGCATAGTGAGTTACCTGAGATAAAAAACTAAAAATGCTTCTCTTATGCTTTTCTTTTAGGTAGATTTCCTTTTTTTTGAAAAAAAAAAAATCTACCTATTGGTCTCTCACCTACGGGGATATACAGCCTGTAAGGTTAAACGAGGGACATATTGAGGGAAGGTATTCAGTATTCGATTCTCAACCCAAATATGTAAAAAACCTATAACCTTAATTTTTGACATAATTGTCTAATTAAATACATTACTCATGGACACAGACCGCGCAAGTAGGTGTCACGCGGCAAAACACGTGCCGGTCCTGAGCTCCGTGCGCAAACTCCGCCCCATTCCTTTGTATTGTCGCCGATGCACCGACAGCCGACAGGGCACACCCCCGCGCTACCCCGCGCTGACCTCAGTGTATGCGCAAGCGCCGTTACTTCCGCATGTCTAATATTGCGTTTCCGCGTATCGCATTTAACAAACAACCTCGCTTAAAGTGTCCTGTAAACATGTTCTTGAATAACCAAAAATTACGTCTTATCCAGTGAAGAATATTGGGATTATGGTTCGTGCTTAAGTGTTATCTAGTGATATTGTGCGAGGAACCGTTAATTATTATGCAAGGTGTCAATCAACGACTGCGAACATTCGGTCAGTACCTAGTTACCTAGATATTTGCCTGTCCAAAGCCAGATTTAAAGTATGAAGGGAAAATGGATTATACCTAGAAAGGTCATTGACCCGCACACATGTTCTGCGATAAGCGCATGGCGCACACGTTGCGAAACTTAGGCGAAGTTTTTGGTATGGATCTATCTGTTATGTATTAGTGTTTTCTTTTTGTTCATATGTTTCTTAGTATCATGTAAGCATGGACTATTGCGGGTTTGAATAAGTCCCTCGTTTAAACTAACATACTGTATATGAATACATTGAATACGTATGTATATGGGTGACAAGCAAAATTTAGCCACTCTACAGGTCGCAATTATGAACCGATTGCTTTCAAACTTGGCCAAAAAATCGAATCGGTCAAAACTTAGGCTAAGTTCGTGAATGGGCGGAATTCGTCCATGGGGGGCGGCGGGGTTTCTAAAATCAGTTTTTTGGCCATAACTTTTTTCCTATGGAAAATTTTTGAACCGTTTCTCATTTTTATCATTCTGAGTACGAATACGGACATCTTTAAATTAAAACTTTTTTGATGCAACCCCTAAATTGGGGAGGGGGTTGAAAATTCCAAATTTTTTGCGAAAAAAAATCTCCGAAACAGCAAACACTTTGAACGTCGCAAATATTTTTTTTTGAAAGCAGATTGTTTACTTTACAATTGTTACCTTCAAAGTTTATAATTTTCGAAATAAAAAATTATAACTAAACATTTGAGGGCGTTTCCATGCTAAACTCTTACGAGAGAATTTAAAAAGGGTAAAATTTCCATTACAGGACAACGATTTTGAAATCATATTTTTTTTTGTAGATTGTACACATAAGTACAACTCTTTATACAAATTTTCAATAGTCGGACGCTCCAGCACCTTCTTCGAAATCTACCTCCTCCTGCGGCTTGCCGGAGGGATTTTTTTTTTCGGTTCAAACGTGTGTACATATTGTTAAATATCACTTTTACTAAGTTTCCCTGGGTAACTTATGTTGGTTTTGGTTAGTAATGAAGTATGTATTTAAGCTGTAAGGTCCTTGCTCGAATAATAAATAATTACAAATCGCTACCAAGAAGTAACTACTTAAGTACCAAAGCACTATTTTTACGACATTAAATACGCCAAAAAACTAAAATAACCACGGGCTGCGGGTATTTGAAATCATTTACACGCACGTAATACAGACACAAAGCAATCTTCCGTCGTAAATATAGTAATATCGACTAAAAAACACATTACCACATTTTTACGCGAACACAATTACATTATAAAAAATCAATGGTCGATTTAGTGGCGTCGCGAACCATTAAACATAGATGAAATAGGGATGGACCGAGTATCGGTTTTGCCGAATACGAAACCGAATATTATTACTTAATACGAAAACGGGCACAGTGCGGACGTTTTAGGAAATGTCTTAAGTAATTTTTAACATTCAAAAACAACTGATTTTCGGACTAGTTTTCCACAACTTTCGATTTTGGTGACTATGAAACCGAAAATCTAGACCTAATTAACTGGTTAGTAATCGTAGGAAACAGAAAGAAAATTCTACAAACCTTGCAAATTACACAATAATTTAGTGATAAAAACTGCTTTACATGCATCCTTTATTCCTAGCATTTACCCTCTTATTCCAGCTTATTACAGTAACGATGTCCGAGCAAACCTGAAACTTGCCAAAAGAGATCAACGGTATTTTTGGCTGAAACCGAATTTTCAACGAAATAAGTAGCAAATATGAATCGAATGCACCCCAACACTAGTAGGTACAAAGCATTCGGGTGTATCTGATAACATCTGGCAGATAACGCCAGAATGGAACATTAATCATATTGAATCCAGTGTCTATTATTATCGCGCAGTTTTGCTTTATTAAATAAAAGTTATAGAATTTTATGGAGAGTTAAATATTTACTGATTTTGGCAACGCTGACGCTAAAACATTATTATGAGTCAAGTATTTTTTTTACGGGCGTATAAATTAGTTCCAAGTTCCCTAGTAGGATCCCTTGGTATCCGCTCTACCTTATGGCGGAAACAATTACATTATTTACTAATTACGTTGTTTTATTAAACAAATCAATAGTCTGTTTTTCATACCACTGAAAATATAAAAATTATATTCCTACGTAGAAGTAGACCGGTGGACCAATAATATTGTGTATAGCGCTGGACAAAAAAAAAAATTCACCGTTTTCGTTGCATACTAGCCGAGGGGTATACAATATACTTCCAGCGGCACTACATCGATGCTCAATATTTTATAGCAATCAGAACAGCCGTTTCAGGAATATGAATCACTACATTATTATAAAACAAAGTCTCCCGCCGCGTCTGTCTGTTCCTATGTATGCTTAGATATCTTTAAAACTACGCAACGGATTTTGATGCGGGTTTTTTTAATAGATCAAGAGGAAGGTTTTTGTATATGTCACCGTAAAATTGTCAAACCCGTTATATTACAATATAACGTGTTTCTCTCTAGCGATATTGTAAACTCTCGAATTATTGTCAACTGAACATACGGATGTATCTCTCCCCCCATAATCGGGACTTGGGGCACCCCCCCGTTAGGTTAGTTAGGTTCCTTTAAACCCTGCACTTGGAAATAGGGGCCCCGCGAAGCGGGGCTCCGTCGACTACGCTTTTTAGGGGAATATAAAGTGTTTTAAGGTTAGGTTATAATAATCGGTATTTCTCAGGAATGGTACAATATATTTTCATGAGAGTTCTACCACTGGGCAAGGGGCCCCCCTCCTTCCCTCCACACCGCATAAGTTGACTACCATCGCATGCATATCACGAAAAATAATGCGTTTTGTTGTAAGCAGTATGTTCATTTGACAATATTTCGAGATTTTACAATATCGCTAGAGATATTACAATAATAACGTATACATTTGACAATTTTACGGTGACTTAAATAATTTTACGCGGGCGAAGCCGCGGGCATCGGCTAGTTATAATCAAACATGAACTTGTCTTTCTAAGTTTGGTTAGGTACCACCCAAAGTTAGGAATGTCGCTTCTGAATTTGCAGATCCACTTTAGGATACGCCAATTGCCAAAGTCAATTAAATGCTCATTCCAAAAACTCTTTCGCGGTCTGATGGTTTTTTATCGATAAGAGTTTTAAGTTTTTACGGTATCGTGGTATCGGTATTCGGCAGCGAGTACGGAATTCTTTACATTGTTATGTTGACATGTATATTACCCACTTAAAATATCGTTTGACCGATATGAGTATCGCTTAAGGGGTCATTCTTAATAAATGCCCGATTGCGCGTGGCCTTATTATGTAAAGCCGTTGTAATGAGTAGCATGACAATAGGTAAGATTATGATTTTAACAATTTCGATAGGAAAGGAAAAACAAATAATACCGCGAGATTCGACTTTAGTCAAAAGAAACGGGATGAGGCGTCAATTAATTGCGGCAGTTCATGTTGTCGCTTTTTCGAGCTCCTTCCTTGGTGAGATGTCGTGAGATTTAACTTCGCCCCCCTCGACACCATTTTGTTGTTGTTGTCTGTCTTTATAATCTTTACTATCTTCGATAGGACGCCCTTTTTTTTTTTTTTTTTTTAGGTTGGGAAATCATCAAATGACTTCTCCCACTCTGGGCGGAGCGGGAGGGAGTGTCAGACTCGTACTGACTAAAACCCATCCATGTTCCTTCCTCGCCCTTTACGTTCCGGGGCCGCGGTATCTCTTTCGAACAGTCCCGCAACCCCGGCAGGCTTCGGCCCTTGCGGGCCCCTCTCTTCTGCTGACATCTCTTTGAGGCGCGCGTGGAACACGAACGCGCCGTCGACACGGCCTGTCGTCACTAGATGGACGGACGGCTAGCTAGCCCATAGCTAACCGTCCACAGGCCCGCATCGATAGGACGCCCTAGGTTTGGATTTGGAAATTAATAAGAACCGACTGTAATTAGCAGTTTCCTTGCGAATGCTTGTAAATGTTTAAATGCTGAGGTATAAGCAATATCAACTAAACCACTAAGTACTAACTAAACTATCTCTTGACACTGCAACAATTACGTGCTGAAGGAAATATTGTAATGTACCACTAAGTGGGTGATAATGGGCCATCGTCCAGCACTGTAGCACCCTATTTCCGTCAGTCCACGCATATTATTACCACTTGCATTCATTTGTGGACGTTACATTGTTGCTAACATTCCCTCTCTCACACAAGAAATCCTAGCTTTTACTAGGAAATTTACAGTCGTTCTTCGAATGCATGGGACAGTAGTGAACGAAGTTGTGGATATCTATAATTTACTTCTTTTGTTTATTTCTGCATCAGCTGGTATATATCTACTTAGAAACGATATTGCTACAGATAATCAAACCTATTTAGATGGAGTGTGGATACTACTCAGTGGATAACAAATAGCAGGAAACGACAACGCGGCAGGCCCAGAAGGAGATGGCGGGATGAGCTAGACTCTTTCGCAAAGGATTGGCCTACAATCGCACAAGATCGCGAAATGTGGAAGGAGGGAAGGGAGGCCTTTGCCCAGCAGTGGGACAATATAGGCTTATAATAATAATAATTTAGATGGTGAGGGAGCGAAAGGCCAAAGAAAAGATGTATGGATTGTGTGAGGAAACTGAGGAAGGATATGAAAGACATAGGAGTAAATGATGCCATGAAGTCTGACAGGGGAGAATGGAAGAAAAAAAAATCATGTAGTGCCCACCCCAAGTAGAAGGAGACAAAGGCAGAAATAAATAAAACAAATAAATATCGCTGGACATTAACACTCGCTACACACAGCGCCATCTAATGCCACAATAAGCAAGGCTTGTGTCGTGGACACCAGATAGTTGATATACTACTTATATACTTTTTGTTTTGTAAATACATACTTATTATACATATAAACATGGAAACAAATGTCCATTCTCATCACACAAACATTTGTTCCTACCGGGATTCGAAACCCAGGACCCTAAGAACGTAAGGCAGCCTCACTACCGCTACGCCATTCGGCCATTCGTGTCGTCAAACGTCAGAAAGCTGATGAGATAATAATGAATCAAACAAAACTATTCACAAACGACGCGGAGACGCTTGGTTATAGTAGAATTAGCACGCGGTTTACCTTATCTAAATACTACATGTTGGCAACACCGAGTTAGAAGCTACGGAGAGCAGCCGTGAGGGACGAAGGGCGGAAGGGACGCCGCCGGTGGAAGGCGGGATGCGATGGTCGCCGAGCACCGAGCGGCCTCGACGCGGGCGTTCGTGCTGTCCTAACCTTTGTTTAATTTTGTGACTGATTAACAAGTTGGGGTGTGAACTAATAAGTTGACTTTCTAATTGTATTTCTTTATATTAAACTTCAATTAAATACCAAGTTTGTTTGCTGTAAAAGCCCTCAGTAATGAAATACATTCGGTATATATAACATACAATGCTTCAATCATTGTCTTTGTCTACTTCTACGTAGTGAAAAAAAGAAAAAAACTAAGACATTCGTGTTTGAACAGTCGTATTTTCTTTCTGTGAATGGTAAAATACCTCATAATGTGTTTAACATAACAATCCTCATTGAATAATCAATCAACTTGTCGTTCCAAGCGTGAGCCTCAAACATGCTCCTAACAACAAAATACATCAGCTACTTCAAATTAGTCTTGTCATAATGATATTTGTAACAACACCATACAAATCACCTCCCATACATACTCCCATTACACAGTCACGTTCTGTACCTTTACTTGATAATACAGCTCCAAATATGGCCGCTGACATCATTCGACAAAAAAGAGAATAGTGTAATAACGTTCGCTGAAAGCGCCTGAGGCAACGGTGTAGCGCTTAATTGCTTTACAAGCTAAAGTTCGGTAACCATACGAAATTGTTTTAAGCACACGTGTTGTGTAATGGATGATTAATTATGGCTAGGCTTGTTGGCTTTAGGTCTGACATCATGCAGAATTGTTTATGGACTGTTATTGACATTCGACTTTCTTCATTTATTTATTTAAGAATACTCTGCGTATTGAATATAAAACCAGCTGAGAAATATTTCTCGACGGCTTGTGAAGCTAATCAAAGGCCCATGGGCGGCATGAAGTCCGACACTAGAGTGGGCACTAACCACGCGACATTACGCTCAATCCTGAAAAATACAGAAAGTCAGAAGACCTGAAAAAATCTGCTTGTTCGAATCTGTTTTATATCTTCTATTTTTGTGCGAAAATCTTGGCATGAAACCACAGTTCCTTCTTCGAAATAAGGAGTCTGTTGAGACTTCTTTTCATAGACATACTAAAATACTAAAATCGTGCGCTTGCTACAAAGAAATCGTTTCGGACGAATTATTTGTAGAAAAACACACTCACACATGAACCAACGAATGAAAAACTCACAAAGTGAAAAATGTCATTGACACCCCACAAAAAACTCCACTATGATAGCTAATTCGCCATACACCCAACGCCATCAAAGCCATTGTAAGATTCAGATTGACATCAGCTATCGTAAACACCTTTGCATTCAATACTTGAAAATAAAAAGTGTCCCTGAGAATACCAATTTGAAACGTGACTGATATTTTTTTATATGTTTTAAATATTCAACGAGAAACGTGGATATAAGAGAAACAAATGTCATTCGTTTTTAGAAGAGAAGTCTTTATTTGCTATCTGTCAACAATTTAGCTTGAAGAATGCTAACAAAGGTATACTAAATAGTTGGAGAGGAGACTAAGAGTTAGTAGAAGGTGCACTGGCAGCGAGCCAGTCTTACCAAGGAGTATCGTATTACCTAGTACTGTGTTGTGGAGGTCAGATAGGCAGTCGCTCCATGAAAATAATGGTATACAGCTACATACGATTACACTGGAAGCCGACCCCAATATAGTTGAGAAAAGGCTAGGCAGATGATGGTGTTGAAATGTATTGTGGAGGTCAGGTAGACAGTCGCTCTATGTAAAATACTAGTATACAGCTGCATACTAGACTGGATAGGATAGGTTAGACTGGAAGCCAAACCCTTGTTGACAAAAGATCTGCCTAGCAGATGATATTGGAAGAAGACGTGTAGTAACATGATGCGCTGACCCCATAATAATGAAATGTGAGCAGGACAATAAAGGTGAACGCAGACCTAGCCGCACCCCTGCCGGGGCTACGGGACTCCCGGAACTTAAAGGGCGAGGAAGGAACATGGATGGGTTTTAGTCAGTAAAAGTCTGACACACCCCCCGCTCCGCCCAGAGTGGGAGAAGTCATTTGATGATTTCCCATCCGCACCGCCGTCGCCGCATTCGAATTCTTCGCCTGAAGTTCTATGCAATCCGTGTCTGTGTGCAATCTGTGTCTTTGTATCTGTGTGCGAGATTGCATAGAAGAATTCGAATGCGGCGCGGCGACTGCGGCGCGTGCGGTGCGGCTAGGTCTGCGTTCACCTTAATGAAAAAAGTCAGATTTATTTAATTTAATGTAAGCTGATGAGGTTAAGGCTTCTGAGATTACTGCTAACAGAGATGTATCTTTGGGAGAAGATGACTTAATGCGCCGATCTCAAATAAGTTAGAATCAGAACATTATTCATATTTAAACGTATATTGTCACATACGGGATATCCTTCCGTGATTATTTATCCCGTAAGTGACAATATAAGTTCAGTTTTAAACCGTGAAAGCTTAAAACAGTGTTTATAACTCATATTTATTTCTGTAAATTGGTTTTACAAAACCTGAAGTTATGTTTTAAAACTAAATGGGGCCGGTGTTTCGTACCTGGCTGCTATGAGAAGAAACCGACGATACAATCTCAGAGGTCCCTCACTGTTTCTTTTAAAGTCCAGACATTGATCAAGTCATATCAGGAGACAGGACCATGCAGATTAAGTATACATAGATATATTACAGAAGACGAAAACTATTCTTAGTTGCAAGTTTCATAAGTGCGAAACCGATCATGTACCAACTTCTAAATGACTAACGCCTTGCAAGTCCCTAATCAAAACCAGTTTAAACAGGCTCTAATTAGTACCCAAGATTGGCGCCAATTAGAGCGTGTTATAAATCGGTAACGTTTCCGATTTTCGTAACACGTAACGCACTTAGCCAGAGGTAAATGACCTTAAAGAACAAATAGACTTAAGTACTCATAAAGTGCTAATTTTATCACTTGGCTGGCACTTAAGTGTGGGACGCCTTTGATTCGATAGTTATAGCGCATATAAAAATATCGTTGGTGATCAATATTGACGTTTATCGCTGGGCTGCGATCTTCGGCTACTATTTTGTTTGATAAACGGTAAGTAGGAAGTACAGCAAGCGTAAATATAACACATCGAATTTGGATGTCATAAGACTTATCATACTAACTAATACACGCGGCTTTGTCTGCGTCAGAGTATGAAAACTATCCCACGGGATACGTTTTAAATATAGCGACACTTAAGGATAATGCAGTTTTCTGTTAGTAAAAAAAAATCGGAATCGTATCGGGAGTACCGAAGATTACTCCTGCATCCAAACTTAATAACTACTTCGTTATAATATTAGTTGAGACTAGGTTTTTCCGCGGCTTTTTCCAATTTCTTCCGGTTACGATTGGCCTGTGTGCTAAGGAAGAATGGCAGACTTCCATACATTCTAAACATTATGGTAAGTATGGACCATACTGTATGGTAACCAAGAGATATTATAAACGACATATTTTGTGGTATCGCTGGGCGAGTGACAGAACCGAAGCCAACTTTTTCTAATAATAGATGTCCCATATTTTAAGGCTGGTTACTGTAATGCCCAATCATTACTTTAAAGTCCACAAAACATATCGACAATTCGAAACATTTTACCTTTCCCAGAGAAAATATTTGTTAACTGTACTTACTTGATTTATGCCTTATGGGGTCATGGTGTTCCTAGCTTTTGTCGTCAGAATCCCATCACTTGTTTAAGTGGTTATTGTATAGCTTATGTAACGGTGTATTTATCTATGAGTTTTGGACCTTCCATTAGATATAACTGCCATATGGTGATGATAAGTGGATACTTGCGAGAAAATAATCATTGGAATAACTGGTAAGTAATGGCTTCTTATCCGAGAATTAGATAATCTTAGAATTTCCTTTAGAGGAAGATAAAACTATCAGTATTAAATAACTCAAAAGTAACTAGGTTTTAAATAAAATGAATATCTTTGAGTATGCATGGATTAATAGATGGATTTTTTATGGATTTCTAAGCTTTGAAAATATATTCATATCAATTTAAATATTGAATATTGATTGAGTGGTTTATTTTAATTACAAAAAACATGACAACATTATATTCATTTACTATAAATTAAAATAACCTACAGTAACTAACCTAAAAATAAACTAAAAAATGGCGTCAACTGGACAAGAGACTGGCGGTTGAGTGGTTCTTATTTAAAAACCTCACAGTTTTAGTATCTACACTAATATTATAAAGAGGAAAACTTTGTTTGTTTGTTTGTTTGGTTGTAATGAATAGGCTTAAAAACTACTGGACCGTTTTTAAAAATTCTTTCACCATTCGAAAGCTACATTATCCACGAGTAACATAGGATATATTTTATCCCCGTTCTCCCACGGGAACGGGAACTATGCGGGTGAAACCGCGGGATCTCCGCTAGTAACCTATAAATCCATAAGGAATTTCTGTGAAAACAACTTTTTCCTAACGTTATGGGCATTAAAAATGCTTAAACATATTGGTATAGCAAAAGTTAACATACTTCAGACAAAAAATCTCTTCAGGTGAAAGCGCCAGGGAATTTTAAAAGCGAAATTTATTTTTTATAACACTACCCGAGCGACCCTGGCGTTTCCCCCTTAAGTCCTTCTAACCCCACAAAACTAACATTGGTTACATTTTAAACACTAAATATCCATCTTTTGTGTTCATACACCATGGTACTTGCAAAACTTAATGGTGTTTCGTAGATGTCCAAATCTGACACACGGCGTGACCATGACAAAAACTACACAACGGAGCATAAACGAGTATTTTTTGTGGGCCAAACAATAAGGTACCAATTACCACACATGTACGTGCGCAGAGTACGTTTAAAAGCATTGATACTAATTATAGTGCTTTGTAATTACGCTTATGTATTTGCATAAAAACTTACGCAAATATATGTTATGGGTAACAATGGTAATATGGATAATCCGATATCGTCATCGTTTTAATTAAATATGATAATTTTATACGAAATCAGTTCATACAACAATACCTAGTTACCGATTAAGCACATCTCGATTTTGAATGCGATATTTTTTCTTACACCAGTCTGACCACGAAACCATAAAGTACAGAACCCAACATGCTTGGCGACTAAACGTGATTGTCACCCCTACCCTTGTGTTAGGGTCGGAAGACGTTTTTTCTTCCATATTATCCCTGATGCAAATCATCCTGCTTGTCTTGGACCTTTAATCTATAAACAAATATAGTAATGACTGTTTTGTCACATCTGGGTAATGCCTCAGTCTGGCCATCTTGATTACCATTTACAAAATTACAAAAAAAAAACAAATGCTATCATGAAATTCTGATGACGTCATTTCTCTAAACTCAATTCAACTAGAACGGTGATCGGAATTCATTGCCCACAACCTGTACAGAACCCATGGCCGTTAATTCCCCATTAAATAAATCTATATAACCTAGCAACCAGCAGACTGCGTTAAACCGACCTGACTTTACAACATTAGGCGCGAAATAGCCATACAATATCACCGCAGAAGATACAATATTTTTTTAATATTTATTGCCAGACATAAAAACTAACCCGGTTATTTTTTATACAGCCTGATAACAAGTAAAGTCAATTTTGGTTTTTTTCCTTTAAAATTACATTGATTTCGACGCTTTTATAATGATCGCGCAATCTATTGAACGAAATAATGACGTTATAAAAAGAAGTTTTATAGCTTGGAATTGAAAAAAGAGTTACAGTGGCAGCAGGTAAAATTACACGAAGATTTGATAAAGCAAGACACTTGGAAGGCAGTAAAATGAGCTTACTACGCCAATATGAGTAGAATAAAGCAGGCAAGGTTAGTATTAGACTTCAAGGCACAAAAGAGTAGAGGAAGACCAAAGAAACGATGGATTGATTGTGTGAAGGATGATAAGGTGGCTAGAAAGGAGGACTAAGGACCGGAGAATGTTGAATTTGAAAACATAGTAGATAGGCAACGGCATGATCATCTAGGGACTGGGATGCTGGCAACACTGGTTGAGTGACATGTCAAAATTTCGCTCCGTAATTTAAAATTAGTTTTAATTAATTTTTAAGTGTAAAAAACATGTATTATTGTAATTAAAATACTACTAAGTGTATAAATACCCAGGATTATTGTTTTCACGGAAAAATAAGCCATAAAACAGTGTTTGGTTGCCCACCTCAACCCGGCAACCTATATCACAATCAGCTGTTGTTCCTGTGGATCAATCTGGGGAGTATAATTGTTTCCTTTTATTGTTTAAATAGCTCAAATTAGTTAATTAATAGCTTTCATGGAACACTAAAATCATTATTCTGATCAATCTGGCACTTTTTTTGTAGTTGAACTTAGGTTCAGTGTCAGGTATCACTTGATATATAAGTATTTGTGTAGTTTGTAATAAGTTAATATAATAACTATCTATTTAATCAACTAAGTACAAAACAATAGAGAACATTGCTTATTCTTTATACATTTTTAGCAGTTTTTAGTCAGCTAGGTCCAGTAATTTTATTTCAAGAGTCCTACCCACTTTAGGAAAAAAAAGTAAAAGACATAAATAAGTGTAATTTCAACTTCATTTAATCATCTTATTGAAATATTTTTGTAAGACACATAAGCCTACCTCATTTACCAGTTTAATAATCACATATTCCAGTCTATTCTCATTTTCTCCTTTCATTTCTAGCTTTTCTAATTTTGTCCATCCAATTTGTTCTCACCATTCTTTGTACTTCTACTTTCAGTTCTATTCTCTGAAACCATGCCTGTGATGACCCGTAAAGCTACTACCCAGGAGTTGCAAGCTAAGTTGAGAACGGCCCTTGATGAACTTAAGGAATCAAACAGCAAATGTCAGCAGCTGTTATTGGATAGAGAGGAACATGAGGTTGAAATCGAGAAAGTCGTTCACAAAAACACTAGCTTGAAACGGGAACTCGTGGAGCTGCACCAACAATACACGGAGGTTGTCGATGAACGGGACAAACTGCGGGTGGTCACAGATGGTTTCAACGACTGCAGTAATTATTATGAAACAGCTTTATGTAAGGTTAGGGACTTAGAAGATGAACTGCTCAATGCCAATAAACAAATAATTGACTTTCAGAAACAAAGAGAATGTACTCAGATTAGGGAAACAGATCATCTATATAATCAATTATTAAATTCCAATTGCAACCCACATTCTTTAACAACAATAGATCTTACTGAAGATTCTATTCTGAAATATAATTGTAGCAGTTATAAAGTTAGCCAAAATAAAATAAAAAAATATGCAAAACTTAATAGAATAATAAAGAAATGCAGGAAATTTAAAAAACAACAAAAACATAGTTCTAACAATAATAAACTAAGAAAAGAACGTGTTTTTCTCATTAAAAAGTTAAATAACTATCAAATTAAATTAGAGGATAGTAAACATTTTTATGAAATAGACACTCAAAACTTACAGTCTGAGATTCAAACATTAGAGCATCAACTTCAATCATGTTATTCCATGTATGTGAAATCTCAAAAACAAATAAAGGAACATATCCTTGCTACAAACGAATTAGTCAATAAGGATAATAGTAATGCAGACTGTGAAGACATGATGACCTTCAATAACACCCAATGTACATCACAAAGGGAATCCAGCCCGGACACTCTCCTGCCTGAGGTAACGGAGGACTCGACCCGGTTGGGCAGTGTTCCGGGTTGTATCCCCATTATAGATTCACCACACATTGTCCAAGGTTCATCACTGGTAGGTCAAACAGAATGTAGTTCTCCCCCTTGTTGTAGTACACATTGTGGTTGCTTTATTATGTTTTCTGATAGTTTAGGGAAAGGCTTGGGAAAATTGATTAGTAACAATCTGAGTCATTCTACTCAAAATTATTGTACACCTCAGGCTTCATACAACCGGATAATGGCATCCATAACTCGGAAGGAATTCGATCCTAATGATATTGTAACTATATTTGTTGGTAATAGTTTGAACGTTAAAATTGATGAAATCACTGACAATGTCACTCAACTGTTGAAACTAAATTGTAAGAAAATCATTCTGTGTGCCTTTCCATACTTTGAAAAGTTGTCAAGCAGGCAAAATCATTATATTCATAGTCTCAATAATCACATGTGTTTACTAGTAAGTCACTATTGTGACAAGTTGACGTTTTTCGACACTAACAGTTTCGTCCAGAAATTGAAGTCAACGAGGAATAATGCGTACCTGCCTATTAGTTTTAGACGTCAAATAGCTCGGCTATTAGCTTTTAATTTAAACTCAGACATATGTGGTATGTCGCAGTCTGTTGTAAATAGTTCCACGGAAATTAGTAATTATACTAATTGTAATTATACACATTTTAGCTTAGATTTAAACTAGTCAGTAAGACAATGGAAGGTACGAGTGATAATTTAGGTAAACTTATCAACTCTAAGGTATCTTCTAGCTCTCAGTTAATCAATTGTCAAAAAGGGGTTAAGCAGAATTCCTTTACATTATTTCATCAGAATATTCAGGGTTTTTCTTCCAAACAATTAGAAATCGAACTATTTTTAGAAAAAACCAAGTTTGATATTATCTGTCTATCTGAACATTGGATGAGGGATTACGAAATGCAATTTAATTACGAGAATTATAGTGTGGGCAGTTGCTTTAACCGGAAGTCTAAGATGCGTGGGGGTTCATTAATCTTAGTTAAAAATTGTGTTAAATTTAAGCCTCGTAATGATATTGTCGATCTTTCGGTTGAACATAGCATAGAATTGTCTTGTGTTGAGCTAGATATGCATGTAATAGTGTGCGTTTACAGACCCCCTAATTACCTGAACTACTCTATCTTTGAGTCAGTAATGGAAGATGCTTTGGCAAAACTTGTGACTGGTAGTAAACTAATAATTATCTGTGGTGACTTTAATATCAACATTTTAGAGAATAATGTAAACAGCAGTAGATTTTTAAATCTCTTTAAATCATTTAATTTGTCAAATGTTTTTTCAGAACCAACCCGAATTACTACAAATACTGCTACTTGTATTGATAATGTTTTTTGTTGCTGCGACTACTTAGATAAATCCATCGTAAATTATCTTCCTTCAGATCACAGCGGACAGACAGTTTCTTTCGCGTCTAATAAACAATTACAAAGAATTCAGATTCAAACTAGACAAATAACACCCAGCAATTTAGAAAAGTTTAATAATAATTTAATTAGTAAGTTAAATATACCAGGCCATATTGGAAACAATGTAAATGAATTGTATGAAGAATTCTTTTCGGTAGTGCACACCGAGTTCAATAATACTTTAAAACAGAAAACTAAGACTATTGGCCCAAAGTTTATTTTCAGTGACTGGGCAACACAGGGTATTAGGAAAAGTAGGGAACGATTGTTTGAGTTGTACGGCCTTAAGCCTTATATCAACACAGAAACTTTTAGTAAATATGTGGCTACTTACTCGAAAATTTTTAAAAACTCTTGCAAGATAGCCAAGTCTCTTTTCATTAGCAACAAGATAAAATCAGCCGATAACAAAATAAAGACGGTTTGGAAAATTATCAACAGTGAGACTAATAGATCTAAAAAACCAAGTAATGACATAACACTAGAGACCTCACATGGTCTCGTGAGTTCTAATAATGAAGTCGCTCAAGAATTTGTAAATTTCTTTACCAGTATCCCACTTAAAACTACTGAAACCTTAAATTCCTCTCCCTTGCTCTCTATGGATTTATTGAAGGCGAACGTTTCAGCCTGCTCAAATGAATTTAAATTTCAGCATGTAAACCCCATGACAATCATAAAAGCTTTTAAGCAAATCAAGATCAAATTAACCGAAGATCTATGGGGTATGTCTATCAAAGCTTGTACCTCAATTGTTGAGACTGTAGCGCCGTATTTAGCCTCAATATTTAATTTGTGCGTGGATCAAGGGGTCTTCCCGGATCTAATGAAATTCAGTAAGGTAATACCGCTTTTTAAATCCGGGGACAGTAAAGACACCAACAATTATAGGCCCGTATCCGTGTTGCCGGTTTTCAGCAAGGTGTTTGAGAAGATAATGCTCGATCAAATGCTTAACCATTTTAACACCAATAAAATCTTACACGAACAGCAGTATGGTTTCACCAAAGGACGTTGTACGACTGACGCCGGTGTCACTTTATTAAAACATATTTTTACTGCGTGGGAAGAGGCACAAGATGCCATAGGAATCTTCTGTGACCTCTCGAAGGCATTTGATTGCGTAAATCACGAAACCCTGATTTTGAAGCTTGAGCATTACGGTTTAGGTAAACTTGCGCTCAGTTTAGTAAAATCATATCTGAATGATAGACAGCAGCATGTACAAGTAAAGGGTGTAAATTCGATGGGTTTAAAAGTAAAAATGGGTGTACCACAAGGTTCGATATTGGGTCCCTTCCTCTTTTTAGTATACATTAATGACCTACCCCATTTATTTAACAACCATCCGCAAATGGTGTTGTTTGCTGATGATACTTCTTTAATATTTAGGATAAACAGACGTGCCACAAATCTTGACGACGTAAATAGCGCCCTACTGCAGGTTCATAATTGGTTTACCGCTAATAATTTAGTACTAAATGGGAAAAAAACTAAGTGCCTAAGATTTGCTTTACCAAATGTCAAAAGTAGTGATTGTGACATAGTATTGAATCAAGAGAAACTTGAATTTGTCAATAAAACGGTTTTCTTGGGAATTACGCTTGACCACAGGCTACAATGGGGTCCTCATTTAACATCTCTTGCAGGCCGGCTGAGCTCAGCAGCGTATGCTGTTAGAAAAATCCGTCAATTTACTGATGTTGATACGGCGAGGATAGTCTATTTTAGTTATTTTCATAGTATTATGTCATACGGTATTTTACTATGGGGACGTGCTGCAGACATCGAGTCTATTTTTATTCTGCAGAAAAGAGCCATCAGAGCCATATATGAATTACGTAGACGCGATTCTCTAAGAGAACTGTTTAAGGAAATTAATATCATGACAGTACCTTGTCAATACATCTATGAAAACATCATGTACGTTAGGAAAAATCTGCATTTATTCAGTAAAAGAGGTGACAGACACCACTATAATACTAGAAATAGGGACCAACTGGTTCAGCCAGGTTTCAGGCTTGCTAAAGTAGATTCATCTTTCATGGGGTACTGTTTAAAATGTTACAATAAAATACCTCCCCACATTCTACAACTGAATGAGACGAAATTTAAATCTTGTGTAAAACGCACACTATGTAGGCAAGCATATTATAAGCTGGGGGATTACATTGAGGATAAAAATGCTTGGCTAAATGCTGGTCCTGCTCCGCAACCTTAGATGCAAACTTATTGGACAATTATTGTGGTAGCTGCAGAAGATTGTAAAAATATTCTTGCATTGTATAGATTCCATCTCTTAGTATTGTATAATTGCATAACACATGTGTGAGTACCATGTACCGTAAAGCTACCATTTGCATTTAGTTATGTTTCATTGACTTGAATATGCCTTGGTGGCTGAGAGAATGTCATGCTCGCTTAAATGTCTTGCTGATGGTGGCGGGTGGGTCGGGTCATTTAGTTCCCTACAATATGGTTGAATTGAATGGCGCTGATTCATGCGTCATGTTCGTGAACGGGCGCTGTCAGTCGGGACTGGTCATCTCTTAGCTGCCGTGGATCATTTGAATTGCTTTATTTTTAATTGTTGATTTATTTATTTTTACTCTGGACGCTCTTATTGTGCACGTCTTTCTACATCGTTCTCACATATATGTATAATCTCAACATGAAAGATGTAACCAAGATTTTGTAACAACATTTTTGATTGAAAAGAGTGTCCATGGAGTTTCTTGCCCGTTCTTCTCCATAGAGATCTACGTTAGGGAATGGGCAACTACAGTACTTTCTCAAGTTATTATGCCTTGTGTCTGTGACTGTAGCTTCGCTTTATTTTTCGTTTTATCGACATTCAAAAGTGCCGTAATGGTCTAGTTGAAATAAATGATTTGAGTTTGAGTTTGAGTTGAGTTTGAGGACGTGCTTGTACAACTCTCCATTCTCCTTTAGGCGGAGGCTATCTAAAATTCCATCCATCCACATTGAAAAATTCAAGTCGAAAGATGCACAAGAATTCTAACAGCTTTCAGCTGTTCGTTACTATATTTTAGCTACTAAAGACGCAACCTAAAACATGTAATCTACACATATTTTCAAACTGACATCATCCCGGAAAGCCAAGAATCTCTCCACGCAAGCGCAGTAATAATGCTAGTCATAGATCATAGAGATTCAATCATTGATTGTTCGTTGCGAATGCTTGGCACTGGTGTTCCGAGTCGTGCCGATAAATTAATGTCGGCCGTGACAGGTGGCGCTACCGTTACACTTGATAAATTAAACAGAAGGTGAATTCTGGATAATCTGTGAATTTCGCCACTCCAGTACTTTTCGGCCCCGGCGGTTATCTGGCTGCATGCGGGTCGCACGGGACCGGTCAATGTGGCGACACTTGGGAGAGGCCTATGTCCAGGAGTGGACGTCTTGCGGCTGAAATAATGATGATGAAATTGATGATATATGTGAGTTTTGTGACCCACTCTTACCTCCCATGCAGGGTTATGCAATGTAACAAATGGAGACAGAATCGATGCAAATATCTACGATAGGCAATTATGTCGAATTGGATTGATCTTTATGTGTCTTTAACACAGCTATTATTATGTATTATTTAAAACTGCAGCTATAAGTATCAGAAAAAATATCATCAAATACGGATTTGTCAAAGGATACTTGTCAAATTCGTTCTTTTGTATTTCTGTTGCTGCAATTTGGCTACAGTTCGAGCAAATTGTAGACAAGACAGACTGAACTGACAGCAACGTTACAGTACGCGACTTGCATTGCAACTTCAACAACTTTTTGAATAGACTAAGTCTTTTACATTTTCTCCTATAGTGACCATTCTCAAGGCTTAACACATGTTAAATTATGAATGTGTGGGTTTCCCCGGTGTTTTCCCTCGTCGTTCCAAAGTGGAGCTTACACGTGTTTCCCAAATCACATTATCAACATGTTCTATTGCGAGACATCGTGTCTCAGTGTGATGTGATGATGTGGTGACATGTATCTCTATATGTTCTCGTTTGTAAAACATATATTTGATTGGTTGGGTGGTAATTCTGCGATAGAGACTGTTATTTTGTTGGGTGTTTTGTGCTATGTATGTTTTCGGAAACATCTGCTTTCCCGGTGACTATTTCAACGTTCATTTCTTATGTTTCATCTCTGGGTTGTAGATATGCGTTCTGTCTTCAACAAGGTTATAGCTATCTCTATCTACTTCAACTTCACCTATCAACGGTTTCGTTCGTTTTGCTTTTTCGTGTCCTTCTTCAACCTGTGGCCACCTAATGCTGAGTGTAGGCCTCTCCAAACCTTTCCACTTTTGGCGGTATTGTGTCATGGCTACCCAGTTTCTTCCGGCCACTTTAATGAGATCACCTGTCCACCCGCCCGCGTACCATGACCTCCGTAGATACGACAGAGAGTCGACAAACCTTTTGTTCAACTGTCATTTTGTCGATTCAATGACAGATGAACAAAGATTTGTCGAGTCTCTCTCGTTTCTCCGGTGGTCATGCTAAGCGGGCTGGTCGGTTGTCTTCCCACATTCCTCCGTCCCGTCCATGGTCTCCTCTCATTATTACACGCACTATTTCAGTTCAGTATTTTGCAAGACATGAAAGCAGTCATTTTCGCATAGCATAACATGATCACTTTCCCTACAATTCCATGATTTTCCGATAATATTAAGAAAATAAAGAATTTGAATCCCTAGGCAAGGTATATCTAATAGAACACCCACATTCCACCAGTTATGTTTAAGTCCCATGTAATACGGGCAAGCCTATTGCCATCAGCCAGGCACAAATCTAAACTGCGTTTAGATAGAAATTCCTAATGGAAAAATCCAATAACACTATGCCCGACCTGGGAAACGAACCCAGGACCTCATGCTTCATATTATTAAGATCCATGTTCACCAAAAATATGACGGTCTGATTATTTAAAAACAGCTGTTTAAAACACATTTTTGTATGGGAACATGTCACAGTGACAGCTGTTTTTAGATAATCGGACTGTTATATTTTCGGTGAACATGGACCTAAGTAGGTACAGTTGACGTTAACACCATACTCCCCAACCAGCAAAAACTAGGCTTACAACAATCTCAAGACTACTCTTAAATCACTCCTATATATTCGTATAAGCCTGGGTTTGGGCACTAATTATAAGCTTATTTAGTTTAATATCGTTCTAATATCAGTCTAATTGAATGCTGTTTGCACTTACTGAACTCTAGCCAAAATCAATTTAAGCCGACTTAGGCTAATATTGGTCTAAGGTTAGAACCATTTGAGGCAATATACAAGCTCATTATGATTGTACGTCAGATCAAACTTAAAAGTTTGTTTGAGTGTTGGTTTCAAAGTTACAATGAAACAATTAATAAATGAAAACAAATTAAAGTTGCTGTGAAGTTAATGCGTCAGTGTATTTTAGTTTTACGGCAAGTAATCGTATTGGAATTTATTATTTACTGTTAAGTAGACCTCGTTTTACGCTTCAAAATTCATGCGCCTTGTTAAATAAGGTATTTTCTGTTCTCGTTTGATAATTTTATTTGTAAACTAGCTGTTGCCCGCGACTTCGTCCGCGTAAACCACCCTTGTCACCTAGAGGTATAAAAGTAGCCTTCAACTTGTTGTCTGACCTACCAAAAACACACAAAAAAAAAATCGGTAAAGTCGTTTCGGAGGACTTCGATAACAAACAATGTGACACGATATTTTTATGTATTAGATAGCTTTGTCTGCGGCTTTGCTCACGTTGAATTTGGGGTAATTTTAATTCAAAAAAACCGGCCAAGAGCGTGTCGGGCCACGCTCAGTGTAGGGTTCTGTAGTTTCCCGTCTGTCACAATAAGTGTTCAATCCAATCCGATTTTAATAATTATTTTTTTGTTTGAAAAAAGATACGTTCAGGATAATAAAATATGTTAACGATGTTAAAAAAAATGCCTTCATATACGATTATACTACGAACTTAGTCCAGAGATTATTTTGTACAACTTTTTGTCTTTTTTGTACAAAAACTTGTTTCCATCCAAGTTCAAAATAATTTTCTTAGAAAGTCCTTATAAAGTTCTACTTTTCAGATTTTTTTCATATTTTCTAAACTTATGGTTCAAAAGTTAGAGGGGGGGGGACACATTGTTTTTTACTTTTGGAGCGATTATTTGCGAAATTATTGACATTATCAAAAAATGACTTCAGTAAACTCCTATTCATTTTTAAATACCTTTCCAACAATATATCACACGTTAGGGTTGGAATAAAAAAAAAACACTTCCCACTTTACATATAGGGGGGCTACCCTAATAAAACATTTTTTTCCAATTTTTATTTTACCACTTTGTCGGCGTGATTGATACACATATTGGTACCAAATTTCAGCTTTCTAGTGCTAACGGTCACAGAGATTAAGCGAGGACGGATGGACAGACAGACATGGCGAAACTATAAGGGTTCCTAGTTGACTACGGAACCCTAATGAGGGAATTTCATTGCGCAAAACAAAGAGTAAGTAAAATTCAAGATCGAGCAGTATTTTAAAGATATACATATCTGGGTTGCTCATAAATTAGTTGGTTTCAAAGCAGAACAGAGGAAATTTGCAGAAGTATTGTGTAAAATCTTAAATTATTGAATAGGATGGAATTACTATGGCCGGTAAATTACATAACGATACGTAGCTACGAAGACAAACAAAATTTAAAGAAAACTTAGATTTGTGTTCAGTGAAAACCATAAAAACGACACCCATGAAGGAAAAAGGAAAAAAAATCATAGGTGCGTTTTTGGATTTTTATTTTGACCTCATTTTCGATATCAGCGACCCCAAAAACCATGAAAACGACACACATGACGAAAACTTTACTTATAATATATTAACTTTACTCATTTTTGTAATCAGCGACCTCGAAAACCATGTAAACGACACCCGAGATGAAAAAAAAAATACTTTTCCTCGGCGCTATCTTGGATTTATCAATAGGAGTACTCTTGTGAAGTTTCGAATAAAATAGTCTAACTAATGTTTTTTCCCCATACAAACTTTGGGGACCCGTTTCACCTCATTAGATGGTGAATTTTGAAAAATCCTTTCTTAGTGCACCCCTAGACTACATAAGAAACTTATTTGCCAAATTTGGAATCAGTAGACTCAGCGGTTGGGGCTGTGCGTTGATTTTTAAACTTTGTCACCCCATTAACCCCTCTTAGGTGTTGAATTTTGAAAAAACCTGAAACCCATTTCTACTGATTTATCAATAGGAGTACTCTTGTGAAGTTACTTATGAAATAGTCTAACTAATCTTGTTTCCCCATACAAACTTTGGGGGCCCGAATCACCCCCTTAGAGGGTGATTTTTGAAAAATCCTTTCTTAGTGCACCCCTAGACCACATAAGGAACCTACTTGCCAAATTTGGAATCTGTGGACCCAATGGTTTGGGCTGTGCGTTGATTTTCAGAATTTGTCACCCCATTTACCCCTCTTAGGGGTTGAATTTTGAAAAAAACTGAAACCCATTTCTTCTCATTTATCGATAGGAGTACTCTTGTGAAGTTTTGAATGAAATAGTCAAACTAATTTTGTTTTCCCATACAAACTTTGGGGGCCCGTTTCACCCCCTTAGAGGGTGAATTTTAAAAAATCCTTTCTTAGTGCACCCCTAGACCACATAAGGAACCTTCTTGCCAAATTTGGAATCTGTAGACCCAGCGGTTTGGGCTGTGCGTTGATATATCACCCAGTCAGTCAGTCAGTCAGTCAGTCAGTCAGTCAGTTTACCATTTTATATATATAGATAAACTTCCCTGCCATGTAAGAAGCTAAATATCCAATTAATCATTTTTCCAGGTATGCCAAGAAGATTAAGTTGCTCTGTGAGAATGTTATGATCAACATTATTAAAAGCACCAACTATATCAAAAAATACACAAACAGTTGTCTCATTGTTATGAATACTTTTTTGAAGATCAAGATGCAAAGTGCTTATACTTTCACGGGCTGAATAGCCTCTGCGAAAGCCATATTGATTGGATGGTAATAAATGATGCTTTTCAATGTAAAATTCAAGTCTTTGTTTTAAGAGCTGCTCAAAGACTTTGCCAATACAAGAGGTGAGAGCAATGGGACGGTAAGAATCAGGATAAATTCCTCTTTATCTTGCTTAAGTATTGGGATAAGGCAGTCTGTTTTCCATTGAGAAGGAATTTCGTTATTTAGCCAAAGAAGATTAAAAATGTGAAGTACAATATTAAGAGATTTGGAGTTAAGTTTTTTAAGAAAAGTATAAGGTACACCGTCCAATCCATAAGCTGTATCTTTTCTTGAGGATATTGCTGATTTGAGTTCTTGATAAGAAAAGGGTTCTATTAGAAAACTGGTTGTGGAATTAGAGTTGCTGTCTCCATTAAAGTGTTCAGTCATATAATTATCAACATAGTCTGGTGTATATTTATTTAAGAATTCATGTATCCAATTACTATTGTTGTTACTCATAAATTTGCTATAAGTGAAGGTTTTATTAAATTTTTTCATATTATTCCAGATTATGGATAATGGAGTGGTTCGATTAAATGACTCACACAGGTGGGCCCAACTAGCATCTCTTTCCTTCTTCAAGGTAATTTTTTTTAAGGCCTGTAACCTTTTAAAATTAAGGAAATTAGCTTCAGTAGGATCTCGTTTAAATTGTAAATATGCTTGCCTAGACACTTCAACAGCTGATCTACATTTTTGATTCCACCATGGGAGGTGAGCTCGAGACTTCTTTCTATTGCATGTTGAAAATGGTCTGTTACGTTTTTGATGTATTGGTAAGGACTTTTCAATTGCAGAATGTAGTATATAACAGAATTCATTGTAGCTAGCTTGAGGATCCAAAGGATTTATTGTGTAATTATTAAGTGCACTGTCAACTTCATTAGAATATTTATCCCAGTTGACTAATTTATAACTAGGGAATAAATGTAAATCATTACCAACACTGTTATTATTGTTGTTACTATTACAATTAAAGATAATTTTTGTGATTACAGGTAAATGATAGCTACCAAGCGGATCATCATGAACAGACCACTCACAAGAAAGAGCTAATGTTGGAGATACAATAGTGAGATCTAAAGCATTTGGACGCCAGGTCATGGAGCCCACAGTAGTTACCTGACCATTATTAAGTAATACCAAACCATTTTCATCAATGACGTCCAAAATGTCTCTACCACGTGCATCAGTAGAGTTACATCCCCAGGAGATGTGATGTGCGTTAAAATCACCAGCTAGTATTAAAGGATGAGGAATACTTTTAATGAATGAATCCAATTTATTTTTATTAAATCTAGGAACTGTATGACTTGGGCAATACATACTAACAATGCTGATGACATGACCAGCAACATGCAATTGAACACAAATATTTTGTAAAGAGTCATCAAAGAAAGTATTAAGTTTAGAATATTTAATATTATTGTGAATGAGAATGGCTACTCCATTATGTTTATTACCAGTATCATTACGCTCTATTTGGTATCCTCTAAGTTTAAATGGTTGTTCTGGCCTAAGCCAGGTTTCAGATAAAATAGCTATATGTATGTTGTTATCTAGTAGAAAATTATGTAAAAGGAGTTTATTACATAGTATACTTTGTGCATTCCATTGTATCACGTTAATGTCCATAATTAAATGTTGTTTGAATTTTTATTAAATGTTTCATTTATTATTTTTTTGATGCTACTAGAGCTAACATTTTCTTTATTTTTGTGTAAAGTAATGATCTGTATGACAGATTGAACGAGCATGTTCATGAATTTATCTGAATTTAGAATGTTTTGAAAGTTGTCTGATGAAGAAAGAGATGGAAAAGATTTTTCGTTTACAATATCTGAGTATTTATATGACATGGCCTTTTTTTTCAATTCCGTGATTTTTTGTTTTTTAACTGGGCAGACAGAAGATATAGCAATATGATTGCCTCCACAGTTGTAGCATTTTGCATTGGCTGAGTCAATGGTACACATTTTAAAATTGTGATTTTCTGTGCAGATGGAGCATTTTTCTGTATTTTTACAATATTTAGCAATGTGTCCATACCTTAGGCACTTTAAACATTGTTTTACCGGTGGGACGTATGTATTGACCTCGTGGCGCCAGTGATCCAGGTAAACATGGTCGGGCAGCTGAGTGGCTGAGAACGTTACGGCCACAGTCTGCGTCGGCTCCAACTTCACTGCACCTCCAATTCTTACCCGTCGCATAAATCTTCGAACTTGTATGATGTTCCTGGTGCTGGCCAGAAGAGAATAAATTTTCTTGTTAGACAATTGTATGGGGACCCTAGTTAGGACCCCAGTGGTCTCCGTGGCAGAGGCAGGTATAGAGGTTTTTAATTTATGTTCTGCAGTTAATTTACTCCCCTGGAGGAACATGTTGGCATTGTTGGCATTATCGAAGACAATGCCGACTTTAAATTTATTTATGGTGCGTAAGTGTTGGACGCCGCTTATACAATCCCTCCGGATTGCGCGCGAGATGCCCATTCGGGTGCCTTCGGTGATTGGTTGGTTAGCTTCAACATGTGAAAGGAATACAATGTATTCTACATTACCAATACTGTTATCAGGATACTTCCTTATGTAGTTCGGTGCATTATATGGAACGTAGTCCAGCTTTTCATCAATTGACGACGACGAGTCTGACTCTGTAGACGAGTCGTCGACGATGGAACTTTCCTCCTCTTCTTTTTTTTTCCTTTTGCGCCCGCTTTTCCCCATATTTACAATAATTACAGTGACACTGATATAAATAAGCTATTTACAACTATTATTTATAAAGTTCTAAGGATTATTTAATTAATTAATAGAATTAGCTTAGAAATTGCCGCCTATTTGTTCGAACGATTCCCGCGCTTTTCTCCCGCCAACTAATTCCGCGTACATTACACGCTCTATGTATGACAAGAAGAAACCATAGATAAAATAGTGCCGATGAAAGAGTTTTATGATCTTTTACGATTCTGAGTTTGACGCAGGAAAAGCATGGACAACTATTTGTTTTCTACATTTCGTTTTAAATCGTCATTAGCGGGCATAACATAAAAATGTCGTCGTCTAACTAGATCGCCGGTGTAATCTAATTTATTGATACAATTTTGTTGTGGTTAAAAAATATAACGGGCAGGTAATTCCGTCCGGAAATACCTATCGTTTGGCAGCTTTATTACGTGGTTGTACCTCTTCAAAATTAATTGATAGGACTGAACTGAACAAGAAGAAAATTACTGAATTTAAGCCCACTCGTACCCACAACCGTACGATGATGTCTCATACGTTTTTAAACAAAATCGCTTTTAGCTGAGCGTGGAGTCTTGAGTTGGACAAAGTATTATTGAGTTTTTCATCAATGAGTCTTGTTTGGTGCCCGATTGATGGCAATAGGCTCGCTCCTATTACATGGGACTTAAACATAACTGGCGAAATGTGGGTGTACTACTAGATACACCTCTGCCTACACCTTTTGGGATTACAGACGTCATGTTTTGTTTTTATAATGTGGTAAAAACAAATAAACTTTTTTGTATTTTAGACAATTCTTAAGCCCCAGCCCCTTTTTTTTTTTAGGATGGGACATCAAATTACTTCTCCCGCTCTGGGCGGAGCGGGAGGGAGCGTCAGACTTTTACTGACTAAAACCAATCCATGTTCCTTCCTCGCCCTTTATGTTCCGGGGCCGCGGTATCTCTTTCGAACAGGCCCCAACAAGCCTCAGCCCCTAAGGTTAAGTTTTCCACTTGACTTAATGATGTGCGCCAGCGCAAACAAAAACCTCTGCTGATTGCTATTTGCCAACAGTTTGAAACTTTATAGTTGTCAATGTCAATTAAAGTCAATGATGATGAAGTATCTTCTAATGGCGCCGTTACGGTGTGAAGTAATAAATCTTGTAATTTTAATAATTTTCGAGTGGGAATGAAGTATTGTTTGTCCGTCAGTTTCGTAATACTTCAGGTATCTATTTAATTAATATGTTGGGTTTATTAATGTCAAGTGCCATTAAGATATATCGGTCCAAAAAAGTTGTACGTAACTTCTTTCTAATTAATTAAAGTAACCATCGTGTAATAGAGATATTATTTTTATTAATATAGTTGAAAGTTTAATACATCATCTGACGGGTAACTCCCATATTTTCATAAACATTCTAAATAATAAACTATTCCACTAAGGGCACCTGCAAAAATATTGATAGGTGCCGAATGTGGAATACCAATATCAGGTGCCATTACCTCAGGTGCCCTTAACCTTTTGGACGCCATTGTCACATATACGTGACAAGCAAGCGCGTGCCCTGTACGCCAAACGTCACGAATATGTGACAAAATAGTAGATGAAATTGTGGCTTGGCGTGGAGGGCACGCGCGTGCGTTTATGCTGTGGCGGTCAAAAGGTTAAAGCGGGTGCCCAATGTGGCATACGTCGTTTTTACTTACATTCTCGACAAGTTCGCATTTCCCATCGTCGCTTCTCATGAGCTGAGTTGCAGACTTGCAGCCTTGCACCCAAATGCATGTCTATTTAGTATAAAAAGTTTTTGTCATTGATTGTTGCTAAGTTGAGATTGTGACTAGTTTTTTTTTTTCCTTTTTTAACTAAGAGAATTGGCCTTTTGGTTTTTTTTTGCCAACTAGAAGCTTTTGCTTAACTAAAGTTCTCTGATATAAATCCAGCCAGAATGTCGCAGGATAATAAATAACTACGTTGTCAAAGGAACTCCCAACTCCCACAAGATCAATTCCTCCGTGGGCAAAAAAACATGGCGTCTAGCCCCATAAGCGTAAGCATGTCTATACATGTCACTCAATCCTGGGACCGAGCTAATTAAAGGATATTCAAGGAGTGACAATGACGGCTAGCTTGAAAAAAGTGTGACAATACAAACACTTCACCACATTCATATGCATCAATGCATTCAAATGCCTTTATAAACCCTTTGCAAGTAGTGATGGGATATAACATCATTGCCTTACCTTATCGATAGTTTTAAGATAAGGTGTTCAAAATCTGGCGAAAGCCTGTCATTTGTCATTTTATTATACTTAATTTTTAAAGTCTTTATACTATTAGTTACCTATATGAAGTCAACGGTTTCAAGTTTCTGATCTAAACTCTCCACAATAGCTAAAGCCTATTTATTAAAGCATTGTTTTACTTAATAAACAGACATACTACGAGTTCATTATAGCGGTAATTCGTAACCTTGAAAGCGTGCTTCATTGCAATAAGACTTAAAATAGAGCTGAACCAAATAAATATCGATAATAAATTGGACGGAACATTAATAATTAACAAACAACTAGGACATCGTTATCATTTAATCGTTTCGCCATTGGCAACAACGAGTTGTGTAAAATGGCAATTAATTATTGAATCACTGAATATTCAGACTCCGGCTTTATATTTTAAAGCTTTATACAGCGTGTTAGGTTAAACGAGGGACATATTGAGGGAAGGTATTCAGTATTCGATTCTCAATCCAAATAAGTAAAAAACCTATAACCTTAATTTTTGACATTATTGTCTAATTAAATACATTACTCATGGACACTGAGCGCGCAAGTAGGTGTCACGCGGCAAAACAAGTGCCGGTCCTGAGCTCCGTGCGCAAACTCCGCCCCTTTCCTTTGTAATGTCCCCGATGCACCGACAGGGCACATCCCCGCGCAAAAATGAAAAAAAAAATGAAATGATTACACCTAGAAAGGTCATTGACCCGCACACATGTTCTGCGATAAGCGCATGGCGCACACGTTGCGAAACTTAGGCGAAGTTTTTGGTATGGATCTATCTGTTATGTACTAGTGTTTTCGTTTTGTTCATATGTTGATTAGTATCATGTAAGCATGGACTATTGCGGGTTTGAATAAGTCCCTCGTTTAAACTAACATACTGTATAGTATAATAATCGAGCGTAATATTGTAAAATTTTGTAAATTAGTACTTTTCATATTAAAAACGTTGGAATTAAATAAACACTCAATTATTTATTGCAAAAACATGTAACTTTTAATCACAGTCTATTGAAGAAATGTAGGTACAACAAAAATCGAGTAAGAAAGATATCGAGGTAATAAAGGCGGATTTTCAACAACATTTATCGGTGCTCATAAAATATTCGCACTTGATCTACATACCTTGATTTATCGATTGCACTGATATCTACCGTTATCGATACTTATCGGGAATCCCTAAAAGCCTTGGGCTTAAAGCGAACATCGCTGCATCGCTTGAAGCGATCGACAGAGATGAATATCGCCAAAACGTTACGAAAGTGGCCCAATTGGAGCACTGGCCAGTGGCCACTGACATCTGAGCGAAGGGAATTTAAAATAAGAACAAAAAGTGGCGGGAATTGTGTAAGGTTTCGACTGGTTTCGGCGGGAAGGTTTAACGGTCTTTTTCGAATTCCAAACTTAAAACTTTCAATGAGTGTATTGAAGCGAAAGTTGTTGTTTTACAAATCTGAATTCTACAATTTAAATAATGTTCTGTACTTCATTCAATTTCAAAGATTGACAGCAATTACTTAGGTTAGGTACTATCATCATTTTATAAAACCAAAGGTGACTGACATTTCATTAGTCATAGCCTAGTCATACCACGGTCAATAATATTATCCTTTATCCTTTTATTATTTATCTCAGCTTTTTTCTTGTTATTAGTCGTGAATATGTCATACGTCAGATAATACAAGAAGCATTTTGTTCAAGATTGACTCCGTGACAAGTTTGCCGACTAATTGTTGATAAGACACAGAACTGTTCTTCCTTAATAAATTAATTATGTGGGGTCAAATTAAATTAGCCAGCTAAACTCCACATACGTTATATTTATTTAAAAAACGATATACTTAACAAAAAAAATGTTTATTTGATGGGGTCAACGACCGCAGGTCAGGTAAGAAAAAATACTTTTTCAATACACTTCCTCGAAAACTGGTTCTTTTCGCACTACGATTAGGTTCAAAATGCAGTGTATTTTACACGCGTGCATTTTTCATGTTTTTTCCACACATGTGCAGAAAGCAAAATTGCCACAGATACTTAGTCCAAATTGGTTCATTGCATAATTTAAAAAAAAAACATCACCTCTGACTATAGAGTCAGAGGTGAATGTTTTTTTTTTATTTCGGAAAAGCGATCTACTTACGTCTTTCTTTATAACATTTTTTGAATATTCAAATTGTGTTTATAAATTCAATATCGTAGATAAACATGATTTTATAATATTTTCTTTTATAAACAAATTAACATTTATTTGTGTTCAAACTTCAAAAAAAAAATATATTTTTTATATTAGGCTGTATAACGGCTTCATACCTTTGCCTCTCCTTGAACCTGGCGAAAGCAAAGCGCGGAAAAAAATAAAATTTAAATCTTAATCTCGTGACATTCATGACACAAATATTTTACATTATTTCTTCAAAAGTGTATTGAAAAACGTCGTTTGATACACGTGGACATTTGTTATTGCAGTTCTCGGCTCAAAAACACCCTCGCCTTACGGCTCGTGTGTTAATACGGCCTTGAACTACAATAACAAACTTTCTCCACTTGTATCAAAATATACTATTTTTTTTTGTGTAAACTCAAACGTGATGGTGCGCTCAATATACAAACACGATAAAACAAAAAAAAATACTGATTTAATCTTATTAAAATTTGAGCTTTCATCTGGTTCTGAAATTATTGAATTTCAGAACCAGACTGCTGCTATATTCACTACAATCACTACGAAACATTTCAATAACTGTAGCAGGTAATTAGCAAGTGTCCCACGATATTATGGACAAATTCAGATCATACTTTCACTTGATTCAATTTGTAGTATTTTGTTCTCATGTAATTAATACTTTCTGCGTCAATTAAAGATCAAGTTCTGTTCATGATACCTTTGATATACTTACTTCCTTCACTTAAACAGACCGTATGTTGGAACAATTAAACAGGTTTAATTATGTGTTTTCAGCATGAAGGGTGGACATTTCTTGTTTAATTTCAACAGCATTTTAATTGAATAAACTGCCTATTTTTCCTGTCCAACATGAAAACCAAATATGTGACAGCCATAATTTATACTCTTACCTATACTAAAATTGAACATCAACCAAAATATGGAGTTACAAAATCGTCAGCCGCATGTTAAAAAAAGGAGCAGCACTGGCAGCATGAAACTGCACTTTGCATTAAAAAAAAAAAGAAGAAAAAGGCGCCAAGACACATGCACGGGACACGTTCTTTATTTAAAAGAAGTAATCAGCCCGCCATTGCTACATCACTCGGTACAGTCTCAGATCACAGTTTTACTTCAGGCAATTGCAACCAAACAACAACCTTGTTGTGATAAGAATAAAGATCATTGTCATCTTGGCAGACTTGTCAGTGGAAGCAACCCAATACCAATCTTATAGTTATGACTGTAAAGATCAGTATAATTTTAATCGTAAAGCCAAGCAGAGGTAGAATAACTGAGAAAATACTATAAGCACCTCTATCGTCGCCATCTTTTTTCCGATTATCGATAACTGCATTTGTTAGCCAACATCGATAAGTGAACGAAAATTTTAAAGAGTTTAACTCTTTCCCCCCGGGATAGTGTTTTTTAACGAAATTACGATTTTTTGCTTAAGTATCATAATAAGGTAGGTAAAAAGAAACGCCCAGATTTTTTTTAGATTTTTATTAAACCTAGAAGTACTATTTCTAAGACCTAGACTTAAAAGTACCGTCGGGAACTTCGGGTTATCACAATGTTAGGAACTTAAATGGAAACTACAAAAGTAATGAGATCTAATATTGGCTTAGTAATAATTAACTTAATTGGTTTTTAATTACAGATTAACCTCGTGGTATTCAGCAAAACAATTTTTCTTTTCATTTACGCACAAAAACACGTTGCAATGAGAACATTTACTATGAGGCTTTGACTGAATCTTCTTCAAACTACAAACCTCACACCTTCCCCTATTCTCTACAAACGTAGGCCAATGGATACCTCTGTTACCCAAGCGAACGTCTTTTATAGTGGGGTAGTCAGATTTGCGCCTTTTGGAAGGGCCAGCTTTTGCAGTATTATCAATAGAAGTCTTTCTTTTCTGACTAGCATCTTTCATTGTCATCAAGCCTTGAGTAACAGAGCGTCGATAATCTTTTACGGTAGACTGTTCCATTATAAGTCCATGAATGACAAATGAATTGACAAATGCAATGTCCAAAAGACCCCAAAATAACCTGTGCCACCATTTCGGAGACTTGCGATCTATACAGTAAAGGGCTCTCAAACGATCAGCTGTATCTACGCCACCCATATAACTATTGTAATCTTTTACAGCTACAGGGCATGTAATGGCAGTCTTGGATCCATCTTTTTCTTTACGTGACACAGTTGTCTCTTCATTCCCATGAAAATTAGATACCATATGAACCACTTTGTTATCCTTCCATTTCAAGGAGGTTTTTTTGAGCAAAATATTGTTCAACTACTCCTGTATCCAGGACGTATTCCGGTAAATTTGTATGTAAGTCCCTCTTTTTCCATTTACGGTTTGGTTCGGGTAAACGCTGATTAGTTATCTGTGAAGATTTATTTGCAGATGGTTGATCATTTTGACCACTAGGTCCAGGTATTGGAGATGTGGGTACCTGATTTATAGGGCACTCCAATATATCTTCATTTGAAGGCGGCGATGATGGAGCTTCGGCTACAACCCTCTCTAGAGCTCTTTCGAAAACCTCATCGAAGCCTTTTGGTGAGGGTAGTTGAATATTTTCTATTTCATCATCAGACACACCTGCATCAGACCCTTCGTCGCAGTCCGGAAGCTCTTCTAATAACAGGGCTTCGATCAGAGCAGTATTGTTTGTAATATGCATCTCAATGGCTAAAACAATAAGAATATAGGTCAAAACAATCATAAATAAACAAAAACATGCGTTTATGATAAAACAAAATACCCTCCACATCGAGCATGTGAATTATAAAAACTCGTAATTTTTGAGACTAAAATTGCCTGACGGTACTTTTAAGTCCACGTCAGTTTTTGACAAAAATTCATACCAAAGAAAGTGATAATACATTACAAAATATTATAGAAATTAAGTCTATGATATAGAAAACGTAAATAATAACAAAAATAGCACTTACCTATGATATTCTATTTATAAAACTTTTTCAATTACACAGCACTGCAAAGTGAAAAAATGTTCGACGTGTTGTAACTCGCCGTTCAAATAATTCGGCAACGTCACGCGGTAATTCAAATAATGCGCTGTGATTGGCTTACGGATACGGTACTCTAAAGGATCGTCAGTTGCATTTCACTCGAAGTGTTTTTATACTTGAGTTATTAGGCGAAAAATGTGGAGGTACTTTTAAGTACCGTAAGGAGGGAAAGGGTTAAACATCGTATCTGTAGTAAATAGTCGTTTAGCGTTATCGAGTTGGAAATTGGTGTTTGCTGTGGGATATCGTGTTTCTGCGATAAAAAGGACTTGGTAATTCATGTTACTGCATTTTAACAAGTAATACGATAAAAAAACGTAGGACTGATACGAAATTGTGAAGGGATGTATGGAAAGATTTTCACAGCTTGAAAACACGTCTGCTGACGCTTTTTGTTATTGATACAAAATTGGCACATTGAGGTAAACATTCCGTCCATTGATAAGTATTTATGAAATCTTTTACCTGATTGAAGATAAAAATATACCTATTTTGTTACCGTTTGATGCCTATTTAATATTATTAATTTCTTACTTCGTTTCACAACGATTTAACCGCTACACCAAAGGCTAAAAGGCTATATCTGACCCAGTTTGCGCTGATATCGTAGGTACTTAAATTTTGTTATTCGATAAATAATTACAGCCTATAGGAATTAAACTTGAAAGTAACACAGACCTTCGATTTCGATACTAAGATAAAATACTTTATTGTCTTTCGTTCTCAACCTTTATTGGGATTTAATAAACGTAATCGTTAAAACACGAATAATGTTGTTGAAGTACTAAAAGTCCAAAATGTCACGGACCACGAGGTATTCTAAAAGTAAATAATTAATTAAACAATAAACTTAGAGTTTTACGCGCGGAATAAGGAAGTACATTTCTGCTGTAGAACATAGGTACAAGTAACAAAAATAATAAAAGAGCAGCTTAAAGCATTGTGTTTTCCGCCTTTCTAAAATCCTTTGGAAATACCACATGAGTAATGTGAATCTAAATACTCCTTTTCTTAACAGACTTATTTGATTGTAGGACATCCTACTGCCCCTCAAGTTTTCAGTCCTATTCGGCCGAAACCAGGTTCCCTATCCCAACAACACGTTCCCAGGTAAGTACCGCCGTTTTCTATTCTGTGGTACTGCTCGTTTCCGCGCGTCCAGATCATTTCACCACCAGGCTAGGCCAGTCTAGGCCAGCCACGGTACTGCCGTCACCATCTGCTAGCCTTTTCCCAACTACGTTGAGGCCGGCTTCCAGCCTAACCGGATGTAGCTGAATACCAGTATTTTACATGGAGCGACTGCCTATCTGAATTCCACAACCCAGTTACTACTAGGTGATATGATACCAGACTGGTTGTCAGACTTTTTGGGCCACTGACTACCTGTAACTAGAGATGGGTAACCACCCGGGTTAAAACCTACTAGTGGGTTAAAACCCAGTTATCACCCGTTTCATTCCACCCATTGGGTGGTTTGGCTGGGTGAAAATAAAATATTTCGAATTTATTATTTAAACATGTAGCGCGCTACGGCCGGTGTGCGGGGTGGCAAGACCGGGAGGGGAAGGGATGTCGCCCACGCGGAGCTATCCCCGCGCCCCTTCCCCGCTCAAACTTGTCAATATAGTTTACCTCACTGGTTAAAGTGCGCGCGTTTTAAGTGAATTTTCGAGTTTTTACTTACGACCCGGAACTGTTATAATGCAATCTGATCCTGCTTTTACCCCTAACTTACTTACTTACCGCGCATTTTTACTTATTAGGCCCCACAGACGAAGGATCTGAACTTGACGAAAGTCTAGAAGTCGACGCTATGGAGTTTATTTACGAAGTAGGACAAAGTATCGGTTTGAATGTAATGTCAAACTAGGCATCGTATAGAGCAAGAGATGGTTTTTGGAGTCGGAGATTTCATCAATCTGGTGGAAGGGTATATATGTGGGTCTACTGCATCGAGCAAAGTCGCTGTTCGTATTCTTACTGCACCGTGCACTTCTGCTGCTTTAGAGCGATCCCATAATGCTCATAGTGATATACATAGTAAAAAAAGAAATAGACTCACGACAAGATAAGTTATGGAGTCAGGCGTTACTTTGCGGAAATCCATGGCATTAAATGCTATGAAAAATATTTAGTTTTAATACCGCTAGACAAAAATATCCAGGTCTGAAAGCAGGACACAAATCCCACCGTCATGCATATGCACATGCACATATGGGCCCACCCTCCCGCCCTCATGCATATGCACACATACAAAACAAGTGAGAAATAATTAGCATGCCATGCAACCAAACCTTTACTCGACACGTGTTTCGCCCCTCCACGGGGCATCCTCAGGAGTTGTTGACTCGTCGAGCAACTCATTCGAGTTGGAACGCTCGACGAGTCAACAACTCCTGAGGATGCCCCGTGGAGGGGCGAAACACGTGTCGAGTAAAGGTTTGGTTGCATGGCATGCTAATTATTTCTCACTTGTTTTGTATGTGTGCATATGCATGAGGGCGGGAGGGTGGGCCCATATGTGCATGTGCATATGCATGACGGTGGGATTTGTGTCCTGCTTTCAGACCTGGATATTTTTGTCTAGCGGTATTAAAACTAAATATTTTTCATAGCATTTTAGACTCACGACGTAAATAGCAGCAGCAGTATTTTTTTTCTTCTACGTATTGTCTGCAATCAGTCCTCAGACTATGAGCGGATGAGTTCCGCGTTGCTTGTAGTGTAGAGTATGGCTTCCAGTGATGCCATCTACTCGCAGATATTACGGATTTACTGCCGGTCTGCTAGTGCCATGATACTGTGGCTCTTCAAGCGGAGCACGTAGTCTCGTGTCAACTGACGAGTTAGCTCATTTGGGTGGATGGGTAGTCGTTCTTCATATTTCGCTGCTACACTCCGAATCTCCTCAGCAACTTTGGGACTGTCTAGTTGTTGGTGGATTTCAGCGTTTGTAGTGAACCATGAGACATTGGCTATTGTGCGTATAAGTATTTTGTTTTGTTGGCGCTGCAAGATGGCTATACTGGAGTTACTTGCGCTTCCCACCAGAGCCACCAGAGCTGTATCCCATACACCCAAACGGGCTTCAATACTACTTTGTATAATAGGAGCTTGTTATCCAGCGATAGTCTGGAGTTGCGGCCCAGTAACCAGTGAAATTTTTTTAGTCGTTTTGAAAGTTCGTCTTTCTTGGCTTTGATGTGTTGTTGCCAGGTCAATCAACGGTCCAAATGAATTCCCAGGTATTTGACACAACTTCTGTGTGGTAGGGTGGTATCTCCCAGTTTGACCGGTGGGCAGTCCTCCTTTCTGAGTGAGTAGGTAACTAGGACATACTTTGCAGCACAGGCCTTTAGTTTCCAGCTTTTCATACAAGTGTTTATTTTATTAAGTCCACTCTGCAGAAGATTTGATGCACCTTCTGGGTTTGTTTGAATAGACAATATTGCTGTATCATCTGCGAATGTTGCTATAACAACTCCAGGTTCCGTCGGTAAGTCAGCTGTGTACAATATGTAAAGAATTGGCCCCAGAACAGAACCCTGAGGTACACCAGCTTCAATTCTGTGAAGGGCTGAGGTATTACCTGATTCTTTTACGTAGAAAACTCTATCAGTGAGGTAAGAGTTCAGAATGCTAAAGAACGGTTGAGGCAGATGCTGTTTAGTCTTGCTTACAAGGTGTGGCATAAGGGCCTCCCCCTTATGCCACACCTTGTCAAAAGCCTGTTGGATGTCCAGAAACACTGAAGAGCAATATGTGTTCACAGACCCGGTGTATTTGTTCTACTGTTCCGTGTTGTTTCCTGAAGCCAAACTGATGGTCAAGTAGTATATTTCTCTCTTTAAGTATTGGGGTCATCCTATGCAGCAGCACTTTTTCAAATCTTTTGGACATAGTCGGCAAAAGGCTTATTGGTCTATATGATGTTTTTTCTTGGGCAAGTTTCCCTAAAACTAACATATCTATATCTATAGTATAACAGACAATTGGAATTTATTGCACAAGCATGTGAATGATTTTAGTGATAGTACTGAGGACTGTGTGCCTGATTCACCACCAATACTCCAAATCTCAGAATCCCAGAGATATAATATACAAACCACGCCGCCACGTACAAATAGCCCTGTCCATTATCAGTTTAAATATTAAAAGAAATAATACCGGTAAGTACGGAGAAATAGAAAAAGCAACCCAAAAGATACAAATTGGGTCAATGGTCTGAATTCAATGGACTACGGGTCAGGTTAAATTGTCCGTGGTCACACTAGTGTAACTACGGATCAGCCGTAGCCACACCAGTGTGACTATCAGGTTAAATTATCCGTAGTCATACCAGTGCACTGGTATGACTGTGTGACTACGGATAAATAAAATTAACCATAGTCACACTGGTGTGGCAATTTGGTGTGACTATGGGTCGGTCGCGGAACCATCTACATCCGGCATTAACAATTTTCAATTTTTTGATTGTACCCGTGTTTCCGATGCAAGCGATGATGATTAAACTACCCACTAATTTGTTTTAATTTTCCAAATAAATAATAAATGTATCTGATTTTGGGTTCAGGCTCTTATTTTTGACAAGTTAATAGTGAACTCTACTTCCCACTATTTAATAATTAACTATACTCATTTTCACCCAGTAAAATAGGTGAAAATGGGTTAAAACCGGGTTAAAACCCAAATCACCCAGTTTTAACCTAAATGGGAAGAATGGGTTTTAACCCACTACCCATCTCTACCTGTAACCACGGTCAAAGTTGAACAAATGACAGCCGCCGGTACCAACAGCTTAACGTGATTTCCGAGGCACGGAGGAAACTCGGTACGTAGGGGTGGTCTGGGTGACCAACCTAGGCAAGCACGTAATAGCAACACGACAACTTGTACTAGTCGAGGTGATGAACCTGAAAATATCAATATCATCCTATAGGTGTGCATCAAGACGTGTCTTCTCTCAGACTATAGGACTACATCTTAGTTACACTAATAGAAGCTGATCAACTTCAATATTGACTCCCAAGACTAAAAGTAACCAACACAAACTCTCCTAATTGCCTTCAGTTATTCGTCCAACGTAATTGTAAACAGCGATCACAAACGTCCAAACAGATTGAAAGACGAAAAGCCCTACAGTCCTTTCACCGATAACTTACCTCTATCTGCAATCCAACATCAACTTTATGGATACAAGAATAAAGATAATTCTAATTTCGACAGAATTGTCAGTTTTATCAATCTAAACAGAGTTTTAATGCTACAGAATAAAGATCATTCTAATTTCGTCAGAATTGTCAGTGATAGCAACCTAAATAGAGTTTTAATGCTACTAAATAAAGATCACATTGCTTTTGACAGCGATGCAAGGGCGAAGGTAAAAATCAGGGACAGGACTGTACAGTTTTTGTTGATGCTCCATTGTGACGTCAATTGGCAAGCCGGTGGCGGTTACGTAAAACTTGCTAAATAAGGGATCTCAGTAACGGAAATACTTTACAGTTTACACTTTTTGTACCGTTTGAGAGAGATTTCTTTGTGGAGTTAGAAAAGATTTTGTTTGAAGAGAATAGTTGCATGCAGGCGGGGGCGGTGGCGGTGGTGAGACGATAACAAAATATCAAACTTAGCTACTCGATTGACATAATCGTTACCTGAATGTAGTTAACAGCAATTTTTTATCGTAATAACCAAGAATCGAGAAAGGTTATTTTAAAGAAAAGTAAGTACATTCTTATGACGCGCAGAAATTGGAACAAGCCAATGGGCGACTTTGTGTCAGTTTTAATTTTTTTCAATAAAATCTTTAAATAATCACTTTCGTATTGTGCTCAAAAAACATGCATGATCTCGACTTTTACCAAGACGTGCCGGACGTTAATTTTCTTTTCCATTCGATACTTATAACTTACTGAGACAAGTTCCATGACACATGATAAAAATGGCCTTTAGTTAGGAACAATGACAACGCAACCAAATCATTACCACCTTGTTAAAAATCAGTTTAAAAATTCTAAATAATGCAGGCCCACTCTCGGTCTCAATGTCATTCTCATTAAACATAATATCCCTCTCGATTTCAGTCGAACAACGGAGGAGTGACCACAAAATGCGATATTAATGCTGCGGGTCAAACCACCGTATGCTCTTGACATTTACTTCTTCTGTAACTTAAACTCGTACCTACTATACTTTGTTACGATTGTGTACCACAACTACAAGTTCTCGATATCAATTGTTCATTATGGCGCTTAGACGAGCTAAATTAGCAACTCTATTTGTGGTGGTTCAAACTTCGTTTGAAATGCTTTTAGAATAAAGTTCTAATCAGTTTGCACTACAAAGTGGTTGTTACGTCAGCCACTGCGGGCCAAATAGCGCGAAATGACTGGTTTCGATCGATTTACAAAAAAACTATTGATTGGATTAAAAAACTAAAACAGTATCATGCTAATATATTGCTTGTAGAATTATTTGCCAAAAAATCAGAATGATCGCATGCATATTAGCATGTTTTTTATTGTTTGAAAGATATTTTTAGAGGTAAGTTCGTGATTTCTTTTTATAGAGCCAAATCAATTGTATTATGTTTTCAAAACAGTATCATGCTAGCATATATCCTGAAGAATATCATATATTTTTCTGGTCTTGTTTATAGCAGTGAATCATATACTTTTATTAATTATAAAACTCGCGTTTAGCTCGTGTAATCGCCTTAACCGCCAGCCTTTTTCCAACTAGATAATGATGGATACAGCTTAGTCTTTATTTTTCATGATGCGAGTGCCTTCCTGATCATTTCATTTACAAAAATCACAATTCACAACCCAAATGCAGGTTAACAGGATCCTTTGGTAAGATTAGTTGTAAATATACCACTAGGAATCTCGCACACTACGTAGCTAGGAGTACCTACGACTAGGCCTCTGTCTCGAACAAAATTGGTCGTACGACCAAACTTCCTGTTCGGAGTTTTTGCAGTCAAAAGTCGTTTCGTGGCCGAGAAGTACGCGAGGTCCCTTAGCTTGGCAAGCTTTTCAAAGCACAAAGAAGTCTTGGTCTTGGTGCGGCAAGCGTTGCTTTACCTTGACCCATCGACCCAAGCAACTGTTACTTATCCACAAGCCTCTCTCGATAGCAATCAGTACACAAGTTATATTTGCTCATTAATTGTGGCCATACAATGCTTCCACTGTCCTGCATCAAGTCGACCTTGCAGCCTGATCACGACTCTGCACACCTGCACAGAGGTTGCCAACTATTAGTTCTCGATTAGAACTTGATCAATTTAAATGGTTATATTTCAATGGTAATCACGAATAGGATGTTTCCGGGGTCTTGTGAGGACGAATTCTAAATGAAGTGTCTGGTTTGTCTCCACTTCTCACTCCACAATTTTTAGTATCTCTGAAGATGATCTTGCCAAATTGCAATTAAAGCCTTGACTTATGAATGCTGAAACTTTAAAAGAGTAGTTCTAATTACACACCAGAGAATCTGTCAAACGATTCAGCTTCCTTTAATCACACATAGTAGCAAAAACTATAAAGACAGTTCCAGGTTACCTGTTAGGTAAACCCAGCCCACGTAAAGCAATTTCTTGAGCAAAATAAATAAAAAGAAAAGGATTTTCTTGAATCACGATAGCAGAGGTACGTTTATGGCCCAGTTGATCCCCTGTTATGAGGAATTCACGATTAAGGAAGGATCTGAGGCGAATTCCTTAGCTCTGTTTAGGTCAACAGCCATTAAGACAGCGTTTTTTTTCTGTCACTGGAATTGTATCGAAGGTTTACCGACGCGCGTACCATTAAATTGTTTTTAATCTGTGTTGAAAAAATATTACTTCGGTACCCGTTACTGGTCATAAAGATTAAAACATGAAGGTTTGCAAATCCATATGTTTCCGTTATTTTCTGGAAATGTATAACAGTTTTTTAAACTTGATACCTCTTTCGATTCGATCTCTAACATTACACGTTTATGCGGTTATCATGTTGTCAATTATCATCTAACACCATCTAAGCCATGCAACATCTAGTCTCAAAAGGCATTCGGAGGCTTTTACTGGCCTGGTTTGTTCTCGGTTCGTGTACGCTAGGACTGAGCCGAGGCCGCTATGGTACACGCTGATGTGTCGATAGTAAATAAGGTTTTGTTATAAATTGTCATTCCGTATGTAGCATTGTAGCCTTATCAAGAACTCTGATAAATCTTTGGAACATGAACATCAGCTTAGCTAAATAAAAAAGTAGTTCGGCACTCGTCAACTGCCCGAGGAATATGTTTCACAATAAAACAATTTGTTCCAAGCAAGTACCAAAAAAACTTTATTTATAAATTCACTATACCCTATGCGCGGAGAATCTTAACATCGTGATCTAGGATTATGACGTATTTGAACAACGCCATCTATTGAGCTTATCGGAGAAACTCGCGATCGAACATCCCGCCCACCATGGACAGAATGTCCAGAACTTAGTTTAAACATAACAAGATAACTATGACCGCCCACCATGAAACAATACACAACGTTTGGTGGGAAGTGAAAAGACTAGTGGACTGTATGTGGATGACAAAATTACAACAGCTTAACCTTGAAAACATATTATAACATCTTAATTCTAAACATAACTTTAACAAAAACAATTTTAATTTTACTTAAAATTAACAAAGCAATTCCAATTCTAAACTTAAAATTTACCAAATGAACAAATCCTTAACATATTATTTATGATGTAACAGGAAGCACGATCAATTTAGACACAGGTCTTTTAATCGTAGAACCTTTACAACGCAATGAAACCACTCTTGTGATCTTGTCCGAGCCAGTATGCTTTTCAGTAATAAGTCCGTAGAGCCATCTTGCAGGTGGAAGATCATCTTCCATAACCAACACCACATCACCCAAGTTTGGTTCTACGGTTTGATACGCCCATTTGTTCCTTTGATGGAATTGAACCAGATACTCACGCGACCACCTACGCCAGAAGTCCTGAACCATGCGTTGAGTCAGCTGCCACCTTCTCAAGGTGCCAATATTTGTGTTTTCAAAATTTCTTTCGGGCACGAGAAGCAAAGGCTCGCCTACCAAAAAATGACCCGGTGTCAATGGGCCTGGATCTTCTGGATTAGTGCTGATGATGGAAATGGGCCTGGAGTTGAGACAGGCTTCTATTTGAGCAAGGGTGGTAGTCAGTTCCTCAAAAGTGAGTGTACTTGTACCAATTACTCTTTTAAGGTGGTGTTTGGTCGACTTCACTCCAGCCTCCCAAAGCCCACCAAAGTTCGGGGAGTGAGGTGGAATAAAGCTCCAAGTTGTTCCGTTGTTTGCCAACCAATCAGCAATGTCAGGTGTTATGCCGGACCTTTCGTGGTTGAACAACACCTTCAACTCCTTGTTAGCTCCTACAAAGGTAGTGCCGTTATCACTCCACATCTCACCACAATGGCCCCTCCTCGCTGTAAAACGCTTGAAGGCAGCTAAAAAGGCTTGCGACGTCATGTCGCTGACAACTTCTAGATGTATGGCCCTAGTGACCATACACACAAATAAACATATGTAGCCTTTGGTGGAGTGATAGCCGCGACCCTTAGTAGGCCGAATGCTAATAGGACCTGCATAGTCCACGCCACTTCTAAAGAAAGGTCGGCCTGCATTGACCCTAGCAGAGGGCAATGACCCCATTAATGGATGTGTCGATCGAGCAGAATAACGGATACAAATGACACATTTCCGTACGTGGTGCCTAACGACACTCTTTGCGTGGATTATCCAATATTTGGATCGCAAATAGTTAAGAACTAACTGAGGCCCGCCATGCAACGTCCTCTCATGTGCATCAGCTATCAGGAGGTTGGTTAAATGTGATTTACGAGGAAGAATTACAGGATGCTTTGAGTTTTCGTGAAGGTTGGCCCTGTGTAACCTACCGCCAACTCTCAAAATCTGTTCCTGATCCAGGTAAGGATTGAGCGAGGTAAGTACCCCCTTTTTATTTATTTCTCCTTTCAAAGTTAAACTATCGATCTCCGATCCAAAATGTTCCCTTTGACATAATTTAATGCAGGTAAGTAATGCCCCTTGAATTTCAGAATGTGTGAGAAAATTATCAAATTTTGTAGTATAATTTTTATCTTTGAACTTTAAAAACCTTTTACAGTAAGCTATTACTCTGGTAACTTTTCTAAGAGATGAATATTTTGACATTATAGAATCCTCAATTATTTCCCTTACTACGGTGTTGCATGCTACTAATGATTTCCTCTCCTCTAGGTTAGTATCTTTAATTTCCCTTCTATTATAATTAATTTCCTTATTTTTCAGCCAACTAGGTCCCTGTGTCCACAACTCTAGCTCAACGCATTCGGAGGGATTCACACCGCGCGATGCGCTGTCTGCGGGATTATCACTAGACTGGACGTGTGACCACTGACTATTCTCCGTAACGGTAAGTATTTCAGACACTCTGTTGCCGACGAAGGTCTTCCAGCGGCTCGGGTGGCTGCTTAACCAGGCGAGCACCACTGTCGAGTCGGTCCAGGCATGTACGTTTTCCTTACAGATATCCAAGGTGTCAGAAACTTCACGCAGAAGCTTTGAAAGCAGCAAGGCGCCACATAACTCCAAACGAGGTATGGATACCTGTTTGACAGGGGCCACCTTGGTCTTAGCTGCAACCAGACTAACATGGACGTGACCATTGGCATCAATACACCGAACATAGACAGCGGCTGCGTAAGCGACATTAGAGGCGTCAGAAAACCCGTGTAACTCTAGTAGGACGTCAAGTTGACTCGTATTAATCCATCGTGGCAGACGGAAGTCCCTAAGATGGCTAAGGTTGTTTCTATAACGAAGCCATTTTGTTAACAGGTGATCTGGAAGTTCATCGTCCCATTCGGATCCTGCTAACCACAGGCGTTGAATAAACACCTTGGCTGTTACTATTACCGGCGCAAGCCAGCCGAGAGGATCAAATAAACGAGCGATGTCAGATATCACTTTGCGCTTGGTTATGGGGGTTTCGGGCGGAGGAAGTTGGACAGTATATCTAAATTCATCTAATTTTCTATCATAAGTTAACCCTAAAATCTTCGTAAGTGTATCTATTTTAAGTTCTAATTTGTCCTGCCTAACAGTATTTCCGTTAATTTTGTATAATAATTCGTCACTGTTGCTGGACCACTTCTGAAGCTTGAAGCCCCCACGGCCTAATAATTCATTTAGTTGGTGATAAATTTGTTCACCTTCAGCGACAGATTGACAACCCGTTAACAGGTCGTCTACATAAAAGGATGTAAGAACCCGGTCTGCAACTAGAGGGAAATCATTTCCTTCGTCACGAGCTAGTTGCTGCAGAGACCGGACCGCTAGGTATGGCGCAGAGGAGGTTCCAAAGGTGACACGCAGCAACCGAATATGCTTCAATTCAGCTTCTGGATTGTCACGCCACAAAATGCGCTGATAATCAGCATCTTCCTCTGCAACCTTGACCTGACGGTACATTTTTACGATATCTGCGACCAAACTTATGGGATGACAGCGCCACCGCATAATAGTTTGACGCAAATCAGGTTGTAGGGTTGGGCCAACCATTAATTCCTTATTTAATGATACTCCATTGTGGCCTGAACATGAAGCGTCGAAGACGACCCTAACCTTAGTGGTGCTTTTATCCTCCCGCACCACAGCGTGGTGTGGTAGGTAGAACGCATCATTAGCTAATTCTATCTGAGGGACAACTTCAGCATGTCCCAGTTGAATGTATTCGTTAACGACTGCACTATACTGTTTCCTAAATTCCGGTTCCTTCAATAATCTATTCTCTAAGTTGATAAAGCGCCTACGGGCAATGACCTCTGACCCCCGAAACGTGCAACTGGGCGAATCGGTTTTGAATGGTAGTTTTACAACATACCTCCCGGTTGCGTCGCGTTTGGTGGTCTTAGAGTAGAACTCCTCACATTTTTGTTCTTCTTCTGTCAAGCTCACACTACGAACTGAGGGCTCTGACTCCAACTCCCAAAACTTACGCAAAAGGTCATTGACGTCCGATGACTGTACTACAGTATGATAACATACTGGCCTAGCGCTTGCCGACGATGGGATCTCACCAGACAAGATCCAGCCTAATTTAGTCTTTTGAGCGACTGGAGATCCTGGTGGACCCTTGACTAAACCCTCCAATAAAACTTCTCCGACTACCCGCGTACTCAACAGTAAATCAATTTTCCCTGGTGTATCAAAGGACGGATCAGCTAATTGTAAGGACGAGAACGAAGCCGACATCTCAACGATCTTCTTCTCAGGAAGATGAGATGTGAGTTTATTTAATACATAAGCATCGACATCTAAAACAAATGTGGGATCTAGACGAGACTGCAATTTAAATCGAACTATCCACTTAGAGGGCATTGAGGTTTCCTCGTCATCGCCTAGTCGGAATATGTCGGTGTGAGCAGGTGTTTTCTTCAATCCGAGCAACTGTACTGCAGCCTCTGTTATAAAAGAGACTTGAGAGCCCTGATCCATCAGAGCTCTTAAAACAAAAGCAGTACCAGTTCTTGACTCAACGTTGACCAATGCTGTGGCTAACAGACCGTGGTTGTGAACATCCGCAAAACAACAAATGGGTTTAGTCTCGCTTTGACTGGAAGAGGTAGCTGCATTAACAGCCACCACCTTCGTTTCTGCTGAACCATCAACAATTTCAGCAGAATTGGCAGTTGACTTTGGGTGAAGTAGTGTGTGGTGTTTCTTTTTACAAAGGTGACATTTAGTTTGCTGACGACAAGAATAGACAGAATGGTTTGCTCCTAGACAGTTGTAACAAAGCTTATTGACTCGTGCAAACTCACGACGTTCGTCACAATTTTTCTTAGCAAACGCTTTACAGTGACACAATTTATGATCTTCAGAACACATAGCACATTTACTTTGAGAAGCGACATGAAAAGATTTGGCGTTATTATCACGACTACTACCTTGTTTATTAATTTTCGGATCTAAATACTCCAAGGCTCTAAACCTAGACTCCATAAAAGTTTTGAACTCATCAAACGTCGCTACATCATCATTAGAGCTAATTCTTAGTTCCCACAATTTGCGGGACTCGGCATCTAATTTTTCGGAGCCTAAAAATACTACAATTGAATCCCAAGAGCTGACATCAATTCCTAGACTGCGTAAACCATGCAAACAATCAACAGTCGTATCTAACAGAGTTTTAACGTTAGCTGATGATTCTTTAGTAACCGACGATTGATGGATGAGTCGTTTGAGCATACAGTTAACTAAAAACCTTTTATTATCAAATCGCCAGTTTAGAATTGACCAACACTCATTATAATTAGACGCAGTCACAGGAATATGTCGAAGCAACTGTTCTGCTTCGCCTGAGAGATGACTCTTTAAATAATGGAGTTTTTGAACGTCATCCAGTGCATCGTTTTTATGGATCAGTGACGTAAATAAATCGCGGAACGTTACCCATTCAGAATATAGTCCCGAGAACGTAGGCAAACTAATTTGTGGCAATTTTACATTTGAATTATTTTGATTAGAATGTTTAATTCTACTTGGATTATCACTATTACACGAACTAGTTTGAAGTAAGTGCTGCTTTAATTCAGACTTATAGGTTATGTACAACTCTTCAGTTAAATCATATGTGTCTGCCGTAAAATAAACATTCTTTACCAATTCTTCGTCGGTTGCTTTTTCTATGATACGCCTATGAGTTTCAACAAATTGTTTCCACTGTACCTCTACTGATTCCAATCTTGTTTCAATGTAAGTTTGTGTAAGGCGATCCTTAGGTGATTTTTTAAAGTTAATTCTACCTTTTTCTATTATTGCTTTATTGTTTAGTTGCAATTTACATAAGGATTCCATTGTGTACAAAAATTACCGAGTTTTCTAATTACCAAATTAGTTCAATTAACTTAATGCAACCGACGAAAAATTACAAGTCAGTGAACAAAACAGGTAAACTTTTACAAGTGTTCAGGTTTACAAATCGGGAATAGAAATCCCGTCGCAACACCTTATTGTTATCAGTATTTTCTAACTACAACTAAATCTTAAAAGTCTCAACACTTGATTTTGCACTATGTTGATCTTCAAATTTCACTGATAAATTAACAAGTCTACAGAATAATAACACTGATTGTAACTCACAGTTTTGTCTGTCAAACCTCTCCGAACACGCGCTGATGCGAGTGCGTCGTCACGCTTGATGTCCCTGCTGATACCGCTCGCTGCGAGTATGTCGTCACTGTTTGTGACGTCACACTTGATGTTGTTGCTGCTCGTCGCTCTAGGCCTCTGCTGCTGTCACCGTTGCCTCGATGCTGGTGGTGGCGCCCTCTGGCGGAGATGGCCCGCAACGTCGTTGCTTCACTGCTGTACTCCGCTGGTCACCCACACACGGGGTTTTACAGGCACTTCAGGGCGATCCACCACTGGTTTCTATGCCTCACCATACGACACAAAACTGTCACTACACTACTTGTCGACGCGATTTCACTTTCGCGATCCGACTCGGTAGGACCAAATGTTCGGCACTCGTCAACTGCCCGAGGAATATGTTTCACAATAAAACAATTTGTTCCAAGCAAGTACCAAAAAAACTTTATTTATAAATTCACTATACCCTATGCGCGGAGAATCTTAACATCGTGATCTAGGATTATGACGTATTTGAACAACGCCATCTATTGAGCTTATCGGAGAAACTCGCGATCGAACACTTATGAATGCTGAAACTTTAAAAGAGTAGTTCTAATTACACACCAGAGAATCTGTCAAACGATTCAGCTTCCTTTAATCACACATAGTAGCAAAAACTATAAAGACAGTTCCAGGTTACCTGTTAGGTAAACCCAGCCCACGTAAAGCAATTTCTTGAGCAAAATAAATAAAAAGAAAAGGATTTTCTTGAATCACGATAGCAGAGGTACGTTTATGGCCCAGTTGATCCCCTGTTATGAGGAATTCACGATTAAGGAAGGATCTGAGGCGAATTCCTTAGCTCTGTTTAGGTCAACAGCCATTAAGACAGCGTTTTTTTTCTGTCACTGGAATTGTATCGAAGGTTTACCGACGCGCGTACCATTAAATTGTTTTTAATCTGTGTTGAAAAAATATTACTTCGGTACCCGTTACTGGTCATAAAGATTAAAACATGAAGGTTTGCAAATCCATATGTTTCCGTTATTTTCTGGAAATGTATAACAGTTTTTTAAACTTGATACCTCTTTCGATTCGATCTCTAACATTACACGTTTATGCGGTTATCATGTTGTCAATTATCATCTAACACCATCTAAGCCATGCAACATCTAGTCTCAAAAGGCATTCGGAGGCTTTTACTGGCCTGGTTTGTTCTCGGTTCGTGTACGCTAGGACTGAGCCGAGGCCGCTATGGTACACGCTGATGTGTCGATAGTAAATAAGGTTTTGTTATAAATTGTCATTCCGTATGTAGCATTGTAGCCTTATCAAGAACTCTGATAAATCTTTGGAACATGAACATCAGCTTAGCTAAATAAAAAAGTTAAATTAAAAGTGCTTACTGTTAATTTAATTTAATCTCCAGTATGATTCAGGTATGTATGTATGTTGATTAAAATATTGTTCGCGACTGTAAGACATATGTAGTTACAGAATAGGCTTGTTTCCACCATCAATAAATTGCAAATCTATTTAGTCCGTCAGTTAGAGTATTAGAAAATAATGGACACGTATTTTTTGTTTTTGTAAATCAACGAATATTGACAAAGATAAAACGCATCAAAACTCAGGAGTGGGGGCTCGTGACGTCAGTACTCTAAGAACTAAGAATGATACCGAACAGTGACGTATTGGGAATTTTAAAAGCGTCGTATCTTCGTCAATTTTGGTTTATGTGACAAAAGAAAAAATACGGGTCAAATATTCTTTGATAATCTAAGTGACGGACTAATTAGATTTTTTCAGTTAACAAGCCTATTATAATCATCAAAATCATCAATACAACACTCCAAGTTCATAAAGGTGTAGGAACGATTTTGACGCTGAAAAAATCGTTCCTAATACACCTTTATGAATTTCGCGGACTACCCATCATCATTAAAGCGGTAAACTGAAGTTAAACAAGATCGGCATATACCTAATCAGCTGTTAGGCAGCTTTTTATTTTGTCATGGCGCTGGTGAGTCCCTAAAATCCAGTAGAATAGATGCATAATCTTTCCTTATTAGATAATAGTTAGACCACTTTACACGAAACAAACAAAGATCCGCCAAGTGAAACTGAACATAACTAAACTTGACATTGCCCTGGGGTCAAACAGTAAGATTGCACATGTTGTCTGTTATCGATTGCGAAAGGCAATCAATTGCCAAACACCAGAACGTGCCGATTGATAAACACAATGTAGCGATTACTCGCGTTTGTAGCCCGGATTGTGTGGATGAGTAATGTGTGAGGCAATAATTTTATGTAGAAATAATATTATAAGGAACAAAGCTACAAATCCGGCAGACTCTAATAACTTTTCTGATGTAGATACTCACTCGTATATCACTTCATCATCACGCACAGCCGGACTTCACCGACTGCTGGGTATAGATCCTCAGCCACTTTTTGCATGTGCCAATACTCCTCCACACTTCTGTGCATACAAAGGATTTTTATAGGTGTTTTAAGTATAATACTTACTTTAATTTTTAAGGGAACAAAGAAGCATCAAAAACTGGCGATACGCCGGAAGTGATAACATCTTGCTAAACGGGAGTTTTTAGAGGTAAAAAACTTCCGTCAATCCTTCGATAATACCCAGAGCTTTAAAAGCAAACAATAGGCTTGTGTCCTAAAAAAATCTAATTACCCCGTCAGTTAGATTATAAAAAAATATTAGACCCGTATTTTTTCTTTTCTTACATAAACCAAAATTGACGAAGATACGACGCTTTTAAAATTCGCAATACGTCACGCCGTCCTATAGTTTTTAGTGCGTTGTGACGTCACGAGCCCCCACTCCCGAGTTTTGATGCATTTTATCTTTGTCAGTACTCAGTGATTTACAAAAACAAAAAATACGTGTCCATTATTTTCCAATACTCTAACTGACGGACTAATTAGTTTTGCAATTTATTGATGGTGGAAACTAGCCTATTATTAACGACTAAGCAACTGTATTAATTTCCGCCACTTGAAAGAGAAATGTAGTCTCAAGTACCGTAATCCGCTTTGAAGAAAGGTTTCTTTCGTCACCGGGGTTAACATACCCATTACGAAGATTAATTCAGCAACAATACAGCAAAAAATATACGTAGTAAATTACTGGCTAAGCATTAATTTATCACTTAACCCCGCCCCCCGAACAAAATAATAAGCCTTCGTGACTGTACCCCATGCCTGCTTAATTAAACCATAGAGAATAAACTCGTGAACACAAAAAAACAAACCGGTCATCGACGAAAAACAAATTGAAATGTCAAAGTGAATATGTCAGAATTGAACTTTCCGCAGCGCCTGCGTCGCATCAAAATTATTAATCTAGTATATTAGCCTCAGGTCACATTACGCAACTCACAAACAACGGTTCGTTGAGTAAATTCATGCGAAAATTGCTCGTAATTTGTCCGAGGTCATCTGCACATAATACTCTCATTTGTATTGTACAGTCAGTCGCTACAATTTAGTGCAATGGAGTCATAACATACCAGCCTTGTCAATTATTAGCTAGGCAGTATTGTTAGTCATAAATCAATACCGACATCAGTAGACCGCAGTTGAATAATACATAATTTATAACCTAGAAATAGAAAACGGAAATTACTGGGACAATACATCTTACCTGTATAAATTTTGTACAGCGAATCCAATAGACCCTGCATCATGTTGACTTGTTATTTGGGCACTAGTTATATCACAAAACACTTTAACAAAAACATGTCTAGACTAGCTGGCACACAATAATCAGCACTGAGCACTATCGCTTTATTATTTTTGAAATAACAACACGTGATCAATGGCGAACGTAACTGAAACTCAAATTCTTCAAACTAAATGAGCAGTCATGCAGACAGCTAATTAGTCCCACATCCGAACAAAAGCTTGAGCAGATCAATTGGTATCGGAAAAAATAAATGAAGACACAAACGAGAAATTACTATAAGTTTCGAAGGTGAACGAACTAATAGACAACACGGTGGCCAAATTGAAGTAACGGTAACAACCATCGGATCTTTATCATCAATCAGATTTGCGTAACTATCTTTTAGCAATTACTTCGTACACTTGAGTGGTCCAAATGACTGGTTACGTGGAATGCAGTCAACGTATACAATTACAAGTAGTAAGGACAAAAGAAATGTGATCTAGTTACAACAAATATTGAGAACACAAGACAAGGCTACTATTTGAACCCAACGAAGCGTAACTAAATTTAAGTAGGTTATAAATGTGAAGATATCAAAGCTATACCTATATTTAATTATAATATAGAAACAAAATTCAACCTAGACCCCGATGACCATTAAAGTCTCATGGAAAATGATGAAGTTAAAGTATTATGCAAGGTCACATAAGTACATATAACAACCTGCAGTACGCCTACGGCAATAATGGTCGGAGCGGACCATAACACCATGTTTTACACGATGTAGTACAATATGGGCTTAATAGTGTCGAAAGTTTCGATGTAGGCGGGAACTCGGATTTGTAATAAAATTGTAACAGGCGTAATAATAAGTCTACAAATGTCGTAACACAAGTAGCAATGGGATGAAAAAAAGAAGAACATCAAGATTTTCATCAACCACGTCTAAAGAGAAACTTCATATCACAAATCATTCTGAAACATATCTTCATTCCAAATCTTTTACGTTGTGTTTACTCTTAATAATTTCTAATATTTTGCAGCTCAAGTTTATTAACTGGGATGCATTCTAAAAGTAACACAAATTATTCGCATCATTTGTTGGAGGTTTTCCTCGGCGAAACGTAAAAACACACTTCAATTTTATTAATCTTGGCACGGGTTTTAGCATAACAAATAAACTTAACAAGCGTTTCCTAAAATCATTTATCACTGGTTAAATAGTTAGAGAATGGTTTGAAGAGTTCGCAGAAGACACGATAATAATTCAACCTGAAGACATTCTATGGAAATATTATTCTACATTTTTCACACAACAAACTATGACTGTGATCTATTGTCAGTTAGAAAATCCGAATGCTTGTAAAGAATGTTGATGAGCAAACTGATTTGATAAGAAACATTCAAGAACAAGCTACTATACAAAACATTAAACATTAAAGATAACCCAGATTTACCCACACGAACGTAGTCACAGAAAAGTTAAACAAAGTCTTGGACCCAAAGCGTGTTTGACCAAAATAAAAGCTACAGGTCCAAAAATAATAAGCAATGTTATTTCAAGTGAAACAATACCTTGGAATGATTTACGATCAAAACAATGAATTGTAATTAATATATGAAATTATGAACGAACTCAGCAATGTTACTTCTGAACTCTTACGTGGACGGACACACGTGCCCGGTCAGAAATAGACTACAAGTAACAATGTGTTGTAAATGAAGACAATAATGACGAGTCCACATGAATGTAAAGTAAAAGTAGCCACACAAGAACGCCATTGCGAAATCAATGAGAAGAAAGAAGACATTATACAAAGCGGTACTATTGAAACTGGGAAACTATATAAAGACCTCGGCTTTTTGAAAATATAGTAGATTGCTTTGAGAATTTTTATTTTTATTCCAATCTTTATCATTTCATTTCTTTAAAATACATCATGAATACTTGAATGCAATTGTTCAGGATCAACATTACTGACATACTTAGCCGTCTCGCTTTATTCGTGGACACAGTCTGAGTCTAGTCTTTTTGTTAAGGAACTAACGCCGGGTAAAATTAGAATTTCAAATGCATTCACCTGCAGTAATTCATCTTTGCTACAGCAAAAAGTAAAAATCTTATCCCACCAAGTTTCTGAAGTATAAAAGATATATCTTTGAAAGATTACTTTCACAAATAATACGAAGAAAGATTTGCGAGTGTCCCGAACAAACGACAATTTATTCTCCTGTAAATTGGAAGACATGCCAATGTCTGCGCTTAATCAAGCGAGCACCGGAGCAAAAATCTCGGTGACCGGTCAAACGAACAAGACGAACGAAGTCTTCGAAAAGAAAGTTCTTGAAAGTCTTTCCATTCCGTCAAATTCAAAACCTGTTACGACAAAACGTATTTATTTAGCAAAACAATATTCGCACTTGCATTACAACAAACAGTCATCTATCGTTAATAGACGGCGTTGATGGCAAATATTTAAAACACTGTCACTTTTGAAACCACATTTTGCACTCGCGGCGATCACTTGTGTGTAAACCACGTACTCGCGACTTCAGATGTATTTCGTAGCGATGTTTCTATGACTTAGATACAGGCTATAGACGAATCGCAAAAGTCGATTAGGGCGGGCGCTCATTGCGGATCGCGCGCCCGCGCCGTCCGCGGTCTGCCGCACCGCCGCCGCCACTGGCGTACCGGGATTATTTATAAATTCATACAGACAGGGGGTCGTAGAATTTTGCACGACGTCGTCGTGGTATGCCAAAGTTAATGACTGCATCAGGTCAGACCGGAAACACATTGTCACGGTACCTTCCTAAAGTTAGCGAACGGATTTGAGTTCCCAAGATGTTTTTTTTTTCGTTAAGTAGCAAGTGATTTATTTTCAGATACCGGATGTCCTCACCTTTGCTTTGGATTCAATCAATCAATGTAGCTTTGTTTAATAAATGACAATTCCGATATAACCCAAATATGTACAATCCCGCCTACACCAGACCCCGAATTAATTCTAAAAAAATATTTCGCAAGAAACTTGTAACTCAAAGAATTTTCGGTCGGCCCTGGCCATGCCGCCCACCTGGACAGGTGCCCAGTGCGATGGCTCATATACCACGATATTACGTTCAACGTGAGCAAGATTTAAATTAAGCAGTACGAACGGTTTCTTGTTTGACGTTAAAATTTATGAAATGCTTACACATGTCGTGCCAATGACTTGCGTTCACTAGTTTTATCGTACCCTGATTATTAATTGACCATCTTTATCGTTTGTGCTGCTACGATTGAAGATTCTCGGACAAATGACGATCACTGATGAATCACCTGCAAGTAGAAAGACAAAAGACTTGGTGTTTGGCACTACTAGCTATTCATTCAGAGTTTCTTGACAAATGACTGCTAAAATTAAAACAATGAGCAAATGAATAAACATAACTGAAGCAAAGCCAAAAAAACTACCTGGACGTGTGCTGGTGAACAAATTGATAAAGAGACAAATAAATCTGTGTGAACTATGTACTTATTCCTTACTCAAAGCAAGATCCATCACAATGAACAATTAAACGCAGAACAACCTGTAAAGCGAGATCGCGTAGGAATATTTTTGTCTGTAGGCTCTCGGCACACGTTACAGATAAAATCCTACACAATTAGAAAATTCCAAAAATACACAACAATTACCCATCAAATTAGACTCGAAATTCCGAGACACGTCCATACGCTTGACAGGCATCCAAAGAATGTCAACCATCTTTCACCGGAACGGCGGCAAGTCAGACAGAGATGACGCCCCTGACTATTTGTATTCTAGAATATTCATTGCGCAGTATACATCAGTATTTACGGGTTCAGTCTCAAACAGCTGTCGACACTGACGTGGTTTTCATTGTGGACTTTATTATTGATCGTAAACTATCGTTAGCAACGTTTCTTTGACGTAAACGTTACGTTTCGAAGTAAACTGAAGCTCTTCATCTTGTCGGGTAATGTGAAGTTTTGTGTAAGTGCTTGTTTTAGACTATTCAGAAACTGTATGGGAATAGACACAACGATACAATTTGGCAATATGACGTCTGTAATTTCGTAGCTTATTTTCGTAATCATCACGAGAATTCATTTTAGAGGAATTTAGTAGATCCTCCCTCCCCAAATTGATAAAATCTTCAAGATTAAATACTTGTTTTATCTATTCATATTGTGATCTCGTCAAACGCCTGCATTCTTACTCTTACAACCTTACCTCAGCAATTATCAGCAAACAAAAGGTGTGCGTTATCCTTACGGCACCGACACGGTATCCTTTGAAGATATACCTAGCTACAACGTAGCCTTCATCTTGAATTTCATCCGCACGAAAATAAACGTTTCCAAATATATTTCCAGAAAAAGAAACTGGAATAAATAAACAAACGCACACATTTCCAATCATTTACGTTGTTACCTAAGCGATAGTTTGTTTAATGTTTATGTAGTAGTATATTTGTAAGGTAATATAAACAATATATCCGTAGGAACATTATTTGGTAAACTTGAGTCACTGTTATTTAATAAAACACTTTTGAAACTTACCTTTACGGATTGTAAAAATAAAACTTTGGCACTCACCGAATTAAATATGGTTGAATGTGTAATCTCAGGTAAATCCTTGGATTTAAATGGCTTTTAACACCTCTAGCCATTTTTTCTTAATCTATCGATATAGTATGTTCTACGTCAATCTTATATCAATCCTTCTCACCTGCGAACCACGTAAATGCTGCCCACATCACACAGTGGAAATTCAGGGAATTCTATGTACTTATTTATTCAGGTTCTTTTCCATCAGCCCTTTTATTATTCTAAACTAAAATATCTCTGTAGAATACCGACTGCGAACGATTGCTCTATCAACATTGTTTTATATCTTACTACATATTTCCAAGTACCTGTGTTGCATAATCAAATTGCCATTTACCTATTTTCATGATTCCATCCACCTTTTCATTCATCCCTTCAATGCGACTTTTAGAGTTAAATTTTCCATCCGAAAACTTGTAAAATTTTTTAAGCTTCTAAAACTACTACTATTGACGCTGACAACCATCTTAATTCACGCTGGGGTGTTTTTTATGTCACAGCAAACACTATGATATAGAGCTACTTGAAACGATTGACAAACACATGGTAATAGCTTATTAGTAAGTAGGCACAAGCCTATAAATAAACCTGAAGTGAGCCAGTCACCAACGGATACATTTACCGGCGACAATTGAGCAGTGGCGTGTGCCGGCTTCCTCGATGATCTCATGCAAAACTGTTACATTTCTACAAACCGCACCATTTAGGGAACGATATTCGGGTCAGGCCAATTGTATCATTTAGATGAGGATGCCTTTGATTAGGACAAGCGACCCTTTTAATGGCTGGAACTAGGCTCTTGTAATGCGATAGCGTTTTGCTGATTGGCATCGTTGTAAGTGGATTTGTCTGAGGCTTTTGATACAGTGAACCATAATCATAACTTCAATTGCTTCCTGGGTGAATCAACTTTTAAGACACTCCTTTTGCAATATTTTACAACACTAAAAATGAAAAAACAAAATAACGAAAACTTACAAAAATAAAGTGTAATGTGTTAAATAATTTATCTTATTTTGAGATTATGTAGTTGGCCACGACATCTACGCTACTATTCGTGAGTTTTTTTTGAAAAACTGGTGCCCGTGTCGTAAAACTATCCCCTGAGTTACGTTTTTGAAAGGATGGAAATGTGAAATAAAACTAAATGTACTGAAAAACTAAAATAGTAAATATTTATTTCAACTTAAAATGCAGTCTTCTAATTAATCAACCTTAATTTATAATAACAGTAGCAACAAATAGAGAAAGTTGAAAGTCCACTGCGTTACTTTGGTCATAATTAAAATAAATAAAATAAAATAAATATCGCTGGACATTAACACACAGCGCCACCTAGTCCCACACTAAGCAAAGCTTGTGTCGTGGACACTAGATAGTTGATATACTACATATATACTTTTTTGTTTGTAAATACATACTTTTTATACATATAAACATCCATGACTCGGAAACAAATGTCCATGCTCATCACACAAACATTTGCTCCTACCGGGATTCGAACCCAGGACCCTAAGAACGTAAGGCAGCGTCACTACCACTACGCCATTCGAGTCGTCAGAATTAAATGCTATACTTTTCGGTAAATCGCTGTGTTAAGGTAATCAGTCAATCATTACATATTTCTAAGTTGAAGTCTAACCCTGAAGTTTGCTAATCAACAGTATTTAATAAAGTAATACAATTTTGGTACAAGCTATGGTAAAAAATCCTTACATAAATTAAGGGACAAAGCGTTAACGCCAGAGAAAAATTGGTAACGCCTGAGAATTTTAGACTATCTAAAAAGTAATAACAGCAATACTATTTTGAGATTTTTTCTTTTTGAATGTCTTCTTAATAGCACCACTCAATATTTTGTATCTTAATTAAGTCTTCATTGTTTTCAACTTTTTTGGTTTTAGTTTCGATTTGTCTGTTGTATCTTTTCTTAAATTTCTCGTACTTTCGTCTTAAATTGTGATTATCTTGCCTCAGTTTAGCGTTTTCTCTATGCACTCTCGACCTGTCCTTTTTCACTTTTTTTCGACCTAATTTTGCTGAAAGCGATGGTGACTTAGCTATAAGCGATGCGCATAGGGGAGTAGGTGATGCTGGTGGTGGTATATCTGGTGGATGAATCGCATGGGGAGGTGTTGGCGGTGGAGTTTCGTCTACAAAGCGAGTCTGGGGGTGTTTGGTGTAATAAACTTTCTACAGTCCGTTTTCGTTCCTTAAGTTGTCGTTTTCGTCAAATCTTTTACTAATCTCTTAGTCTTATGATATCGTTATTGGTGCTTTTTCTTGGCTTCTTCGTACTTTTCTCTATTATTTTTTAGCCTTTCCCTGTAGCGTTTCTGTTTCTCAGCTGCACTTAACGTCATTTTCGTTTATGTTGCCCAGATCTAAGACAAAATAAACTATTCTTTATTATCTAAATAGATAAGTAACTTGTTTGATTGATCTATTACCACAGACAAACCATGTAAACAGAGTTAGGAGGCATTGTTTAACTTTTAAGAGTTTTGTAATATTTGTTAGTAGTAATGATAGATACATACGTACATTATTAATCTCTCAAAAAGTAAAAAAACACTGAAAATATCCCTAATTAGCTATGCCATTCTGCCTTACATTCTCTGGCGTTACCGGTAACTCAGGAGAAAAGTATCTTGCGTTACTGATAACGCAGGAGAAAATTTTGCTTAAAATGACGATAAATAATTACACCATTGAAACTATTAAAAAAATGGGTCATTACCTTCAAATCAGACAACATGGGTAACGTTGTAACGTAATAATAGCAAAATATTTAAAAAACTCACCGTGATTTACGTCGTAACGCTGTAGAACGGCAATAAACCCACGCACACTCCCTGAAAGCTTACCGCAGGCTGAGGGGCGGGTGGCGTGAGGCCGGACTTTTCGGACCACTCCAACGAATTATTAGATAATCTTCGCATCTACTGACATTGAATTAGACGCCATCTCTTGAAAATTGTCTTCAACTATTTACAATAACGCAGTAGACCAGAGATTTTTAACAATACTTGAGACAGATCTTTAGGGACGTTAAATAAATATTATTTAAGTAAAATAACTCCAATTTTGTACTTAAATGTAAAGCTTACTTAATACTGAATCGAAACTTATCGTTAATATTTTATGTTTTCATAAATATTTTTTAAGAAAATTCATAAATTGTTCCGTCACCTATGCTTGGGGACAAGTACTTTTGGTATAAAGAATGATTTTGTTCTGCTGAGTTACCAAAAAATCTCGTAACTCTTACTTTAAATTTAAAAAAAGATTATATTGCTGTGATAGTTAAAAATCTTATTATGTGCTAAGGTTGACAATCTAAAAATTTCAAGAGAAATTAAAAAAATATGGCCACTTCCATGATGAGGACATGAAAGGAGTGCCTTAAAAGTTGATTCACCCTCCTAATCCTTTCTCGTTTCAGAATAAACTGCTGGAATGTAGGTCACTGTCGCTTTCACGTGAATCATTTTGGCTTCAGGAGAAGTGGTGGGTGGTCTACTTCATCAAGATTATCGGGAGCACCTATAAATAATTCATGGTAAGCTACTATAGGTAGTGAATCAATATTTCAAACACCTCGTCAGTATCCGATATGGTCTAGTGGCTAGGATACCTGGCTCTCACCCAGGAGGCTCGGGTTCGATTCCCGGTATCGGAAAAACTTTTTACTTTTTGAAGCAAAACTGAGCGAACTGAAAATAAAATCGTTCGAGTTTCAAAGTTTCCGTTTTTTTTTTCTTCTTGCAAGAGTTTACCAAACAAATTCAACGAATTCAGGGATTGATAAGATTAGGTGTATCTAGTAAAGTACAATAAATATTGAATAATCAAATATGATATGAACGAGCAGACCTTGGTTTCTCGGAATACTGAATTTCTTCTGACGCGTTTGGTAAAAAACCACGGTTAAATATGTTTTGGTTAAAGACAGCTGTCAACTTGTCAATTATGTCGTGTCGCTGTCCTAAACGTTACTATAAAAACTATTTCATTTCTTTGAAATAACATTTCTCGGAATTTGTTCTCACTAATGATTTTACTGTCCACTCATAATTTTGCTGTAGCACCGAGGTTTTCTGCAATTTCCTAAAATTTTATTAAGACGAAAGCGAAGTATCTATGCAGTTTAAAATATGATTTATGACCGTAAAAATGTATTTTATAAGTGACAGAATTTTAAACATTAAAAACACCTGAAATTAATCTGCAGATTTCCAAAAATATTTGAATTCCGCAGTTACAGAATTGAGTGGGTTTACTACCTCAAAAATGCTCTCACTTGCAAGCCATTATTTTACACAAGCACTTTCCTGGAGAGCAAAGAGGGCATTCCTCTCTCAAACTGGCGGCCATGTTGCGGTCACAATGGGTGCGCCGGCGCACGTCTTTATTAGCCATGAATGGCGACGGCAGTAAACAATTCGAAATAGACTCGCTTCCCGCTCGCGTTGCCGTACCGATCGTCTACGAGTTACAACTTTATAGCACGTGGCACATTTGTCTACGATGCCCCTACCCCATGCCATTAATCTTTGGTTCTTACTCACATTCATTGGAAAGGTCAGACGAGGTCTTATGTGGAATAGGCACGCGTGATAAGTAGACTTCGTAAAAGGAGAAGGATGTGATTGTGTTATTTGAAGAAGAGGCGGTGTAATGTGACTGGTCGCAGACGCAAGTTGTGGAGTTGTTATGTTCAGTGGTTTACCATGCATGCCAGTGGCTAAAAGTTACTTTAAACCACTGAACAGATCGTTATAAAACTTAACTATGTAGCCTGGGGCAGCAGTATGATCTTCATTCTATGATCCCAGCAGGCATCAGCTAGGTAGGAAGATAATTTTAATAAGGCCTGAGAAGACACATATACTAAGACAAAAGAAAAAATCATAAAGTAAAAGTGTTTATACTTGTATCGAGCTGTCTTTACTTCTTTACAATCAAAAAGTTCTAACATAAAACACGTAATTGTCTTTTTTAAACTTTCACGATCAGAACACATCATAAAACATATAGAAACGGGTATTTATCGCGAATTTACCTTTAGTTTAAGCCCGACGTTTCGACCGGATTGCACCAGCCGTGGTCGCGGGGAGACTGAAGTGTGGAGGTACCGTCACAGCAAAGTGAAGGTGTTTATTCAACTACCCTCACTTGATCTTCATAAATGTAAATTAGGGCCGGTTCACACTAGGACAGCACACTACACTAACCGTGTCAGTATACTGAGGCGATTTCACTTGACGAGTACACTTAGTGATCACTGGATTCCAAGCTGAAGAGAGTTTGAAGCCGTCTTCGCGATTGAAATTAGGGTACTTCTTGATCTTGATCGGGAAGCGATTGAGATCAAGGAGTACCGTGGCTGGTGCAATCCGGTCGAAACGTCGGGCTTAAATTAAAGGTAAATTCGCGATAAATACCCGTTTCTATATGTTTTATAAAACACGTAATAGAACTGATATCAAATTATTAATACTGGCTCATATCTGATCTGCCAATCAGACTATTAATTACGGCAGAGTGTTTTGGCAGTAGTTTGTATCCAATTCTAGGAATTCAAGGTGCAAATTGCGATTAGTATGCATGATGTAGTGCTACCATGAAATGGTTTATGGCTCTCGTGATTAATGGAATCAACGAAAGAGAAAGGACTTTTGAAACACATTGAATAGAAAAATAAGTTTTTATGGTCAGGTGGAGAACTGTCTACGCATTATCCTAATTCCTGCTGAACAAAGCTTGAACTGCGAGCTCATGGGTTTAAGTATGAACATAGAAAGCTAAGTATAAGAAATGAGGAAGACCTAAGAAAAAGATGCTTGATTTAAATGCAAGAGGACATGTCCAGGAAAGGAAGTAAACACTGAGATAATAGTAGTAAGAAATGTGGAGAACCAAAAAGCCTTTTTGCAAACCCCGAAAAAAAATGCAAAAAGCAGATAGATTATGATGAGAAGCCAAAAGTTCGTGTAGTATGATGTTTGTTCACTACACAGTACACACACACTATCTGTTTTCTCCGATTGATGTACAAAACAAATACGATGATTAAACAATCTTATCGCAACTTTTTTGTTCTGATATCTGTTGAGTTTTTAGAGCGTGTCTTGTCTTGGAGACATAACTTGTAAGAACGGGATCATATAATAGACCAATATCCGAGATAAACTGTTTACGGGACGGGCCTATCTAACTGGGTTACAGATAACGAATGGCAGTTGAAAATAATGCTGAAAGTAGATTTCTTGTTATTGACAAACGGTTCCCTCTCATTGAGAGGAGGCCGTGTCCCAGCAGTGGGAACATTATAGGCTGATGATGATGATGATGATGATGATGACAAACAGTTTATCCATTGAATTCTGCTGTCTGATTTGGAGGAGCTCGTGGCTGAATAATAGCAGCCGCACGGGTCGGTCTATAAGGTTAAGCCCCGCTTGCCAAAGTCGGTCTGTGGATGGGTGATAATCATTACATGGATTTTCCTCTATGCCTCAAATAAGAAGTTAAGCAGTTGGTCCCGGCCATAGATATAAATATTTATGTGGTCCCGGCTGTCATTTGTAGATCTTTTACAGTCGTTACAGGTAGTCAATAGGTACCGTATGACTGGGTTGTGGAGGTCAGGAAAAAGGCAGTCGCTCCATTTTAAATACCGGTATTCAGCTGCATCCAGTTAGACTGCATGGTGACCCAAATAAAGTTGGAAATAGGCTAGGCAGATGATGATGCTGCAAGTGCTGTCTTCGGAATGTAGCAGAGGATTTTCTCTGTTTCAATATAGGGGAGCAAATCGCTGACTCCGGGCTAATTCCTGATGGAAAATCCCAATAACACTAAGCCTGACTTGAATAACGAACCTAGACTTCAAGCTCAGCAGTAGCGCCTTGCGACTTCGCCTTAGGTTATTTCCGAGTCACAAGTTTTAATAAGTAATAATCGTAATGACAACAATTAATTCACCTGACAAATAAAAAAGCAACAATAATAAAGTATATGAATCGGTTACTAAATCCTTGGCCGACAAAATAAAAATAAACTCCAGTAATCAGAAAACAGCTACTTTTCTCGATACTTACATCTTGATAGTAATCGATACTTGATTTACAATCGATAATAAGTGTTAATGTAATCGTATATCTGTGAATTTTATTAAAATAATGGTAAGTAAGTGCTACTTGAAGATACGTTTTTTGCCAAAAATGGTCGGGTCCAAAAAAGTGCTTTATAATCATTATCATTTAAAAAAGCTTGTTATTGCACCCACGCTGGGTTGGCAATTGGCAAAGTAAGCCGCCATTTTGGCCCTTTATTTGAGAAGACAAGTCTTCCATGTATTATTTGTTGTGAATTTAATTATCAAAGCTAAGCATTCTAGCTAATCGAGTCGCAATGCAGGCAGGGCTTGTTCGTATTGTTTATTTAAAACTATACACTTATTAAGCAGCAATGTTATAGGTGGGTAGATAATCAGATGATATTAAGATTGAAATGCACAGCAAAATATAGCCTCTGCCCGCCATTTTGTCTCGGTTTCTATCAGTGAAAGACTTTGTCTAATCGGATTTTTACTTTCATAGATTACTTTACACAAGTCATTACTTTTCCCGCTTTTTTTTATCAATTACGTTAGATTGTGATCATTACCACTACGCTGGCCCAGGATTGGTGTTGTCACATGTCTTCGATTTGTTTTTCTTATGCATGCGAAGTTTCCTTACGATGATTTTCATCGGGGTTTTGAGAGCAGAGTGATGCAATAATTCACACAAAGTTCAAGTTCGCCATTTGCATATTTTAAACCTTTTGAAACATTTAGAGGAATTCGGTAAAACATGCCATTTACCATGATTTATTCCGTCTCAAAATGAAGCAATATAAAATCTGCCGCAAGATTTATTGATTAACATAAAGGTTTCCAGAACAGCTTAATTTGTCATGGCATTAAACAGAGGCAACCTATGAAGAAAACGTTACGCTACAGGTAGCCGTGTTAAAGTAAATGTCGTAATGAACTTTACCGTTCGTGTTTAGTGAAGGATTATATTAACTGAGTTACAGTTAGCGTCAAAATTATGGGGTCAAATGGACCGTTTGAAATCATCTGAAAAATAAATATTAATGTGAGTTTGACAAATTGCAGTTGACAAGTCTTAGAGCGGAGATTCGCAAGTGTTTGGAAAGGCGGCTGGGACAGACTGAATCCGAAATTCGAAAAGCCGGGTCGTGGTTTAACTTGGAAAAGCCTTAGTCCAGCAGTGGATCAGCGAAAGGGTGAGTTAATTTGATTGTCATTGCGTTGATTCTGAAGCATTCTCATTATTCCCTAGTGTCATTATTTGTTCTGATTATCTGATTTCAGTCGGTTCGTCGACATGTTTTCTACACCGACAGTACAGCAAACCAACCTTTTCGAAGTACTCGTGTCTATTGTTTCTAAAGCGATTGCTCAAGGACCTACCCTCAATGACTCGGTTCTCCGATCATGCACGAATCGATTGAACCGTGAATTGATTTAGACACCGATACGATAGTACAATCGAGCAGTGGCGCCTGCGCAGACGCCTGTTCAAAATTGCCATGCAGGTTTTAGTTCGCATCTGATTGTTGAAATATGAGGTCGTGTTTGTTTAACTTTAATGTCTAGAAAAAACTTAAACAATATGATTTCCTCCTTTTTGAACGGAAACACAAAGTATTTATTTTAGTTAAACCATTTACCTACAAGCATTTTGAATTGTTAAGTCAGATACTCGTAGTCAGAAAGTTGAAGCTGTAAGGCCTGTTCCCAAATGTAGAAAGACGGAGAAAAACGGGCAAGAAACTCCATGGACATTCTTTATAACCCTTTTAGTGTTTGTTTTACAGAATTCACTTCGACTTATGGCATTTGGTTTTGCCTGTGTGATGCAATAGGTTCTACAATGGTAATCCTCTTTGTTATGATTCATCAGTTAACAATAGCACATTAATTGGGAAGTTACACAATGATGATAATTAAGCCTGAATTACAGAGCAACACACAAGGCTTAAGGGGCCGGCGGAGCATGTGATTTTCATACAAACGTAATACCAAAATAAAATGAAAATCAAACATATTCTTAAGGTAGTGTGTATAGGATGGTATTTAAAAGTACTTCAATTTATTCCCATTTCATTTACCTAATTTTGCCTGTGTTCCACCAAATATACTGAATGTGCACCAAAATACTAATTAAAATATGTCATAACGAGCATCTATTTAACAATTAAACATTGTATATTCTCCTTAAAGCGTAGTCGACGGAGCCCCGCCTCGCGGGGCCCCTATTTCCGAGTGCAGGGTTTAAAGGAACCTAACTAACCTAACGGGGGGGTGCCCTTTTTTTTTTTTTTTTTTTTGGGATGGGAAATCATCAAATGACTTCTCCCACTCTGGGCGGAGCGGGAGGGAGTGTCAGACTCTTACTGACTAAAACCCATCCATGTTCCTTCCTCGCCCTTTACGTTCCGGGGCCGCGGTATCTCTTTCGAACAGTCCCGCAACCCCGGCAGGCTTCGGCCCTTGCGGGCCCCTCTCTGCTGCTGACATCTCTTTGAGGCGCGCGTGGAACACGAACGCGCCGTCGACACGGCCTGTCGTCACTAGACGGACGGACGGCTAGCTAGCCCATAGCTTACCGTCCACAGGCCCGCATCTACGGTGGCCGGTAGCCACCACGTGGCCCCCGACGCCCGGTGCGTCTCCCGCGGCGGCCGGGAAGAGAGGCTCTCTCCCTCTCTTGTTCCGCCACCTCCTTCGCCAGCATGACTGCTTCGCAGAAGGAGGTGACGGCTTCCCATTCCGTCTCGCTCCGGACCATGGATTGAACCAGGGCCGGACGCGAGAGGTCGCCGCCGCCGATCGCCGCTACGAGGACACGGCGGTGCTCCGCCCACGCAGGGCAGACTTCCACCGTGTGCTCCACCGTGTCCTCCGGTCGATCCTCACAGTGGAAACACCCGGGCGTTTCCTCCCGCCCGATTCGGTGCAGGTACCTCCCGATCCCGAAACATCCGTGTCCGGTGAGGACCTGCGTCAGGCGGAAGGTGAGGGCGCCGTGGCGCCTCTCAAGCCACTCCTCAAAGAGGGGACTTACCGCCACTATCGTGGCGTGCCCTGCACGGGGTTGTGACAGTCGCTCTCTCCATGTCGCCATGAGATCGCGCCGGAGGTCTGTCCGCTGAACGGCAATTTGCCGCGGCAGCGGAGTTTCCCCCCGGCGTAGTGCCTCCGCGCGCCATTCATGTAGGCGCGTGAGGACTATCGCCTCCAGATCCCATGGCGGCAATCCGGCAACGGGGGGGTGCCCTAAGTCGCGATTATGGGGGCAGAGATACTTTAATATTTGGTGCACGATCAGTATTTTTCGGGAAAGAAAAGATTTTTGGTGAACACAAAAATATTATCCGTGTGTATATGTCACCGTAAAATTGTCAAATAAAAAGGGTTAAAGGAACCTAACTGACCTAACGGGGGGGTGCCCCAAGTCCCGATTATGGGGGCAGAGATACTTCCGTATGTTCAGTTGACAATAATTCGAGATATTACAATATCGCTAGAGAGAAACACGTTATATTGTAATATAACGTGTTTGACAATTTTACGGTGACATATTTTAATTATACGGTTTCGATTGGATTGCAGAATATCTATGTTCCCAAATAAATATTTTAAAACCACAATTATTATTATTTTATCTTTTTAAATTGATGTCTGAATCCGGTTTTGTTAAAATTTTTACTTTGGTTGATGATTTCAGGCGTTTTTGATGTCTGCATTATAAATGTTGCAGATGTAACAAGATTAACGATAAATTGAACTAAAGCAACAATTGCATTAATTGCGTTGAATAAATTGAAGAAAAGGATGGTATATTGTCGCCACTTATCGTTAAATCTAATTAATTTACATTAAAAAGTGAGAAAACATTCATTCCACTAATGAACTGCATGATAGAACCGCTCAAAATGAGATCATATTTCTAAAAGTTTATCGAAACTTATGATCACATCACAATCTCTAAAGCATCTATTAATTTTTGTAACATAATGAATTCGTGATCATAATCTGCATATTTTATGGCTTTTTACAAATTAATGGCTACTGATATTGATGATTCAGATTTAGAAGAGGTTATTAAAGTAGTTGAAGATGTTGTGTGGCATGAATTGGATAACATGGTTGTTAGAGAATTGGCTCATAACTATACTATTTATATCGACATACAATCGCCGACAGTATTGCCTTATCACCGTTTTGCAAGTATTCGTCACCCCCTTTCACGACATGTCTAGTCTTTCTGTACTTTAGAATCATCAATGGTTAACAACTTTACTACAGATTGGGCAGCCTATAATTGAATACCTACTTTTAAAAGACATTATACCTAACTATATACGGTCATGTCTGCCGCGTGCCGGACCAACTGGAGGCCGAAATACCAGGAAACAGGTGTCCTGACACAGTGAGGCAGGCCAAGAAGATAGCAGGACGAACTGGGCAAGTTCCGTCAGAACTGGAAGGACGCGCGGGCGCGCGAGAAGTGGAAGTGAAGGGAAGTCTTCGCCCAGGAATAGGACAGAGCAGGCTAGATAAATAAAACCTACCTGGCAAAACGACCGTTTTATACCTGGGCGGATCGTACGCCCGAAACTAGACACCGATTAGTCAGCCAGGAGTTTCGCGTACATTCAAAGTAATATTTCTTATGTCCGTAATAACTGCATTAACAAATGTGTATTACACTCACGTAGGTACTGCCATTTAGCTGTCAATAACACTGATAAGGTGTTTTATAATTCTAATTCTGACTAGACATGGGTCGGATTAGGTAAAAACGATACCTAATCCACCTAATCCTAGTATTTAAAAATACCTAATCCATTTACCTAATCCGAATATTTATTCAGTAAAGCCACTGGCCTGTTACGATATTAGGTATTGTATGTGGATTTGGTAAGAAATATGATGGACGTTCCGTTTCTGATGTAGTGTGGAATATTTTCTGATATTTCTGATCGTTTTCTATGGGAAACGGTACTTTAAACTAAAAGTCAACGTAAAACTTTTGTTTTTGTTTTTAACGTAATATAGTTAGGTTAGGTTAGGTTAAAGTTCACTTTTATAAAACAACTCAAAAAACAAATATTTTTATCATTTTTGAAAATTAGCTTAAAATTAAAACTGGTGTACCTACTATGTATAGAAACTACAGCATTAAATGCATATTCAAATGCATTTCACCCTAAAATCACATGAGTTTCTGATTTTTACACATTTATTTTCATAAAAAGACGTGAAAGTTTTGTTGTTTTCTTTGACAGTATCATTCCATAGGACTTAATCGCTAGAGCAATATCTAGTCCAGTGGTAGTCTACGTAGATGGCGCTGGCGGCAGTGCTAATTAAACTTGAACCTTAACCTCCACATTTTAAGGTACGGAATATCTTCTATGTAGACTGTGTACGAATATTTCGTGCCATACCTAATCCTCGACGCTTTGGATTAGGTACGGACTCGCATCGAAAAATACCTAATCCACATACCTGTTCCAATATTTATGCCTCACGTCTAATTCTGACAGCCGTACAAGGTTGCGAAGTCTGACACTTATCAGACTCGTAACATATCATACTTGAACATAATAATAAGTTAGGATTACTATCGACCTTACGGTAGCGGTATCGGTATCGTGTTTAATGTCGGATCAAATTTATTTTTACACGGTTCACAATCACTTCTGGGTACTATTAAGATAATTGTGTGTTATTAAATTAGCAATTTGCTGGTACCCGAGCAGGTAGTAGGTAATGTTTTATTACAAATTACAATAGTAATTAGGCCATGTTCATTTTAGAAACATCTACGCCCTTGGGCATTATAAAAACAGGAAAGATATCTTTAATAAAGGACTCTAAGGCTGAGATACCTACATATAAGCGTCTGATATCGACAACTTGATATCGTATCCTGTCTTTCCTGTTGCTTGCACATCACAGGAGGATGACGATGATGGTGATGAGATGGTGGACGCTACTGAATGTGTCAAACTCGACGCAAAATGTTGGTCTCAACTCAATTTAAATTGACACCCTAAGAAGAAGAAGAATAGACGTCATTTAGCATTTTTATGGCTTCGAGCATTTAAAAAGATAACTGTCAAGCTACATGTCAAAGATGTCATAACATCTAAACCAAATCACGTGCTTAGTACTGTTTATAATATCAGTAAAGCAACGATTAACCATTTACCACACCTAAAAGTTTAAATATTCGTTCTCAAGTTCAAAATAAAAACATACGAATATAAACACACGCAGCATATGGCGGCCAATACCTTTATCTGTACAGTTATGCGTTTTTAATACTCATCATAAGTTTATTGTAAACAATTTGATAAAAACTGAACCTTGTCCGTCCATATATGGGGACAAGACGTGACATAAGGATCCAACTTTGAATAAAGATGGTACGATGAGACGATATGACTGTAATGTTAAGCTTTTGGATTCGAAAAAGTCGAATTAAATGAGGTTGGTCTCGTATATTTGATATTATCTGCTAATTAAGGCATGGTCATCACAATTCTCGTGGAAGTTGGAACTTCTTACTATTCGGTTTTAATCTGAATGAAACAGCAGTCCCTTTCGTACTATAAGCTCGGACTACAAGCTAAGATGATGTCTTTGCATCTCCTACGTTCAAATCCTCCCAGTTTTTGAAGCTGCCAATGCAATTCCCCAATTTAGATTTGAATTTTCCTAATTCATCATATTTCTAACTGTCTTTAAGTTACAATCTATCCAACATAACCAACGGAAATTAGCTTACCTTTATTCGTGCAAAGGAAGACAGAAGAACAATATAACAACTCTATGTTCAAAGATAAAGGTCACAGTCGTCGGTCAGTAGGTGTGCAATGCGTGTTAACTTCCATTTCTCTCCATATACGGAGAGGTGACAACTGTGACACCGACCACACCCTTACTGTGCCTCTGTAAGACGGTACTTTGTTTGTTTTCCCTTATGAGGCTAAGCTTTAAGACAAGAAGCGTGTTGCTCGATGATAAACCTTTTGAAAATTGAGATAAAGTTACTTTTTCTGCAGCATTTGGTGTTATGTTGTACTTTTGGATTTGACTTAAGCCTTTGACAACGAAGATCATGATGCCATTTTATCAGTTATTGTCTTTTCTACGGCCACTGCTGACAGACTATATGTGGGAGGTGAAGAACCGGGTGTTAAAAAACCACTTGGGATAAGCCAATGTCTAGAAGACTGATTTGGTTGAATTTATACCCTGCATGGGTATTCATAAGAATTGGTTTGACTGGTACATTTGTAAGATTTTTTACCAAAAACCGATTCTGTTTAAGCTAAAATGAATGATTCAAGACAATAGGTTCATTAAAGCTCTGTTGTTGAGTAAACATAAAAGTATAAGTCGCATGCTGACATAATGTTTTGCATGAAAGTACATTACAACGGAAAGTTGTAACAATTCATAACTTGTCATGTAGGCACGAAAAGTGCTAACAAATTGCATGTTAGCTAGAAAAATTTACGCCAATTTCTAAAAATATTAGGTGTAAACTAGTCAAAATTGAAAAATAGATTATGCTGAATACATTAATCATACCTCAAATTCACTCACTAGAGTAAATAATTTATCTTCAGTGCATCAGCCAAAATATATCTTAAGAAGATAATGCAACCGAATTTATTGTCTCAATGAGTAATGTTCTTCAAATACCTAATACGAAATGTGAAATTTATATTATTGTAAAGTCTTCCGTGGGTTTAATAAATTCTGAAAGCTAACCTGGACTCGTTATTTTATTTCGCGAAAAATTTCGACGTGGGCGACCACATGTTCGAAAAAAGTTAGTAAGAAACCGCACGCCATCACAGTTATTCCTCCTTCACATGTTGAAATGATTCCGCTTTGGAATCGATGCCCGAAACAGAAATCCTAAATAAATAAGTAAGCATTCAGAATCGTTAAAAAGATTCCGTCTGTTTCTTCAGTTATCGTAAATTTCGTGTACAATATGGGAAAGTGACGTCCCTGTTTATTTTCAACCATTTTAAAATTGTTACTAGCTGGTTTGTTACTAAAACACAAAACAGAACACATCGCAAATAGAATAAAGAAACAAGAAATAGTCAAATATTTACACAGCAAATCACGCGTGAACGAAAATTTGTGCGTAACGTAAATAACAGGAGTTATTCTATTAGCGGCAATTCACACAAGTGTGATTATATGAGCACAAACAAAAATAATCGTATCAACTGCCGATGAGGCCTCTCACGATGCTCGCAAATAACATACTCGAGGCGTGAAAGACGGCAACAAGTGTACATTGAGAACATTGTCGAGTGAACCATTCAAACGACACTTTAACATCTCGCAAACCGTAACACCGATGACACGATCGTTCCCAACTGATGACTAATGGACACGTCCATGCAATACAAGTGTCCCATTACGCTGCATTAACAAATGCAGTAACATGATTCTTGTGACACAATGCTCCACGACGTAAAAAATAAATTAAATATTCGATGAAGCGTTGAATTGTCAACATTGTGAGTTTGTAGGACCACCCTGCGCGGGCGTCGAACCTTAAACCTGCCCGATCAAATAAACTGTTCCCGGTCTGACCAACGATTTACGTTCCATTCGCAATAGTAAAGGTTTGTGAAGCAATAGCGGCTACACGGGCCACAATGAAACGAGTGCACGGCTAGAAACAGAAAACGGTGTACGCCTGTGCCTGAGCCCCGTGAATAAAAACGTTTCGCCATTTTACAATCCTATAAACGTCCACATCAAAGCTTTAAAACGACTTTAGGCGAACGATTACAACTTTCTGAACTCACTTTTATTCGTATCAAACAATGTCTGACACGATCTGTTTCTATTTCAAGGCTAAATTGCTGTCTCGATATTCTTTTCCTTGAGTTTTTGGTATTTATTGAGGCAAAAAATAGGCTTCGAACGTTCCCATGAAATGCACTGATCGAATCTCGAAACAGGTGAAGGCCCTTGGGTTTTTCGGCCTCCTTTTTCGTAGTACGCCTTTAATAAACATGAGCCGACCAAAATTTCTCGTAAATTGGTCGCCGCTATCAATGATGAAGCCATTTTAAGAATATTGCACTTTTAATATTACATACACAATATGACGGAAAACAAAAGCAGTTCCTAGGAATTTGAACCGTATTTTTTACGACAAACAGTACCTATCGCTTAATCTTTTTGATAAAAAGTGCGTCATTTGGAAGTAATCGGAGCTTTAAAGCTAACTTTAGACTAGGTATCATCAAAATCCATTCAACAGTTTTTGCTTCGTAACAAGAAATTGAAAAGATCCAGTTGTTTCCGTAATACGATTTCCGAGAACATGGCGAAATGTAGCACTCAGAGTAAATCGATTCCGCTAATTCTTAGAACACTTAGAACAAAAAGGCGTGTTGTTTCTTCGGAACTCTCGCTACCGTGCTTTCAGACCTTATAATTAACATAGCTGTTTTAATTAACATTAAACCAATCTGCTCTGGGATCATGAAAACCATCAGTTTTAAACAGGACTTTCAATTCAACGTCTCTCTTTATAGAATTCAGGTTTAACCTCGTCGCTCCGATTGACTGAGCGATTAATTTATTTCAATTTAGTAATTTTCCAGTGACGGCGATACCGTAAATTACTTTAGCTGACAGAATTGAGGCTTGAGACATTTTTTTAAGTTGAAACTAGCAAGTTTAATTGCATGATTTAACATTGCATCTTACATAAACTTTTAATAAGATTTATAATTATATTTCAGATTTCGGACAGCCCTCCATTCCATGTCTTTACAAAGCACTTAATCGTATTTTAGTAATGTGCCCCGAAAGCGTTTGTTGTACCAGCTTACAAACCGCGAAGCCTTGAAATCGACCCGACCACATCATAGTATGCTAACCTACTTTATGAATTATGATGCACAAGAAGATATTATTTTCCTTTACCTCCGACCTGCGTTTATCACCTTTAAAACAAAGAGTGAGAGACGAGAATCCTTTGAAGGTAAACTGCTGTGGATGGAGTGACTTGACCACTTATGCGACACAAATCCAGACATACAGTTAATTAGACATGTGTCAACACTGCTTTAAATAGATACCTATATTAATTGAAGAATTAATCAGATTTGATTTAGCATATTTAATGGTCTACCAGAAGTAGACCTTTCTCTTCACAATTTAGCATTAATCCCAAGACAGTAAGAACCATGTAGCTGATAATAATATTCCATTGCATTTGAAATTCTGTATTCCGAGATCACCTTGAAATTGTCTGTGGTCAGTGTCAGTTTGTCCATCTAACATAAAGCTTGGGTTCTGTAGGCGATAGCCAACACGGGACAATGTGGGCGCGGGTGTCATGGTATCACCCGCTGTATTCCGGCTATGGACACGAAAGCGAAAGTTGGTCAACACATTACTGAAGTATTCACAAACGAAATTATATTTTAAGGTTTCCGTACATCTGACAGTGCAATCATTAATCATTTCAACATTGCAATGAAATACCGATAATTCAATGATTCACGTATTAAGTATTGTAACTTGTATCATTTATTGCTAAACTAACTAAGTAGGTAATAAATTCCATCGACATCAATGATATTCTTTTTCTTTGATTGCTAATCGAACCACATCTAGAAGACATTGTACCTATTAAGATTTATTAATTCACAAACGTGTTCTCCTTATTAAGGTTTTTGTAACGCTCAATAGAATCCGATAATAATAAATCAATTTAGATTTTCTATCTGACACACATTCATGAATAGGTTTTAGGGATAAATTATTACGATTTGATAGAACGAGGAGTCGTCGAACTCTATAAATAGCTGTTACTGCTTCACAATGGGCACTATCTGATCTATTGAGGTCCAACTCTAAATCGTATTGACTGGTCTCTAACAGAAGGCCAATTCACGCCGTGAGTGGCTACAAAATGGATGGAGGTATTCACAGAATGGACCCGTAATTGCTTTCAACATTTTATTGAAAATATTTTCAATCATATTTTAGATTCACGGATTTTAATCACCAGCAGTTCATGTAACACCTCCGAAAGTTTCGAAATGGAGACAAACTAATGACGAAAAATCCTCAAATGACAGCAAAAAACACTTCCTCGTGCCCAATTCCGTCAATGCTTTGCTATACTGAAACCATTTGCAAAAATACATTATGGAACCTATTAGAGTTTACTTTGTTGGTAACAAACGGCTGGCTGCCTTTAGATACCGTTACTCTTCGTGACGAGATCTTAATTGAGCTTTTAGTGTTGACAAAGAGTAATGTGAGACACGATTGCTATCGAGTCCGAGTCTCCGAGTTAGCTGGCCTAGTTCGCAAATGGATGTCTTCGATATGTGATTGATAGAAAAGTTATATTTTGTTAATTGATACGTGTTACTGTTTAGTTGAGTAACAATACGGGCTCAAACAATGTAGTACATAGAATGGCGCATCTGAGGTAGTCTCATGTATTTAAACATCAATTACATCTGTAATTTTATTATAGTGAAAACAAACAGTCATCAACTTCCGAAATAAAAGTTATTGAGAACATTTTAGTGTTATTTTTGCAAAAAAAAACACGTTTTATTTTACCCATTTTAATAATAAAAAAATATAATTTATTCAAATATGGTAAAAGTTTACAGTTTTTCTTAAATATATAAGTCAAGTTCACACATGTTTTGGGGCTGAACTAGGTAATCCTGTTTCAGGCAATTACGGGCCAAGAAAAAATGCACGCAAGGGAGCTTACTCACAAAATACCTACACAGAAAAGATAATAAAAAAAATGTGGGGCCTAGAAAGTGTTTTTTTTTAATCACGTAAATCGGCCCAGTATTACCTCCTCCATTTTTAGAAGTCGGTTAAAAAACAGCAGGGTAAATGCGTTACACATTCACAATACCAATGTATTTTGACAGATCAACAATATCCACTGCGTCGTTGAGTAGGTATACGAATTCGAATCAAACATATGGATCAAAAGGTTAGGCGCATTTCTTTCGGTTTGTGATAGCAATACGGGTGCTGATCACGGGCAAGTTCGCAAAACCGACTTACCAAGTACGTTATGATAAAATATTACTTGGTTCTATCAAGAGGAACAATCAGAATATCTGCAATTTAATGTCGTTTGTAAAACAGAACTCGTTACATCATATCTGACCGCAATATTGTTATTATAAACATAACTAGATGTTTATGTTGGAATTATCCCGTTTTATTGGTCTCATGTACTACTCTGAAGGTAGATTCTCATAGTTTATATCATTATTACATTACATAGCTAGCAAAAACCGAGAATCTTAAGAACCGAGTTAAGGAGTAGATATCTGCAAGATAATAAATACCTGAAAATGGTTGTACCTACTTAACATAAAAAAAAATACATTTTCGTCGTCATCGTTTGAGGATAACTGTTTTAAAATTAAGTTGCAAGATTTGAATAAACATTAACATACCTACATACAAACATTGCAAGTTAAATAAAGCTTGTAAAAGGTGGCTAGGTCTGTCGCCAGTCCACATGGGCGAGCGGAAGACAGAGGACAGGGGCACAGGGCATTACGCCACAGTTTGGGCGAAGCCTGAATGTCCAGTAGTGGCCTATGATAGTCTGGGTGGATTGCTTGATAATTGCAAGAAAAACACAATTGAAAACTGGTAACTTTTCAGCGCAAGAGGCCATAATCCCCGTAGAACCGCTGCCAATACAGAAAGCTTCTAAGAAAACCATCACCCCTTTTGTATTTAATATACTTAGGAAGGAATACTTCAAGTGAAGCCATAATATTAAGACAGGGTGCGTCGTCGCTATTACATGTAACACTCCAGTTGTGAGTTGGTAGACTTTAAGGTTCAAAGTTCATAAACCAGTTAATATTGCCTGCAGGCACACTAACCAGTTCTCCCACCGATCTTCTACAAGTTGTCCAAAATCCATTGAATTGTCTGTTGTTCTCGTGTTGCAATAAAATAGCTATTCAATTTCAAACCGAATCATCGTAGGTAATCGTTGAAACAGGGAGGTCGTGGCGACGAAGCAAAATGATTGTCTGGTGTGGAAATGTGTATGCTTTGCAGTTTTAGTCTGCATTTTGACATGTTTTAATATTATGTAATTAGAAAATCCCACCAAAAACATTCTGTAAAAAACTTTCTTTCTTTTCTTTTTTTCCGGTTTTTCGTATTGCCCATTCGCGTTCATTATTTTCTTTTAGACGGTTTAATTTCTGAAAGATCGGCGCGGTATTTACGCCTAAGCCGGTTGTATTCGCTTTCGGAACTAAATGACCTACAGACTTGAAATTTTGGATTTTAAGTATGTGATTATAGCTTACTAGATGATGAAAATTTCAGCGTTCTGGTCTTATCCAGAGGTTCTCAAATAGGGGCCTGAAAATGCGGCGAAATGGTTCCAGTAAAGGATGGTACGGCAGTGCTTGCTTCACGCTCGACTTGGCGGGGGCACTGCCGTGCCCCCCGATAAATTTGAAATTTCTGACAGTCAAGTCTCTAGAAGCATAAAATTTTTCGCGGTAGGTATGAAGTTTTCTTAATTACTTAATCGCCGAAATGCGTTAAAACAGGATGAAGGTATGGTACGAGTATGTAAGTAGAAAGTATGAGCCTATGCCCATGGGAAATTCTACCAGGCACAAGGCTTGTCGAACCATAAATCAAAACGCATTCTGTTGTTCGACTAAAAAATAAACCTCAGTCGTAGTGTCGCAAATTGCACAACTGCATACAGGTCTTATCTCAGCGGTCTGGAAGGTAACATGAGCTAATGTGATAACATTCCACAAGCTAGCAGCAATAACTGCGAAGAAAACGCACAAATATGTTAATTACTACTATTCACGCGAAATTGATTACTTACGGTTCTTAAAATACTAAACCTACTTCATAAATGAAGTTACTAGTAACAAAATTAATACATCTGCTTTTCTGCAACTCTGTTCTACTTTGTATTGTATTGTACAACGGGCTGGTGGTATTGTACGCGGGCCCAGTGCAGTTTGGTAGATGTCTCATGTCTTCGAATGTTTGGTCCTAGGACATGCCGGTTTCCTCACGATGTTTTCCTTCACCGTTTTGAGAGCAGTGGTGATGATATAAATTACACAAAGTAATGCGCCTGTGTGGGTTTGAACCCACGACTTACTGTTCGTAAGTCGGGGCCGCCACCACTGGGCCACCGCTGGTCTCCTCTGTTCTACTTATTAGTCTTTAGAATTCAATATCAGGTCACAGACCTCTTAAAAAGGGATTATACTTTACATTACATTTAGCACTGCAAGTAAATAAAGCGATAAAACCAAATAACAGCGAGCCAGACACCGTAATACTGCAAGAAGTGTTCCTAAGTTATCATGAAACAGTAAAATGATAATAAATTTTAGTACGAAATCCATAAAAATATAATCGGGCAAGATGGTAAAAAAACTCATAAAGAAATAACAGGACAAACGTTAATATACTGAGTGAGGGCTATATGGACGTAAATCGGATTAAGGAACGTAAGTTGAAGTAAGGATCTTGAAAGGTTTCTTGCAGGACCAATGAATGGCGAGCTGTTAAAGATTCAGACTTGTTGACACTTGATAGAAATAGAACAGGCAAAAACAATACAAAGGGTATCCGGGAAACATCTTCAGAAAAAAGTAAGGTTAGCGCTACTGACTTACCCAAAATAAGAAGTTCAAGAGTTGAAACCATCTATCAATACACGCTATCTATTCTCATGAAAAGCATCGTAACGACGCAAGCCGATAACTCTTAAGTAGAAATATCGGCCAAATAATTCAGCAATGACGCAACGCTTCCCAATACGGTTCGTTTTCACTCCATACCCAAATACGACTAGTTCTTAAATCTAATCGTAAGAATGCTTTCTATTTCATTGGAGTTTTCGACGAGACGATTCAGCAACATATGGAGCGGATCCGGTGGCCGGTGGGATTGTGGGAGAGGAAGCAGAATTTAGACCGGACACCGGACGGAGGAACGGCGGCGGTTGTCGGCTGGTTAGATGGACTGATGGTGATGACAATTGACATGGCCACAATAGTAGCGGGAAACTAGATAGAGAACTCTTAACAAGGGTTAAATGGAAAGGAAACCGGTTAACGCTCGAATGTTAAATGAACAACAACTAGGGAAGAGAAAGAGTAGGTTCTGATATTGACTAATGAACCATGGACGCTACTGAAAGTGTCAAACTCGCCCGCTAAATTTTGAGTTGAGTCAATTTGAATTGTTATTGACGTATACGTTAAGAATAAGGAGCTTCCATACTTAGTTCGTGCAACTGAAGAATTTATCAACAAAATACAGTACACTAGTAGGTACTCAAATACGTCAGCACCATGCCATGCCTGATACATCAGATCAATAAAATCTTACAGAACCAATCAATGTGAGAGCCAGAATCTGAAGAATGCACAATAACGAACATAATGACATACTAATTGCTAAGGAACTCACATCTTCATTTCAATGACAATGCAATTGAAAACAATAGTATTCAAGATAAGAAATTCGTTTCGTGATGATATTGATTGATAGTTACAAACTAAGAATGCGATTTTACGCAAGACTCTTCTGTAATTTACACTTACGAACAAACGAACCATGAAATTGAAGAAATACGTATAATTGAATAAAAACGCGATGCAACACCGTATGGCGCGTATGGAGTAAACGTTTAAAGTAATAGCGGGGTATTACCGCTCTGCCGTGGTTATGGACGCAGCGTTATCGCTTCAAGGTCACGGAGTGTGATGCGCACGAAACACTCAAAAGCTTTTGGGTTGCGGAGACCTTAAAATTAAGAACAAATTCTTTGAGAAAATTTCGTTACATTTTTTGTACGCTCAGTAATTATTTTCTTGCCGTTATAATTCAATCAGCTAACAAAATAATTAACGCTTTACACTTTGAACTAGTTTTATCGCGAATCTCAACTCATTCTTGCTTGACCCGAGAGTACTGGGCGCCAATGGATATCTAACCATCTGACCCGCGGCCCGCTTGCTATGAATATTGATCGGGCCTGCATTAATATGGACGCCACGACCTTAATTATATCTGTTTACAGTATGCATGATCATGCACGTGGCTGCTCGACAACAGAATGGACAAACTCGGCTACTGTATTAGTGTTTCCTCTAAACAACCTTCTCAGTACGCTTAGCGAGAATTCAAAGATTTTTCTTGACAATATCAAGATGGCGGATTACCATATACGTTTGCAAGATTCATGATCTTAAATCCACGCATTCGTAGCCCCTTTCAAAATGTCAATCTTAATGGAAATTTAACATTCATAAAATCCACTTCAAAGTAATTAAAGCCGTTATTTAACCTCACAAACTGGCTGCACGTCCTGAATAAGTCTCAGATTACACGAAAACTTTCAAAGCATTTTGTAACTGCCCTACCAGGCGTCATAAGGGATTATGCGGTTAATTGCTACATAAATCCGAAAACCGTCTACCATAATTGCAGGTAAATATAGTAATTTACCTCGAGTCAAGCAAGTTCTCGTCGGAGGCTGGTGCATGTGGAAGGCCAAATATTAGCGTGTGTGTCATAGCTAACGGAAAACATTTACTTAACGAGCCTTTTATAGGAACTGGTCGCTTCTCTCGGCCACTACGGAATGATAATCTCGATGATACAAAGTTTCTTGAGCGCGCAGGTATTGCAGATTGTGCGCTTTCATCGGCACGTTTCACTTCTGCTAAAAAGGAAGCCGTTACAACAAGCACGAGTCGCAAATGATCGATGAACCTAAGAAACCTTTTAGTAATTTCCTGGTCCAGCCAATTACTCCACATTTACACTTCCTTGTTTGGACAAAAGTAACAGGCAGGACGTTCATTATTTACCCGTATCTTGACAATAGCGCCACTACTCCTATGTAATAGAACAGGCTTTATTTATTGACAGCAATAATAACTGCCAACATTGTCTAACAAACTACTTTCAGCTGTAGGGTAAAAGGATATCAGTTTTTCCATCAGAGCTCAAATTGAATAACCTTATCGTAGCTGCATCAGGATACGTTTCAGACTATAATGCGAGGGGATCAAAAACGCAACAAAAACATACAGGCAGGCAACACAATTCATCGGAATCGAGTATGATTCATCGGCTGAATCGATTCGAATGATGTTATCGTATTCATTTTATAAAAACTGTGTACACAAGGTTTGGGCCGTAAGCCCGTAAAATTGTGGACATGCAAAAGTGATTCGGTGCGGTCACTCGATAGGGATCGATACAGCCGGCTTCATTTTTGCGGCTTATCCGGTGTATATTACACAACCACCAACTGTCATTACGTTATTCATATTTAAAAGGCTATGTTAATGAAACGTTCTTTTTTACACTTTACTGTATGCCAAAGTGTCATTAATTTTGGTTTATTTAAAGAAAGAGTTGAACTAATATCGGCAAGGAAGTCGTCGCCGTCAGGGACTAATAAAGGCGTGTTATGCAGAATTTTACTGGAGCATTGCACTGCAGCGGTGCGCACTGTAGGATAATTAAGGGTCGGTGACCCGGTGCAAAGCTCACAAAGGGAGCTAGTGCTAAAATTCAACCTCCCACTAAACACGAGTCCGGGAAATGTGCAATTCAATAGCTGTTAGTCAGGTTTATAGTAATGTAAATACATACTTAAATAGCCAATATTAGCAATATTCATACGTTCTCAGTTCGTAATCTTCAAACGGGCCTTATTCTTTTGGTGTTGCAACATCTCAAACAATGTGTTAAGTTCAGTTTTCTCACTTATCTTTAGTCGGTTTTATCTGGTCGACCTTCAATATGGAACAATGAATGCTTTGTTTCTCAATTCCTCTTTAACAATTTGTACCATTTTTTGTAAGGCTCATGCTTCATACTGTTGGAGATCGAAAAGAGGTTGGCTTATTCAAATGATGTACATATTTTAAATTGAAAACATTGATCTACTGAAGCATTTAAGGTCATGTCGGTTTTAGCAAAAAGTAAATGAATCCATGGAGAAAACCAACTTTCATTCTACTCAGAAAGGAACATAAACTTTAATCGTATCAGTTGGCAATTTGTTTGAGTAAAATCCACACAATGCCTCTGGTATAGTATGGTACCTTTTAAGGCCATTTCTCCCCAGCCTACATTTCTGAACGTTTCTCCGTGCTCGGGTAGCTATGTGATGTCACATGGTAAACGCATCGGCATTCAAATGTCAGCCGGGTATTGTCCAAAACGAGTCGGCCCTGTTCCCGGCTTGGTTTTTGTTCAGATACGTGAGACTCTACGGCGCGTCTTAACGAGCATCAAACCAGTTCCACATATCTTCGCGTCATGCCAAATCTGGTAGTAAATACTTCGACACTCCGTTTGTTCTCGCGGTTTTTGCATCGCTATGAAAATAACAGGCGTTTGATGGACAGTTGGACACATACCACATGCAATACACAAAATGAGCCTCAAAATTAAAATTCTCCATTGAATTGCGTGGATCTCTTTTATTGCTATTATGTATAATTATGGACTTTCACTTGTCTGTTAATGTGACCGATGCCATAGTAATTGGTTCCGATCCGAGCAAGAAACTGCAAAATTGGCGAAATTATTCTCATTATAATACCATGGGTGGTGTACTTTTGTACAAAAAATAAAGAGTATCACGCGAGACTTTCGTTTCACGTTCGAGGAACGTAACCCGCTAATTATCGAGTTCATCGGTCTCAAGTTACATTGAAACCGATTTGAGAAGACCATTAGACTATTTATCATCGTCAACTAATATTGTAAGACTGCTCGCTTTTTTTGTTTCGTAACCGCTCAAGCAGAAGTTGCATGATGATAAACAAATCTATCTGGTGGCTAAATGAGACTAATAGTAGCGGTACGAAGTGCTTCAAAATATGTTCCTACAACTTATTATGAAATACGGAAACAGGTGGATTAGATTTGAACTTTAACGGAAGTCAGAATTTAACTTCAAATAAATCGCGCATGCCTGACTAAAATTAGAAACAGAACACGTGGATAGGTGGCACTCGCAGATTAGAAACTCAAAGCAATTTACGACTGACAATGACAGCAGCTTTTTCCTCTCTCGTTTCTCCTTATAATCACCAGTTCGGTAAATAGCGAGTTGGAGACCGTCCCATTACACTTACGCTCTTTAATATTATTGATGTAGAATATTGCAACTCAGACAAGTTAAATAGTTATTCGAGCGAAACAGGTTAAAACGGAAATCTAGGCACCGATTTAATGAATCGCATCCGTGGCTGTCGCAATAGACAAGTAAACTTCTAAGGAGGACTAAGTAAGCAGCCTCATTAATCGATAACTGGTAGGCCAATGAGCGTTTATCTGCGGCTGATTTAAAGGACTTCTTCCTGCCAATCTTCGATAATCACTTTTCAATGAGAGGGCAATTTGTATCGGTCCAATGTAACTGTAATAAAAGGAAGTGTTTATCTCGAAGTGATTGGAAATAAGCTTGTTTATGTGGTGCAAGTTATTCAATTTCTTATTAAAAGATTTCATTAACGTTACCATACCACTAAGTATCAGAGCTTGCAATTTTTTTTAGCTTCAATGCAACACATGGCGGCTTTTGCAATTGTTCTCTTCACTGCTACAAAAAGAAACTTGCAGAGATGTGGAGAACTAGAGACTATGAATGATTATCACTACAAATACTACTAAAATATTATCACAACTTTTCTCTAATATGGTTTCTATGACAATATTCTAACGAATTCTACTTCCTACTATTACTTAGATGCGAAAGTTTGTGAGGATGGACGATAGATGATTGTAACTCTTTCACGCAAAAACTACAGAACGGATTTGGAAGGATTTTAGCATACAAATAGCTTATAGCCAGAATTAACACTTAGGATACTTTTTATCCCGGTAGTATGATGCCATGGTACAATGATCGAACTCTAAATAAAACATTACCACTACGTTACTTTAATAAGGTTTATATCAGTTTATCTTCTACCGATGCCGATGAAGTCACACGCGCTTCCAGCTAGTTAAACAAACGCAGTTCACCTCGTCGACGATACAGCACGCAATCTCTATCAAGAAGCTATGCTTCGACCTTTGTCGGTTATTCGCTAGTAACTAGGTATTCCGTGACTTCCAGCAATTAGTTCGAACAACGATATCTAGATCTTCGTGTTATTGGTTTTGTCAAGCCTGCAATGTTTAAGAATGATCGATTAGAAAAAATCACGGTTTGTTTTTCTGTAGAATTTTAAACGAGATTGTTACTGTGCGGTGAAAACAGGATTCCTGGTTTAACTAACCTGTATATTCAAACATCTTCATGGTTACAAATGGTTTTCTATGCATGCATGTAAATGCTAATTTTGATTACTTGCAACTTCAATTTCTGTGAAAGCGAAAATAGGTAGGTACCTACTCATGTTCGTGGTCGCAACTGGTTGTGTCTTCATCTCGTCTGATACTTTCGCGATGAAATCTTGAATTCTTGATATGAAACCAATTGATATTGATATTATGCACAATGGGAATAGTTACACTACCTTTTAGATGTACGAGTACCTATATTATGCTGCAAATAGCCAGTACTTATTAAATGCGGTTAGGACTGGGTGTTTTATTACAATGACGTCATAAGCTAGAAATCGAACGCCCACCAACAATCTAGAGTGGTTTTTATCTATTTCGATAACATGAGTGGACACCACAGGTTTCAGTGCTGTGTAAAATTCGATAAAGTAGACCGTAGGTAGGTACCTACCTGTACTCCATACTTAGGAAAGAAAACAGTTCGGTTTTAATCAATAACGGTTAAAACCTGTTTTGTACGTGTAAGGGTTATAAGTGGATTATTTAATACTTCGCCAATTTATTTTAATGAGTCTGTACCGGGTATATAGGTATACCTACTTATATTATTATTATTTCCAGGCCATATCATTGAACTTTGGGAATCATTTTTTTATTTTTAAAATAGGTATAGACCGCCTTTTTCCTTGTCCGAGCATGAAGAATGGTAGATCATATCATAGTAGGTAGGTACCTACAAGCTGTTGTTTATAAAAAAAAATACATGTGATGCGCAAGGGGTAAATTAACATGAGAATAGACGAAACAACCGACAGGAAGTTTGACGTAAAAAATAGAATCGACTGTTCTATTGTATCTTTCTAGTAGATCATCTGGCGGAGGTATTGTTTTTAAAACAGCAACTAGCGTAAAGTGGTTACCTCCATAATCTCGCGTAAACAAAATGATTATGATCTTCATAATGGGTTTAATCACACCCATTCAAGTTGGATACCTACCAGATACTTGTACCGGCGTGACCTGGTTACACACAGTTAATGTACCTACCTTATCTTACTTCTTACCTACACTCAAAACCTTTGAAGTATCTGTGAATACATTTCAAAACGGAGATCAACCAAAAAGGTCGGTAATCAATTCAACTCTTCAATCTCATCGACCAGTTCCATCGACAATCTTAAACGTCTAACGCCAGATTATAAAAAAACATTGGTATAATCAATGCCTCGTCCTTGTTTCACTTTACTCCCTTTGTAATTCCTGTGGCGAGGTTGCATTCTCTCCGTGGCGTGGCGCGCCGCGCGCCTTGCCTCGCTAAGGTGCAAGCAAGCTTCGCGGGCCTGCTTCGTTGATCGCGACTTGTGACTTAACGCCAACGGAACGACCTACGTCTTTGTATTCTAAACTTACAAGTTAAGTTATGAGTTTACGACCTCTGTTGTTCACTGAACATTATGTTACGAACGAGTTTATGTACGTTTGTCTGAATCTTGTATAAACTTCCCGCGTAAAAACTTTTTGTCATTATCTTAGGTTAGAATTGAAGTCTGACCAAGTAAGTTAGCTTTAAGTTATTTCTTGTTATGTTACAATAACAAACGGTATTTCCTAGATAAAACGTAGATGTATACGAAGTAGTCACAACAAGAATATAGGACAAACGATAAATAAACACCGTATTATCAGTACCGATAAAATAACTGGACGTCTTACTAACCTGATGGCTCGGCGCAGTCGCTCATAATCCAAGCTGCATTTTAACCTCAAAAGACACCTTTAGCACAGTCACGAAACGCGAAGGTCACGGCTATGCTATATTGCATAATATCACCAAGCCTTAAGACCAGTAATTGAAGGGATTTACAAAAAACAATACACGACCGAGGATTACTGTTATCATAAACACACGAATGCACAGTTCGATGCACGTTTATAATTCAACAAACGACGCGAGTATCCATTCAAGACTCCATCAAATCGCATATTTGAAGAGTTATCTAAATAAAACAAGCACCAGTGAGGACTCGATGTCATAAGTTTTATGCAGTTTACGAATAAACATGTCACAGCCGTGCACTGCACTCCGTCTGACACGACGAATATGGCGGATGAATTTGAACTACGCTTGCGCGGCGCGGAGCGAACGCCCGTTGTTCGCCGGGACCGGCAGGTACAAAAACATGGCCGGAAGTGCTGCCATCTAACATTTCTATGCTGAACTTCAGTGTAATGACCTTAGATGGCTTGGTGAAGTAGTTAGTTAAATGTTAGCTAGATGGCAGTATCATATCGTAACCATAATATTGATAACATTAAATATTTTCGTTTGATTTGAGAACCAGGAGTTACTTTGCGGAAATCCATAAATGTTATGAAAAGTATGTATTTATTTTTAATTCTCCTTAGGACAATACATTTTGTATGACATTTTATTCAAAAACTTTTAATTACGGATTATTGTTTTTTTACCGTTGTAAACCTAGTGAGAAAATATTTAAAATTCGTTTTATTTTTCGAAACTTTTTCTTTTAGGGAATGCAGTACCAAGTCCCGGGTTTCAGTTCCATAATAAAAGTGTTTTTTCGCGGAATCTAAACCGCATTATTTACGAAATTGGGATATGAAAAAAAAACAGTTTACAGCAGGGATGTAACGGATGTGATGATATCGGAACCGGAATCGGAATCGGAGGTTTTGGATTTGATATATCGGAATCGGAACAGGAATCGGAATCCGAGGTGGAAGCTGAAGAAGAGAATGTATGAGAAAGTAGGATTAATTAGTGAAATAAAATAATACATAAGTAAGTACTGTATTGCTAATCAGTCTTTTTAACCGACTAAATAAGGAGGAGGTTCTCAATTCGAATGTTTCTATTTTTTTTTTTTATGTTTGTTCGCGCATAACTCCGTCGCTTGCCAACCGATTTGAAAAAATCTTTTTTTGTTGGAAAGGGTATACTTTCCAAATGGTCCCATAGTCACCAAGTCGGGAACTGATGATGGAATCTTGGCAAAATCGAGGGAACTCTTCAAATTTTATAGGATAACGTAGGTACAGCAATTTTGGTATTTTCTACAACAAGTGAAGCATTTGCATTTGATAAGAACCATTCTACCATCAGATCTGATAATGAAGCCAAGAGTCACGGAACTCCATAATGAGACAATGTATCCTAGTCGTGTTTGGGCTTGTTGTAATTGTAACGGTATGCACTTTCCATGTGTACCTACCAAGCACATGTGAACCACTAAAAAGTGAAAAATAAAAACTTTTTTGCAAAAAATAAAACCGACTTCAAAAGAAAAAAACAAAAGAGTGAAAAATAACTTTAGCTTCTGAAGTCGGTGACGTTTGTATGATTAATTTAATTTTTTTTGTCACCGACTTCAGAAGCTAGTTATTTTTCACTTTTTTGTTTTTTTTTTTGAAGTCGGTTTTATTTTTTGCAAAAAAGTTTTTTAATTTCAAATACAGACAATAGAACGTCTGACGAGGCGTTGAAAAAAAATCAATCATTATTAATAAAATAATTATGCATTGTACAGACGCCAGCACATCAAGTTACCACAATCGGTCAAATTTCTGCAAAAGATTTTCAACTTTATCACAAAGGAAGAAAGTTCACGTTCAATTGGCAAAATTTGACAGATTCGGGTAGGTTGACGCGTTGACCGCGGCCGTATGGCCGCCGCTCGCCGCAAGGCATTGACCTCCGATTACCTTCGATTGAAAAGTTTCGGAACAGGTATCGGAATCGGAGGTTTAAAAACAATCGGAAGTTCCGACTAATCGGAATCGGAATCGGAGCTCCGTAACATCCCTGGTTTACAGTTATAAAATACGTATCTAGACAGGTACATTTTTTATAAGTACCTATTATTTTCTTTGGTTGGCAGTAATTGTATTTATGAAGCCACAAAATAAAGATAATGAAAAATTCATCAATTTTTTTACGCAACCGCAAAGATGAGACATGTTTGATCTCATCACTTACCTGACGTTAAATAAGCGATCAGGCTTTCCATGACGGTACACGCTTACCCCAGAAGACACTTATTCACAACCCACAGAAACTGGAAAACACACACTAAAGACAAACCCAGACTGACTACAGAATGGGTAGCCCAGCTGGTACTCGAGATAAATTTTATTTCTGATCAGTGCCAAATAGCAACATGACGTCTCTACTGAGCGATAGATTTTTATAGCGACTGATGAATGGTACCGGCATGATGATATCATAACGTCATCTTCACGCTCACGCCTATATTCCCTTGATTGGGATATGTAGAGGTGTAATTACATGCCAGTAAAGCGGAGTAATGCTGAGCGAAGATATTACTATGAACCAAGCAGCATCTTCGATCGAACCCAGCGCTTTCTGTTTATAACCGATTTATAAAAAGGAGGAAGTTATGAATTCCACTAGCATCTTGTATGTTGCAGGACACCATTCAATCTTTGCATAAACTGAGGATCGAACCCAACTCTTTCGCTGTTTTTCACCGATTTATAAAAAGGAGGAAGTAATGGATTCCACTAGCATTTTCTATGTTGCAGGACACCGATTCAATATTTGCATAAATTGAGGATCGAACCTCCCTCTCACTGTTTTAACCGATTTATAAAAAGGAGGAAGTTATGGATTCCACTAGCATCTTGTATTTTATTTATTTATTTATTTATTAAAACTTTATGCACAATTAAGACTGTACAAAGGCGGACTTAATGCCTTAGGCATTTTCTACCAGTCTACCTTAGGGTGATGCAGAGATAATACACAGTAGGTGCAATAACCGAAAAAAAAAGACTAGAAATTATTTATAACTAAAATATATAAGAATAAAATAAATACATACATACATACATATAGTAAAATATATAAAGTTAAGAGAGATAAGAAAAACGACAAAAACCTAGTTTTGAGACAAATCTGCCAACTCCTTGCGAATATGCTCTCGAGCCTTCACTTTGAAACTGAAACGACTAGTCAACGTCCTGATACTCTGAGGGAGCGCATTCCAAAGGAAGACCGTATTTTGCAGTACCTACACCGATTTCGCGGTGAGTACTGGTCCGATGTTTGTGATCCTTTTTTTTTTCGTTTTTTAACCCCCGACGCAAAAACGACGGGGTATTATGTTTGACGTGTCTGGAATTTGATTTTGTTTTTTTTTTGAAAGATGAATTAGTCGGGAGTGTTCGCTATGTTTGTTGAAAATCGGTCCAAGATGGCCGCCGCCACAAAATGGTGCATTACATATTATTTCACAATTCCTTCAACATCGGTGTCAAATAAAACGGCTTGACTAGTAAAATACTACACACTATGATACATTTTAAATCCAATATGCAGGCCGCCACCACTAAATGGTGAATTACATTTTTTTTCACAACTCCCACATTATGGGTATCAAATGAAAGGGCTTGACCAGTAGAATAATGTACACCATATTGAAAGGGAATGAGGAATATTATACAGGGTGAATTTGAATAAATGCGACAAAATGAAATGGGAGCTTCAGTTACAGTAACATAGTAATTATAAACTGTTTTTTCTACTATCTAAATCGTTAAAAAAAATTACGCGATTATCGTTTTCAAAAGGTCCATTGATGTTATTGTCTTTATTTAAGTACGAATTATCGGTATTCCCGTTCATAGCGGTAATTTACCTAATTTAGCCTAGTTTCTAATGTAAGTATCGCGCGACGTTGCCAAACCTCGCATGTGCGCCAGCGCTGACATCCCTTCCCGGCGACCGCGCGCCGCCCACTACCCTTCCTTCGTTCATTACAATTTTACATTTGATATTTTATACATTTTCTTGACAACACGTATTATTGTATATTTAAATTTGTCGCATCTATTCAATTTCACCCTGTATTATTATACTACACACACACACACACAACATACGGCATTTCGTTACGTGACGATTTCTACTAAAAAGTATTATTTTTTGAATTTTCGAATTAAGGTAAATTGTTTTACGATTTGTTCGATTCTTGGCTGATTTTAAATTGTCTGAAACTCCGAATTGATGTGATGTGTTAGTCTCGTAGCCGACCTCAACATCATGAGGAATACAGATGATGGTGGTGATGTGATGTGATTTTAAAACTAAAACCACACAAAATCAGTACAATAAAATTCTTTATTTAAATTATTTACATCTCGCGGAATACACATTTATCATAATAGACACCATACCAAAAACAATTCTTATAATAAACCATAAACATTATAGACTTATTTTCTCCTAGTCCTGTGCCTAAGGGCCAGGACAGCTAGGCTATGGAAACCTAGGTATAGACCGAAGAGGGCTAGGACATCGGTCCATAGGTTGGCGCTCTCGAAGTCATAGGTGGTTAGGACTTCTTGACCGGTGCTGAGGCAGGGCATTCCTATTTCATCGGAGATGCAGGCTGTAACAAGAGAAAAGGTAATGATAAACATGTTTGTTATGTTGCTCTGTACTTCGTTGGGCCAGCTCAAGGTCATAGTCACCTACCTAGAGGACCAGTTAGCCAAGTGGCCTTTATGTAAAATTAGATACGTAGATGGAATAAAACTAGCCTAAAAATAGAACATGATCTGAATTATCTTTGGTTTTTTTTACTTATTTGCAGGTCGGGTTGATCTTTAGGTTAAGCTGTGCTTGCCTAGGTTGTTCTGTGGATGGGTGACTAAGTACCCCTACTTATCGGGTTTCCTCCGTGCCTCGGAAAGCACGTTAAGCGGTTGGTCCCGGCTGTCATTTGTAGACCTTTGACAGTCGTAATAGGTAGTCAGTGACTCGAAAAGTCTGATGACGAAAGAAAAGTAAAATACTGGTATTCAGCTGCATCCGGTTGACGCCGACCCCAACATAGTTGGGAAAAGGCTAGGCAGATGTTGATGCAGATCTATAAAAAAATTTGAGGACCTACCTACGTGTCCCGTAAAACCACAATTGATTCAGTTTTAAGAATTACATTTATCCATACATATTGTACAACGCATGCTTTCATAGAACGGGCATTATCTGTGGCACGGGTTTGAACATCGAAGACTCAAAGTCTACCCACTTGGCTCCCGGGTCGACGACCTCATATTGTCAAAAACCTTATAATCTTAACAAAGGCGCCATGCACCATGTTTAACAACAAGTTTAACTATGGGCTTAACACATTTCTACATGCAACGGAGATATTGCACCTTTTGAATACATTATTGTTATAACTTTTTGCCCCATTTACCTGGTAGACCCTTTTTGTTGGGAATATCCCGGGCGCCATTATAAACTACCTGTGCTTAGAAAAAAAGTAAAACAGATGGTCTATTGCAGGAAGTGTTATTAAAAAATGGAGATTCATTGATTTTAAGTTATTGGGTAAGTGGATTTATGAGTGGAATGGCCTGGGTAGTCTTTTTTTTCGATCGTATCATGTAACCTGTTTGAATTTCTCCTAGCTTACGAAACGGTAGATATGGTTCTCAAGACGGTGAAGGAAAACATCATGATGAAAGGGACATGATTAATTTAGGACTTAAACCGTCTGGGTTTTATTCCCAGGTGGGGGGAAAAGTGTTATTTGGGTTTTTTTTATTAGGAATTTCTCAGTAGCACCACTACTGCGAAGCCACTACTGTCATCATACCATTTGGTAACATTCTAATATAAATATAAATTGACAACCCACCACCCCTAGATCCGGCTGGCTTTCATACCCGCCTACGAACCTACGCTCGTATGTACGACTAATAATAACTCTCCTAATTATAAATCTACAAAGCATTGTCAGAATTACATCTATCTAAATAGTTATTGATTTAGTGCCAAATGTCTTGAGGGCCTGCTAAAAATAAAGTAGTTTGCTTCCCTTTACCTACACTATGACGTACGGTCAACCGCACTACATCATAGTAAGTGGTTTCATAACTTCTCGTGCCCTTATCCTAATTTATTTGGGGTTGGCACACCATGTCTTTTTCTCCTATACTTTTCTTTTAAAATTATTGGTCATATCGAGTCTTCGACTTTCTTGTCATAACATCCTTCACACAGGCCATCCGTCGTTTCTTTGGTCTTCCTCTACTCTTAAACCCATCCACATTCATAGTCAAAACTTTCTTCACGACATTTTCTGACATTTCTCCGCATCTGCCCATTCTATGCTCACCAATCACCACACCACCTGAAAGGTGGTACGTACATACAATCGGGTGCTAGAATCAATTGTAGACTAAAAATAAATTTTACACATATTCGGATTCGATCGGCGATATCCACTCGGCGGCATCTTCTCAGCTAAACCCCTAAACTACGAAAACAAAAGCGCGGTCAATATCAAATTATTAGTCCGGACCTGCAGTTGTCTGTACTCAACCGAAAACTGTTGCATCACATACAAAGATGAATGGCGTGAAGGATCTCTGCGCACGCGACTATCGATCCATGTTGGTATTCAGCGTATGTTACAGATGGCGACACTGTGGCGGTATTTCTACTAGTCACGCTGCCAATCACGGCAATCCATATGGGCGTATATGTTGCAACTAACATAACATAACATCACACCAGTCCACTCAAACTTCGACAGTTGTTTTATAAGTCCTATGAATCCAGACTTCGTGACTGCTACTGAGAAAGATAGAAAAACCTGATAACAATTTTCTTGATCCGGGAATCGAACCCAGGACCTCATGATCAGCAGTGACGCTTATTGCGGCTACTAGAGAGATGTTACAAAAATTTAGTGTCATGCCGTTTTACGCTAAAGCTAGGCATTACCTAAAGAAATGCCTAAATAAACCACACATGCTGTTAAATTTTTATCGCTTGGAATTCCTAAAGGGCAATAATATTAGACCAACATTTAGGAGTCATTTTGTGTTTCGTGTGGCATGAGATCAGGGGTACCTACCGAGGCGGTTAAATTTTCTCCTGAAACCCACGCTACAGTTTAGCGGTGATGTGCCTTTCTTTCTAAGACGGGAGGGCGAGATTTGCAACCCATCCCAAGACGAATACTTGTCGTCTCTCAAAAATGAATCGGATTGCATCATCTTTTCACCTATCACCGTAATGCTTATGAGGCAGGTGGCTGGAATGACTTTTGAAGCGGAAACCGAATGAGTTTTTTAGATTCGCTGTAGAAGATCACTTTTCTTATCACAATTTACCTATAGATTTAGGTTTGTATTAGTTTGTTGAATACAGTCTAGAGCAAGGCTGCTAAACCCCGTGGGCTACAACATGGCCCGCCAACGCATTTGACTTTGCCCGCCGCTTAACGTATTTTTATTATGAAAGCATCTTTACAGCCCCAACAGTTCAGAAATTGGTCACTAAAGTTAGTAGGTTTTATTTATTTGATTTCACGCGCCGACACGAAATAATTTTTTTTTGCCCACCTTCAGAATATGTTGAGCAGCCTTGGTAGTCAAATATTTCTGAGTCAAATCCACAGAACATAAATAAACAGTAGAAGTCGCATGTGGGCGGGGCGCGCGTGCCCCGAGCTTTGCGCTGTTCCGCAAATTGTTTCGCCCGCGCACACGCCACGCATTCAGTCTAGATAGAAGCGTCACAGTGACAATAGGTAACTTAAAATTTTTTATTAAAATGCCTTATTGTGCTGTTCTGGAGTGTAAAAACAATAGCAGAACCAGAAATGTATCAAATGGCGGTATATCATATCATCGATAAGTCTTAATTTACTTTATTGCGATTGAAATTTGAAAAACATAATTTTAGTAAACAAGACAAGAACAAATAGACTTTATTCTTTAAAGCATAGGGTCTACTTTCTTTTAAACTCAAACATATTATTCTCGAAGATTCCAACTACGCACATGTCACAGTCCGCTACTCAATTAGAGATTGACGTTATCGATAACGAGCTATCGATATTTTAAACTAACAATGTTCTATGATGTATCGAATCGGCGAAAAATTAATTGTTCGTGCGATTTTTTTATGATTCTGTTTTAGGAAAAGGTAGTATTTTCATGAAATGAACCTTTTTGTTTAATTTTCCTTATCCAGGTCTGAAATAAGTTTAAAACATAGATATAATATGGGGAATCTATTCGTAATATTCAAATTGAGAAAAGGTTTATCGACCTTAGGTCATTCACAAAGTCTCGAATCTATTGCCCGTTCTTCTCCATAGAGATCTACCTACGCTAGGGAATGGGCAACTACAGTACTTTCACAGTTTTTATGTCTTGTGACTGGGACTGTAGCTACATTAAATGTTCATTTTTGTTTCGACAATTCAAAAGTGCCTGTAACTGGCCTACTTGAAATAAATGCTTTGATTTTGATTTTGATTATAAATATTTGGTTTCGTATTATTTTATGGCTTCAGATTTCCTAAGGATCCAGACAGAAAAGAAAAATGGATTGAAGCGACTTTCTACCAAAGAGTGTAATTTATTTTCGAAATCAATCAGTAGTTTAACATGGCAGTATTAACAGAACAATAAATTCTTAACTATTCTTTCTATATTATATCATAAGCATTATTATAAATTTATAACACTTGATTTCAAACCTATGTACTTATTTCATTTTGAAATTTTAAAATATTTACCGAATCCTGTATTTTATTTAAAAATAAATCACAATGTCGATAAATAAGGCAACGGCAGTGTCACAACCCTAAAACAGGACGAATAGCACACAAATAGTAATGAGCTCGTTACGGAAATTTGATATCAATCATATTTCTAAAGGAATAAAGTTTTATTAAATGCATTTTAGTGACATCTAGCGGTGAGTAGCAGAACTTGCTCGTGAATCTATTCCATGATCTAATACGTAAACAGATTAGATAATAAACCACTTTATCCACATTTTCTTAAGGTTTATTTTCAAATAAACGTAAACTAATCTAATACTTACTTTCATTCATTATTAAATAACCAATCACACCACGCTTTTTTTAGTGTTACTGTGTTACGAAATACAAATAACCTGTTTATTTGTTAGTTTGGGGTACGCTGGTTCCGATACTAATAAAGCGCCATGCGATTTCTACTGGGTTTTATGTTCTGTGGACTAATACATGCCCAAGATACTTTTATGTCCATGCCAGTCTTAAAACGCCTACAATTTAAAATGACGCACGTACCTTTACCTAAATGACGGGTTTCAAGGTCGCTTTAAGATCACACCATCGGAAGGTACAAGATACAATATTGCATAACAATTGTTAAATCTTGCTGTCTATTTCTGAAGGCTACAAAAACAAAAACATAACTCTGCTCAGCAATTACGTTAGCGACCACTAGAACAACCTGCCTATAAAATCACGGAACAATTTTAAATTCCGAAACAAAGCTGACATAATGACTATTATGATCTACAGGCTATTGCAATCTATGCAATGATATTTATGATATTACTGAAATATCATTGAATCTATGGTAATAATAAGAGTGGAACGACGATACAAATGTTTGTGACCTGAAATCTTTTTGATTTTTGTGGAATGAAAACTAAATATTTCTTATATGTATAGGGTGACTGGGAATTAGTGTGTGATACTTAAACACGTGATTGTGCTCATGATAACAAACAACTTTTACTATGGGACCAAACCTGAAATCGCGAATAAAAAATCAGCTGTTTCTTTTATGTCACCGTGACATTGCCAAACACGTTATATTACAATTACAATATAACATGTTTCTCTCTAGCGATATTGTAAACTCTCGAATTATTGTCAACTGAACATACGGAAATGTCTCTGCCCCCCAAAATCGGGACTTGGGGCACTCCCCCGTTAGGTTAGTTAGGTTCCTTTAAACCCTGCACGCGAAAATGGGCCCCGCGAAGCGGGGCTCCGTCGACTACGCTTTTTAGGAGAATATAAAGTAATTTAAGGTTAGGTTATATTAATCAATATTTCTCAGGAATGGTACAGTATCTTTTCATGAGAGTGGTACCATTGGGCAACGGGGACCCCTCCTTCCCTCCACACCGCGTGAGTTGACTACCATCGCATGCATTTCACGAAAAATAATGCTTTTTATTGTAAGCAGTATGTTCGTTTGACAATAATTCGAGAGATTACAATATCGCTAGAGAGATTACAATATAACGTATTTGACAATTTTACGGTGACATATAAGTATTCATTTTGGGTGATATACAAAAAGCAAAACAGTGAAACTTACTTATATTCTGGACACCATCCCACTGCAATATGCTCATAGCTTCGTTAGAATACATCAGCCAGGATAGATATCGGATCCAGGACACATATTTTGGCATTGAACTGAAAATAAACGTACAACTGGTCAATAAAGTATGATTTATTTTATTATCTACAAAGAAACCGGTTAAACACACGTGTGTCTAATAGACACATTACGCAGACACGCATTTAGAGTTTAGTTAAATACTGTATCTAAGCTTTTATAAGGTATCTAGCTAGGCTTAAAAAAACTAGTTTGACTTGATCTATCAAAGTATTGTTTTAATCATGGCATCCACATTTCACCAGTTATGTTAAAGTACCATGTAATAGAGGAGAGCACGAGCCTATTGCCATCAACCGAGCACAAATCCAAACTCCGTGGCTGCTTCGGAGAAATTTCTAATCGAACCCTGCCCTCATGCTCAACATTTGCGACTACGGCCACTAGACAATCTAAGACAGTTCCTGTGAATCTGCCTTTGAAATATGGGACCTACTGGCGACGTGGATTAACAAAAGAAGAGCATTCATCACCATCATCTGCCAAGCGTTTTCCCAACTATGTTGGGGTCGGCTTCCAGTCTAACCGGATGCAGCTGAATACCAGAATTTTACATGGAGCGACTGCCTGATCTGTCCTCCACAACCTAGTTAGTACTGGGTAATACGATACCCCTGGGTAAAACTGGTTGTCAGGATTTTTGGGCCACTGACTACCTGTAACGACTGTTAAAGATCTACAAATGACAGCTGGGACTTTTCCGAGGCATGGAGGAAGTTTTCTCCATGCCTCGGAAAAGTCTTCTTATGTTCTCGTACCGAGTTCGGTACGAGACCATGAGAAGATCATTCCTTTACACAATATTCGACTATAGTTTTCCTAATCAAATGCCTATCTCAAGTAGTTTGTAAATTTTATTAAATGTTTATTACCTACTAGCGGACGTCTCGCGGTTTCACCCGCATAGTTCCCGTTCCCGTGGGAGTACGGGGATAAAATATATCCTATGTTACTCGTGGATAATGTAGCTTTCGAATGGTGAAAGAATTTTTAAAAACGGCCCAGTAGTTTTTAAGCCTATTCATTACAACCAAACAAACAAACAAACAAAGTTTTCCTCTTTATAATATTAGTGTAGAAAATTGGATTGGACATTTTCTTGAACTTGTTTGCATCTTTAACGATGGTAGGTTACATAATGGTACATTGAAATAAATGTTTAAATAATTAAACGATTCACAGTTTGCCCCATAAACGTTTAAAACCAATGTTTATAGTATTGTTTTCCAATAAGGTCTCTAATTAGTGGGCAATACCATGAAATATATGGAGTAATAAATGATGATCTCCATATTTATGAGAAAAGTTTTCGAAGATTTCCCAGCATAATAAGATCATAAACGTTACACGTGTCGTCAAAAACATAACAGCTATAAAATCTGTTGTTAACGTGAATTCTTTACCTTAACTTAATGAAGAGACCCGAGGTCATCATGAGCGCGTAGTCAAAGGGCACGAGGTACGCAATGGCTACTGGCATTGAACCAAACGCACACGAGAAGAACGAACCTGAAAACAAACATAAACAAACAATGAGAATAATAAAGATTTTAACGCAGAAACACAAAAGAAACCACGAAATAAAAATGCGCACAAATTCTGCGATAGATAGTTCTAAAAATTGCTGCGAAAATTCTCAGATTCAAAACAAAAAAGATTTATAAAACAAGTAAAATACAGATGAATGAGAATTTACAATGTTCTCCCAGAATAATTTATCAATGCAATACAAAATTAGTAGTAATTAGTCAGAGGTGGACGTAACCTAAGAGGATTTGCAGTTTTAATAAGGTACTATTAAAGTGAGGCAGGCAAGATTTAAGACTTTCGCTACTGCCTGCAAATGTTTTGGTTCTGGAGCTTCCGAATTTTAAAACTTAACAAAAGGGTGTGAAGACTGAAATTGTGGAATAAAATGACTTACCACAGGCAATAGCAACGTTGAGCACTAGTATAGCCAAGAAGACTGTGAAGCTGAACGCATACAAGGAACCACGCAGACCTGCGATCCAGTACACCACCAGGGTGAAGAGTGTCGGCTCAACCAGCAAGCCAGGCAGCTAGAAACAAAAATATGACAGTTATCATACAGGCTGTAAGCAATCTCATCACGAAGCCGTCCACCAAGCACAAAAACATACATCAAACCAAGTAAATTTAAAATCATTGCTAGGAAACGACTTTTTTTTGGGATGAAAAATCATGTTTTGTGGTAGAACTCAATGTAACGCACTCAAAACATTGTGGTGATGGATGGATTAAATAGTACGGGGGTGGTGGAAGTGTTAAAAGTAAAAATCTTACGATAAAAAATTGTATTAAAGAAAAAAATTACAAAAAGTTGGAACTTTGACTCCAATACTTCCGTAACTAGAAGGATGGTGTAGAACAAAAATTATTGCAATGACGGCGAGAAAAAGTGCCTGTCGACTTCTTTAAGAAGATTTTACACCCTTTATGTATTCAGTAACAACAAAACCCAAAGCAAAACCGGTTACAGTGGTCGTACCGGACACGTTTCCGTAATCTTTGGATGTGTTGCCAAGCAGTATTTTAAAAGCACATGGGTATTCTTAGTAACAAAATTATAACAGAAGGTTCATGTTCACCAAAAAGATGACGGTCTGATTATCCAAAAACGGCTGTTTAAAACACATTTTTGTATGGGAACTTAGATAATCAGAACATTATGTCTTCGGTGAACTTGGACCTAAGTTCTATTAAAACATAAGACATATATTAACTTATTATCTATCATCATGATCTGCTTAGCCTTTTCCCATCTATGTTGGGGTCGGCTCCCAGTCTGACCAGATGCAGCTGAATACTTACCAGTATTTTACATGGAGCGACTGCCTATCTGACCTCTACAACGCAGTTAATTAATTAACTTATTATCTAATGAATGAAAAAAAAATGTAGAAGCGTTAGGGCACGGTGATATTTAGGAGCAGATTTTTCACACCAGATATTTTTATCGAAGGAATTATTTTATATATTAGTCAGATTTTCAATATTATCTTTCTCTTACCCGTATCCCAATTTATTTGGGGTCGGCGCAGTATGTCAGATTTTCAATAAAACAGTAAAATTTAATTTAAAAATTTAAAATCCCTCGACACATAATAATGTAGTACATAATGTACTAAAACTTAACTAACTTAACTAACTACCAGTCCTCACTCCACTTTCCTCATCTCATTTCGTTTGTTAGTATTCCTCATTCCCTTTCAATTTACTTAGTGTACAATACTCTACTAGTCGAGCCTTTTCATTTGATACCCAGATTAAGGGAGTTGTGAAAAAATATTTAAAATATTTTATTTATATTACGATAGATAAGTTAGCCAGTAGGCTCGGGTATTTGCACTTTGGACGCAACCTACATTTGGCAGTGCATTGACACTGACATATTGCATTTTTTTATGCATTTTCTGTATACATATTACATTTTAGTGTTCAATTAGACGTGGTTTGAGTCGGACAACTTGCATTTTCATTTAGATTCATCCCGTTGAGCATTCACTGACATTTTCTGCATTTAAGTTTAAGTTTGACATTTACATCTGCATTGACATTACATATGTTAGGGATGCACCCTACAATGCCATTTTGTGGCGGCGGCCATATTGAACCGATTTTCATCAAAGATAGCTAAGAACACTCCCGACTAATTCAATTTTCAAAAAATAAAAAACAAAATCAAAATCGGTTCATCTGTTTGGGTGCTACGATGCCACAGACACACACACACACACACACTCACACACACGTCAAACTTATAACACCCCGTCGTTTTTGCGTCAAGGTTAAAAACCGGCCAAGAACGAGTCGGACTCGCACACCGAGGGTTTCGTAAAAACTTTTAAATTTGCTGTTCGATCGAATGAAACGGTTATTGGACCGCAAATAATAAGTACTATGTAATAGTAAAATCGTTTTTTTTTTAAATATTAAACTACATATTTACGGTTTTCTTATTTTTCCCTTTACATGTGCTGTAAGACATTGTCGTGGTTCTAAGTCAACGGCAACTACCATATAGGTTTTCGACCCAAAACCTATAGCGTACTTCCGGTTGACCTCAGAGAGCACAAAAAGGGAAAATTTCGAAAAAAAAAAGTTGAAAGTTAAGGTACCTACTAAGGCCTTCATTTTTAAACACGTAATAGAGACGATATCATTTGGTAAAAATTTCAACTTGCTAGGTCCACCCGTTCCTGAGAAAATCGGTTGTGACAGACGGACAGAAGGAAAGTTATGTTAAAAGGGTTTTTTTAACTTTTAAAGTACGGAACGTTAAAAAATCCCTACATTAGTTTAACCTCGCAGAGTAGGCCTTTTGCATTTATCTATCGATCTCTTTAAGGTTCTACACGTGTCGTATTATTTAAACCAAACAAGTTTTTAATATATTGGTCATAGTCAAATGTTTTGACTCGACTACGGACGGAACTCTGCTGGTGGTTACTAATTTAGGGTGATGTTCGAATTTTAAATTGATTTTCAAAACCGGTAGGTGCGTTTATATCATTGTAATTTATGTGTTTTTTTTTAGTCAATTATAAGCCAATATGTAATCTGATACCCTTGAGTCTGACAATAACTATATAAATGCTAATAAAACAAATTAAATGAGAACACTATTACTCTATACGTGGGTTTGTACTTAAGGGAACGCGGGTGGATTAAGATTGTTTTACTAAGATCCATGTTCACCGAAAAGATAACCGTCTGATTATCTAAAAACAGCTGTCACTGTGACATGTTCCCATACAAAAATGCGTTTTAAACAGCTGTTTTAGGTAATCAGACTGTCATCTTTTTGGTGAACAGGGACCTAAATTCCTTATTTACTTATTGCAAAAAGATTGCACAACATTAAAAAACGAGTTACTCTGATTAATCTGATGGAAAACATCTATAGGCAGTACAATCAGCGGGCTTAATTGATATTCGCGAGGTAACAGTTGAAAATTGAAAAAAAATGAGAGACATAAATGGGAGAGGCACGTAAAGATTCATAACGACACTAAAAAAGACACCTAATACGTAAAGTTTTTGTACTTTCTGCTAGAGATCGATTTTTAAATCAAATCAAATAATTTTTAGGCACTAATATATATATACATATATTTTTTTTTTGTAATTTAGGGTCAGTTCTAAGCAATAGTAGATATTTATGCAAGATCTGGGGCTTTCGAGTTCCCAAAGTAACATAGCTCTAGACTACAGACAAGATTTCTGTTGCTTTTTGGGAAAAAGGCTTATACTTATTCTATTTTCTAAGCTTACTCTAGTTAATCGTTTAAAAAATAAACTCTCCTGAAAATCATTCATCATCATCATCATCATTTCAGCCGAAGAACCGTCCACTGTTGGACATAGGTTCTCCGAAGTGTCGCTACATTGCACGTGCGACTAGCATCCAGCGGATTCCTGCAACCGTCACCAGGACACCGGTGCAAATCAAATATGATCATTGGTCATCGATGTAATTTCCACAAAGCCACACTCACCAGAGCAACCATCCTTGCTGTATAATAAATGGGCGCTGTGTACAATCCTGCTTTCAGCTCTCTATTCAGCAACGGGAATTCTTCAGGGAACATATGGAGGACAGAATACATGGGACTGAAGGTATTCTCTGCGATGATGATGAATAGGGCACCCTGGACGTCCTGGATTCCTGACTGAGTGAGCCGGGCGGTTCCCATGAAGCATAACCCAGCTGTGAGAGCTATGGCCTAGAACAGAATAAGTTGTTAGTTATGGAGACAGTCGGAGCTATACTAAACTAAAAAATCTGAAACGATTATTTCCGAAATGCAATAATAATCAAATAGTCATAAATAATGTAACGATTTAAAACAGGTGGCGCCTCCTGCTGGGTTTATTTCGAAACACCAAAATCTGATAAAGTGCCATATTTCTACGAATATTTTGTTCGACTCACCAATTTCTGAAATATCCTTACGAATTGGACTCGTGGATCTCGGATAACTATAAGTAGATATCTGTATATTAACCACCACAGCTTCGTCAGGAAAAATGGAGGTTCGAAGGTATCATGTGTTTCATTCTGGGAAATAAAACAATATTTCAGTTAGCTTTGAAAACGAAGTAGAAACTCGTATCATAAGTGGGCCTAGAATCAAGCCCTGTGGAATAATTACCCAATTTTCATGGCTCTTGACGACGAGTAATGTGAATAGACCTGTAATAAATTGTAGCAATACACATGCTAGGCTCGAAAGAATGATTCATCCTTTTATAGATCTAGTTGACATAGGTTTGAAGATTCGACAATTTACTCTCGCTTTATTGACCAATATTTTTGACAACATGTTCATTTTGATACTTAATTCTGACCCTGAGATTCTCAATATTTACGATGACCGTAAAAATATTAATTTTAAAGATACAATTATTTTTATGTTAGTTAATTAAATACTGGTTCAACTTGTAAACTTACGGATCTTGAAGAATCCTCATTATCCATCAAATGGAATTCGAATTGTATTTCCATGTCAAGTTCTTTGGCAGCGTCGCTGACTGCGAATCTATCACAGACATTCTTGATGGCCTGTCGAGAGGCTGACTCCGAGCCAGGAGTGAGGGACAACACCTTGATGAAATAGTCTGTGGGGTTGTACATGAGGGGGCATTGGTAGCCCAAGCTGAAACAAATGAAGAAAGATCAGAATAGGAATAGATTGAAGATCGTCGAGGAGATGTTGAATCTCATCATAGTGATGTGTGATACGGACTAGTTTTTTTACCAGTTATATATATTATGTATGATTCATTTTGTAATTTAGGTAAGGTACAGCGATAATCAATGACAGTACAGAACGTGTTGTAGCACTACAAAAAGTACGACATGTTCAAAAAGTTCTTCTGCAGCTCAATCTATACCACAAATGAAGAACCAGTCAATAACAGTCATGCACTAACCCACCAGACAACACAGGTCTGGTCAGAGAATTCTCTCTTTTCTATGGAGAAAGAAGATCTTTACACCACGTTCTTCATACCCCTATAACCTTAGTAGTGCAGGCAAGATTGGTTACAAAATAAGCTGAATTAGGTACATTTGTGATTTAAATAAAGGTGGTCGGTTCTGTGTGGGCGATCCCTGCCTTAGTTGTGTATATTAATATGAATTTGAATAATTGCAAAAAAATGTTTTAATATCAATTTGTTACGATATCCAAATCAATTAAGTTTTTTTCATGAGCGTCGATATTCATTAATCATAAAATTTTCTATCTGTAGGTTTGTGCATTTTTTTTGTCTTAGATTATGACTTTTATGATACAATTAATGTTATCAAAACTAGTTTGTACCGGTCCAGGTCTTCGCCCCCTCAGAACATAAGAATCCAGTATACGTAAGCTTTGTTTTAGTTCAAAATGTTATTGTGGTGCAATTTACATTTGTCGTGATTTTGCATTGTAGCATAATTTTACTTAGAAATATGGCAACACTAGCTGTCACTTTTGTAGCCAATCACGAACCCGAGTATCATTATGGTAGGGGTAAGTGTGGGGACAGACCGGCATTGGCAGTCGGTAGGCAATTGGTGCCTGGCTATCGTAGCATTAAGACGTGTCGACTACACACACTGGATATTAAGACTGTGAATTGTATATTAGTTTGGAATAAACAAGTTGAGTTTATGAACAGAGTTATCATTTTCGTAAAAACTCAGAAGTGGCATTATCTACGCATTCTACAAAATAAAAGGTACGTTATTTATAAGATTTTTGTTTATTGATCCTTCAAAGTAACATTTTCGGAAGTTAGTCGAAGTTATTGGAAATATTGAAATACAGATAATATTTGTTTTTAATTGATATTTATTAAAGCATATTTGATGTTTTTACTTTTATTTTTGATCTTTTTGTCGTCAGATTGCAAGGTCAAGGCTACTCTTTGATTGCAATCCACGATAGCAGAGTTTAAAAATAAGCAGTACATGAGTGAAGTTACTTTAAAAAGTAAATCCGGTAAACTTCCTAGTCTATTTAGTTTCCTGTACACTAATGGAAATAGAAGATACAATCTCATTTTATAATGAATAATATAAATTATGTTACTTTGATGTGGAAATAGTAGTTTATAACGTAACAGTGAAAAATATAATCCACTATAATTTTTTAATTTTATTGGCCATGTGTGCCGTATACTGACCATTTGTGTCGTAAATATATTGACTATGTGTGTCGTTTATTTATTGGCCATGTGCGTCGTTTAGTTATTGGCTATGTGTGCCGTTTATTTTTGACCATGACCTAACCTAACCTAACCTAACCTAAACCTAACCTAACCTAACCTAATGTATGACGTATATTTATTGACCATGTATGCCGTTTATTTATTGACCATGTGAGTCTTAATTTAATGACCATGTGTGTCGTATATTTATTGGCAATTTGTGTAGTATACTGGCCGTGGGTGTCGTATACTGACCATTTGTGTCGTAAATATACTGGCCATGTGTGTCGTTTTATGTATTGGCCATGTGTGTCGTTTAGTTATTGGCTATGAGTGCCGTTTGATTATTGGCCATGTGTGCCGTTGATTTATTGACCATGTGAGTCGTAATTTAATGACCATGTGTGTCGTATATCTATTGGCAATTTGTGTAGTATACTGGCCATGGGTGTCGTATACTGACCATTTGTGTCATAAATATACTGGCCATGTGTGTCGTTTTATGTATTGGCCATGTGTGTCGTTTAGTTATTGGCTATGAGTGCCGTTTGATTATTGGCCATGTGTGCCGTTGATTTATCGGCCATGTGTGTCGTAAATTTAATGACCATATGTGTCGTATATTTATTGACAATTTGTGTCGTATACTGGCCATGTGTGCCGTATACTGACCATTTGTGTCGTAAATATATTTTGTGTCGTTTATTTATTGACCATGTGTGCCGTTTAGTTATTGGCCATGTGTGCCGTTTAGTTATTGGCCAGGTGTGCCGTTTAGTTATTGGCCATGTGTGCCGTTTATTTGAAGGCTATGTGTGCCGCTTAGTTATTGGCCAGGTGTGCCGTTTAGTTATTGGCCATGTGTGCCGTTTATTTGAAGGCTATGTGTGCCTTTAGTTATTGGCCATATGTGCCGTTTATTTGAAGGCTATGTGTGTCGTAAATTTAACGACCATGTGTGTCGTATATTTACTGACAATTTGTGTCGTATACTGGCCATGTGTGCCGTATACTGACCATTTGTGTCGTAAATATATTGACCATGTGTGTCGTTTATTTATTGACCATGTGAGTCGCAATCTTTGCCTGGAGTTCCTACTAATCCTGTCATTCCTTAAGCGAAGTGCGTCGTAGAATATGATAATGTACTTGTATGTACTTACATTTTTATCGTATAAAAACATACAAATCAATGTCTGAAATAGATGGCATTGTCTATTTATTATGTAGCTAATAATTTAAGATCCAAGAGCTATTTCGATATTATTTTTCTCTTTACAGCAATTGGTATTATTACCTTCGTAATCATTATCATATTCAATTCCGTAGACAAAGTTATTAATATATTTTTCTGTCTGAGGTATTGGATGCGACGCATCCTATGAACGAAGAAACGCAACCGGCGCAATCTACATAGAATAGAACAGAATAGAATACTCTTAATTATGTACACCATAAAAATTATAGATACAAAATTTTTTAACATTTTACAAGGGGTTTTACAGACCAAGAAGTCACAGAGCAAATTAACAAAAAAAAAAAATTCAAAGGCTAGTTTTGATTCAAAAGTTTCAATTTAAACCACGGTACATTATTTTCTGCAGTTTGCCAAGAATTTAATAAAACATGTCCTTTATGAATGCAGAAAAGATGGTTGCGAAGTATGTGCGGTTTACACACAACTGATAGTTGCATTCCATATTTTAAAAAGTTAAAATATTACCTCTGCCGGCTCTATACATCCTTGAAACTGCACTGTTTGTAAAAATAAATCCACATTTATTCAGAGACTATGTTCAGTTTTAATGAACTGTGCCTAATGGAATGTAAAACTGCTCTAATGAGGGAAAAGCTTCTTTGGCATAGCAATTCAAATATATAATAAAATACCTGATGAAATAAAATGTATGCCATTGCACAAGAACGGGTAACTGCTTGAAAAAAATTATTACTCTTTAGACGAGTCCCTTAGTGACGAATCTCTGTAACTATATGACATGAATTTTAATATTTTACATTTTTAGATTAATCTTGAATTTATCTCTAATGTAATTGAATTATGATATTTTGACATGAAATGAAATTGACTATGAATAATAAAATTTAACTTGTTTCCATGTGTAAATAGTTGACCTTAAAATCTTGATATTGAATTAAAAAAAAAAAAAAACTGGTTTGCATGAGTTAATGCAATTAAATGGTACTCTAATAATTTCATAATTTTATGTAATAATTTAGTATACTTATCACGTAATCGTTGTTATTTTTTTGTTAAAATAATTTGTATGTCAATTGGCAAAACATAGCGCACTACCTAATTTTTAAGATCTTGTAATTGTTACCTATGTTTACGAATGAATGATTCTGATTCTGCTTCTGCTACTGATCTGGATCTTTCTTACTACTCAAACAGGCAGCAAAAAGTAAATGTAAATGAGGCGACGTCCTCCTATTCTCTAGCCAAGATAGGCGTGCCCCAAGGTTCGATTCTCGCTCCTTTCCTATTTCTTGCTAATATTAATAATCTCCCGAGACGAGTTCCTTAATGTCGAATCTCTGCAACTATATGACATGAATTTTAATATTTTACATTTTTAGATTAAACTTGAATTTATCTCTAATTTAATTGAATTATTATATTTTGACATGAAATAAAATTGAATATGAATAATAAAATTTAACTAGTTTCCATGCGTAAATATTTGACCTTAAAATCTTGATAATGAATAGAAATAATGAAATGAAACTTGCTTGCATGAGTTAATACAATTATATGGTACTCTAATAATTTCACAATTTTATTTTAATTAAGTGTAATAATTTAGTATACTTATCATAAATAATCGTTGTTATTTTCTTTTGTTAAAATAATTTGTATGTCAATTGGCAAAACATAGCGCGCTATCTAATTTTTAAGATCTTGTAATTGTTACCTATGTTTACGAATGAATGATTCTGATTCTGCTACTGATCTGGTTCTTTCTTACTACTCAAACAGGCAGCAAAAAGTAAATGTAAATGAGACTACGTCCTCCTGGTCTCTAGCCAAGATAGGCATGCCCCAAGGTTCGATTCTCGCTCCTTTCCTATTTCTTGTTAATGTTATTGATCTCCCTTATATGATGGCCAAATTATCAGATATATTTTATTTGCTGATGACGCCTCGCTAATTAAAAAAAAAAAAAAAAAAAAAACCTAAATAGAAAAGATACGAATATCCCACGTATCAATGAAAGTCTAACTGTTCTCTCGAAATGGATCGCAGCTAATAATCTTTTACTGAATGCAAGCAAAACGAAATGTTTAAAGTTTTCCTTATCAAATGTACCACAACGTGATCTAAATTTAAATCTTGACGCCAATAAACTTGATGTTATAGCGGAAACTGGGTTCTCAGGGATTACTATCGATTTAATTTTGCGGCGGAACGCGCACTTTACAACTCTTTCGGGTAAGTTAAGCTCAGCTACATGTGCAGTAAGGAAAATAAGGCAGTTAACGGATGAAGCCACAGCTAGGTTAGTATTCTATGCTGATTCCCAAAGTGTAATGTCTAACGGCATCCTGCTGTGCGGATCAGCAGCAGACGTTGACTCAATTTTTATACTACAAAAGAGGGCAGTCCGGGGCAGTCAGCGCGATCTATAAAATGGGTCCTCACGAGTGACAAAAAAAAAAACTCGAGGGCTTTTCAAAATAAGAAGCGACTTCCATGATTAAAATACACACAGTAAACATGAAATAGTAGTACCTAAATTCGGTTAAACAAAAACTAGCAAGTCCTTTATCAAAAATAGAATACGCTTTTACGACAAGTTGCCAAAGTCATTATAGAACAGACCAATGGAAGGTTCAAAACTATATTAAGGCGCTTAGACGAGCTAAATTAGCAACTCTATTTGTGGTGGTTCAAACTTCGTTTGAAATACTGTTAGAACAAAGTTCTAATCAGCTTGCACTGCAAAGTGGTTGTTACGTCAGCCACTGCGGGCCAAATAGCGCGAAATGAGTGGTTTCGATCGATTTAAAAAAACTATTGATTGGATTAAAAAAACTAAAACAGTATCATCATGCTAATATATTGCTTGTAGAATTATTTGCCAAAAATCAGAATGATCGCATGCATATTAGTATGTTTTTTATTGTTTGAAAGATATTTTAGAGGTAAGTTCGTGATTTCTTTTTATCGAGCCAAATTGATTGTATTATGTTTTCAAAACAGTATCATGCTAGCTTATATCCTGAAGAATATCATATAGTTTTCTGGTCTTGTTTATAGCAGTGAATCATATACTTTTAGTAATTATAAAACTCGCGTTTAGCTCGTGTAGTCGCCTTAAACTATATTACAAAATCAAGGACTTCGTTGAAGACAAAGAAGTCTGGCTATAATTCCTTCGGCGCATGCGGCTTCCCTGGTAGCTCATAAACGGCGCAGTTTTGTGGATATCTTTAACTGTTCTCAATCTCTTTATTCTTTTCTTTTGATTCAGATTTTTACAATAGTATTCAAATCATTTGTTCTCATCTTTTGCTCAGTATAGTTACAGCACTCATGACAATATTTGTGTCAGTTGTTTAATTTAGTTTTTAATTAAATTTACTTCTTTATATTTACTTACCTTTGCATAGATGCTTTTTTTACCTATTATTTGTGAATGAGTGAACATTGTAGGCTTTGTAGATTCCCAGACGATGTTTAACTATTGTTAAATATTTATCTTGTTTTACATTTATAATATAGTAAGCAACGACCTATTATCGAGCCTACGCTGTCCTCCCATACTAAAGTACTGTTAATACCGTATAATAAAATGATTGTAACACCAAACGATTTGAAAAGAGTAACCATGGAGTTTCTTGCCGGTTCTTCTCCATGGAATCGACCAACGCGAACCGTGCACCTTTTCGACGTTTTATAAGTGCCCATCTAGGCCTATGTGAAATAACATATTTGGATTTTGAAGCAAGAAAAGAAGTGTCTGATGAGATGACAAAAATTAGAGGAGTATGGAAGAAGAAGACATGCTGCGCCGACCCCAACTAAAATGGGATAAGGGCAAGAGAATGACGATGATTTTGAAGCAAATGCCGTTTGGTCTGGCTAATGCTCCGGCTTCCAACGTCTAATAAACTGGATGCTTGTCGCGAAACGTTTTGAGTCAGCTCTTGCCTACTTAGACGACCCGTCAGTGGACCTGAATGAAGGCTGCAAAAGATTAGAAGATATGGGCACGTAGATAAAATGTATGTAACACATTGTAACAAATTTAAAGATATAGCTACACTATTTATTACTTACAATAATTTCAGTTGAGATGAATACTGTTCTAGTTATAGTATTGATATTATGCACCAAATTAACCGAACGTCGTGATGTTGTTGTTATGTAAAAAGAATAAGATAAGATAAACAGAAATAGCAGTTTTGTATTAACTTATTTCGTTTAGTTCACATTTAAAAAAAATTATACATTTGCTGACTGGCAACTGGGTGAGTGCACCGGGAGGTTGCACTGTATCGGATGGCCGAATGTCGTGATTTTGCATTGTAGCATAATTTTACTTAGAAATATGGCAACACTAGCTGTCACTTTTGTAGCCAATCACGAACCCGAGTATCATTATGGTAGGGGTAAGTGTGGGGACAGACCGGCATTGGCAGTCGGTAGGCAATTGGTGCCTGGCTATCGTAGCATTAAGACGTGTCGACTACACACACTGGATATTAAGACTGTGAATTGTATATTAGTTTGGAATAAACAAGTTGAGTTTATGAACAGAGTTATCATTTTCGTAAAACATTAATAAAGCAAATATTTTTGTCATTCTCAGAAGCATTCAGGTTTTTTTCCCATTTATTAGTCAATAAGTTTTGAAACGATGACAGTATTGCTGTTTTACACACTTGGATCGTATTTCATCACATAACTAATAATGTAACACTGCATTTTTATATGCTTTTAAAAAAGACTGTTGTGTCAATGATATGAAATGAATGCAACCTCGAGAATTCTCATCCGGAAACGAATTTTACCCCAGAACCCAACTGTGTTGGGGTCGGTTTCCAGTCTTAACCAGATTTAACTGGTCTACACGGAGCGACTGCCTATCACCCCCTACAGCCCCGAAAGGACTGGGTAAAGCGATACTCCTTGGTAAGACTGGTTTTCAGGCTCTCAGGCTACTGACTACCTGTGAAACGGCTGTCGAAGATCTACAAAACTTCCGAGGCACGGAGGAAACTCGGTGTTTATGGGTGGTCAGGGTCACCCATCTACAGAACAACCTAGGCAAGCACTGCTAACGAAGATAGGTCCGAGCGGTTGTTATTATTTAGCCACGAGTACGTTTTATTTTTTCGGATGAGATATCATCAATGACTCCTCCCGCTCAGGGCGGAGCGGAAGGGAGTGTCAAACTTTTACTAGCTAAAACCCATCCATATTCCTTCTTAGCTCTTTGTATTCCAGGGCCACGGTATCTCTATGCGCGGCAGGCAACCACGAACGCCTCGATTTTTCTTTTGATACTTGGAAAATGAATACGCAAAGCAAATCTTCCTTATAGAGCCCAAGCCTCATAAAATTCTAGCTATGACGTCAACTAAAAACACTAGCTGCAGAAAATCAAATGCACTGTGCTAATTTGCGACAGAATGCAATTGTGGAACGTTTCTAAGGAGTCGGGAAGTCCTATTAAGGTCACTGCCTAGACTAGCCCATTTAAACGATGGGACGCAATTGTATTGGATCAATACTAATTATGAATGGCTTGCCAAATAAAACTTGTTCATCTGACTAGATTTTGTTGCTATCACTAGATATTGTCTGGAATGACTTCCAGGTCGGGCAAGGTGTTATTGGGTTTTTCAATCAGTAATTTCTCAGCAGAAGCCGCGGTGTCTGGATTTATGCACGGTTGATAGCAATAAGCTTGCCCCAATGTTTTTGATTCTAAGGTTATAGGCCACCGGCCACCGTAGATGCGGGCCTGTGGACGATTAGCTATGGGCTAGCTAGCCGTCCGTCCGTCTAGTGACGACAGGCCGTGTCGACGGCGCGTTCGTGTTCCACGCGCGCCTCAAAAAAAAGGTTGCAGTGTCAGGTGGTAATCTTTTTGTGTAGGGGGCAATCTTCGAAACTACTGATCCAACAAATCCTTTCACAAATTGTAACCTAGTCTCCCTGAGTGACCTGGGTGTCCCTAGTGTCCATGGAATAACTATTTGACCATAACGCGAGCGAAGCTGCAGTCAAAAGCTAATGCCTATTTTTATACAACTTCCATCATCATCAATTAAAAAAATACAAGCAGTAATAAACGTCAGTTTAAAAAATTAAATATTGAATGAATTTTATGACATATTAATGACTGTGACTTCATTTTTTACTTCATAATCGATGTTCTTGATAGATTGCAACATCATTAAAATGTGGCTTTGCATTCCTTTTTTTAGTAATTAACTTAAAAATGAATGAATAAGTCTCTAACGATATCTTAATGGCTGTCATTTTTAATTTAACGTTTTTTTTGTGATTAACATGCACCCAAATGTAAAAATGACCTATTTTTTAACTGAACTACTATCAAAATTGCTACATCGATGCCGATGTTATGCGGTATTATTGTATTGCATTTTTTGGTGATTAAAAAGTGAGTGAATCTAACGACATTTTAATGACAGTGAATGTTTTTACCAATTTCTGATAAAAATACATCATTATTAAAATACTTCGTTTTTTTTTGTAGGTTGTTGGATGTTACTGATGCTAATTGTGATTACGATTTTGACAATAATTTCATTTTTATATTACTAAAATGATTAATGTTCTTGTTGAAATTGCATTATCAATAAATCCGAATTCAGTTTTAATCTGTGTGTATTAAAAATTGAATTCTCACTCAACTGATTAATCTGTCGTAAAAAGACAGTAAACTTTGCTTATCACACGTTAATAAACAGTAACGATTTTGCCATATATGCTCTTTGACAAGACAGCTCAATGACGCGGGCAGAATGTTTAGGGGGCGGTATATCAACTTTAGAGTGCTTGCAACGTCTTGCGACACTGAGACGCGCCACCAATTAATAAAAATTTTAAACGTTTTATTTTTCTCTTTATCTGCTTACCTGTACTCCTGTCCTTTTGAGAATCTGTCCTTTTGAGAATCTGTCTTTTTGAGAATCTGTCTTTATGAGAATCTGTCCTTATGAGACACAAGGTCTACTTTGATCGGCATTCACATGCATGCATGCCGCATGATGACGTAATAGGCACATGCCCATCACGGTTTACGGACTTTATCCACATGGGTAGGTAAAGTCCGTGATAGACAACGTGTCGAAATTTCAGTGATTTTAAAGTTAAAATGTCCTTACTGCTTTTCAAAAGCGATAAAATGAATAACCTTGCAAAACAACCAGTTAGAATGAAAGTGAACATCATTTCTTAATTATGAAATGAAATAAATAAGAACATAAACAAATTCCTACTGTCCATTTTGGTAGAGAAGTAATAATGTATAACATCGATCATTAATAAAAAAACTAGTTTTTAAAGAATTGTGTCCTTTTTCTTTTACTCAATTCGATTGTTGAATTTGCACCTGTGGGTCTAGTTAAATTATTTATTCTAAAATTAAAATAATTTCATCATCAGCATCATCATCATCATCATCATCATCTGCCCAATCAACCAAATATACTGGAGTCGGCTTCTAGTCTTACCAGCAGCTTCATTCGGTAAGACTTACGAATTCATGTTACTGTAATTTTTCTTGAAGTATTTCTAAATGCAGATAATGCTAATGTAGATAGCCGAGGTCTAGTGCGTATGTAAAACCATTTTATGTAAATATATCTATTTATACCTAGCATAGAATTTAAAAAAAAAACCTATTTCAAAAACTAGTTTTAGAAATACCTACGTAACTAATTTATTTGACGTAGGTCTACGCATAAAATGTGCTTTTAATTAAAATATCGTATTACCTACGTCACGCTGATGTAAATATCTGCATTTTATTTAGAAAATAACTAAGATTGCTGTTTTATAACTACCTGGTCCCTTGTCTTATTTGCATTTAAGGCTCAAGGTTTAATATTAGGTACTTATTAATTATGCTAAACACAGCTTCCTTTACCCTACAGAATAAGAACATGACGTCAATAGGATTTAACATTATAAAAAATTATATACGACTTATTTCTGTTGCTTGCCAAATCAAACCGGAGAGCGATAACGATTATGGAAAAGTCAAAAATGAATCCTGTTCAAAGATGTTGTTGCGAAAACCTTAAAATTTGTCTACACCCTCTAATACTACTTAGTACCTACCTATAGTCCTACTCCTACCCTAGATTAGTAAATCAATAATACATTGAAAATATGGTATCGCATTCACAGAGAAACGATCAAAATTCTGGCCGTCAAACCGAACCAAAGTCGTCTTCCATACACAAATAAGCATAAATATTACAAAGTAAACCTTTCACGAAGCTGTCAACCAAACATTTTGTACATTAAACGCAATAGTAGATTGTATGACAAGGGAGCAAAATAATATTTTACGGCGAGGGCGCTATTTTGAATCCAGAGCGAAGTGAAGGATTCTGGAATAGCATCTCGAGCGTAGCGAGGGATGTCATAATAATATAGTCTACTTTTCATCTCCTTCTATGATAAAATATTTCTCCCAGGATTTCGTAGGTATTACGTTTTGTATGGCGTTATTAGCTTCTATTTTAATTGTATCAGAAGTTAACGCACTATCACTTTCAGAACTCGATGGAGAACTCATTTTTTTTTGCAAAATACAATAAAGTCCGTACCGATAACAAGAACAGGGAAGTAAATCGCGCGCTTTTGTTTTTGTTAGTTTGTGTTCCTCCTCGCACGGTATAACAGAAATTTTATAGTATACAATTCGCGTTCGATTTCGATGAACGATTCATGTTCCAAATTCGAATCTTATTACTGCCCGCTAAAAAATCTAGTGGAGAGAAGAAGCTACTTTGCTCCCGCGGCTTATGACATAACATGATTTATCGGGCCCTGCCTGCAGGGAAATGGAAGTGTATTAAGAAATCGGGTGGTCGAGTGGTCCCGACCGGGCCTACTTCCCTGCCGCGCCGCGCTGCCGATCGTGCCCTACAAATCGTGTAATGAAATAAGCCCTTTACAGAGGAACAAAACATAGTACATTTTGATACTAGTGGGGAATGATAAATGATGTTTATTTTGTAAGTAGGTTTTCACAAACACTTTTACACGTAATTTTTTTTTCAAACTAGATTGGGCCGGTGTTTCGTACCTGAGTAGGTACTCTGAGAAGAAACAGACGAAACAAACTCAGAGGTCAATTAAGGTCTCTTTTGAAGTCCAGACATAACGTCTTGCTCAATTCACATGAGGATCATGCAGATAGTATTGTCTGAGATGGTCTTTTGAAGAAAGAAACACACAGATTTGAGTGAACCTGTCCTGTCAGTGCAAGCATTTGTCAGTTATCGTGTAGCTCAACTTATAACGGAACCAACGGAACGGACGGAAAGTTTGATTGTAATCGAGGCCGAATTAACACACGAGCCGTAGGCGAGTTTGTTATTGAGCCCAGAATTCCAAGGGGTTGGGGTACTATTACACCTATTTACCACCCATTTTAGAAATTTTAGAATTTTAGATGTCTTTCATAAAAGTGTTTAAAACTTACCTCTTAAAAAAACTTAAAGCTTGCGTAGCTGTGCCAGCAAAAGCCACCCTCCCTTCAGCGAAGAGTACCAGCTTATCAAACTGGGCCATCAGCTCCGTGTTGGGCTGGTGGATGGTGCAGATGACCGTCTTGCCCTGGGCTGCGCTGGCCCGGAGGAGGGTCATCAACTGGTGGGCTGAGGACGAGTCCAGGCCTGTGGTTGGCTCGTCGCAGAAAAGCAGGCCAGGGTCGGTTAGGAGCTGGGAAAAAATATTCATTAATATGGCAGTATTGGTAGTACTTTTATGTGCAGAAAGATTTTTACCAGAATCGTATTTTTTTAAGTTATGTAGACGTGTTACTGGAGAGTTTGTTGTTTCTGTCTGCCACCATTAAGAAGTGGTGATACGTAGGCATTTTAAAAGAAAGAAAAAAATAAGGACTCGCATAAGACAATTAAAGACTGTCTCTTTTATGTCCATAAAACGTTTATTCTAAGCTTATTTTAGGCTTAATTTGAATTAATAATGGACTTGACGCCTTTACCTAGCAGTGGTAAGACAAGACGGTTAAAATTTATGTAAGTGTCACCGTAATAATGTCAAATACGTTATATTGTAATATCTCTAGCGATATTGTAAAATCTCGAAATATTGTCAAATGAACATACTGCTTACAACAAAACGCATATATTTTTCGTGAAATGCATGCGATGGTAGTCAACTTATGCGGTGTGGAGGGAAGGAGGGGTCCCCCTTGCCCAGTGGTACAACTCTCGTGAAAAGATATTGTACCATTCCTGAGAAATACCGATTTTTATAACCTAACCTTAAAACACTTTATATTCCCCTAAAAAGCGTAGTCGACGGAGCCCCGCTTCGCGGGGCCCCTATTTCCGAGTGCAGGGTTTAAAGGAACCTAACTAACCTAACGGCCGGGGGGGGGGTGCCCCAAGTCCCGATTATGGGGGCAGAGATACTTCCGTATGTTCAGTTGACAATAATTCGAGATATTACAATATCGCTAGAGATACACACGTTATATTCTAATATAAAATGTTTGACAACTTTACGGTGACATAAGCACTTCTTTAAATTCAACTACATCTTTGTCGCTTTATGTAACAATACTGGTAGGTACTCCCCTGTATCCGGTTAGACTGGACCGACCCCAACGTAATTGTGAAAAGGCTAGGCAGATCATGATATTTAATAATTTATATTCAACTGAATTCTTGCATTCGAATATTCGCTGATTTGCTTTAATTTTGTATAAGAACTTGATGCGTTTTTCTCATAATAGTCAATCAATAAATAATACAACATATCCTTAGTCGTGTAAAACTATTAAAATGCAAAATATCCTCTAAAAGGCAGATAAATGGCGCTTCTAAGTTAAAAGGAAAACCTGTACTCAAGTAGGTTTCTATTTATATTATTGATCGAAGGCTTTTAATTTAAAACAATGCTTGAGATGGAAAAAATATTGTATACTTAATTATATATTTTTAGGTACGAATCACGTTTCGAAACGAGTGTACACATTGCAAAATTATTAAAAATTGTATGTTAATTGAATTGAATATCGCGCTACCTTCGTTCACGTAAAATTATTATAAAAAATATTCGGATTCCGTCGAAATTGATTCAAAGATTTGACGAAATAAACAGACAGACGAAACAATTTTTTTTAAAAATAAATGTCATATGTTTTATAAACAGAGTGTAAACCACCTCATCACGAAGCCGTCAAACAAGCATTCTGTACATCAAACTAAGTAACTTTACGCAAACATCATTGCTGGGAATTTGTTTTTTTTTTGGGGAGTGAGAAATCTTGTTTTGTGGTTAGACTAAATGAACATTGTGCTGATGGATGGATTGAATTGTACGGGCCACTACGGGGGTCGTAGAGGTGTTTAAAATAAAATAAAACATAGAATGATTACTGGTATTTAAAAAAAAAAAACTTGTCGAAAATTTGGAACTTTGTTCCCCAATTTCTCCGTACTAAACTAAAATGTTATCCAAAGGTATGGTTTAGAACAAAAAACCTATCGCAATGACGGGGAGAATAAGTGCCTTTCGGCTTCGTTAAGAGGTTTTATACACCCTTTATAAATGCTATTTTCATATGTATTCAGTAAAAAGCGGTTATTTGTAATTACAAAGAGATAAGTACTTAAATTTCATATCATAACTTGGTAAAAAAGTATCATTCAAATGATAAACAATGAATAACGAAGCCTAGATCTAGCTTACTTCCGAGTTCACTGACGGACCTAAGGTACTCCTTTGGTCATTAGGGCGAAAATGGCAGTCCCTCTGTGAACTCATTAACTTACTGTATTTTGAGACTAACTTTGGGAACTGGAATAATATAGAGAATAAAATATGCCAGTCATCATTATTTTGATCAGCAGATTTTTTTTGTGCAATAAATATTCAAATGTGTAAGTATATAAGTATCAATAAAAATACTGACATTTTAGTGTTTTGATTATTCAGAAGTCTTACTTGTTGAAAAAAATAATATTAGACGCATATTAAGTATAGTCATCATAAATTGGGTGTTTAAAAAACTTAATGCTTAAAAAAAGAATCTGTTGACTTAATTCATGTAAAATCAAAAAGTGTGGAGTCACTTTATCAAGGCCACGTGAAGTATTTTTTTAACCGACTTCCAAAAAGAGGAGGTTATCAATTCGTCTGTATGTTTTTTTTTTTTTTTTTTTTTTTTTTTTGTGTTTGTTACCTCATAACTTTCGACTGAGTGAACCGATTTTGATGATTCTTTTTTTATTTGAAAGCTAGTGCTTCCCATGTGGTCCCATTTTAATTTGCTGAAGATCTGATGCTGGTCTTCGGAGATATACAACGGAACTCCTCAAAAATGTACGGCAAATCTGCAGTGATTGCTGTTATCGCTTGTAGGTTTATTGTTTATACAACATCATGACGTAATATCACGCCTGTATGCTCTGAGGGGGTACGCAGATGTGTACAGTACACCCAGATTTCGACAGTGTTTGTTACCTCAGTACTTTCGACTGGGTGAACCGAGTTTGATGATTCTTTTTTTATTTGAAAGCTGGTGCTTCCCATGTGGTCCCATTTTAATTTGCTGAAGATCTGATGCTGGTCTTCGGAGATATACAACGGAACTCCTCAAAAATGTACGGCAAATCTGCAGTGATTGCTGTTATCGCTTGTAGGTTTATTGTTTATACAACATCATGACGTAATATCACGCCTGTATGCTCTGAGGGGGTACGCAGATGTGTACAGTACACCCAGATTTCGACAGTGTTTGTTACCTCAGTACTTTCGACTGGGTGAACCGAGTTTGATGATTCTTTTATAATTTGAAAGCTTGTGCTTCCCGTGTGGTTATATTTTAATTTGCTGAAGATCTGATCCGGATCTTCGGAGATATACAATGGAACTCTTCAAAAATACACGGCAAATCTGCAGTAACTGCTGCAATCGCTTGAATGTTTATTGTTTATACAACATCATGACGTAACATCACGCCTGTATGCTCTGAGGGGATACGCAGATGTGTACAATATTCCTAGATTTCGACAGTTAGGTGTATTAAGTTCCATTTATTGGGGATAAGCCTATTACCTTGACATGTATTGTTTTTTTTATTTTATTGGCAAGGGTACTTCAAGGGTAGTTTGATGAGAATTTGGTTAGGTTCTGATTATAGGATCCATGACAAAGGAACGGAGCTCTTCAATTCTTAGAAGCAAATAAACGATACTCGGCCAAATCTTTTAAAGGCTATCCCGATATTTGGGTCACGTACCATAACGTCGTTATTAACCGACTTCAAAAAGGAGAAGGTTCTCAATTCAATGTTCCCCGATTACTCGAAGATGACTGGACCGAATTTATTTTTTAATTGTTTGAAAGGGTATACCCTTCCCAGAAGGTCCCATAATCATCAAGTCAGGATCCTGATAATGGGATCCTGGAGAAATAAAGAGAACTTTTCAAATTTTATAGGCACACCAGAAGCGATTTGGGTAGTTTTAGAAATACTACTTTCTCGGAGTGATCCCATTTAAATTTGGTAAAGATTAGATGAAAAACTTCGGAGAAAGGCAACGGAACTCCTCATTAAGGCGATTACACGAGCTAAACGCGAGTTTTATAATTACTAAAAGTATATGATTCACTGCTATAAACAAGACCAGAAAAATATATGATATTCTTCAGGATATATGCTAGCATGATACTGTTTTGAAAACATAATACAATTAATTTGGCTCTATAAAAAGAAATCACGGACTTACCTCTAAAAATATCTTTCAAACAATAAAAAACATAATAATATGCGTGCGATCATTCTAATTTTTTGGCAAATAATTCTACAAGCAATATATTAGCATAATACTGTTTTAGTTTTTTAATCCAATCAATAGTTTTTTTGTAAATCGATCAAAACCACTCATTTCGCGCTATTTGGCCCGCAGTGGCTGACGTAACAACCACTTTGTAGTGCAAGCTGATTAGAACTTTATTCTAACAGCCTTTCAAACGAAGTCTGAACCACCACAAATAGAGTTGCTAATTCAGCTCGTCTAAGCGCCTTAAATGTAGCAAATGTGTGTCTCTTACTGGGATTGCTGAAATCTCATGTCTGTCTATTGTTTACACCAGTTCATAACAAAAAATCACGCTGGTACGCTGTGAAAGGGTATGCACATGTGAACCACTAAAAAGTGAAAAATAAAAACTTTTTTGCAAAAAATAAAACCGACTTCACACAAAAAAGTGAAAAATAACTTTAGCTTCAGAAGTCGGTGACAAAAAAACTAAATCAATCAAATAAAGGTCACCGACTTCTGAGGCTAAAGTTATTTTTCACTTTTTTGTGTGAAGTCGGTTTTATTTTTTGCAAAAAAGTTTTTTAAATAATATACTTCATTATTTCTACTAATTAATAACATATTATCCATTCAAGTACTTGTCTAATTAATTAAGTACCTAATTTAACGCATCATTAAGAACATATTAAGTATTGCACAAGCTACCGTCACATGTTGACAGTTTAAAAATACTATCGGAAACATCAAAAGACGAATTATTAAAACACATGGTGCAATGAGGTGAATAATGCCACTAATGAATGTGAAAACTAATGTGATTGTTTGTCCAATTAGGAACTAATTAAACCGGAAAACTACAACTTGGCGAAACTCTTTCTTCTAACTAATAAATTACTCTGAGACTTATAACATGTAAGCTCATGGCTAAATAATAACAGCCGCTCTGGTCGATCTGCAGGTTAAGCCGCAGTTGACTGAGTTATTCTGTGGATGGGTAACCACCCATTACATACCAAGTTTCTTTCGTTCCTCGAAAATCACGTCCGAAATAAATAATCAGATTTGATATATAGTTCCAACTATAACGGAAAATGTGTCAAAATTTTGATGTGGGTTGATACATTTTAGCAGAACTACGCTCAGATTAGTACTGGCCAAACACAATTTGGATGGCGAAGCCAACGGCATGCTGAGGTGTTGACATGATGAACACTGTTGTGTGAGAATAGTCTCACAAGACACCGTTTGCATGGAAGGAATCAGAAGAAGCTGCAATAATGTCTTACCTCTGTCGCAAACGCCAGTCTCTTCCTCTCTCCTCCCGACAAAGTCTTCCTTCCATCCAGGCCTCCTATGAGGGTGAACCTGGACCCATACAGGGAGAGCTGGCGCAGGAGTTGGTTCACTCGTCTCTTGCGAGCTAAGGAGGATGTGCGTCCGTCCATGCGTAATCGGGCCTAAGGAAAGCAAAGTTAAAAACAAGGAAAATAAGTTATGATGAAAATATACAATTTTATGCTTAAAAACAAACCAGTAATTGGTGTTGATGAAAATAATTTTACGCTACCTAAATACCGTGTTATGATTTTGTAATCCTGGAAATATAGTTTTTCAAATCTTGTTTACTGATTGATGTCGTACATATGATTGTGCATTATATCCGTGATGGCTGTGGCATGGACTTCGATCATCGTATGAGCGAATGTGAAGTAATTAAGACGATATGAATGACTTTAATTAAATCTAGAGAACAAAGAATTGTTGTACTGAAATTACTCGTACATAAACGATTAAATGCGTTCTAACATAAAAATAAGTTACGTAAGTACTTTTTTACTAAAAATCTCTGCATTATCTGGCAAAATCGGGTGTCCAGAGTCCGGTCCACAATCGGTCCGAGAAGGTTGGCCTAGGCTTTAGGTTCTTTAGTGAATCATGTAGTTATGTCTACTAACCATTATAGTAAGATGTTCGATGACAGTGAGGTTATCCACAAAAAGGTCGTCTTGGTGCATGTAACCGCTCTCTTGGTGCATGAACTCGCCCAGCTGTGTGCCGTTCATGGCTATTTCTCCATCGACTAACGTTCCAACTGTTGGATTAGAAACGAATTAAATGCCATCATAGGAATAATAATTGAATGAAAATAATTCAAATAGATATTTAGATCAGTCGCCCGCCGAAACTATGACGTCAGATATTTCTTTTATTACAGAATTATTCCTTTTGTTTTAATGGACGATAGAAAACGGTCGATTTCTCATTTCCTAGAAAATCTATGCACACATTTACTAGAAGGTGCTAAGCGACACTTCAAATATATTAGTACATTTTAAGATTTTTAACTTCCGGCGGTGACCGAAGCGTTGAAAATGCAACGCTTTATTTAGGTGTACTGTTAGGAAAAACGTAGAATAGTAGATAATACAAAGTAAGTTGTTAAGTCTATTATTTTGCACTATGACATCAGCATTTATGCTATCTAAACATATTATTACACCTTTTAGAAACACTCAGGTACTTTACACATTTAATATTATGTTAATTTATTCCAATTCGTTGTTTAAATTTCTTTTCATCCCCCCATCTCGGAAAGAGTATTTTTGCTTTTCGATATCCGAGTGCAAAAGCCGTTTTTATCCTCTAAAGGATAAAGTAAATTTGAATTTAGAACATCGGGTGCACTATGTGAATTCAAAACATCATTAAACCTATTTACTTCTACCTCCATGGTACCCAATTTATCATACAACTTTATTTAATTTGTAAATAACTCAGACTCGGAACCTTCTTGGTGTACTTTTTTAATTTGCTTTTCGCGCAAACCATTTTCTTTTCTCGTCATATTGTTAAAACCTTAGGTTAAAAACAAGGAACTTGAAAACAAGTGAAAAACCTTAAATTACCATTAATTATCTAGCGACGAGGAAGTTTATTTGACGCCAACAGAATTAACTGAATTTGTTAATAATTCGCATTTTTTTTTCTTTTCCGTTTAGTCATTTCCTCGCTGAGGTGGGAGTAAAAGTTACGTGTTGCACTCGAGTGCAAAGATTATTCACCTCGTGCTCTTTTGATTCCCTCGCTAACGCTCAAGATTCTAAGTTTTGAATCACTCGCTTTGCTCGTGACTTAATTTTAGAATCTTTCGCTTGCTTGGTCATCAAAATAGAGCACACGGTTAATAGCCAAATTTTGTTGCAACAAATTAAAATAATTAGGTTACTTGCATGTAATTCATAGATGAACTTTCAAGATAAATAAAGTGTGTACTTATTAGTAAAAGGTCAACGACCAAATTTCATGTCACCTAGTCTCATCATCATTATTTAATTTTGTTGGTCTGTCTGTCTGTTCCGGCTAATAATGTGTTTTTAACACTGTTTTTAAAACAGTTTCAACAGAAAAACACTTTTAGATGTGACAGATACAATAACGTTACCGAATCAAACTGTAACCTTTTAGATGTGTTATATGTGTAACTGAAATAATCAGTTTTACAACAGACTGCGACTAGATTTCGGCTATCTAATGCTTATTAACCATAAATAAGTACTTATATTGTAAGTTTGGCAACGCTGAGTTTGCCTGTTAAACACTTATTAACACTGTTTTAAACCTTTTATAATTATCTGTTACAGCCTAGATATGTTACGGTTACACTTTTGTAAGTGTTTTGCGTTAACACATTGAAAACACATTTACAAGTGTTACATACTCATATTGATTCTGTTACCAATTCAACATGTAACAATTATAATTCTGTAACCTTTATGAAGATGTTTATAAGTCCCTGTCCGTAAGAACCGACTTTGAAGAGACTTTTACTGGCAGATAACTGTTGTTATAAGGAGTAAATTAAGCCACTTTCAGATTAGAATTAAGCCACTTTTAAATTAAGCCACTTTCAGTTTAAATTAAAGTTCGGATTAGAGTTATCAAGGACGATCGCCGCGAGACCAATAGCTGGTCCATTAATACATACCTACACTCGAAAAACTGGTAGATGCCCTCTTCCTGATTTCCTATTCGATACCTACTAATTCAAAGATACATAGAATACCTATTCAATAGTCCTAATACATAATTATGATATGCCTTCATTAAACTAAACATTAAATCATTCGTAGTAACGAAGAGGTTGTAAAATTTGGACGTACTTTTATTTCTGATCACATCTGCAGTACAGCAATAAAGATCTAATTGAATTACCATTAGACAAAAAACTTATTTCTATTGTATTAAATTTTTAAATGTTAATGGTTGGTTGGTTTTTTTATTTAATAATAAAAAACCTGTTCACCGCAAAATACTTCGTAATTTAGGCGTAAACAAGTTTTTAATTGCTTAAACTTTTTTAATGGTGTCAAATGCAATAAAAAGTGACTAACAAAAAAAACGTGAAAGTTAAATTGAATAGTAAAAAGCCTTAATGCGATTAGAAAAAATGCGATGAGTCATAATGAAATGTCTATCTAAATTACCTACTATCACTACGAATTATTGCATTTCTTCACTTGTTTGTTCCCTAAGTCGTCCCAATTCAATTGGGAGTCGGCGCAGCATCTTTTCCATACATCTCTATTTTTTGTCATCTCATCAGACAATTCTTTTCTTGCCATATCATTCTTAACACAATCGCATCTATCGTTTCTTTGGTCTTCCTCTACTCAAATACCCATCCACATTCATAATCAAAACTTTTTTCACGACATTGACCTCATTCCTCCGCATCACATGCCCATACCACGACAACCGATTGCCACACAACTTTTCAGTCAACGGCGTCACTTTCAGACTTCCTCTAATAATACTCATGTCTTATCTAATCCATTCGCGTAACCCACACATTCCCCTAGCATTCAGCAATTTATTTAACCATAGTAGTTAAGTAAATTATTGAAAGAGAAATTTACGATTTTATTACTTTATGACATGGTGACGTTAAATCTCAGTGATCTTGAAAAATTGGCCCAATGTATGAAGGTGGGATAGAGCGCCAAGGTAACCAGTGAAATTCATTTTTTACGGTTTTTGCAATTAAACTATTTCATGAAAAAAAAAAATCATTCTATGGGATTAAATGATCTAAGATTGTTGTGTTGATGATTTAATTAATCAACATACAACGTGCCACAGACCTGCAAGTTGACAAAAAAAAACTGCGAGATCTAATCTTAATAAATTAAGATCTAAAATATTGAGAATTTAGTTTAAACGTTGTTGTCTAAAAGCTTCCTGGTCAATTTGCGTCATAATTCACCCGCATGCGTTTACCTGGGTCATAAGAGAAATAATTTGAGGTCAAATACTGCTATAAAGTATCACGAATGAATGTGCGTCATTTAAAAAGGCTATAATATTTTTTTCACTCCTCTTGCTCGAAAAGACCGTCATAATAGCGTACCAGAGGGGCCGTAAAATTGCTCATTATAGCCCTAGGGAAAATAAGCTTTTTTTTTTAAATTTCGTGTTCGGTGTTCGAAAGCGCAAAGTCTTTACTCATAATTCATGAAGAATTGACTTATTACTGTTCCATAAAAAAAAAAAACATTTTATTTTAAAAATGGAACCAAACGCGCCGAACGCCGAACTCTTTGGCAGGATGTGTGCGTTGCATTCCAGCTACAGAAGAAATAAAAAAAGGCATGGGCGCGAAATTTTAAGATTTTTGCTGTATTATTTATTTGAATTTCTTTTTATCTCCTACGTTTACCTCACAGACGACACAATATTATATTCGTCTTCACAGAGTACTGAGATTATGTTGCCGGGAAAAAACATCTCATTAGAACAACAGTACAAATTGTACATTTCATTTTTAATAAAATAAACTATTATATTAAATATGGTTATTTTATTTTCTCGCAATCGTAGTGAAAAGTACGGTGTAACACACGGCGCTAAAATCCCATTATAACTCGGTTTCTATTTACTACCTCGCTAAAGCTCGGTAGTAAAACTTACCTCGTCTATAATGGGTCATTTTAGCCCCTTGTATCACAATGTACTATTGACGTATGTTAAAACATTTGACCTCAAACATACAATATTGTATGTTTATAAATAGATTACTTATTTAAAATATACGAATTTATTCGCATTATAAGCGGTAATGCAGCGAACATTACCGCTTATAATATGATAGGTACCTAATTAAATATACACGAACTATATTTTAGCGCCACTTTAAGTAAATAAGACATAGTTCTGCCTTATTGAGACAACACTCGATCACTTTTTTCATTCTCTATGCTGTGATACTGCGTAAAGGCCTCCTCCAAGTCCTTTTAGTGACGTGCGTAGGGGCCACACTAGGGGCCAACAATACGGTAAGCCCATAGGATATACAGACTGTTTAGAAACCAAGGCAAGACTTGCAAATAGGTACCGCCACCACTTCCAGGAGTTTTTATTCAATCTCTTATTAATTCAGTTAAATGCGTCAAACTAATGCAACGTCTAATATATTTATCCAAAACGATTTTTAGATCAGATTATTTATCAAAAAAATATCACAATAACTTCGGAAAATAGTAGTTTGATGTGGGTTAATACAATTTTTCAGAACTAAACTCAGAACCTCTTCAAAGTCTCATATTGACGTAAACACTTTAGTATTACTATTAACAATTCATCTAAAGTTTCAGCGTATTTTTAAACGACCTTTTAAAAACTTCATAAATTGCATAAATGTCAGCAATGTTATTGAAATTGGATCTTTATTTTCTAAAATTAGATTGATCGACCAGTGTGATAAGTAAATTTTGAAAACAAATACTTTGTTCGAAACTTCTAAATTCAAAAAAACTTTCTGATTTTTAACTCACCAGGATTTCGATGTGCCAATGCGGTCATTAGTGTAGTTTTGCCTGCTCCACTGCAACAAAAAAAAAAAAATTAAAACATGTAAAAATTGTCTGTAGGAGAATTTTGCTATCTACAAAAACGACATCATGCCTTCAACCCTGACCGAAGAATTAGGCAAGGGTGTACCGAGAAATACCTAAATACTACAGTCATTTTAACCAGTTCAAGAAAATGAGCCGATTTTCTGTTTTTCTCACTTTTTGGCAAATAAACAACTGAGTTCGTTTTATTGTTGATATTTATTAACCTACCTACTTCATGCTTGTTATTCAAAAAATCCTAATTTTCCATAGAACCGTATCACAGAACAAACAAACACAATTATTATCATACCGTTGTATATTGTTAAGACTATGTCCCTTTTTCACTATCAGTGAAACACGTGGAAACAGAATTATTACTGTGAGGTTGGAATCTACGCTGAGCCTAGCGACCAAAATGAAACAAATGTAAGTTTTTTTTTTTTTTTGGTAGAAATAAATAAAAACTTTTATTGTTTTCAAACAATTTTTCTACAGCACAAAATCGAGGCAGCCCGGGTAATGTTTATGGTTAGGTACTTGTGATAGGGTTACCTCGCAACCTACCATGAGTATATTACTACAATGTATATAATGTATCTATACATATGTATGTAAGTATACAATGTTGAGAGTCTCAAAATTGTATACATAATTAAAAAGGAAAAGAAAAATTTAGGTTCTAGGATGTTAGAAAATAATTGTTATTGAAGTGAACACTTCATCAGGCGCTTTGAGCACTTTTTGGCAGAACAAAAAACGTGGAACTCGCGCTATCGTCACCGAACGCTTTCATAGAACAGTTAGTCTAAGTTTATTTTGGATTACTTAGTTTTCATTTCTATCGGCAGTCCTAAAAAAAAAAGAATAAAAGAATATGTAAAGTGTTAAAAAATTAACTGCAAGAATTTCGTGTACGTACTCGGTATCAAAAAACAATATATTCCAAAAAAAAAAACTTTTTTCAAGCATTTTTAGTTTTTATAAAAAAAAAAACATTGCCAGTCCAAAGTCTGCAAAATATGATGGAAAAGTTAGAATCAGCTGTCTACGTTTGCGCTGTCGCAGGGGTGAACGACCACGCGCGCGGCTCCCTGCACGGTGCAGTCACAGTACAGTCAAGTGCGCTTATTCAATAATTTTGTGCGCAGTGAAAATATTGTATATCTTTGAAACGGATCACTACTTATATAAAATTTTTTCGTGATTATTTCTTATTTCCAAACAACACCTCAAGTTTCTTGCAGTTAATTTTTTAACACCTTATATATTACGAATTTACGAGTATATAAGTGATTTTTTTATTTATTTATTATGCGATAGTCTAAATTGTAGCCATGTTCAGGTATGCCTACTGTTTGTGTGTACGGTTTAGGTGCCGCTTACTGTTAGTGGAAACGGTAATAAGACAGTTTGTAGAATTAGAAATATCTCAGAGTCGAGGCCTAGCCTATACGCAGGCGCAGTAACATGAGCTCCGATCAGAATGTAGATCATAACTTTCCAGTCCAGTTATTTGTACCGATAACTGTTCCTAATGAGGAAATATTATGTTTATTTCAATGCTAGAATGTCTAGCTATTCAAATTAACACCTTGATGATTTGTAGTACACAATGAAAGGGTAATTTAAGTGAAACAGATTTTTTGGGAACATCTTTTACGGGACAAGCTGGACAGAACCAACAACTAGTGGTCCACATTGTCCCTGGATCGAAGGGTTTGGAAGTCAAGGGGAGCCCTTTGGCCAGCAGTGGAATGACACAGGTTAACAGTAACTCTTACTGGTGAAAAATAAGTAGATAAAAAAATAATAAAGGTACTGTAAAACGTTCTGTGTTTTCTGCAAAAGGCGTCAGTTAAATGTACTCGTATGTTAAAAACGCCTTAACTAAGGTCCATGTTCACCGAAAAGATAACAGTCAAAGAGCTGTCACTGTGACATGTTCCAATACAAAAATGTGTTTTAAATTGCTGTTTTGAGATAATCAGACCATTATCTTTTTGGTGAACATGGAGCTAAGAATTTAGGTCTGTACATTACGTCTGTGACGTATAATTTGTTGAATGAAATTATTTTTCAGATATTAAATTATTTAAATGACGTCCAAGATCGTATCATAAAATATGATATGAAAGGACAAAACAATTACTTTAATATTTAAATAATTAATGATTTCATTGATGTGTGGTGGCGTCATGCCGAAATTGACTTGTATTAAAATAATTAAAAATCTAGTTTTATGAATGAAATATGCAAGAACTTGACGCAGACAATGTAGAATAATTCAAAAATCATGTCCATGCTAATATTATTATTAATTAATTGATGAATAAAAGCTTTTATTTTTACCGACCTCACTTAAATTAAATTTTAATAATGCGTCCTTTACATTCGGTGAAGTGACCTATTTTTAAATTATACTATGAAGTCGGACTCAATTTACATTTAAAAAAAAGTATGTCAGCCATATACCTAAACTATAAAGTTTTTGAATGAGAGTGAGTGGGTGCATGAAACACCCATCTCTACAAACTATCGCGTTTAAATAATATTAATTTAAATTTAATATTATCTTCATATTAAATTTAATATGAAGATAATATATTTAATTAAGTACTAGAAGTATACAGGGTTATTTATAAAACACCAACAACCAGCAGGAGTAGATTACTAACATCATAAACGAGAACATTTGTTCTACGACTTTTCCGAAAATAGACGAAAAAAAATCAAGTCTCCATACATATACGAGAACAGCTGATCGAGTTTTGTATGAAAAGTCGTTTTTTTTTGCCTTACAAATAACCCTGTATAAATTGTCGGTTCATTATGAAAATGTGACCGTAATATTCCAGTGATTTGTTTTGAACCAAATACCGGATTGTATGCAAATAAATAATTCTTATTCCTCACAAGGTTTTCGTTTGGTTTGTCTCATAAGGAATATATTATCTAGGAGTAAGCAAGTAGGTACCTATTAGAAAGCTATTCATTCAGGAAAAAACTATAATCCTATCTAGGGGTGTTTTAAATTTAACGTTTGGATCTAAATAGGGTGTAAAACACCTCTTCACGAAGCCGAAAGGCACTTATTCTCCTCATCATTGCGATAATTTTTTGTTCTACACCATAACTGGGAACCTTCTAGTTACGGAGATATTGGGGGTCAAAGTTACAACTTTTTGGACATTTTTTTTTTAAATACAGGTTTTTATTGTAAGATTTTTACTTTAAATACCTCCACGAATCTCGTACTATTCAATCCATCCATCAGCACAATGTTTTGAGTGCGTTACATTGAGTTATACCACAAAAAGTGATTTGTAACCCAAAAAAAAAGTTGTCAAGGTACTAAGTTTGATGTACAGAATGCTAGGCATACGTTGCAATAGGTACCTATGTCGACGAGTATACCTATTTGGGCCAGATAGTTTCGTACGAAATCAGGCACGACAAAGAAGTCGAAAGACGAGTCCAAAATGCTTGGAAGACCTTCTTGGCCCTTAAGGAACATATGAAGGGAAAAAAAAAAACACCGCTTTGAAGAACAGGCCCAGAACATAGTTCCCATTGATGATGTTTTATTTGTTTAATTAATAATTGTTCCTGTTAAATTAACCGTAAACTATTGTTTTTGTTATACATACAGAGTGTCATATTCGCATTAGCGAAAAAACTCTTTGAATAAAGATTAAAAAAAAAACATATGAAAGGAAGCCTGCCCCTAAAAAAAAGCTCGTCGACACGTGCATCCTGCCCGTCCTAACCTACGGTGCACAAAGTTGGTCACTAACTTGTTGTTGGAGAAAAAACAGCCAGGCTGAAATGGGAGTGGGCGGGCCGCCACGTGGCACGGATGCACCCGGAGAGATGGGCAAAGGCACACACTGGACGTCTCTGTCGGTCTCAGGAAGGACAGCGCCGTCGAGGTCAACCTCGACGAAGGTGGCGTGACGACCTGATCCCGTTTGCAGGGCCAACATGGCCGGAGATCGCACAAGACAGAGATTTATGGAAGGAGAAAGGGGAGGCCTTTGCTCAGTAGTTGGACACGATGAAGGCTAGCAAAAAAATCTATATCTGTTGTGATCGGGATTAGTCTTAGCTATAATTTATGAAGATCTGGTTAGGCGTTTGGAGATCATCAGCTCACTTTTAAGACTTATTGCATTGCAAGTAGTACCTACTAAGAAAAACAGAATATTATCTTTCTAGGTGCAGCTGTATAGGTCATAATGAATAACAAAATATCTAATTTGACTTACCTAGGTCCCATTAAAGCTGTCATTGTACCAGGCTTCGCGATTCCGCTCACTGAAACAAACAAATATCATGAATATCTGGTTTTCCAGATAGCAAGTATTATCTCTGATAGTCATCAAAGAGTGGTCGTGGAGCCTCTTGCTTGTTCATTTCGACCGAAGCGTATACTTAGCTTCGGACATTTATAAGAGACCGCGGATTTCTGTGGTAAAAAAAAAAATGCGATATGATTTCTCGAAGTTGCAAAAAAAAATTAGCTTTCTAAAGGAACTGACGCGATCAAACAACAAAATCTATCCAAACTTAAAAAAGTGTTACGAATTTCCAAAAGTCATAGAACAAAAGTTGTCCAATTTCATGGTCTGACACAACACGATAGGTGTTGGGTTTATTATGTTCCAGACTTTCCAAGTTCCTGTTATTTACAAAGTTATTCCTTAATTAATAAAATCACAAAAGTGGTTGTATTTGTTTGGAGAATACATTAGAACAACATGTTTAAATGTCATCAAATGCCACAAACAAATATAGAACACTAAGCAGAAGCTTTTAGTTCATGTTTCACATTAACATACATACATTTCAACCTTTAATAAATGCACTATTTAAGTAAAAAAGTGGCTAAATTGACTCAAGTGGAAATTAACCTGAAACAAACGTCACTACAATATCAAAACATTTTAAACTAAGTATATACATTTTTTACAAACCATATATACCTAAATTTATAATAAAAATTGTACATATTGTATCAAAAGCAGAAAATGCTGAAACAAATTTTTGCACTAGAATAAACAATTTAAACTCTTTTATAACACTGTAAAAAAACATTATGAAGAAACCAGTGTGTCCTGGAACAAAAAACTTCAAGACATATGACATCCACCAACGCCAATTGGATTCACGTGGTAGACTATGATCAAATCTATCGGATAGGAGGACTGGCTGCTGGGTTTTGCTGATTTGCTGATTAGCCCTTCAATTCGGACAAAGCTATAAGCTATAATTACAAGAAAGGAGATGTCTGATAAGATTATGGAAGAAGAAGACAAGCTGCACGTTCAAATAAATTGGGATTAGGGCAGGAAAAATGATGATAGACAGCGGTATAAATATCCAGAGAAAACAATGTTTTCATAACATGAAATCGTCACTTTCATAAAACCAGGGTGCTTTCGTCAACATAAATTAAAATATGAGACATGTCACAGAAAATTGGAGTGTTAAATGAATTGGAATGTAATACAGTAGCCGGCGACACATTACGCATCGTTGCGTCGGCGCCATTGATCGTGTAATCGATCCGTGAGACCCATAGGTGGGACTGTATAGCACCGAAACAGCCAATCAAAAAATAACTTGGTCTCATACAGCAGAAAATATATCCATTTAGATCCATATCATATTATAGGTATATTCACGATTTGTTTCTCACGAATGTAAAGAAACGACGCAATTTGATATGCGATGTGTAGATTTTTTTTGTTAGATTGCCGCCCTTGCGCAAATTCTTTCCTATCGTATACTATATAAAAATGAGCAATATTTGTGATCACGTTCTCGAAAACGAATGCAAAGATTTAGATGAAAGTTGCATTAGGTACAAGGGTTTTCAGGGGTTGAACAATCGATCTCGAGGTCTCATATCTGGGAAAATGCGTTTTCTCTATTTCACACGAGCGGAGTTCTGTCACCCAGGTACTGTGAAAGGTTGTTAGTTCCTGAACTTCAAGTAACCCCTGTATTCTCTGAAGAGTCAAGGGGTGTTTCAGGGCAACCCCCTATCGCCAGTTATGTTTAATGTTGATGTTATAAGAGCAAACTTTTGCCGTGTAATCGGGCAGAAATTCTAATTCTGACTTAAAACAATAAAAGACATTACGACGGTAAAAATATAGACACAACAGAAATAATGGTCTATACTGGTAAACACTGGCAGACACGACAGAGCCACGTCTGCTATACTCAAAATCGTTGAGTCTACGTGGAACCACGTGGCCAATAGGAATCAATCCATAATAGTTGGCAATCGGTATTTGGTATATTATGTTACTTTTACACTATAGGTAAATTAATTGATTCAACAATAATACATATATCTGATTAGCGTGCATCTAGAAAAACCAAACTAAGCATCAACATCCGAGATACTAACCTACTTAATTAAAAAAAATACTACTTATTAGTAAAACTAATAAAGATCTGAATGGAAAACATCGTAGGGTAAGGATCATAAAGAACCAAAAATTAGACGACATTTAATAAATTGTATTCCAATACGCTCTGGATGTCAGATAAGTAGATAAAGAAACTGTGTAACTAGGACTTGAAACCTTAGTTAGTACCTAGGTGGGTTGAAATAAAGAAAATTAATTTTCTCAGATATGAGACCAGCTATAGATAGATTTTCCGCCCCCGTAAACCACCATTCATCGAAATGGTTAGAGCCATTTCGAGAACGTGATTACAAATATACAAATATTTGCTCATTAGACAAATATTGCTAATTTCTTAGGATTAAGAAACGAAAAACAGTTTTATTAAAACTAGCATGAATGAAACTCGTGGCGATGACGGAGCAATTGGTGGAGCGCTCTATAGAAAGAGCAGAGTAAAATTCGGGCCCTAGCGACAACGACAGTTCAAATTACATGAAGCCGTATGACGTTGAATATTGAATTAGGAATCAATAGTACATAAAAAGTTTTGTTATTGTGCTAAGCAAGTACATTATACAAAATGATTTCCTATTAAAATGCTTAAAGAAGTATCTTCTGTTAAAGATGGAACTTAGTCGACTATTTCAAGATCTATCACGCACTTTTTGAAGATAAGATTAATGCCCGGTTTTAAATACAGGGTGGAAACCATCTCAAGCATTCTGTACATCAAACTGGGTAACTTTACGCAAAAAATATAGCTGGCAAACCATTTTTTAGGGTTCCGTAGCCAAATGGCAAAAAACGGAACCCTTATAGTTTCGCCATGTCTGTCTGTCTGTCTGTCTGTCTGTCTGTCCGCGGATAATCTCAGTGACCGTTAGCACCAGAAAGCTGAAATTTGGTACCAATATGTATATCAATCATGCCGACAAAGTGCAAAAATAAAAATTTAAAAAAACATTTTTATTAGGGTACCTCCCCCAGACGTAAAGTGGGGAGCGATTTTTTTTTTAATTTTGACCCTGACGTGTGATATATTGTTGGATAGGTATTTAAAAATGAATAGGGGTTTTCTAAAATCATTTTTTGATAATATTAATATTTTAGGAAATAATCGCTCCGAAAGTCAAAAACAATGTGTCCCCCCCCCCTCTAACTTTTGAACCATAAGTTTAAAAAATATGAAAAAAATCACAGAAGTAGACCTTTATATGAACTTTCTAGGAAAATTATTTTCAACTTGATGAGTTGAATAGTTTTTGAGTTATATAGCACTTTTTCAAAAAAACGCAAATGATAACTTTGTTTTTCATACAAATACTATGAAAAACAAAGTTATTTTTGCTGACGAAAAATGTTGGTATTTTTAATGGTCTGGGAAGCTACGGAACCCTACAGTGAGCGTGGCCCGACACGCTCTTGGCCGGTTTTTTTTAGGTTATAAATCATGTTTTGTGGTAGAACTCAATGTAACGCACTTAAAACAGTGTGCTGATAGATGGATTGAATGGTACGGGGGTCGTGGAGGTGTTAAAAGTTCAAATCTTACAAAAAAGCTTGTTTAAAAAAATAACTTCCCAGGTATAGTGTAGAACAAAAAAAAATGATCGCAATGATGCGGAGAACAAGTGCCTTTCGGCTTCGTGAAGAGGTGTTACACCCTTTATACATCTAGCGACCATCAAAGAAAACAGAGGTCGCCTACAACAAACAACATACCTACACCATTTCGGCTGATGAAATCACTTGAAGAAATGAGATCAACAACAGTTTTTCACCAACCAGAGATTTGGAAACAGTCACAGTAGAAAGGAAATATTTCTTAAGGAAAATGAAATAAACTTACCATTATTAACTAGTCTCTTCAGTTTCCCATCTTTGAGTTTGGTGTGGACTGTCACATCTCGCCAGACCAGGGTACAAGGTCTGAAGGTCGGAGCTGGTCCCAGCACCTCTTCGATTTCGGGAAACAAGAGGTCATACTTCGACCTCGTGATTTTTGTCTTCGAATTGTGAGGCAACATTTCCTATAGAGTAAAACGGAAACTTTACTTTCCATGCCCTATTTACACTGGCGTCTTAAAATTTACATATAAAATCTTTTTTAAGTGTCGGATTTTTACCACAGCCGTATTCAACAGGAAAATTGACATTTTACTATTTTACTTCGATGGATATTGATTGTAATTAATTGCCGTTTGCCACTCAAGATTTTTAATACGATAAAAGCTAATTTACAAATAAAACACCAATTTGCAAATTGAAACAGATTCGTTTTTTTTAGCACTTATCAAATGAATCTAGAAAAAAAAAAGAACGTTAAGAATATTGAATTATATTGCCTTTTAATTTTCCATTACAGTATCAATTTTTATTTTTATTTTGAATCACTTAATTATACGGAATTCAGAATGAAAGACACGATAACAATAAGAACTTATAAAAGAAGCTTCTGAATTAATTTATATTCGGAAACATATTGGATGTTATTTTTTCAGTTACAATGAGAAAAGTTTTCATATACATAAGTAGCTAGGTACTTACAACTATTGTGTTTAGGAGTGATACATCATTAATTACATTAATGACGTAAAATGTAAATACAGGCACATATGTCGGTATTGTTACAGTGGCCCAAATTTGTAAAGCCATAAAAAAACACATTTCATATAAAAAAAACAAAACAAATGAAAGTTTGCGGTCCAGAATCTTACACATGTGAATTTATAGTTTGAAAGTTGGAACACTAAACGAAACAATAACTTCGACGTTTCAGGTATGGTTCACGTTCTATTTCACTTTTAGTCAAGGGTATATTTTTCACTGAATTTGTTGCAAGAAGTGGGCAGAAAATCAACTTGCAGTTTTTAACACTAACTAAAGCTTTTTTACATAGCTTACCTGTTACTAATTTCAAACGGAAAAGCACTAAAATTAATGATCCACGGAATGCCAGAGCATCTCTAACATAAAAATTGAATTTAATTTAGGAAGATTATGCCTTGTACGATGAATATTTAATTAAACAGACGAGATAAGAATTCGCGATTAGCACATCCAATACAAAAATATTCAAAACTAACAGATTATTTTTAAATATTCACTTACTTATACTCGCACTGAAAATACACTATATCACTTTCCAAAGAATTTATAACGAAAAAGTTAGTAAATATTGTGAAATGTTATCACTACATACATATGTCTCCTCAGTGGTTTGTTCCGTTGTAAAACTCAATCTGTCTCCATTCACCTTTGGGCTGACACTCATTTTCTATTGCACAGTCTCGTTTACTAATTATAATTATTAATAAAAAAAATGAAACGATTAAGTTACTTTTTTAAATTTGGAATGGGAGCGCTCTGGACGGTATTGTCAGCGCGTTCATTTTACCGATTGCTGAGAAGTTTTGGCGCCGGAACATAGCGCGTCTGTCTACGAGTGTAGCGTTGATAGTTTGACGTTACTGGTGCTGTTAGAAAGGGACGGCGGTAGATTAGAGAAGCATGAAGGTAGGCCTCTTACGTAACCTGTGCTCTTACTGGATACAAAAGTAAATTGCCAGTTATGTAGGTCTAATGCATTGATAAAAAAATGTGTATTTGTTGTTAATGCGCTTTTATTTTTTGACCTAACTTTTTTAGGGAAATGTGATGTCAATGTAATTTTCTAGGAAATTCAAGTGTAAGTAAAGTTCTGCGTTTCATACAATATTCTTTATTTGCAGTCTTTTAAAAAATAAGAACTCTATAACCTTAGACGTTAATTAACAGTTTAAAGATTAAAGTAAAGCTTTGCATCCAAACTTTGAACATTTTATACTTTATTTAAGTTTTCGTTGGAATGGCTGCTGTTTTTAAATTTTCATTGAAATTCTTACAATTAATTGGTCCGTTAATGACCTAATTAAGCTAACAAGTCACGCTTAACTTGACAAATTCAAAATATTATTGTGAAATAACAAAGCAATATGGTTTTCTAAAAATAAAATATGTAGTTGCTACCCTTAATTCTAGTTTTACGGAAGTTGTTCCGAAACCGACCCTTAAATTAAAAACTAACGTTAGTTTTGTCGTTATTTTGTTTGTTTCATAATTTGAAAAAATAAAACGAATTTCTTCATTCCCAAAGTGTCTTGACAAATAATGAATGATACGAGTACACATGATTCTTTTCCAGTCTTACCAAGGGGTATCGTATTGCTCTGTAGGTACTTACTGGGTAGTGGAGGTCAGATAGGCAGTCGCTCCATGAAAAATACTAGTATTCAGCTGCATCTGGTAAGACTGGAAGTCGACCCCAACTTATTTGGGAAAAGGCAGATGAAAAGTTGACAAAAATGCATCAAAATCAACGTCAGCAGCAACGTCATCGTAGCAATAAGTGGAAAAGCGATTAATTTGGTAGTTTGGGTAGTTTTAGGAATTGTCAGATACTAGTAAGGTTTTGTACACTTAATAGAAACTTGAAACCGAATTATTCTTCGTTCGCCCCACAGAGTTTCGGCCCACATAGCAAAATCCTGGTTCGTCCCAAACACTATGCTTCCCTCGTCCCAAAACGTCTAGAGATTTAAAGTGATAATAATCACTAGTTATCTGTTGCTTATCTAGAAATCCATCTACTTACGAATTAAAATTTTGAGTTAATTTCCAACAGGCTTAACCTGTTGGAAATTAACTCAAAATTTTAATTCGTAAGTAGATGGATTGTTCGTTTTTGTTCGTTTTCGTTGGTTTAATTTTAATTCGTTTACAGAATGGTGTTCGCATTAGTCTAGCTAGACTTTAGCTGCTGTTAGACTGGCTTATTCTTATTTAAATTTGGAAATAAAATGTTTGCCTTGAACTTTGAGTTAAACGATTAAAGAAAAGTTAAATACCCATTCGTTTGATTAGGTGCTCTGTAATTTTTTAAACGTTTTTAAAGACCGTTTTAAACTGATCAAAAGTCAACCACAAAACTCCCGAAGCATTGCCTCTCGTTCACATAAATATTCACCTACAGACCTACATTTCTTATCGGACAACCATTTAATTGTAATATTTCTTTTAAGCGTAAATTAGCAGTGGCACGTGTGTCAAGAGGCCTGTGAGATATTATGAGGAATTTCAAATTTCTATAAAAAACTAATTTTTCTCATAACTCTTGTGTAAATCAATGTCCATTCATAATATACATTTGGGAAACTAGATATTATGTAATCCAATCGAAATAAATACACACTTCCTTAAGGATATGTTTGGTTTACGAATTATTTTGGTATTACGTTTGTATGAACGACGCACGCACGCTCCGCCAGGCTCTTAAAATACCCTCGGTAAGACTGGTTGCTAGATTTTCGGGCCACTGACTACCAAGATCTACAAATGACAGCCGGGACCAACATCCTAACTTATTTCTCGATGCTTGGAGGAAACTCGGTATGATGTGGTGGTCACCCATCCACAGACCAACCTAGGCAAGCGCAGCTCGAATAAAAGTTTTTTAAACCGATAATTGTATACTGATTGCTATTAGGTATGTCACCGTAAAATTGTTAAAACCGTTAGATTGTAATCTGTCTAGCGAGATTGTAAACTGTCGAAATATTGTCAACTGAACATACTGCTTACAATATGATGCATTATTTTTCGGTAGATGGTAATCTGCCGAAGTGAAACCGTGAAATTGTGAAATGCATGCGATCAATTTTATTATTCCTGCCCCCATAATCGGGACTTGGGGCACCCCGACGTTTGGTTAGTTAGATTTCTTTAAACCCTTTTTTTTTTTTTTTTTTGCAGACAGAAATAATAGACCCACGTAGCGGGGCTCCGTCGACTACGCTTCTTAGGTTGCATTAGTCGGTTTTTCACAGGTAAATTATCTTTTCATGGGAGTGGTACCAGGGGGAGACCCTCTCTCGACCCTCCCCCTCCACAGCGCGCGAGGTAAGTTCCGTCCATTATCTATGGTTCCGCCGCATACATTTCACATTTTTACTGTTTCACTTGGACAGATTATAATCTACCGAAAAATAATGCGTCGTAGGTATGTTTAGTTGACATTATTTCGACAGTTTATAATCTCGCTAGATAGATTACCATTTAATGGTTTTTACAATGCGACACTGACAGGTACAACATCGCACCACTTCCTAATCCATAACGTCCTCTAATCATCCGTACAATTAACGGACGAGTCCATTCACCTCCTGTCATAATCCCTCGCAAATTGGATAGACCTTGTCTATGAACTTTCTTTATGTAGAACCTAACATATTTATTGTTAATCCATGTTCACTTAGACGAAACAGTTCGATTTTCAACCCTCGGCTTAGCAATGAGAGTTAAAATTCGTACAGTGCATTTATTTAGGTGTGGTGAATACTGTACGATATGGCGATCGCTGATTGGTTCAGGCGGAAAGCGATGTGACGGCGAGTTTGAAAGGTTTCGGTTTCCATGTAACGTATCCGAGATATGTGACACCGCCCTAACGTCGCCGTCGGTCGGGTCACTGCGTACAGCCACAGGATATGAAGATCAGTATACTAACACCCGAATGATCAAATCGGTACTTCTTCTTCGTATGGATATTAAGTACATCTTATCTTGGCGGAATAATAGGGGTCCACCTTTAAGTTAAGTAGCGCTTGCCAAGGTCGGTCCTTGGATGGGTGACAAAATTAGGGGTGATGGGGCGAGTGGGCAGTGAGTTCGCGGTGTGCGATTCGTGTTTTGTTCAATCAATTAATTTTGTTTTTCTTCGCGGCGTGTTCGCCGCGCATACGTTGCGAATACGCGGCGAGCTCGCTGCGCACTCGCCCCGCTTTCAATTCGCTCGCAACTCGCTAGTGTGATAAGGCTCTAAGTTTGCCAAACTGAATGATCATGATTAATACGGTCTATGTGTGTGTACCTTTGGCATAAAGTCCGCCTCTGTACTTTGTGCTTGAAGTGTTAAATAAATCAATAAATAAATATGTTGATGGATATTAGCTTTGCCCGCAAACAATATAACAACATCTTCTTCGAAAACCACTCTATCCATTGATGAAAACAGCATGAAAATCTGCGCGTTTGAGTTTATCGCTATCAGATAGACAGACAGTCGCGGCGGCGGACTTTGTTTTATTATAATATTATGTAGTGTTGATAAAGTGAGAAAGAACGTAAATTAATTGGCGAAACTGATGAATGAAATTATATAACCTACGTGTGATTTTACATCAATACCTGCGATAATAGATAAGATAATCAATGACTTTATAATAAAGATCGTAATCTTTTAACCGGTAGAATAATGAAGTAGTGTGAATCATTAGTTAAACATATGTAGGTACATAAAGTTCAGATCAAGATAAGATAAGATTAAACTGTGAATGACTCTTCTGGTTCCGGTCCGGTGACACATGATGACATGATACCTTTAGACATAAATAATTCATTTAAGGCGACTACAGGAGCTAAACGCGAGTTTTATCATGCCTGAAAGTATATGATTCACTTCAATAAACAAAACCACAAAAATATATGATATTCTTCAGGTTAAATATGCTAGTATGATAGTGTTTTGAAAACATAATACAATTAATTTTACGCCATAAAAAAAAGATCACGAACTTCTCCCTAAAAAATTTTTTTTACGAGTAAAAACCATACTAAAATACATGCGATGATTAAGATTTTTTGGCAAATAATTCTACAAGCAACATATTAGCATCATAGTGCTTTATTTTTTTAGTCCAATCAATTGATTTTTTGTAAATTGATCGAAACCACTAATTTCGCACTATTCGGCCCGCAGTGACAGACGTAACAACTACATACTTTGTAGTGCAAGCTGATTAGTACTATATTCTTCTAAGAAGTTTGAACCACCACAAATAGAGTTGCTAATTTAGCTCCTGTAGTCCCCTTAATTATATTAAACCCTTTATTCCGAATCATCGTCATCATCATCGTATCAACCCGGAATCATCCACTGCTGGCAATAGGACTCCCGTTTTTTCTGCCACACTCACTTTAAAAACAAAAAAAAAACTAGCTAGTAGCTAATGACTAAAAAATACTTTAGAACTGACCTAGATTTAGGCAACGGAAATTCTAGAAATAAAAACATGCTAAATAATGTACTTAAGGATCACATTTAAATTGATGGTAAATTAGTATGAAATGATAAATGTCTTTTATTTAAATATTTGGATAAAACATGATGATAAGAAATACGAATCAATATTAATTTAACTGCGTGATTTAAGAAGTTCTAATTAAACGATTTTTGAATAGTTTAATTCACATAAATTAAGCATACTTATTCAAAAGATGGCCTCGACCGAAACGTTAACCTTACGCGAGCAGGCCAAGCTCTGTGGTAACTGCTACACGTGGATGCAAGGGGGTTAAGGATCTTTGGAAAAGATAAAAACTTGAAACAAACAATAGGTAAAGAAAAGGAAATGGGAACTGATGATTTTGGGTTAAATCCACGGTCGGCAGGAGCTAATAGATAAAAAGATTGATTCATGGTACTCGTTTTAATGACGAAAGGAGTTTCAAGTCATATTTACTTCACTCGCACCTTCTTCAACATCAGAGAATACAAGGCTGAACTATCAGCAATTTCCATTCAACACTAAACTTGACCAGAGCGGGCTGGGCTCTTTCTTTGGTCAAATAATTATCATTGCCATTCAACGTGGCAATGCTGTCAGTCTTCTGGGAACGATCCCGGATGATGATAGTACTTTGACGCTTAGTGTCTTATATTGTCGTCGTTATATATGAAGGTACTTAGTTTTATTTAATCTTTATTGTTAAGTATTACTTACGACCTGTTTGTAGTTTGCGTGTAATGAGCATGTGCATAGTAATGAATAAACAAAAGTAAACCATTCATTTTTAAATCTCTTTGTCAATAAGATAAGGCAAGACACCCTGACATAAATAGTTTGAAAATTTTACATTGAGCAATTTTTCCAGTTAGGACCCCCCACATTCTAATTAAAATCTAAGGCTGTATTTTTCTCGTGCAAGCCATTACTCATGAGGACTAATACCCAATCGAGGTCAGGGTGCAGATTTGCACTATCAAAACGACTTTACACGAGTTTTAAACGTCCCCGTCGCTAAGTAAACTATCACAATTCTAAAGTTAACACATGGTCAAACTTTGCATTGGAAATGAGTGACATTTAGTTTAGAAACACGTGTAAAGTCCTATCTTCAGGTTAAATATAAAATAAATAACAAATTATATTCAGAATCCTAGAAGGTAAAATACAATATGAATCTGATACCAAAAATCAAGATGTGGGTGAATACCAAAGCAGCAAAGGAGATCACCCAGATTAGGCTGTTTTCAAAAGTGCCAACCAAAATAAACTTATCATTTGGATGGAGCATAACATAATAAACATTTTTTTATTATAACACCAAAGTCAATTCACCGAGAAGTTATTCAGCCACAAAATATGTGAGATCACCCAGGTTGGGGTAATTTATTGTTGTCGGGCAATTAAAATAAAACGCAATACCTAATTAAATAGAGCTTATGGATTGGACGTTTTTTATTCCCGATCTTCTTCCCATTTTCTTCTCATTTTTCACGGTTTTCCCGTTATTCCCGGTTTTACCGATCTTCCCGTGCTTCTTCCCGTTTTTCCCGGTCTTCTTCCCGTTCTTCCCGGTTTTCTTCTCGTTCTTCCCGGTCTTCTTCCCAAGTTCTATACCCAAATTTTCAATAAATAATAATGACTTCTATAACATAAATGCCGCCTTGGGGTCTGCCAAAGAGCGATGGAGCGCAGCATTCTGGCAGTAAAGAGAACAGATAAAAAAGGGAACACAGTGGTGAGGTCAAAAACGGGAATTACAGACGTAGGCGAAAACGATGCCAGGCTCAAATGGGATTGGGCAGGTCACGTGCACCGCATGCATAACGACCGCTTGGCAAAAGTTTCAACACGACGGGTGCCTGTAGATAGACGGCGCCGCCGAGGCCTGGCACATAGAGGTGGTGTGATGATCTGAACGCACATCACGAAGGCAATGTTTTAAGGTGGCGCAAGAGAAGAGCACCTGGAAGGCTTTTAAACAGCAGTGGGACATTCTGGGTTACTAAAAAAGAAGTATAAAATCTATACAGAACAAATGCCGAATGCGTCCAAATCATCAGCCTAATGATGGACGACGCCGCGAAGGCCGACCTAAAAAGAGCTGGCTCGTTGTGGATGCTGCGTTCCGATGCTCTTCGGTATACTCCAAGGTGGAATTTTTGCAATTAGTTGAGTGACGAGGTCTGAGCACCATAGGTTAGGACGAGCAGGATAAAATGAGGATGTTTTTTTCATGAAGCAGTTCTACACGCCGCTAGAATCTTCGTGAATATATTTTGTGTGTCTGTTGGTGAGTATAAAAGCACAGCGTAGACACGCGACAAGCAGTCTGATTTTGGCTACACAACGAAGCGAATCGAAGTGAACTAGAAGTGCGATATCTAAGCAAATAGTGAACAGTAGTGTATATTTGTGATTGAGTTTTAATTGTTTCGTGATTAATAAAGTTGTTTTGTTGTTTTATTTAATTTATCTCATACCCAGCTCGTAACAATAAGTTTACTTTGGTTGGCCACTTTTGAAAATAGCCCCGAAATGTATGAAGGCTGGGTGTCTGGGTGATCTCCTTTTACGTGACCACGCTGAGAATCAAGGTGCAAAATTATAGGATGTTTCTCATTTTTTTATAGTAAACTACGTTACTTGGTGCAACTAGGGCCACATATTTTGTTGTTGTAAGTGTTAATTAACAAAAAAAAAATAGCCTTAAAATTCAAGTTTGGTGGCTTGTCCCAGTTCAATTTTTTTTTTATATAATGTATTCACCAAACTAACGATTTAAGGCACAATAGAAAATAAACAATTTCCTTAGTATAAAGGGTGTAAAACACCTCTTCACGAAGCCGAATTGCACTTGTTCTCCCCGTCATTGCGATCATTTTTTTGTTCTACATCATACCTGGGAACCTCCTAGTTACGGAGATATGGGGGATCAAAGTCACAACATTTGGCGATTTTTTAAAAAAAATACAAGTTTTTATTGTAAGATTTTGACTTTTAACACGTCCACGACCCCCGTACTATTAAATCCATCCATCAGCACAATGTTTTAAGTGCGTTTCATTGAGTTCTAACACAAAACATGATTTTTCACTCCAAAAAAAAGTTGTTTCCCAGCAATAATTTTTGCGTAAAGTTACTTAGTTTGATGTACTTGGTTGTTACTTACTTAGTTTGATGTACTTTGATGTGCTTGGTTAACGGCTTCGTAATGAGGTGGTTTACACCCAGTATGCATAAGACACATTATCTAAAAACAATTAAACCATATTAGAAAACCATTATTAAAAAGCACAGGACACTACTCGATCAAAGTTTGTCCAAGCAAAACACAAAATTTTGGTGGCTTTTTTCAACTCACTAAAAATGCAGTTTGGTGCGTGTGCGACTAATTGCGTTTGCACCTCTCAGTCGTGAGCTGGGCTTGCTTGTCAGGTGTCCGATTACTGCTGCGATAAACTGCCAAAATCGTAAGTACTCATGTTGGGTGGCACGGGGGAAAGGAATTGTTCAATTTTGGTGGATCAATTTGCTTTTGATTTAAACTACACGTTATAGCTAGTGATTTAGGTAACGCATAAATCAGTGATATCAATTTAATTGTAACTTAAAACACCTATTTTTAATGATTTTTTACATGCCTGGTTCCAATATTGATGGCTCAATTTCGGTGGCTTTGGTGGCGTTTTCACGTACTGTTTGCTCATATATATAACCAGTTTTTACATTGCAAGACAGTTTCATTAGCAAATAAATAAATGTTATGTACTTGGCAGTAAGTAAAACCTGGTGGCCTCACAACACTTTAAACAAAAATATCTCAAAAGGTTATCGAGATATTCTTGGTCCTCTTGAAGATTCTTTAAGCTTGGACTTTCTATTGTTATACCAGATCCTTATTTTTCACAAAAACTGAATACATTTTGCCACCACAATTGACAAAAAATGCACGTTGCTGATATTCACCATACAATTGTGTTCATATGAAAATATCCGTCTTTTAGGTCCATGTTCACCGAAAAGATAACCGTCTGATTATCTAAAACCAGCTGTCACTGTGACATGTTACCATACAAAAATGCGTTTTAAACAGCTGTTTTAGGTAATCAGACTGTCATCTTTTTGGTGAACATGGATCTTAGAGTTTGAAATAAAGAAGAAACAGTATTCTAATAATAAAATATCTTACTTATTGTTCAACTGTGTGTTCAGTAGGCTGTGGCTGTGACATTCCACAGGGGCGTAGTACGCAGTACTTCCGAATGTGGAACAGTTGAGCCCTAACCTAGGTCAGCGATTTTGTCGTTATTTTAAACACAACAAATGGTTTCCATATCTGACATTTTTTTCAAAGAAAATTACTAGTATACAGGGTTTAAACAGAGTCATCACGAAGCCGTCATCCAAGAATTCCGGACGTCATACTAAGTAATTATTGCTAGGAAAAGACTTTTCTTTTTGGGGTGATAAATGTCATGATCATGTTTTGTGGTAACGGTATCAAAACATTGTGCTGATGGATCTATTGAATAGTACCGGGGCTCGTGGAGGTGTTGAAAGTAAAATCTTACATTAAAAACTTGTATTTAAAAAACATTTGTCAAAATGTTGGAATTTTTACCCCCAATATCTCCGTAACTAGATTTCCCAGGTATGGTGTAGAACAAAAAAAATATCGCAATGATGGGGAGAACGGCCTGCTTCGTTATGAGTCTTTTTACACCCTATAAACCAGTAATACGTTAAACTCTGTTTCTCAGACTGTCTTACATTTTTACGCCTAAACAGCTGAACGGATTTGGAGGACGTACGATCCTTTTTATCCGGTAGGATGTGCCAACTACATGTGGGTGAAGTCGCGGTCAAAAGCTGAGATTACTAGCCGAGTTTTGGAACACAAAGAAATCGATCAACTTCTGAAAGAATGCCTTTGTTAGTTGGAACCAGAACAGAATAACGTACAGATGACAATTTAATAGGTATAACAGTGGTTAATACTACATCATACTTTGCCTTGAACTAGCGTAGCGTAGAACGGTGATTCAATAGAAAAAAAAAACAGCTGTTCCTAACATTTTGACAAGTTATGAGAACATATTATAGGGAGAAGCTTGTTTTTTTTTTCAAGATTTAAGGTTTGGTCCCATACTAAAATTTGTTCATAATGATGAGTACAATTAGGACCCACTTCGTGTATGAACAGATTCCTACACCTTGTAAAGATAGATAGATACGGCTGACAAACATAACCCTGTCTTTTTTGTCGTACAGTCGAGTAATAAGAAGCCAGCTTATACTGGATTGTCCTCGCGTCTAGTGACTGCTTCCTTGGCTTAGTGGTCGCAAGGGCGACTGCTGATCATGAGGTCCTGGGTCCGATTCTCGGGTCGAGCACAGGTCTTCTCAGAAGCAGCCACGGAGACTGCATTTGTGTCCAGTTTATGGTAATGGCAGAATAGGCTCGCCTGTTATTATCTGGGAATTAAAACTTAACTGGCTACATGTGGGTGGACCATAGATATAATAAAGAAGGGTTTTAGTTGCACCTCTGCCTTAGACTTCGGGGATTCTAGGCGTGATGTTATATCATGATAAATACCTCTGCGGTGCGGGATACTGTACACGACCGTCGTGAAATGTTCGTGAGGAATGTAACAGTCTGCTGCAACATTGTAGCGAAAGGGTGGACGTTGCGGTTACCATGTCGCGTCCTAATTGTGGTCAATTCAGTCAGTTTCTCTACACTTATATTGTCACTTACGGGATATCTTCCGTGATTATTTATTGTTATTTGTTGTTGTTTATTGTTAAACCGTGAAAGCCTAAAACAGTGGTTGAGTTTCTCTACACTCTACAGTCGCCTTGTTTTTATTAATAGTCCTTGTCTCCAATTTCTAGTTAAGCTATACTTGTAGAACTGAACGGTAGAACTATACGGATACAATGAAAACTGTCGCGGTCCGCTAGTATTTAATTAAAAATCTGGAAATGTTGGAACTTTGACCCCCAATATCTCCGTAACAAGAAGGTTCCCTGGTATGATCTATAACAAAAAAATCGCAAAGGCGGGGAGAACAAGTGCCTTTCGGCTGCGTTAAGAGGCCTGCGGAGCATGCGTAGTTCATGCAAACGTATATATAATACCAAAATAATTTGTAAATCAAACATTTTCTTAAGGTAGTGTGTATTTATTTTGATTGGATTACAGAATATATAGGTTCCCAAATACATATTTTGAATGTAAACCAATTTAAACAAGAGTTAAATAAATTTTAAATTCCTCATATCTCGTCGTATATCATTGTCCTTTCAAAATATTTATTTGGGAACATAGATAATCTACAATACAATCGAAATATATACACAGTACGACCTTAAGAATATTTTTGATTTTCATATTAGTTTGGTATTACGTTTGTTTGAAAAACGCATGCTCCGTCAGCCCTTCTTTTACCACCCATCGCCAGTCTTTTTACACCCTTTATATTAAAGATTTTTCAATGGTATGATGCATTCGGCTAAACAATACCTACACAATCGATCAAAAATATAAGATCAACAAACAAAGCACCCCATTGAAGCAGACTATCAAAAACAGAAGACAAAGTGATCTCTGTTGGGGACATAATAGCGACTCCGAGTATTTTAGAACTTTGACCAGGGTTATATTTTACGCAGATTAAAAATACGGAACATCTTGTGGACAAACCTTTCCTATAGAATAAAGGGTGTAAATCTCTTTACAAATTCGAAAACCACTTGTTCTCCCCGTCCCAGTTTAAGTTTAAGGTGAAAGCGCCTTTAGCCCGCGATTTTCATTTGTTTACCTTATTTTGCAATTTGCTGGTAAGTTTTTACCTTATTTTGCAATTCTTTGTCTGTCAGTCTGTATGTACCGGCTAATCTCCGAAACGGCTTGACCGATTTTGGGAGGACTTTGCTGGCAGGTAGCTGATGTTATAAGAAGTAGTTGTTAGAAGAAGTTCCATGCAAAAAAAAACTCAAATCCGATTCAAATAGGGCCAGTAATATTTTTATAATAATTTCGAGCGGACCAAGGTAGCAGGAAACAGTCAGTTCACTAGTTCATTATACACGGTAATTTTTAGGTCGTTCCGGAAATACTTATTATCTTTGTTTCGTGTTATTTTTGTTGTGACTTGGCTTTTATGAAATTTAAATTGAGAATTTGTTTGTGTATGGTATTATTTTAATTGTGCTTTTAATTCTATCTTTGTATTTAAATATGATTCTGTTTTAATTTTGATTTTGTAGTTAAATTTTATTCGGTATTTAATTTTGATTTAGCATTTAAATTTGATTTTGTATTTTATTATTTGTTTTGTTTTGATGATTTTGAGTCTAATTAATCTGGATTCAACTTTAATTAATCTGGTTACATTTATTATTTTATGGTGCATGCGGTGCTAACCTGTAAGAAATTGTTATACTAACCTTTGATTTAAGAATCTTATTTTTTTTAAATGTAACAGTATAAACAATTGTTGGTTGGCCTGAAATAAATAAATAAAAATAAAATAAAACGAAATTTACTATTTAATATTTTTTATAATTTTAATATTTTTTTATGTAATTTTTCGTATTTTTTTTTAAATATTTTTTCTTGTTATTTAAAACAAAAACAGTTCCGACCGTTCTGAGTACGATGATCGAGTTTATGACTTTTGGTTCCAAAAATCACCGCCATGTTCTATTCTTCTATAATTTTTCCAAACCACCGATTACCGAAACCAAACGATTTATTAAAATCACAGCCAGTAGATGTATCGAATTGACGACAATCACTACTTCCTCTGCCGAGCAATAGCTTGCGACATCACTCTCTAATCTTCGAACATACTCGTAACACAGCTCGTAAATAAATATAAAACACATATAAACGGAAAAAGTACACAATGCATTCATACTTCTTCTTCTCAGTCGTTCACTCTTGACAGAGTGGTCGTGGTCATGAGGGGTCGTTCACAGCTGCGGTCGCTGCCTTCGCGATCCTTTTCCACCGGTCTCTATTGGCCGCATGGCGAGTACATTCTGCCAGAGGGATCTTGGTGACAGTTTTAATGGAATCTGTCCAACGGGTTAGTGATCGACCACGTGGTCTCGTGCCTTCGACTCTACCCTGGATTACCAAACGCTCCATGGAGTCATTGTTGCGGGTAACGTGTCCAAAGAATCTGAGGATTCGTAGTTGCACAAGCGACGACAGTCTTTGTTTAATATTGAGTTCTTTGAGTATTGACACGTTAGTCCGATGAGCGGTCCAGGAAATCCTTAGCATGCGCCTCCAATACCACATCTCAAGGGCGTCAATCTTGCGTCGGTTCTGCATACGCAATGTCCACGTCTCCGCTCCATAGAGGAAGATCGGGAAAGCCAACGTGTTCATTAGGCGAATTTTGGTATTTTTAGTAATTCGACGGTCTCTCCAGATTTTGTCCAGCATTCATACTATATTGTAGAAATTGTAGATCGATGCTACGATGCCAACGTACACTTTTCGCCTCCTCCATTGTGATTAACTACAGAAAGTCGTGGGTTCGAATTCAGACGCATTAGGCGTAAGACACACAGGAGACGCAGACGAAGCGTTGACATAAATTATGTATCTGCCGCGTCTTTTTCATACAAAATGTATAGAAGCGTCGCGTCGCGTCGCAAAGCACACTGAAAAGGCAGAGCGCGGACGGGCGCGCCCTGTTGTAAAGCACATAGATAAGACGACTTAAGGGGCCGGCGGAGCATGCGTTTTTCATACAAACGTAATAAGTAACAAAATAATATGAAAATCAAACATATTCTTAAGGTAGTGTGTATATATTTCGATTGTATTATAGAATATTTATGTTCCCAAATCAATATTTTGAAAGGACATTGTCCTTTCAAAATATTGATTTATAAAGACGAGATATGAGGAATTTAAAATTTCTATAGAAAATTTATGTTTCTCATAACTCTTGTTTAAATCGGTGTACATTCAAAACATGTGTTTGGGAACCTATATATTCTGTAATTCAATCGAAACAAATACACACTACTTTAAGAATAAAAATAATTAAATAAAATATATTGCTGGACATTAACACACCGCGCCACCTAGTGCCACACTAAGCAAAGCTTGTGTCGTGGACACTAGATAGTTGATATACTACATATTATATACTTTTTTGTAGATAATATGCTTGATTTACAAAATAGTTTGGTATTACGTATGTATGAACTTCGCATGCTCCGCAGGCCTCTTGAGACGAGGCACGGGCGCTGCCGGGTGCGAGCGGATGAGGGACGGTCGAGAACGGCGAGGTAGGGCGCGGGTGTTTTCCCTCGTTACCGCCCGGCGTCACGCCCGCGCCACGCCTGTGCCTCGTCTTTTCTATGTGCGTTAGAAGGTCGCGACGGCGCCCCGAATGCGCCTTGTCCGCGCCCCGTCATCGTCTTACGTCTTTTATGTGTGCCCGGCGCCTTACTTTGTGTAATTTATTTCATCCCCACGGTATGATCTATTCTCTCTCATAGAGAGAGGAGGCCTGTGTCCCAGCAGTGGGAACATTAATAGGCTGATGATGATGATGTGATTATAAACTGTGAGAAATACTTAGTAATCGTCAACATCCTTCCTATTAAAATGATCTAGAAACTTAACAGTAGAAGGAGTTTATAAGTTGGTGGTACGATACCCACGTTCCTCAGGAATGCTCCAGGGTAGCCCACGAAATTCAAATTTTCTGACGTTTTTTGTAATTGCCATTGCTTGGTTGTACAACAACGTACCTATGTCTTCGAGTCTAGGACCAATTTTTAAAAAACCCAAAGTCGTTCCTAGGACTTATATGAACTTAGAGGGTTGTATCGATGTGTTTGATGATTATAATTCTGTAGCTACACACGTTTTACTGTCGCGAACGATATTTTTAACTTCATACAACCTACCACTAGCCTGCAAATTGCAAAAAACGTCAGAAAATTTGAAATTCGCGGGCTACTGCGTTGGTCCTGTGCTTAGTTTTCTATTCTCTCGTGTCGAAATGCCGTCCCATCGGTCTATGGGGGGAAGAGAGTGCTTCTGTGTTTTTGCATACATACACTTGTGCCATAGAAGGTATTGCTTTACATCGTGGTCGAATTCATGGAGGTTAGATTCTCGACCCGAATCGACTATAAAATGGGTAGGTTTTTTATTTACGAAAATCGGTAAGTGTAAACAGACCGGCTGCGTTTTATAATACGGGTGTATTAAAACGCAGCCTGTCTGTAACTGGCCCTTTGCACATGTCGCGCGATGGGTTATTCTTGAATTACTTTCGTGTTATTCTGAAATATTGTCACAATTACAAAATCCTATTTTATCCCACTTTACAATTTTAGACAGCAAACGTATTTTTTTAGGGCTAATTCGTGAATTGCTTGGTAAGTGGTATACAAATGAAAAACAAAATATATTAAAAAAAAGTTTATTTTAAAACACTTTCATGAACTAAATAAACATTTAAAGGTACAATAAAGTTTTTTTAACTCTTTTTAACAGTTGTCGAGTTTCATTTAAAGTGCATTCGGTAAATACCATAATAACTAAAGTTATTTATTTGTCTTATGGGCAATTAAACTCAATTTCCCTTCAGACGAATTTTCTTTATAAAATTTCATTTAATTCTTTCAGATTCCTAATATTCAATTCTCATTCAAGAGTTTTGAGTGCTTAGTGTGCCAAATAAACAATCAGATTTTATTTATTTTTTCAATTGATTTTTTAAATTGTTTATATTTGTTACCTACTACTTTTGTATATTCAATATTTATATTCGATATTTCAGGCATTTCGAAGAAAGAAAACTCTTAATTGAGGTAGTGTTAGTTTTATTTGGGAAGTCAGATTCAATGTTTCCATAAAATATAACAATTAACACATAACATACACGTTTTAATATACCCATAGATATAACTTACGATACATAATTACATTACTAAAACATACGTTAAAAATGACATAACAAAAAAACATTTATTTTTCATTCTTACAAAACTTTGAATACTTAAACCTATTTAGTAAATTGGCCAATTTTAAAACATATTTTTATTGGTCAAGTACCATACGTTTAAATAACCACATTTACATAATTGGATGTAAAGCCGAGTTCAGATCAAGTAAGATTTTGGTATTTGATGCAAATAGACGACAAAAAAATCTATATAGTCGGACAGGTAGAATATTAAAAAATATTTGACCCGTATTTTTTTAAATCTTTTGTTAAGTAAATCAAAATTGACGAAGATACGACGCTTTTAAAATTCCCATTACGTCGCGCCTAGGTATATTTTTAGCTAGTTCTGACGTCACGAGCCCCCACTATCGTGTTTTGATGCGTTTTATGTTTGTCAATATTCATTCATTTACAAAAACATAAAATACGCGTCCATTATTTTTCAATAATCTAACTGACGGACTAAATGGATTTGTAATTTTTTGATTCTGTTGTCATGCCTATTTGCTAGATACATAAATGTAGTATGAAAACGCTCTATTTTTTTTAAGTAGACAATTTTCCTCACATCGAACCAATATTTCAAAATGGTTGATGCCACCATCCACCATTTCGCCGTGTGGACCATTTCCTCATTGTCCACACGGCGACACTTCAAGCCATGCTATTCCAGCATAAAATGTGATCGCTTTGTATAGATTTTCTATGCAATGAGAATTTCGCATACTGGAATTGTACAGCTTGATTGGTGGTCGTGCGTAATTAGTTAGCGCTTAAAAATATTTACCATTAGAAGCTTTTACATCCCGCATCTCTACCTATAATAGATTTTGAAATACCAGAATGATTTGTGAGCAAGTAAGGTTTCAATTCGCTTTTTCTCACAAACCATGGGAACTTTTAGTGTCTAAACTGATGAAATCAATGTGTACGGACACTGATTTACTGAAATCCGACCTATGTAATTAAACATACCTTAAATACTTATACTAGTTACCCAAGTTGTATATGGCCCCAGAATTAGAAGGTCTACTGCATTAATATAAGGATCACTTTCCCCTGCGCGCGCGGTACAGAAGGGCGAGATATGCGAGGAATCGGAAGCCGATGAATAGCAGCACCATGTTGACCACGTCCATTGTGAAGTCGTCCTAGGAAAGAAAAAAGCATTCGTTAGTTGTTGGCTATTAAATCTATACTTCTATAAAGAGGAAATATTTGTATTTACTTAAAAACTACTGGCCCGATTTGAAAAATTCTTTCAGCAATGGATAGCTACATTATCAGCGAGTAACATAGGTTATATTTTATCCCCGTACTCCCACGGGAACGGGTACTACGTGGATGAAACCGCGAGACGTCAGCTAGTCAGAATATACACCGTGTAAGACCTCGAAAAACGGTTACCATGACATCTTAACGTCTGCCATCCACGAAGAGTTATGCAGAGATGTACCTAATAGTACACTGAGTACAAATCCATGGAAAAACCCAATAACGCTTTGCACGAACCGGGGAATCGAACCCTCGGATCATGCTTAGTTGTCTCATTTGCGACCACTCGACCAACGAGGCAGTCACGGTTACCATGGTGGCAGTAATTCTGTTAGATCAAACAGTAATAAAATTTGTGGTAATTAAAAATAAATAACTGCTGTTTCATACGCATTGATCATCAAGTTGTTAAACTTTAACAACCGGCTAAAGTGGTGGATCTAGAAAAACCGTTTACAAAAAAAGAATACTAAATCAAAAAATGCCAGAAATCCTAGATCAGAAAAAAAAAGCAAATAGACTGGGCCAATAACACATTTATGTACTACCTAGCTATTTATATAATTTACCGTCGATATTAAGGAGATTGCCGATGGCCCTTCCCCTTCAAGAAGATTATCAGTATCCTGTTTAGTTAAACTTAACTATACACGTGTAACACGTCGTAGAAACGTCGATCAAGAGTGTCCTTCCTGATTAAAATAGATGTTGGGATATCCAATCGTTTCGTATTTCCACGGCGCCTTTTAAAAGTAGATCATGTTGAAAGTTGTGTTGTCGTAATCTGTTTGGTTCTCGTTAGGGTAACATTTTTTTAGAAGAAAAATCTTGTTGCGTTAGATAGGCAGTTGCTCTATGTAAAATACTGGTATTCAGAAGCATATGGTTAAACTGGAAGACGACCCCAACGTAGTTGAAAGGCAAATGATAATGATCGATACAGGTACCTAATGCAGTGCCCCTTAGTCTTGTTGAAAACATTTTTGAATGAAGTGTAAGTACCTTGTCGAAATCCTATTTGTTATACTTCTAAACAGAACAGAAAGTAATAGTGCAACTTTCAAAATGAGCAAATGAGAACATGGATTATTTTTTAAAAGATGGTTTTGAATGCGGAGGAATGAGGAAAATGTTGTGAGTAAAGTTTTTAGTATGAATGTGGATGGGTATATGAGTAGAGGAAGACAACGAGAAAGAAACGATAGATGCGACTGTGTTAAGAATTATATGACAAGAAAAGAAGTGGCTGATGAGATGACGAAAAACAGCGAAGTATGGGAAAATAATGAATAAATGCCCGAACCCCAAATGATTTGGGATACGGGCAAGAGAATGATGATATTTAATAGATGAGTTTCCTTACCTCAGAAAAGCTAAGCGTATCAAGCACGACCTGCCCAGACGCAGGACAGGTGAAGTTCTCCCGAGTGCAGGCAATGGTCTCCACTCCTGACCATTGGTTGACCAGCAGCGCCTCGTTGCCGTAGTGGAACCAGGACAGGTATGAGATCCAGCCCAGGTACGGAGGGACGGAGCTGTTGGAGATAAGGTGTAAGGTGAAATTTCAGGAAGTTATAAATGAGAAAACCAGACAGAAAAAGGTTCCTAAGTCTTTACCCGACTAGCGCAAAGACAAAAGAAGGTAATTATTTGAATAGGTTATTTAATACATATGTATAAGTTTATTTCTCAGTTGTATAAAGCTTGACTCACGGTAAACCGTGTCGGGTCCGAGCCGAGTGTCGGTCGTATTGCATCATATTGATCGTTGCTCGGCCGTCACTCGATTGCCGCTCGGTATAGCGTGAGTGTGTCCATACAAATACTTGTAATATTTAGGGTCACAGCACACATACTCGTATCAACTCATGAGCAGATCGTCACCACCTCGCCTTTCCCCTCGGCGTCAAACAGGCGTCCACGAAACGTAACCACCATCGTACAGCGAGGCGCTTATGGCTCGCCGACCGCTGGTTGACGGCTAGGCGGCACTAGTTCAATCATTTTGAATCGACGACAGACGATAGACGTACGCTAGGGTACGGAAAGCCGCATCGCGGTTCGTGAGCTTGTCTCAAGGCGAGGCGACGATTCCGATAGTGTTTGTTGCAGTAGGGAATTTCATACAAATAATACTGAACGGCTCGAGTTGATACGGTTACGATACCTTTCCGAGTTGATATGTGTGCTACGACCTTAAGTGTTTTAACTTTTAAGATCAAACCGTTTTTTTAACTACAAAAGATATTATTTCAACATTTCAAAATTCATTGCACAATATTTACAAATTCGATTTGTCCATGTTGTATTTGCTTTTTTTTAATTGTAATTTTGGTCAATAAAACACAAACTCATGCACCATTTAAATATGCATGTATTAGTTACTGGTTTTTAACTAGTTATTTAACTAGATCGAACGGTTCACTGTTCGATTATATTAATACTAAACGATTCAAATTAACTGGTTTAAATCCTCCCACGTTTGAGAGAGTTGAAACCTTGACATTGGTGATTCATAAGTTTACAACGTGGTATTCTAGCCTTGTAAGTCCTTAAATATGTAGTATGTTACGTATTCTTTTGGTTATAAGAAGAAAATATTATGTGAAGAGATTATGAATGACATAAAACAAACAAAAATAACTGTCGAGTACACTTAAAGTACTTTACGGGATTATATCTGTGATTTTTTTTGTTTCGAGTACCCGAAACAAAAGAAAATCACGAGCATAACTGTCGAGTGTCGAAATGTGAGTATTGATTTTTAGGGCGTATTATGCAGTGTTTAACCCTCTACAATTTTACTCGCAATGGTAAAAAAAAATCCCTCCGGCAAGCCGCAGGAGGAGGTAGATTTCGAAGAAGGTGCTGGAGCGTCCGACTATGAAATATGCTTTCAAAATCGTTGTCCTGTAATGGAAAGTTTATCCTTTTTAAATTCTCTCATAAGAGTTTAGCATGGAAACGCCCTCAAATGTTTAGTTATAATTTTTTATTTCGAAAACTATAAGTTTTATCGCTAAACTTTGAAGGTAACAATTGTAAAGTAAACAATTTGCTTTCAAAAAAAAATATTTGCGACGTTCAAAATGTTTACTGTTTCGGAGATATGATTTTTTTTCGCAAAAAAATTGGAATTTTCAACACCCTCCCCAATTTAGGGGTTGCATCAAAAAAGTTTTAATTTAAAGATGTCCGTATTTGTACTCAGAATGATAAAAAAGGGAAACGGTTCAAAAATTTTCTATAGAAAAAAAGTTATGGCCAAAAAACTGATTTTAGAAAAACCGCCCCCCCGCCGCCCCCCATGGACGAATTCCGCCCATTCACGAACTTAGCCTAAGTTTTGACCGTTTCTATTTTTTGGCCAAGTTTGAAAGCAATCGGTTCATAATTGCGACCTGTAGAGTGTGGCTAAATTTTGCTTGTCACCCATATACATACGTATTCACTTATATCCCCGTAGGTGAGAGACCAATAGGTAGATTTTTTTTTTTTCAAAAAAAGGAAATCTACCTAAAACAACGAACAATTTTATTTGCGAACCGCGTAGCAATCCGTAGAACCATTGTGGCGTAGCACTCTACGGTCTACGTTTTTTTGCGACGCGGGACGAATGTATGTGTCGACCTAAAATTGTGCAAATGTGCAGTGTGGTTCTAGGGCGGTTCTAGTGTTCTAGCTAGATTCTAAAACATAAATGAACCCTTGAATATTTAATATCCCTTCTAGAATATTCAATATCCCTTCTGGAATATTCAATATCCCTTCTGGAATATTCAATATCCCTTCTGGAATATTCAATATCCCTTCTGGAATATTCAGTATCCCTTCTGGAATATTCAATAACCCTTCTGGAATATTCAATATCCCTTCTGGAATATTCAATATCCCTATTCTAGAAGTCACTTACCCAGTGTTGAGGAAGAATCCTCCGAACAGCATAAAGGGAATGATGATGGGTGGGCCCACTGATGCTGCCATGCTAACACTGTTGCTGGCACACGATATAAGGTAACCTGCGGGAGAAAATATTAAATGAATAAAAATACGGCATGATGTAACTTTCTATTTAATAAACTAATGGGTTTACTAAACGCAAGTTAGAGCTTATAAGAAACACTCAATTTTTCCATCAGGAATTGCTCAGTGGTAGCTATGGAGTCTGATTTTGGGCCTGTTTGATGGGAATAGGCTCGCCCGCTATTATATGGGACTTAAATATAACTGGCGAAATGTGGGTGTATTATTAGGAACACGTCTGCTTAACCCTTTGGGGATTGCAGGGACATGGTTATTCGGACGTTACTTAATCGTTTTATAAATAGGGTTATTTAGATAGAAACAATGATTTACGACACAAAATTAATCTAACGTATAATAAACATACAGGAAATTGACAGAACGGAATGATTTAATAACAAAAATAACGAAATGTTTAATTCATAGTTTAATTTAATTACCCCATTGATAATTATGTTTTTATGACCGCTCGAACACCATCAATCAATGTACTGTTGATTTTACATAGACGTAGGTTGCATATATTATACTGAATGGCTGTTGAGAGGCGGAGGAGCTATTGACTAAATAATAACAGCCGCTCGGGTCGATTGCCTAGGTTGGTCTGTGGATGGATGACCGGGTGATGGACATACCGAGTTCCCTCCTTGCCTCGGATCCGGAAAGCACGTTAAGCTGTTGGTGCCGGCTGTCATTACAGGTAGTCAGTGGCCCAAAAAGTCTGACAACCAGCCTTACCAAGGGGTATCGTAATACCCAGTACTAACTGGGTTGTGGAGGTCAGATAGGCAGTCACTCCATGTAAAATACTGGTATTCAGCTGCATCCGGTAAGACTGGAAGCCGACCCTAACATAGTTGGGAAAAGGCTAGGCAGATCATGATGATGGCTGTTGACAGGCGGTAGAAGGAGTATAGGTTGACCAACGTCAGATGCGTAGCAAACATTCAGAAAATAATGAAGATGACCAAAGCCTAGCCTAGCCTAGTAAGCTATCAGCGATAAAGAAAGACGTGAATGAGGAAAACGTAGGCAACCTCGTTTCACATATCTTTACACAGTATTAAGAATTTATTCATATCTATGTGTCACCGTAGAGGTCCCCCTTGCCCAGTGGTACCACTTTCATGAAAAGATACTGTACCATTCCTGAGAAATATCGATTAATATAACCTAACCTTAAAACACTTTATATTCCCCTAAAAAGCGTAGTCGACGGAGCCCTGCTTCGCGTTATATTGTAATATAACGTGTTTGACAATTTTCGGTGACACATGGATTACACTGATTGTAGGTACCTACTTGTTGCAAAAGTTAAAAATGTTTTCGGTTGACGTGAAACTTGATGTAGAAATAACAGTTGCCTATTGCGTAATGTTTATCTACGTTACGTCTTTTTTCTTCATTCTCCCCAGTCAGTCGTCACGTCCTGTTTCCTTTTTGGTAATGATTTAGCATATTTCACTTTAATTAAATTATTATTTTTACTTTAATTAAATTATAATTTTATTCTTTAAAAAAACGATGTTCATAAAATTAATTGGTTTTCCTAAGTAGTGTACCTTGTTTATGTAAATTGTAGAAAACCGTCCAACTGTGTTGTGGTATACTTAAAGTATTATATTGCACGACACGCGAGAAGTTGCGGTCCTGAGAAATTTGTCTCCCGTTACATCTCATATTGGTCGGGGGAAATCGCGAGAAAACTATTAAATTAACTGTTGTATAATGTTGGCGGTTTGTTCATATTGTTTCGATGTTATGTTATACAATTTATCGTTACGATTCCGTAACAGCCGTCTTATCGAGTTGGCATTAAGAGCGAAATGCGTAGGCGTTAATTATTCAATTGTTTTCATGTTAAAAATCCTATAAATAGTTCACGAATGGCAAGGTCGTTGCTTCGAGATCAGGAATGGTAATCAGTTTGAGTTATGCTAAAAAGCACTGACCAAACTTAGTCATCAATCATTATGAACGGACATAAAATGTGTAATATATATAAAATGTGTAACCTTCCAAGAAGACGTCAAGCATTCTGTACATAAAACTAAGTAACTCTACAAAAAAACTTTTTTGCAAAAAATAAAACCGACTTCACACAAAAAAGTGAAAAATAACTTTACCTTCAGAAGTCGGTGACCTTTATTTGATTGATTTAGTTTTTTTGTCACCGACTTCTGAAGCTAAAGTTATTTTTCACTTTTTTGTGTGAAGTCGGTTTTATTTTTTGCAAAAAAGTTTTTATTTTTCACTTTTTAGTGGTTCACATGTGCATACCCTTTTACAGCGTACCAGCGTGATTTTTTGTTATGAACTGGTGTAAACAATAGACAGACATGAGATTTCAGCAATCCCAGTAAGAGACATAATTGCTACATTTAATGAGTAGTTCCGTTGCCTTTCTCCGAAGTTCTTCATCTAATCTTTACCAAATTTAAACGGGATTACTCCGACAAAGTACTCTTTCTAAAACTACCCAAATCGCTTCTGGTGTGCCTATAAAATTTGAAGAGTTCTTTCTATTTCTCCAGGATCCCATTATCAGGATCCTGACTTGATGATTATGGGACCTTCTGGGAAGTATACCCTTCAAACAATTAAAAAACAAATTCGGTCCAGTCATCTTCGAGTAATCGGGGAACATTGAATTGAGAACCTCCTCCTTTTTGAAGTCGGTTAATAACGACGTTATGGTACGTGACTCAAATATCCGGATAGCCTTTAAAAGATTTGGCCGAGTATCGTTAATTTGCTTCTAAGAATTGAAGAGTTCCGTTCCTTTGTCATGGATCCCATAATCTGAACCTAACCAAATTCTCATCAAACTACCCTTGAAGTACCCTTGCCAATAAAAAAAAAAAAAACTATACATGTCAAGGTAATAGGCTTATCCCCAATAAATGGAACTTAATACACCTAACTGTCGAAATCTGGGAATATTGTACACATCTGCGTACCCCCTCAGAGCATACAGGCGTGATGTTACGTCATGATGTTGTATAAACAATAAACATTCAAGCGATTGCAGCTGTTACTGCAGATTTGCCGTGTATTTTTGAAGAGTTCCATTGTATATCTCCGAAGATCCGGATCAGATCTTCAGCAAATTAAAATATAACCACACGGGAAGCACCAGCTTTCAAATTAAAAGAGAGTCATCAAAATCGGTTCACCCAGTCGAAAGTACTGAGGTAACAAACACTGTCGAAATCTGGGTGTATTGTACACATCTGCGTACCCCCTCAGAGCATACAGGCGTGATATTACGTCATGATGTGGTTTAAACAATAAACCTACAAGCGATAACAGCAATCACTGCAGATTTGCCGTACATTTTTGAAGAGTTCCATTGTATATCTCCGAAGACCAGCATCAGATCATTAGCAAATTAAAATGGGACCACATGGGAAGCACTAGCTTTCAAATAAAAAAAGAATCATCAAAATCGGTTCATTCAGTCGAAAGTTATGAGGTAACAAACACAAAAAAAAAAAAAAAAAAAAAAAACATACAGACGAATTGATAACCTCCTCTTTTTGGAAGTCGGTTAAAAATAACCACACGCGAGCTTCGAGGAATTGATGACTTGTTTAAATCATCGTTTGGTTCCACCTCAAGCACATAACACCCTCACAGAATGATTTCATAATTTAGTTCGCCCGGACTACCTATTAAATTATGAAAACATTCTATGAGGGCACTATGCACCCTAAATAAATAAATAAATATCACTGGACATTAACACACAGCGCTATCTAGTGTCACACTAAGCAGGGGGGTGAAACTTCCATACATTGGCTTCACTGTCTTATCGAGAACAGCTATTTTAGACTACTTGTCAGTGAAGTAGATAGCCTAGTGGTGACAGCGGACAGGGGGGTCAAACTTCCATACATTAGCTTCAAACAACATTTTCATAGATAGTGCTGCCATCTGTGTGCTTAAGGACACCAACTTTTCAATTGTTTGACAGCTTTCAACTGTCGTAACGAGAACAGCTATTTTAGACTACTTACGTGTCAGTGAAGTAAATAGCCTAGCGGTGACAGCGGTTCTCTTGTGAATAATAGTTCACAAGTTCGAATCCTCAGTTAAGAATTACTTTTTGTACGAGTATTTATTTGGTTGAACAAAAACTAACAGCGCCATCTAACAGCTTATGTACACAGTTTTAAAAACGAAAACCAGAGTTGCGCATCTATCTTGTGTCACTGTATCGCTGTGTGTGTATCGCTTGTGTCTTGTGGTTATAATCTATGACACTAGCAAGGGGCTTATTCGTCAACTGGAAACTGTGAAACTTGCGAGTGCTCGCGAGTTGGTACCTTCCGATTTTCATTTATAGGGTTCCGTAGCCAAAAAACGGAACTCCTATAGATTCGTCATGTCTGTCTATATGCCTGTCTGTCTGTCTGTTCGTCCGTATGTCACAGCCACTTTTTTCCGAAACTATAAGAACTATCCTGTTGAAACTTGGTAAGTAGGTGTATTCTGTAAACCGCATTAAGATTTTCACACAAAAATAGAAAAAAACAAAAAAAATTTGGAGGTTCCCCCATACTTAGAACTGAAACTCAAAAAATTTTTGGTCATCAAACCCATACGTGTTATCTATGGATAGGTCTTCAAAAATGACATGGAGGTTTCTAATTATTATTTTTTCTAAACTGAATAGTTTGCGCAAGAGACACTTCCAAAGTGGTAAAATGTGTCGTCGTCGTCCCGTAACTTCTAAAATAAGAGACTGATAAAACTAAAAAAAATATATCATGTACATTACCATGTAAACTTTCACAGACATTGGTTTGAACGAGATCTAGTAAGTAGTTTTTTTTTTAATACGTCATAAATCGTAAACCGCATTTACAAAATTTTGATACTTACGGAACCCTTCATGCGCGAGTCCGACTCGCACTTGGCCGCTTTTTTTTGTGGTTGTCAACTCTCACGATGACGTAAAATACGTCAGGTAGGGTCTTTCCCTGTCCTCCGATCGGAACTCCGATTGGTAGGAGAAGCGGGAATATTTTTTCTCATGCCTTCGAGTGAATGGGTTTAGTTTTTATCACTTACTTTACTTACTTAACCAAAAGTAGGTACGTATACAGTCAGCTACGTAAACTTCTCATAAAATGAATAATCTAATAAAATCTTTAAACGAGCAGTTTATTTTTTTTATTTTTTTAGGTAAGTATTTATTTCAATCCGTTTTCATTTAATAAATAATTAATTAATAAATAAATATCGCTGGACATTACATTGGCCACACTAAGCAAGGCTTGTGTCGTAGTCACCAGACAGTTGATATACTACATATTTACTTTTTGTTTGTAAATACATACTTATTATACATATAAACATCCATGACTCGGAAATAAATGTCCATGCTCATCACACAAACATTTGCTCCTACTGGGATTCGAACCCAGGACCCTAAGAACGTAAGGCAGCCTCACTACCACTACGCCATTCGGGTCGTCGATAAGAAATAAAAAACACAAGCCACCGATTCCTCGCTCGAGCGCATTAGAGATACGGATATTGAGCTAAAAACTGTACAATATCAAAACTGAACGTGTAGCAACAAACAAGAATACTGTTCTATGTATTCAACCTACATTACATTCCAGAACTCATAATAAGAAACAGAAAACAACGGAACTCTTCATAATTTATTATCTGACGATTGAAGGTCCCACTAAAATAAAGAGACCACATCGAACTACCTTCCTACATAATCTATGGCAAACTTAGCATAGTAAACTTCATAAAAAAGGTCCACTAAGATAAGGCTACATTCTTGGAGTCTTCTATTCCGTAATTGTTGCGCAATGCTAAACCCGTTTCGAAACGTAAAAAAGTTGTGGCCATGTGGAGACTTAATCGTTTTATAGAGGTCTAAGGTGCGGTCCGACGTTCGAGTTGATTTTGTAAATTGTAAAAAGTAGTAAAGAAAGGTCTTCTTTAGGTACAGAGGTCATGGATACGGGCAACTACAGTACTTTCACAGTTTTTATGGGTTGTGACTGGGACTGTAGGTGATGTTCATCTTTATTTCGACAGTTCAAAAGTGCTTGTAACTGGCCTACTTGAAACAAATGCTTTGATTTTTCTGATCTTATTATTTAATACTTTGTCTCGACACCAATCTCTAAATGATGATCTATTTTGATTTTGTGACTTTTTTTGTAGGATTGTTTTTATTGATTGTGTCAACACATTTTCATATGTATCATCTACTTTCTGCTCTTATCTTTGTGAAACAATGCATACTAATATCTTTCTCTCCTTTACGGTCTCGTAGTCTAGTTAACGTATCATTCTATATTACTGAACGTAACCCAACAGGTGTCTCCGCCGTTAAACTCTCCACTAGCTAAATTCAAAGTGAGAAACAGTAACCAATTATATAGCTTTCCAGTCTATAAATTACTTACAAATCATTGTGAAATTGTCATTCAATATAGGCTTTCATCAAATTAGTGGCTGCGGTATTCTCATTAACTTAATTATTAAAACTATTAATGTAGTAACAATATTTTTATAGTAAAAACACTGTTGCACAATATTTCCTAAATATTGAGTGGTCAGTAACCCGATTTTGACTTTGGACAGCACTGTTTTTTGTAGTTCTTTTGGTTTGACTATAATTGATTAGCACTGTTTTAGTAGTTTTTTTTTGTTGATAGCGTGCATAACATTTTTATTGTTGTTTGTTGGTAGACATATTTAAAAACCAGCTGGGTAAAAAACTACGTTTTGTTCAGTATAAAATAATGTTGTAATTTTTTCTTTTAAAATTAACAATAGAGTCAAATGAGTCAAAGGCAAGCGTATTTGAGTTTTGAATTGATTTTTTCGTGTGGTGACTTGATGAAGATTTCGAAAATACTGTATTTCAGACAAACATGGCCTCCGAAAAGTCTAGTCATATCGACCGGTTCAGTGCTTCTCGCATCTAGCGGATTCTAGCAAACTTCCAACAAGGTCATCCGTGTACCTTGTGGGAGGCATATGGAGATCAGGTAAGTAAACCCCTCTCTCTATCACATCTAGGTAAAAAAGAACTAAATTTATACTAAGTTAAGGTGACCTCACGATTTCTTGAAAAGAACACTTTGTCTCCCAGTCGTGCACTGGAGTAGCCTATTTTAATAGCAAATGTCCGTTCATATAAAGGTTGTAAAACACCTCTTCACGAAGCCGAAAGGCACTTGTTCTCCCCATCATTGCGATCATTTTTTTGTTCTACATCATACCTGGAAACCTTCTAGTTACGGAGATATGGGGGGTCAAAGTTACAACTTTTTGACGAGTGTTTTTTTAAATACAAGTTTTTTTTTTGTAAGATTTTGACATTGAACACCTCCACGACCCCCGCACTATTCAATCCATCCATCAATACAATGTTTTAAGTGCGTTACATTGAGTTCTACGACAAAACATGATTTATAACCTCAAAAAAAAAGTTGTTTCCCAGCAATAATTTTTGCGTAAAGTTACTTAGGCCCGTATTACAGAACGTCTACCAAGACTCAAGTGTTACTTAAAAATATGTAGTTTCAACCAATCAAATGACTTGAATCTAGTTTTAAGTAATGCTTGAGTATTGAGCGATGTTCTGTAATACGGGACTTAGTTTGATTTACAGAATGCTTGGTTAACGGCTTTGTGATGAGGTGGTTTACACCCTGTATTTTTAGATCAAATATTAATCATTGATTCAAAGAAAGGAGACAGCTGAAAGACTAAATAAAATTTCTTTAACGACCAGTCCTCGTATTTAATCAAAATCTTTCCCATCAACGAAAGGTTCACAACCCCAAAAGATACGACTTGAGAGGTGATTTACGTCAATCGACACGCGCGTGTTTCACTTGTTGTGTGTCGTTCGTGTTGGTGCCGGCGCGTCACAACTCATGTTGCAATGACTCGTAGCATATCCTTAGCGATTTCTTTCGTTTGTGTTTGTTGTTTCTGCTTGTAACTCGTCACCAAGCGGCAAAAGCAAGAAATAATACAAATCGAACTCACCAAACGAAGTAGCAACATTAGTGATCAAGGCAGCCAACCCAGAAGCGATGAAGAACCGCGTCGGTTCAGGGTTGAGTCCTATCATGTAGTACGCAATGGTGGTGAAGACAAGAGGAATGGTCGCGAAGACCGGCGCTTCTGCTAATGTCTTCGATAAGAAGTAGACGTCGGCTCGATACATTCCTGAATGGTGCTCCCGTATGAAGATTGGTAGTTCTGAGCAGAATACCTGGGAACAGAAAGTTATGTTTTAATTTTCAAAGAAGATTTTAAGTGATCAATGGTCACCATAAAGTTGGTTGGAGAACTGATTGCTCACTTAACATCCATTCGGAATTTAGGAAGTAAGTCAAGATACACACCAGCCACAAAAAAATGGCCAACACGCAAAAAACAACAACGAAATTAAAAAAGACTCGAAATCATAGTTAAAGAAACAAAAAATTTCAATGTGAATTATATTGCATTTCGCCAGGCTGGCTGTCATAACGGGCTGATTGACTGTCCAGGATGTCCATAGACATTGCCTTAATGGCAATGCAGCCCAGAATCTAAAACGTCCATTAGTTTTAGTAATTTAAAGGGATATTTGTAAAACACCAACAACCTCGCAGGAATATATTACGACTATTCCGAAAACAGACAAAAAAAACAACTCTTCAGACATAATTATGCTGATCGAGTTTTGTATGAAAAGTCGTAGAACAAAATGTTATTGTTTATGAAGTTAGTAAAAAAACGGAATGGCAAATTGTGACTTTTTGTTTTAAAACGACAAGCGTTTACAGGGGTCTACTCTCAACCTGTCTTGGCTCTGAAGTTACGAGCACAGTGCAATATGAGTGAATAGAACGGATACTTACGTTAATAACAGCGAAGATGTTCTGGAAGGTCATGTTGGTGAGAAACATAAAGATGGCGCCGTTGATGTTCATGACGCCGTCCTGGTCCAAGTGCTGCCCGAAGTAGATCACACCGATCAGGATCGACACCATCTATAACAATGCAAGAGTTTAGGTTATATCGGAGGCTATGATCAGAAAAATAGAGGAAATTACGATTGCGATAATTATATCCAAAAGAATGAATGGCACCCAAAGAGGTGAGATATGGTTCGAATGGTATACACATTCCATTCACCTGTGTTTATAGGCTTGTGTATTGTGTAAACTATCAAACTTCACAGGAATCACCCAAAATCATCTAAATGAGGAATGTAAAATAAGTTTTATTTTAGGGCTGAATTTTTGTGTCGAGTGAATTGTTTTTTGTAGAGCCCGCTTTCTGAAAGACTGATCGGAATTAAGCTTACTTTTTCGTGTTCAATGATTGGTTGGCTAAAATAGCAATACGTTTGATTTGCTTGGCTTTCAGAAACCTAAGCTGCAGAGGGTACTTTAATACTTCATCAAGTAGTTTTGGTGCTGTTTAGCAAGCAATGAAACACCTTGCCACTTTACCATGCGTGCTATATTTCCGCGTTTCATAAATTAATGGACCGTACTGAATGCTAAACTTGTAGCTCAAATTGCCGTTAACACCGCTTAGTCTACGTTCTGAACGTGTAAAATACTCACAATAGTCTGCAGGAACCGCACTTTGATGAGCATAGGCTCCTTGGTGACAGAGAGCCAGGATCTCCACAGTACTGCGCGGAACTGTGCGCACCAGGACGCCTTGTAGGGCGAGCGACGCGCCCGTATAGCTGTAGCCTCTGACCATGCGGGGTCTGCCCAGCCTGACGAGACCTTGCGCTGGAGACAAAGGGAGAGGTTAGAAATGCATTTGACAGAAAATATATTATAATATCAAATATAAAATATCAAAATATTATTGTTGTGTAATGATGATGATGTGAAGATTAATTTTTTTGAAATTTTTGAAGCTTTTTATTTTTGAACGCCGTTAAAGTAACTTCGAGAGAATTTTTCAAGTAGGCCAGTTGTACACTTTTTTTTTTTTTTTTTTTTTTATTTATTTATAAATCACATTTGACACACTTAAATATAAAGCACACAATTAGACCTCTGGGTCTGTCTTAGCATGCCATGGCCTGAGATTTGATCAACGCGCTATTAACGTTTAAGTTATAATCGAATCGATGTAATATTCTTTGAGTTTACGCTTTATGTTTCTACTATTCAATGAGTCTCTGATGTCAACAGGTATTTGGTTTAGTAAGTTGGGTATTGCGAAAGAAGCGGTACGCCTGCCATAGAAGTTATTTTTGCGTGGCACTTGAAGTGATTTGGAGTGATTTGATTTTTTGAATTGTCGAAACAAAGATGAACATTAAATTTTAATACAGTCTACAGTCCCATGTCATAAGACATAAAAACTGTGAAAGTAATGTAGTTGCCCATTCCCGAACGTAGATTTCCATAGAGAAGAACGGGCAAGAAACTCCATAGACACTCTTTTAAATCAAAATATTGTTACAAAATCTTGGTTACATCATTCATGTTGAGATGGTTGGATGAACGAAGAAATGAAACTATGGATATAGCTATCGAGCTATTTCCATAGTTCAATTTACTACACGCACCTATTTTTGTATATCGATACAAAAATATTTGCGTGTAGTAAATCCTGGAACACCAATTAAAGAAACACAGTCTAAAACAGTTCAATCGAGCATACCTCAAAATACAATGCATTCTCAGCTTCAGCAGCGATCTTGCAGCCAACTTCAGAGCGTGCGAAGGCCGTGCACACTGTGTCGATCGTTGTTCTAGTAGTCTCCTCCCTGCCTGGTACTCCCGCCAGGAGTTGGATGAAGTGGTCCGCTGGGTTGTAGTTGGGAGGGCACGCTGCTCCCAGGCTGGGGGATAGAGAAGATGGTTAAGATTTTGAATTTAGGAACTATCTTTCTTTTTTCTGTTATTGCAACTACTGTGTAGTATATCTGCATCACCCTAAAGTAGACTGGTAGAAAATGCCCAAGGCATTAGGTAAGTCCGCCTTTGTACAGTTTTTAATTGTTATCTAATGGGATATTAAAACTCCGTGTACTAAGGTCCACAAAAAAAAACTTTATGCACTATTGCGAGGTTGACTATTTCAGTTATTCAGATAGTCAAGTTCTTAGTTTGTATCAAATATTCTTTGACTATGGCTGATCGGAAAGCAAATTCAAAATTGGTAAAAGTGAGAAAATATGATAAGAAAATACGAGTATACAGCAGCTAATCTCACGAATTTACTTATCTAACTTTATATTATCTATCTCTGACTTAGGCCCACAAAACGAAGGTTTGAACGTGACAAAAGTAGGTAGATACTACTGCTTAAGTGGAATAATGATTTAAGTCTATTATGGGTATTACGAGTATGTTACGTAATGTATCTTAAGGTTGATCTAGTCGACATTTTTTCCATACAAATTTTGGGGGAGTATTACTCCACTGTTTGAAACTTTACATCCAAAGTTAAACATGGTATCGTTTTGTCTCATTATTTACTTTGTCTGTACGGAAACAGAATTGTAAAATATAAAGCCATTATAAAGTTACAAGCTACCAAAGATTCGTTTTTATTGCCAATTTTAACGCAACTTTGGGCGTGAATTAGTAATAAAAGAAGAATCAAACTTCCAAAACTAAGTCGGTACCGACAAAGCGCAATTATCGAAAAAAATTATATATTTTATATGAAATTGATTGATGCAGTGGTTTTTTTCATAAAACTCGATTTTCCAAAGGCCTTTTCGTAATTTTTACGCGCGCCTTTGACTGTGAATTATCGTGCATCTCACTGAATAATGTCCCCCCCCGGTGCGGTGCGGGAGGATGACGCTTGTTCACACACATGAACAATATGTCACAAGTCACAAGTGCGGTGCCGTGTGCGCGCGCGTATTCCAGTTTGAAGGTCACGGCACACTACACAAGCACCGCACCAGCACAGCTGTTGCCCCATGCCTTGAATTTAGGCTACGGCGCGCTTACCACGCGTCGTCAGCGAGGCGTAAGCACGCGGTCCGCGTGCTGGCACTGGTTCGCGAGCAATCGCGGGCAACTCGTGCGGACGGCCCGCTTACTGCGCGCCGAGTCCGAGTCACCCGCGAGTTGAGTTGTATGGTAGCGGCAAGCGCGCTGACGGCCCGCCGCCGTCAGGTTTTTCATTTTTTTTTCTTTTTTATTGCAATCTTGTAGATATTCAGCAATATGTGTAAGATTTAATTTAATAAAAGGGCTTACACGAAAGCCGTCCAGTGACTGCTCCGTTTATTCTTGTGCTTTTCAGAGAAGGTCTTGAGGAATCTTTTTTTTTAGTCTACGAACAACTGTTTGGGTGTTCATTAGATTGACGGCCAGCATATTTGGATGATTAGTGATTCGCTTCTTGTAGGCTTTTTTCCTTTTCGAGATTTCTTCGATAACACTTTTGACGCAGAGTTCGTGATGGAGTCCATGTTTGAGACATACCAAGGTGCGTTCGTTATATAGTTTTTTCATAAATACATTATAAAATGGCGGTACGGTGGTGCTTGTGTAGTGTGCCATGACCTTTATTCGACAGCCTACTGGCGGCCTGTCATTCGTATGAACATAATATATAGATGCTCTGTGCATACGTATGACGTTTGACGTACATCGTTTGGACTTCAAATTATTTTACAAATTGAAATTGTTGGATTGAGTGGACGCTGCGCTGTACCAGTGAAATTGTGCTGGTTTATTGAAGAACAGGTGTGAACAACTACAAATAAACAATGGGTAAGTCATTTATTTTGTTACACCTAATCTATTTAGTGTTTTTTACACGGCGACACGAGCCGACGGCAGAGGCACGCGGTTGTCGATGGCGACTTCGACCAGTAATGCTATTCTCTAAGAACACAGCACCGCAGGCTTATTAGTGACCGCCGGCGGTGCTTCGCGGCTTTGTGTACGTACACTAGGCACCATAATTATGTAAGCAAGACACTCGATCTGAGAGGGGCGCGATGCGCGCTAAGCTTTTAGCTTGTATGTTTATGGAAATGGAAATGGTTGCTCAAATAGTAGGCACATATACATATATAAAACCATCCTTTGGCACTTCTGGCACGGTAAAAATATCTATGATGTGCCTCTGGCAGTCGGGGTACCCTATTGATAACGTAGGTATGCACCTAGTGCGGCGATCAGCGGCGGCGACCTCTCGCGTCCGGCCCTGGTTCAATCCATGATCCGGAGCGAGACGGAATAGGAAGCCATCCCTTCCTTCTGCGAAGCAGTCATACTAGCGAAGGAGGTGGTAGGTGTTAGCAGGCGTGGGGGGCCACGTGGTGGCCTCCGGCCACCGTAGACGCAGGCCTGCGGACGGTGAGCTATGGGCTAGCTCGCCGTCCGTCCGTCTTATGACGACAGGCCGTGTCGACGGCGCGTTCGTGTTCCATGCGCGCCTCAAAGAGTTGTCAGCATAAAGGAAGGGGCCCCGCAAGGGCCGAAGCCTGCCGGGGCTGCGGGACTGTTCGAAAGAGATACCGTGGCCCCGGAACATAAAGGACGAGGAAGGAACACGAATGGGTTTTAGTCAGTAAAAGTCTGACACTCCCCCCGCTCTGGGCGGAGTCATTTGATGATAAAAAGAAAAAAAATTATAAAGGTATGTACCAGTTCCATATCGTATTAGGTACCCATATATGTATGCTTGTACTAGTACTACTACTACTTTTCCCAATTATGTTCGGGTCGGCTTCCAGTCTAACCGGATGCAGCTGAATACCAGTATTTTACATGGAGCGACTGCTTATCTGACCTCCACAACCCAGTTAATAGTAATCTCATAAGAACCAGTGTTATATTTTATAGCTTAAAATATAACAAAACCTGTCTCAATAAATAGGCAAATGAGCTACCAAACAAAAACTAAAAAGACTTATCTGCTAGGTATCTAGTTTGGGAGACCAGAGAATGGAAGGTGGTTATAATCACCTTCCTACTATCATATTGTGCTTACCCTAATAAATCAAGGAATTGGCATCAGCTGATCATCATGAGGTAGAAAACGCCGTGTCGCGTTGCATCGGTACTCGCTACGCGCTTCGAACTCGCGTCTGATGTCGCGTATCCGAGGGTTGTCACAAATTATTGTGTGAATTTAATAGTTTTCTTTTTAACCGTATTCATTACCTCAATGAAATACTAGGTTTATATTACCTTTTTTAAAATGGCAGCCTTCTAACTATCGAAAATCGAAAGAGCTTACAAAAATAAATTAATAAACTCACATTATTTTATGTGTTTTGTCCTGTGCGTGCTAATAAATGCTTTTTCTTTCTTTCTTTTCTTCTTTATAATTTAACAAGTAAATAACGACACATTTACGAATAAAACATTTCTTTCATAAAATAAATAAATTATAGTGTTTAGGTATTTTATAATGTTGTTATTTTTATGCAACAGATACAAAAGATTGGCGAATGGAAAAAAAGGGCGCCTAAAACTAAGTGGCCTCGGAAGAAGAAGTTCAAAAGAACATTGAGGGGATGGTTCATGAACAAAGAAAATATTCCTCCTGTACTGGATACGTCTAAACCGTAATGATTATTTTGAGTGTTATGATTGTTGACCCGAAAAATTAAAAAAACTTTTGATTTTTAACCGACTTCTAAAAAAGGAGGAGGTTCTCAATTCGGATGTTTCTATTTTTTTTTTGGTCGGGCATAACTCCGTCGCTGGCCAACCGATTTGAAAAATTATTTTTTTGTTGGAAAGGGTATTCTTTCCAAATGGTCCCATAGCCACCAAGTCAGGATCTGATGATGGAATCTTGGCAAAATCGAGGGAACTCTTCAAATTTTATACGATAACGTGTTGCGATTTTGGTATTTTCTACAACAAGTGAAGCATTTGCGTTCGATACACGGAACTCCATAATGAGACAATGTATCCTAGTCGTGTTTGGGCTTGTTGTAATTGTAACGGTATGCAATTTCCATGTATATCAAGCATATGTGAAAAGTGAAAAATAAAAACTTTTTTCCAAAAAATAAAACCGACTTCAAAAAAAAACAAAAAAGTGAAAAATAACTTTAGCTTCTGAAGTCGGTGACAAAAAATTAAATCAATCAAACAAAAGTCACCGTCTTCAGAAGCTAAAGTTATTTTTCACTTTTTTTTTTTTGTGAGCGGAGTTTCGCTAACTAATTTAATTTGACTCTGTATATTCCATGTTTTTTTAGATCAACACAAAATTCATTCGAGCAAGATACCTGTGCAGTAGAAATACATGAAGCAATGTCTGCAAAATGCGAAAATATACCTACAGTAAATGACCCTTGTGAACAGATTAGTTGCGATATTCCTCGTGTACTGACCACACCCCAATCGTAAGTACTTTCATAGGTATATGTACCGCAGTTATTAAACTAGGACATTTCAGCCGCCATTATTTCGCCATGCGCTCAAAGTCGGAAAATTAGCAATTCTAATAATACAATAACTTTGTTCTTTGAGGTGTTAATTTTCTATTTATTTATAGTTTCTGTAGTATTAGCCACGACATATCCCTCCTTATCCTCATTTCGGGGAAAGTGACGGGGACAATCAGTGACCTTACTCAACAGGCTCTACGCATCGTTTAACGATGGTATAGAGAGTTCGACCTCTCAGTGAACCCCACGAAGACTGAACTAGTCATTTTTATCCAAAAACGAACACTAGGCCCTTATCGCTCACCCAAAGTCTTCGATAAGAAACTCCACTTAGCCAATGAGGTCAAGTATCTGGGAGTCATCCTAGACAGTAAGTTAAACTGGAGTAGCCACTTAAACAATAAAGAAACAGGGCCTGCATTAACTTCTAGCAATGTAGGAGGATGATAGGTAAGAAGGGGGCCTATTCCCTAAAATTATACTTTAGTTATACTGTGCGGTGATCCGACCTATAATTACTTATGGGGCAGTGGTCTGGTGGCCCCGCACTAAACTAACTACAGCTTCCATCAAGCAAAATTCATGGGCATTTCCCTGGCGGCATCGGCCATCTTAGCCAGGGAGGTCGTGGACCACTCATTTCGTATACTCTCAGACAGCATGGCGGTACTGCTAGCTCTAAACAATCACACAGTCAACTCTGGTTTCATACACGAGTATCATCAACGCCTGAACCAGGTTGGTAATCTCAATGATATAACCATCCAATGGATCAAAGGACACAGCGATTCCCATGGCAATAATTCGGCGGACGAACTCGCTAGAAGGATATCGAGCATGGCAGCGGTGGGACCCGAATCTACAACTCCCTTTCAGATACTTACGCACACTGGTAGTGAACAACACCACAAGCCGTGGCTAGACCACTGGAGTGTTGGCAGGCCAAGGAGGCACTTCCCGAGAGCAACGGCCACTTCAGAAAACGCGCGCTTTTGCTAACCAAACCACAGCTGCGCACAGTTACAACTGATCACCGGAAACTTCTCTTATAATAAACAGCTCTTTGTCATAGGAGTCACAGACAGCCTCCGGTGCCGTGCCCAGTCATTGCAATATACAGGGCGAAGTACTTCGGTAACCCAGGTACTCCCCGCGAGATTTTCGGCAACATGGGGGCGCTGCTGGCCTTTCTCGGGTAGTTGGGGTGGATACAGTGAATTTCCTACCCGTATGCAAAATACGCGCTTTGACGTGTAGTTGCGGACACCAGCCCGTTATACAATACAATAGTCACTACAGTAAATCCATTTTCGTTAGTTTGCGTATTCTAATTGAGTTATGCGTTTACAGGACCACAGCAGAAAGAATCGATGTCAACCACACATGAATACAACAAATCTGTGAATCCGATTCAGATGACTACAATTTCTCTTTTGAAACCGACAATCGTGATAAGAGTGATTGTGCAACTTTAGAAGGAAACAGAATAGTGAATATTGCTTATCTGTTTCAACAATTGAAGAATATTAGGCATGATCCATTCGAATGTAATTTTCAGCACTTGGAATTCGTAAAGGAAAAAAGAATTGGGTTTTACTCACAATTTGTTTTCAAGTGTAAATTTTGCAACCAATTAGAAAACATTAAATCTCAGGAATCTAATAAATTTAGAGAAATACCCATTAATTTAAATGTAATCGAGGGTATCTCTCAAACTGGCAATGGTTGGAGCCAGCTTGATGAGATATGTGCTAGTTTAAATATGCCTAATATGAGCGAGACTTAGTATGTAAAAAACAGTCAAAAGTTAGGCATTATACAAAAAGACATTGCGTTACAGCTTATGTTAGAAGCAGGTGCAGAAGAAAGGCGACTTGCTTTGGAAAATAAAGATGTTACAAGGTGTACCATGTGTGACCGTCGTGACAGACGGATCATGGGCTAAACGTAGCTACGGTACAAATTTCAATTCACTTTCTGGTGTAGGTTGTATAATAGGGCACAGGACAAAAAAAATACTGTACATTGGGTAAACAATCATATTGTAGCGTGTGCTATAGCTCAAAATAAAAAATCCTCAATTCCAGCACACGTGTGTTTTAAAAACTGGTCTGGGCATTGCATGCTTGCATTGCATGCTTGCATTGCATGCTTGCATTGCATGCTTGCATTGCATGCTTGCTTGCAAGTCAACGCCTACATACGATTAAACATTTACTTAGAATAGGACTTATGACTTTTATTGAAAACGATTTTATGTCTTTTGTATATTATTGATTGTAATACTTATGACAAACGGATTTAGGGCTTATTATATTTAGGGATTTCAACTTTATGGCATATGATATTATGTGATTTGAAGTTCGGGTAAATTATCATTCGGACTAATGATGATTATGACAAAAAAAAAACATTTTAGATTATGGATTAAAAAGTACGGTAATACGATAGAGAACCGGTATTTTAGGGACAGACAGTCTGATTGAAATAAAGTGCCCGTCATCAGCAGCAGGCCTTACACCTCTGGAGGCAGTACGACAAAAAAAAAATACATTTTGTGTAGAAGCATCAAATGGAATAAAACTAAAAAAAACATAATTATTATTACCAGGTTCAAGGTCAACTAATGGTAACAAGACGAAAGTTTTGCTATTTTGTTATTTGGATGCCAAATGGCACAGAAATTGATATAATTGAAAGAGATGATGCATTTTGGACGACGGACAAAATTTTAAAATAAGATACATTTCATCAGAAGTGTGTTTTGCCGGAGCTGACAGATCCCCGTTACCCTCGCAAACTACTATTTAGAGATCGAATGTAAATCAAATTCACATAATGCACAAACGAAATTAGCGGAAAGTAAATATCATTCAAAAGTCTCAACATAAAAATACTGAAGACTTATGGGGTGGATGCGTCAAGATTCTTGGAGATATTATTGAATCAATCGCTCCTATCCTAGCAGGCATTTTCAATCAATGTTTGGATAGCGGTATGTTTCCTAGTCTAATGAAATATAGTAAAGTAGTACCAATTTTCAAATCGAGTTGTAAGAGTGATCCCTCTAATTATAGACCTATATCTGTGCTTCCACCATTGAGTAAAATCTATGAAAAAATCCTGCTGGACCAGATGTGTTCTCACTTTCAAACATAATGGGATTCTGCATAAGCAGTAGTTTGGATTCACGAAGGGTAGGTTGAAAACGGACGGACGAAGTCCCAGGATGCCATTGGCATTTTCTGTGATCTCTCTAAAGCATTCGACTGCATCGACCACTGATCACTGATCTGTAAATAACACCACTACTGAATTCGTGGTCAAGCTGCTGATTTTATTCTTTCTTACTTATGAAACAGGCAGCAAAAAGTAAATGTAAATGGGGCGACGTCCTCCGGGTCTCTAGTAAAGATAGGCGTGACCCAAGGTTCAATTCTCGGTCCTTTTCTATTTCTGGTTTACATGATCTCCCATATCAAATTATCAGATATAATTCTATTTGCTGATGAGACCTCGCTAATTTTTACAATAATCAGAAAAGATACGAATGTAGGTATGTCTGTCTATTCGTCTGTCTGTCCGTCTGTCTGTCCGCCTGTCTGTCCGTCTGGCTGTCCGTCTATCTTTTGGTCTGTTTGTCCGTCTGTCTGTTCGTGTTTGTCTGTCCGTCCGTCTGTCTGTTCGTCGTGTGTCTGTCTGTCTGTTGGTCTGTCCGTCCGTCCGTCTGTCCGTCTGTCCGTCTGTCTGTCTACCTGTCCATCTGTCGGTCCATCTATCTACCTATTCGTCTGTCTGTCCATCTGTCCGTGTGTCTGGCTGTCTATCCGTCTGTCCGTCCGTCTGTCCGTCTGGCTGCCCGTCTATCGGTCCGTCTGTCTGTCTATCCGTCTGTCCGTCCGTCTGTCCGTCTGGCTACCCGTCTATCGGTCCGTCTGTCTGTCTATCCGTCTGTCCGTCCGTCTGTCCGTCTGGCTGCCCGTCTATCGGTCCGTCTGTCTGTCTATCCGTCTGTCCGTCCGTCTGTCCGTCTGGCTGCCCGTCTATCGGTCCGTCTGTCTGTCTATCCGTCTGTCCGTTCGTCTGTCCGTCTGGCTGCCCGTCTATCGGTCCGTCTGTCTGTCTATCTGTCTGTCCGTCTGGCTGCCCGTCTATCGGTCCGTCTGTCTGTCTATCCGTCTGTCCGTCCGTCTGTCCGTCTGGCTGCCCGTCTATCGGTCCGTCTGTCTGTATATCCGTCTGTCCGTCCGTCTGTCCGTCTGGCTGCCCGTCTATCGGTCCGTCTGTCTGTCTATCCGTCTGTCCGTCCGTCTGTCCGTCTGGCTGCCCGTCTATCGGTCCGTCTGTCTGTCTATCCGTCTGTCCGTCCGTCTGTCCGTCTGGCTGCCCGTCTATCGGTCCTTCTGTCTGTCTAACCGTCTGTCCGTCCGTCTGTCCGTCTGGCTGCCCGTCTATCGGTCCGTCTGTCTGTCTATCCGTCTGTCCGTCTGGCTGCCCGTCTATCGGTCCGTCTGTCTGTCTATCCGTCTGTCCGTCCGTCTGTCCGTCTGGCTGCCCGTCTATCGGTCCGTCTGTCTGTCTATCCGTCTGTCCGTTCGTCTGTCCGTCTGGCTGCCCGTCTATCGGTCCGTCTGTCTGTCTATCTGTCTGTCCGTCTGGCTGCCCGTCTATCGGTCCGTCTGTCTGTCTATCCGTCTGTCCGTCCGTCTGTCCGTCTGGCTGCCCGTCTATCGGTCCGTCTGTCTGTATATCCGTCTGTCCGTCCGTCTGTCCGCCTGTCTGTACGTCTGTCTGTCCATCTGCCTGTCTATTTGTTGTCTGTCCGTCTGCCTGTCCGTCTGTCTGTCCGTCTGTCTTTTCGACTGTCTATATGTCCGTTTGTCTGTCCGTCTGACTAAATTTACTATTTTGTCGCAATTAAAGTGTAAAATACAGTGTAACACATACACACGGCGCTAAAATCCCATAATATTGTAATACCAAATTATTTGAAAAGAGTAAGGTTCCATGTAGTTCCTTGCCGCTTCTTCTCCATGGAATCGACCAACGCGAACGGTGCACCTTTTTCGACGTTTTATATGTGCCCATCTAGACCTATGTGAAATAAAGTATTTTGAATTTCAATATTTTCCGGTCTCTTTTGTCAACTTGATAATTATAAACATATGAAAACGGGTATTTATCGCGAATTTACCTTTAATTTAAGCCTGACGTAACCCGATTATAATTACAGATTATGATTACAGACAAAAGTTTTGAATTAAAAAAAAATAAACAGTTGACGCCGTCCCGTCGTACGAACAGCCCAGAGAAACAGAATTTCCAACAGTAACAGATCCAAAAACAAAGTTTGAAACCTTTTTTGTAATGGTTTTCTCGCAAAGTGTAAAAAAACTTGCATAAATTTGGGTTACATTTGTAAAAATCAACTTTCTACACTGTAATCATAAATGCCTAACTAATGCTTTTATTAAGAATAATTTATTTTGAGCTATAGTGGCGGTAATTACAAACCGCATACGTAATAAAAAGAAACAATGTCAGGAATTGTGTTATTAATCTAAACTATATTATATTATATACTAGCCGACCCGACAGACGTTGTCCTGTCACCTAATACCTACCTACTACTACCTACCACCTACTTACTACTACCTACCTACTACTACCTACCTACTACTACCTACCTACCACTACCTACCTACCTACCTACTACCTACTTACTACTACCTACCTACTACTACCTACCTACCTACTACTACCTACCTACCTACTACTACCTACCTACCTACTACTACCTACCTACCTACTACTACCTACCTACCTACTACTACCTACCTACCTACTACCCACCTACTACTACCTACCTACTACTACCTACCTACTATTACCTATCTACTACTACCTACCTACCACATTTTTTTTTCATAAGAACCTTCTCCTGACAATAACAAACACAACAAAAAAAGAATTAGTGAAATCGGTCCAGCCGTTCACGCGTGATGCCCGTGACCAAGGGAAATAGGGATTCATTTTTATATAAATGTATGCATACATCGATATATAAAAAACGAGTATTATAAAGCTGAAGAGTTTGTTTGTTTGAACGCGTTAATCTCAAGAACTAATGGTTCGAAAAGAAAAATTCTTTTTGAGTTGGAGGGAGGAGGCTCTCGCTAGGCAGTTGGATCAAGAGCTTGATTCAGAAAGCAGTTCTTCTGGACACGGCGCGTATTGTTAGGAGGTTCTGCTCTCAAGAGCCATAAGTGGTTAGGACCCTGTTCCCGATGCTGGTGGGATCCCTATTTTTTATGTTTTTAAATGTTTTATTTTTATACATAGTTCTGTATTAAAAATTTATAAAATGTTATTATAAAAACGAATAAAAAATAATTTCATGCCCAAAAAGTATATTTTGTAAATATTTTTTTTTTGGTTTTTGTGTCGGCCGTGTATGAAAATGTATAAAGGAAATAAATAATCAGTTTACTTCAGTAACTGTTTCGTAAATAGTAGATTTACGAAACAGTTTAATTTTATTTGTTTTATTTCATAAATAAAAATAAGTAATGAAAGCACCCATACAATAATAAATTGAGTAAGCAGCTTACAACCCTTGTCTGCTGATACTTGCTCCACGTTTCATGCACATAACTAAAAAATCATACTGTATGTTACTTGGTTCATTCTATTTGCTTGTGAAATAATTTCTTTCAATCGACAACCCTAATTTTTCGCTCTTTGACGTATCAGTATGGAGTTGACGATTTTGGCGGCGGACAAAGTTGGTAGGTGTAAGTGGGATTATCATAGGTACCAACTGTTATAATTACCTATGTACTAACAATTTAAAAAAAATGTCCCAAACCGTGTCGCCGCGTCGTGGACCCTAAAATCCTTTGGGCGCAATATGTATGTATGTATGTTAATTTTGAGACCGCGCTATCGCATTAGGATTACCCGTAATGATAGTTGTAAGGGAGATTTGAAATAAATAAATAAATGTCCAATTCGCAAAATGTCCAACTGTCCAATTCTCAATTGGTCCAGTTCGCAATTGGTCCAGATGTAATGTCAACTTTTGGTAGGTACTAATAAAACAATCTTGATGTGTTATTCTTCTAATATGGGAATCTTCAAAATATGGCAATCTTGTAAATATGGGAGAAAACTGATCTTCGCTAAGTGCTCTAATTTTTGGGATATAAATGTGGCCAAGCTGGGGAGACTCTCCAGATCGGCCACCTATAAGCCCTTATATCTTTTGAACCAGTGACCGACAAATTCTGACATTTGGCGACAAATTTCGACTAATTTGCGACAATTTTTTTGTCTTATCAATATTGAAATCCCTAATGGTGTCCAAGCCAGTTTCAATCACACTCGTGCATAAGACCAAACAGCACTGGGCCGCATTGTGGATTACAGCCCATTCCCTCTCATGGAAAGGAAGCCTGTGTCCCAGTAGTGGAGAACAGAATGATTATACTGCTGCTGTCGGACATAAACTGCGATGACGGGAACAAAAGGGAATTTTCAACTAAGTATTCGTCGGCGCGGCGCGGTGACGTGAACTCTTGAGCGATCACTGCATGACCACCCGGGGAAAACCAAACATAATAAGCAATCTACAATATGTACCTATATAGAGACAAAAACAATAACGCAGCGCCTCTGGAGGGCCTAGCCAGCAAACGTACATCGTACGAGTTTGTAGTTACTACTCGCTGATTTCTCGGCGAATGTCAAGCGGCGTCGAATGGCATTATGTCAAGTGTGCATCTTCGTTTTTGTTCGGAACGGTTCGGAATGCTGTGAGTGTGCGTACGAACAAGACGTGCGTGAAGACTAGCGTCTAACTGCTCATCACTGATACTATCCCTGTCGGGCACGATGCCAAGTGAGACAGCGTACTTTTTGGCCACGCCCACCGATGAGTTCGAGCCCGTACAAAGTGTCACCTTAAGAGGTTAAACCACAGTGACACGAAATACTATAAGAATCGAGTCCGTGAGTTCTTTGGATATTTCGACAGGTTTAGTTTCATTTTCCTACATAATGCAACAATTTCATAATTATGACGACCCGAATGGCGTAGCGGTAGTGAGGCTGCCTTACGTTCTTAAGGTCCTGGGTTCGAATCCCGGTAGGAGCAAATGTTTGTGTGATGAGCATGGACATTCGTTTACGAGTCATGGATGTTTATATGTATAATAAGTATGTATTTAACCTTGGAACCTTTTAGTTACGGAGATACTAGAAATCAAAGAGAAAACACAAGTTTTTTTTTTCAAATAAGTATATTTAATATACTTATTTGATATATATACTTATATAATATGTATATATTTTTAAGGTCATAACTTTACACATACTTCTGGGAAATGCGTCCATCAGCACAATGTTTTGAGTACGTTATAACGGTAAACGTGATTCACCCCCAAAACAAAGTAAAACAAAGTTTCCTTTCCCAGCAATAATTTTTGCGTAGACATAATTTGATGTATGTACCGAATGCTTAGTTGACGGCTTCGAAAAGTTTCCGCTTACACCCCCATGTTGTACGATGTCCACAACGAGGTAGGCAACCATTGTTTCACGCACCACAAAAAATGAATCAGGGACGACCTACTCTCTTATTTTGATCCCGTCAGAGACCTCAAAAAGACCTAAAAGTCACAGAATATGGAGCCAGATACCCTCATCATTTAGCCTTTCCCCTACTATATTGGGATCAGTTTCCAGCTTCACCCTCAAAGAAATCATAACCCACTTACTCTTTAAAGAAGTCGTTAGCTTGGTCCGGCGAGCCGAGAAAGGCGACCTTCCCGTCCGCCATGATGAGCAGCTTGTCGAACATGGCGTACAGCTCCGAAGACGGCTGGTGAATGGTGCAGACCACCGTCTTGCCCTTCTGAGCTAGACCTTTTAGTACCTGGAGATAGGATTGAAAAGATTAGAAATCGTTTTGAAGACTGGCTTATTTTGACAAACGGCCATTACCTTGCTAACAGGGGCCTAATTCTGCTATTTTAATAAATTCGTCACTCCAACACGATTCCATTCTCATCCCATTGTCATTTTGCTTAAAGTTCGTAATCTGCTAAATTCACAATGGTCGGTCAATGGTCTCGCAATAAAATTGTGTTTTAATTAATGGCATTGTCGTATTGTCATTATTATAAAACCCTTAGTACAAATGGTTTTCGAAATCTACTACTAAATGCGAACATTTATTCATGCCAGATTTCATGTACGAGATTAATATTCTATGACATTTCTTTCAATGGAGTGTCAGTGGTTGTTCATTGAGAAGTCATAATGGCGCCATAATGATAGTAGAATTAACAAACTTGTCGAAATTTGACAGAACTTGATCATTATGAAATCAATGATCGAATACTCTGACACTATTGTAATAGCAGAATCGAGGCCCAGGGCCGGCAGTCTCGACAGAGATAACGACAAAATCGCTAACTTTCGATCGCTGATTACTAACGAATTGATTCGGTTGCAATAATTATGCTTACGAGAAAGTCGTCTAGGATAAAGAGACTTTCTTTATTCGCAAGCATCATTTTTGCAACTAAGTTTATTCGTTAGTAATTAGCAATCAAAAGTTTACGATTTTGTCGTTATCTCTGTCGAAGTGTCGAGACTGCCGGCCCAGGTATCGGTAGGTTGCTATGTCTGACTGTTTGACATTTAAGCTTGCGGACCAGTTAGAAACAAAACGTCACAGAAAAGTTTTTTTTTCTATGAATTAAGTGACAGGTAGGTATTTAGGTAAAGCGGATAGGATATTTCAAGCTTCCTGTTTATATAAATCACCGATAGCTACGAGACGTGCCTCTTTAACTGACAGTTAAACGTAAGTAAGTTATATATAACGGCCTTAAGTTCGTCAAGGAAGACCGAACGTCATGCGTCAGTGGTAAGAAAATAAAAATAAGATTACTTTATGAGAACTTAGTGCTACAACTCAGGGTTTAAGTTTTACCACTGACGTGCGGTCTAATGTACGCAGTTCATGGTGATTTGAAATTTTCGAATTTTGAGCTGCAGAGAGTAGTTATGTGGTTCAGTGAGTGGAGGTTCAGGTAGTAGATCCACTACACAGGCTACGCATTGTGACTAAAAACCTTCATGTTATTGGGTGCTTTTATGGATTCCTAATTGCTACGAGATTTCGTAGCATGCTACGAAACGCAGTTACGGATATTTTTATGCCTCCAAAAGGTTTTTGCTTGCACCTACTCCATAACATTAACCGACTTTCTTCAAAAAGGAGGTTCTCAATTCGGTTGTATTTTGGTAGTTATCTACTCGTATTTTATGTAATTTTTTTTCTCTCCATATTCCTCAATGGGCCTGATAGTGGTAAATAGATACATACTGATAGCTGCCTTCCTAGTTTTTAAATCACTGAATGAAACATACCTGTAACACATTCTGTGCCATGAAGGAGTCCAGTCCCGAGGTAGGTTCGTCGCAGAACATGAGAGGAGGATCTGTGAGGACCTCACTGGCGAAGGAAAGCCTCTTCATCTCTCCTCCTGAGATACCCTTCAGCCGACCTGGGATCCCGATGACGGTGTTCTGGCATTTTGTTAGCGCCAACTGTGGGTAAAGAGTTAGGTTAGACATATTTTAACGAATATCTCTTTCTCTGTTTGCCTGGTACAATAAGGACAGTTGATTTAAAACTGTCTATCGATATACTTCATAAAAGAATTCATCCCTCTCTATTTTTCATTATGGTTGCGCTTTGAATAAAAAACATAATATTTTTAATTTGAATTTGAGAACGCAACTTATGGTTGCGGTTCGAGGAATAATTAAGTTACACTCAGTTGGTTGTGCTTAAAAATAGGTGCGTTTTGAGGAATACCTCATTTCATGGTCTTCTATAAAAGGCTAAAGCTGTATTCATCTTATGTAAAGTGGATCATCGCCTATGTTTGTTTAACAATAGACGTCTAGGAAACAAATGACGCGAAAAAACCGCGCAAACAAAAACGCGCAAACGGCGCGTATGGCGATTAAATACTGACTTGAACTATTCAAATAAGGCTTATAAAGCTTGAAAGCTATAAAGCGGCTTGTTGAGTGTATTTATCTTCATTTATTTATGGAAAATTGCCATTAAACGAGGTACCCGCGAACTTTTTTTTTTTTTTTTTTTTTTTTTACCCGCGTAACTTCTGGGCACTTTCCCCGTTGACAGAAATGTGGACGATTTTTTTGGAATCCCGTATTCTATTCGGTTTTTATAGTTGTACATATTTTTACTATTATTTTAGGCCTATACCTACAGTAAATAATGTATAGGTGTATTGTATTAGTGCTTTGATAGGAGTTATTCTAGGTATATAAAGTTTAATTTATTTCTTCAAATTTATAAAAATGTGATTGAGCTTAGACGAAAAATGTATGAAACCATTTTTCAAGTTGTTTTGAGTGTGTTTTTTGTCATGTTTCAAGGCCACCATCTTTCAATAATAGGAGCTTAACCGGATGTTCATCAGACATTTTCGTAGACACTTGTATGCAAATGCAAATGAAACGAGTAAAAATATTTGAGGTGGCGGGTTTACACCATAATTAAGTGTCTAATTTTATCTTGATAAGAAGTCTCTGACAGATAAAATAACAGCCTACATTAAATCCTGGGAGTTTGTGAATCTTAATTAAATAAGATATGTGTATGACACAAACATGAACAAAAAACTGTTGTAACGTGTTTGGACTGTTTTATTTTTAAACAGGGGACAGTTTGGTGTGGATAATTTAGTTTGGAACCAGAAAGTCTTTACAACACACACTAGGCCTGAATTCTTGTCGCGCTTACGGTTGGTCGCGTACGGTCAGTCGTGACGTCAGTGAGAATAAAATACTGCTGTCGGTCTCCACTGACGTCAGCGTCGCAGTATGGTGCCAATAGAACACAATTTATATGTCACCGTAAAATTGTAAAAACCTCTAGATTGTGTCTGTCTAGCGAGATAGTAAGTTGTCGAAATAATGTCAACTGCTCACAATATGATGCATTATTTTTCGGTAGATTGTAATCTGTCGAAGTGAAACCGTGGAATTGTGAAATGCATGCGATCAAATTATCTCTGCCCCCTTAATCGGGCACCCTGACGCGGTGACGTTAGGTTAGTCAGGTTCCTTTAAATCCTGCAGACAGAAATAGGAGCCCAGCGTAGCGGGGCTCCGTCGACTACGCTTTTTGGGCGAATATAAAGTGTTTTGAGATTAGGTTACATTAATCGGTTTTTCTCTGAAATGATGCAATATCTTTTCATGGGAGTTGTACCAGGGGCGAGGGGGACTCGACCTCCCTCCCTCCCTACCACAACGCGCAAGGTGAGTTTCGCCGCATACATTTCACAATTTTACGGTTTCACTTTGAGAGATTATAATCTAAGTATCGAAAAAGAATGTGTCACATTGTAAACAGTACCTATGTTCAATTGACAATATTTCGACAGTTTACAATCTCGTTAGATAGATTACAATTTAACCGTTTTTACAATGTGACATATATTCGTACGCGACTAACAGTGCGCGTACGTCCGTTAGCGCGACAAGAATTCAGGCATTACCTAACCAACTAGGTAGATAACAGTAGGTACACCATTGACTACTCCCGGTTTAACTTTTATGTTAGTATACAGTCCATCCAAAGGTGCCCGGAAGATATCGCTATTAGCGATAAGCCCGCCATTGTAACCATATAATTAGCAATATTGTAAAAAGTTGTGTTTCAGCTTTGGTGGTAGCATAATATTTTTACCATAAAGATTCTTACGAACCTTTGTTGGAAAGACATCCAAGTTTCTCGTATCAATAGCAAAGATTCTAGCTCTACCACTAACTTTGTCACTCAAATGCCCGTTGGCATTACATTACCATTCTATCATTCAACATATCTCCAAAATACCGGTCTCTACAATGTTCCTAAAGCCCAGTTTGGTATCTCACCTCAGTAATGACTTCTTGAACTCGCCGCATCCGCTGTGCGTACGGTATGTGTCGGTCCATCCGCACCAAAGCCTAGAGACAAAAAATATAATAAAATAATCATCATTAATTCACTAGACGATAAATACACCCATATTTCGCCAGCCGAGCTTAAAATATCTAAGTGCTATGTAATAAGGGATGTCCCTTATTACACAGCACTTAGATATTTTAAGCAAAAATCAAAATCAAAGCATTTATTTCAAGTACTTATCAAGCCAGTTACAGGCACGTTTGAATTGTCAAAACAAAGATGAAAATTAAATGTATTAATATAACTACATTTAATTAACATCTTTGTTTCGACAATTCATAAGTGTCACAGGAAGAGTCCCAGTCACAAGACATAAAAACTGTGAAAGTACTGAAGTTGCCCATTCCCTAACATAGATCTATATGGAGAAGAACGGGCAAGAAACTCCAGAGCCAAACTGTTCCCAAACACTGTACTGCACTGTACTCCTAAAACTCGACGAACGGCCATCATTTGGGGTTCATAGACTCCAGTGGGTGAAAAATTCCAGATGTAAGAACCCAAAAACTCTTTAACTGCCCCAGGAATCGGACCCAGAAACAAAAGAGGGAAGTAAAAAAACTAAGTTCCTATAAACTCATCAAACATTTAGAGTTCATTTTCCACGGTTTTGAAGCCATAAAGCAATTATTTCTATATCATTAGTTTTTTGTTTGCTCATGGTGCCAAGGCCCCACCGGTTTTCGTCCGCCATGATTTTATTTTAAACAAACCGGTTTGAAATTGTTGCTTAAGTTTAGAAGATACGCTCTACTAGTAGGCAAAGACGGAGCTATCGTTAGTGAATGATAAATGTGTGATTTGGACCAAATGTCTTCTCATTGATGTTAACGGTTTTTAAAGTAACAAAGACTGTTTGTATTGCGGTATAACTGATGTTATGTAAGATCTTGTTCATGCCTGACATTATGCAGATATAATATTTTTATGTAATAAGTTTTAAAATGTTCAATTTTCTCGGCCTTCTGTGGGCCTTATGATGCCAACCCTAGCAGTGCAAGCATCATCATTCTCTTGATCTTGTCCCAATTAATTTGGGCTCTGCGCAGCAGGTCTCCTTCCACTTGTCATCTCATGAGATACCTCCTTTCGTGCCATATTATCCTTCACACACTCCATCCATCGTTTCTTTAGTCTTCCTCTACTCTTGTACCATCCACAGTCATACTCTAAACTTTTCCTCATTCCTCCACATCACATGACCATACTACGACAATCGCATACCACGCAAACGCCTTAACAATTATCTTACTGGGTCTGAAAATAGAAACACTTTCATATCCCACAACATTTAATTTGAATATACTCAAACCGCCTTAACTCACCTGGAAGATCAAATGCTCCTTGACCGTCAGCGTTCCAATGAACAGATCTTGCTGCTGCACATACGCTGACAGTGCTGAAAGCGCTTCAGGGGTAGCTGGCTGTCCATTCAGCGCTCGTGTTCCACTGGACAGGACTCCACTAGGAGTACGGAAGGTGAGCGTGTTGAGGAGTGTGGTCTTTCCGGCTCCTGAGGACCCCATGATGGCTAGCAGCTCGCCGGGGTAGGCGGCGCCATTTACTGTAGAAGAAGATTATGATTGAATTAATAATGGAGACAAGAGTTCATACTCTTGTATGAACTCTTGTATTTTGTTCAAAATGATAAATGAGCTATTAAATTCCAAATGCAAAAGTTTATCTGGATGTCTGGATGTTTGTTGCTCATTCACGCATAAACCACTGAACGGATTGGGATGAAATTTTGCACACAGATTGTCTATAACCTGGATTAACACATATGATACTTTTTATCCCTGAAGTAAGATCCTTTGGGACACTTACCGAACTCTACGAGAGCGAAGCCGCTGGTAGAAGCTAGAGATACTGAATCATTTGGGATGCGTGACGCAGAAAAGCTTTACTGAATAATTCTAGACCCAAATTGCTGAAATCAAAAGCCGACCAGCCCCTTGAAAGAGTTAAGTTAATACTTGGGCTTGTTTTATACTAAAGCACTGTGCGGATGCCGGAAAATTTTCCACCAAAACCAGTAAGACCACTCTTCCAAAATCTTGTTGCATTTATTAACTCTTATCGTATTTCTAAAGTTTAATAGTTTATATAATCGTGTCCAGAAACGTCAAAAAACCGGCCAAGAACGTTTAAGACCACGTGCAGTAAAGGATTCCGTAGTCTAAGTGACAGACACCATATTAATTTTATCGATTGTTGGAAATATAGTATTTTTTAGAATAAGTTTAGATTTCATCGAATATCTGAAAGTGACTGCGGGTTTTTAATTGTTTTTTAATGGAAAATATCCTTTAAAAAAGCTAACAAAAAGTTACTCCAGTGTTAACTAGTTTAATACACCTTCCATCCTCATCGATTATGTAGAACCAATATTGTCTGAATGAAAGCGCTGTTAAACATTCGGATGGACGCAAAGATGGTCAGGACGAAATTATACGGTTCCATTTTTGCCGTTTGGCCAACGAACTCTAAAAACGAATGCCCTTGACATAAAGCAAGGCTTTCAAGTGAAGCTAAGCTGGCTTATCGGGCTTAATCTATACAAAATAGCATTCCAAGATCTTATAACTGATAAAAATCAATCAGTTGAATATGTTATTTGATATTAACTAGACATTCTGTGAGAAACTCTGTCAATTAGTTGATTAATATTCAATTCTGAGACGGTTATCTTGACTGATCTTGCATTATTCATTATTTTATTCATCTAGTCTTGTATATCTCTCACTAGATTACACGAAGGTGATTATTCGATACATAGTAGTTTAAGATTATATTCCGGCTTTACTCAGTCGTATTAGGTAAAATGAGCATAATTATGATACTTGGCAACAGGGGATCGTAGAATTAATTCTTTTTGTGCCAGATATCGTCCATCACTACAGAGTATTAATTACATCCTGGGTCATTCACATCCACTCGTTACGAGCTACCTTGAACGTTATGTACAGATAGTCGGGCTCCGCGTCCTAACTAAAGTAATCGGCCGCGAAATTTCGCGGTCATCGCGTTCATGTCACTCATTGTTCGGGCAATCAATCGGAAGGCGATCTCTGTAAGTGGCGCTACTACGAGTTTTCGTTTGGCGTGCAAAATGCGCGACGGTCGCGTATTCACAGAACAATCGCTCGCTATACTTAGTTAGTAAAGGTGGGTAGAAGCCAGTGGGTAGGTTACTGGTGGTTAGGTGGTGGTTGCGGGAATCCGTTGGATGCGAGTCGCACGGGACCGGTCAATGTGGCGACACTTGGGGGAGGCCTATGTCCAGCAGTAGACGTCTTTCGGCTAAAATTATGAAGATGATGATGATGAAAGGTGGCGAGAGAATGCCCCAAGAAAACAAAGAATGGTAATCCTAAACTTACCATTTCTCAACAGCTGTTTCCTCTGCTGGAACATGCCACTTGCGCTAGGTTTCCAGAAGTTCCAGATCCTTCTAGACCTAGACCTGGATTCAGTAGCAAAGGCATTGATGTCTGCCCAGGTGTAGGTGACCTTCTCGACGCCTCCGATGGCACCATAGTTGCGGTGGGATGGTATTGCCAAGGTCACTTCTACACCGCTGCCGCGAGGCGACGATTCTGGTGTGGTCGCATCCTGGGGAAGAACGGAGAAAATGTAAGGGTTCTTTTTTAGATAATTTTCCACTAAGACTAAAACTGGGGAAAAAAAAACATGACTTGTAAAGACATAGGCAGCACGAATACCAGGGAGACCCGTCATGGGTGTGATAGTTCTCGTCATACTTACTCAACAACTTCCACTATGAAGCTCATCTCCGATTCTAGACACAAAAACATGTTCCTATGCAATAGACTGGTTTGATTGAAAATAGTTTCTTTTTAAGAATCTGTTATTATTACGATCTTTATGAAAGTTGTTTTGTATGACAGTTAGGATCCCCTTGATGAATAAAGGAGACGAAATCACCCTCTTTGTTTTTGAGATTCGTAACATAAGTAAACAAACTATGATAACGTCATCATCATCACGCCGGTACTACCCGAAGAGCAAGTCAGACGCCCACATTTCGCCAGTTATGTTTAAGTAATAGGGAGCGAGCCTATTGCCATCAGCCAGGCTCAAATCCAGACTCCGTGGCTACTACTGAGAAATTCCTGATGGAAAAACCCAATAACATTTTTCGCGACCCGGGAATCGCCAGCGACCAGCGAAGCCAGGACCTCTTGCTCAGCAGTGGCGCTATACTATACCATTGAGGCAGTCATTTATAAACTATTTAATCAAAAAATGTAAGTAGTTTTCCATGCAAATTTTTAAGTGCAAAATAAAATTATGCGGCAAAGCTTCTAAATACATTTATTAACATTTAAACAATTGGTTGGTGGACCAAAACTTGCGTTGTTCTACTCACCTTTATCACACCTAATAATATCGCATACAAAGCATTTTATTAAAACTATACTAGATTCGAAAGTTGACATTTAGGAACGTTTGTTACTCAGTGGGGAATAATTAAGACGAATCTGGTTTTACACCTGCCTCAACACAATCTTCAATAAAAAATATGAATCAGGCAGTGGCAGTCTAACATAGAAGTACTACGGTCCATGTTCACCAAAAAGATGACGGTCTGATTATCTAAAAACAGGTTTTTCAAACAATTTTTTTTTATGGGAACATGTCACAATTGTCACTGTAACATGTTCCCATAATGTTTTTAGTTAATCGGACCGTTATATTTTCGGTGAAGACCTAATGCCTCCGGACTAGACAAGTACAAAAGTTGGTCAAGTAAGAGCGGATATATTGTATTATAAATAGAAACATTATAGATAAACTGCTTCGTTGGTCTAGTGGTTCCAAGCGCGGGTTCGATTCCCAGGTCGAGCAAAGTGTTATTGGGTTTTTCCATCAGGAATTTCTCAGTAGCAGTCACGGAGTCTGGATTTGTGCCCGGTTGATGGCAATAGGGTCGCCCCTATAACCGAAAGGTGGATGTACTATTAGGTACACCGCTGCCTGGTTAGGCAGCGGTGCACTCCTGCAACCCCCGACGGGTTCGTCGGGGGTTGCAGGAGTGATGTTATGTTGTATTGTGCGTGGTCCTGTTTTAAATAGACCTAGCTGATATTACCTTTTTTTTCCGGATGGGAAATCATCAAATGACTTCTCCCACTCTGGGTGGAGCGGGAGTGTCAGACTTTTACTGACTAAAACCCATCCATGTTCCTTCCTCGCCCTTTACGTTCCGGGCTTCCGGGGCCGCGGTATCTCTTTCGAATAGTCCCGCAGCCCCGGCAGGCGGCTGATATTACCTAACTATTCTCATTCTTTATTTACAAACAAAAAGTATATATGTAAGTGTATCAACTATCTGGTGTTCACGACACAAGCCTTGCTTAGTGTGGCACTGGATGGCGCTGTGTGATTACACAAAGAAAAGGAAAGAAATAAATATCGCTGGACATTAGTCCAGCGATATTTATTTCTTTCTTTCTTACGGTTCACAGATCCTAGCAACTTTACAAATAAGTAACTCATGTTTATTTATAATCAATAACTGTGGTACAATTCATAAAACAATCTATGTATAACATTTCTGTTCGACAGTCTTGTAAGTTATACATATACCTAGGTATTACATACACTAGTACATACAGGCAATTCTTGATAACCTCTTACTCAACATGCGATACTCGGTTTCTGATACAATCTCATTCCGTGTTCCTTCTTCTGGGTTATTTGAGACAGCGTCCTTTGTTTTTTTAGGGTGTAATTATGTAATATAATTATGCCGTAAAGATATTATGGTCGTTAATATATTTCTGACATCTGGGAGTCATACTGTGGTTGGGGCCTAACCTGGTGTCAGAGTTTATAAGCTGCCCATTCTTATATCTTTCAGGCATGTTAGTTTCTTTATGATGTTTTCCTGCACCGAAGAAAGTGATTGTTACTATACAATACGGCGCATACATTCGAAAATTCTGCAGAGGTGCGTGGGTTCGAACATGAAACCCATGACTTGGTCACACCACTGATGGTAGTCTAGTTTAAGTGCCTCTGCACTTAAACTAGACTACCATCACTACAAAGCATTATATGTACATATGACTCTTCAATAATAGGGTTTTAGGATTAGGTAATAGGGATTTGGTAATCACTTTTTAGGTAATGCAATGGGTTACTGAATGAATGAGTAGTTAATGTAGTAAAGAACCTAATTAGAATTTTGAATTCTTTTCATTAGACATTGATTAAGTCTTTATCGTGTAATGGAGTTGCACATTGTAATGTTAATCGTTGCAAATTACTTGTAAACGATAGGGTTGCTCGTCCCCTTGCCGAAGTATCCGTTTCATTAGCGTTAAACTTTATTGCCTTTAAAACTGTTTAAGGGGGAGACTTACTTTAGCGTTCTCTCAAAAATAAGTGTAAATGAAAATTGCGAAAACAGCTGGTCACCTGTCTCTTTAGTCAAGTTAAAGTAATTTCTATAGTTATGTAATTACTTTTTAACCGAAGTCAAAGAATTCTTAGCTTTGCTAGCTAAGAATGCTAACTTTTAACAGTTCTAACTTAAAACAAATACTAAACAAAAAAAAATCGTATCTTCAATTATTACTTTAATACATCTTAAATAATCACTTAGACTTGTATAGAGATACTGGTGTCATTCCTGAGTAGGTAATTATGCCTGTATTTCAAGAATAGACAGTCGTACTCAATGCTTTTAAAACAACATACTGTAGAGCCTTATCTCACCCCCTTAATCGCCTTTTACGACTTACTTGAGGAACACTGTCCTAATGGTTTCTAATCTTTCTCCAGGATGACAAGAGGAATAGGAACTAAGAAGGTAACAGTGCAGAAGGCAATTCTATCTGTTTCTTACCTTTACACGCCTAAATGGCTGGACAGATTGCGATTTGTCGCATAGGTCCATACCTAAATGATTGAAATGTCTATACGAAACTCCTCCGGAACTCCGGTCACGAGAGCGGATGAACAAGGATGAAGCCACGGGCAAACGCTAGTTACTTCCTTTATCATCCCACGATCAATACCACCAATTATTTAACAATACAATGAACTCCTAATGAAGAAACCCGCCGGTAAATTCGGTGTTTTATTACGACGGAATTAGGGGTGGCCCGATTTCCGGAACTAGTGTCAGGTTACCAGCACGTGATAGTTACGTAACACCCTGTATAAGCCGACAGGTGACCAAGATTAGGTGCTAAGTTTGTCGCTGAGTGAAAATATTAAAAATATCGCCTAAAACATATACATAGTGTAACCAAGGAAATAGAAAGGGCTAAAACCTGTTGAGCCTGATTTTATAAAATCTGTAGCAAAACGAAAAGCAAGAGAAAATCATAGCCGCCACAATTTAAGTTTGTTTATATCTACAAAATAGTTTACAGACGTTTAAAATATAAAACAGATATCAAGAAACAAGATTTCGTTGTTAATGCCTTTGCCAAGAATGTGCACCTTGATTATCATATCCAGTGAACTCATTATGGTGGTGTTTTATTTTAACACAAACTGGTATCTACATTTCTTCACTCGATTTTGAACATCATCATCATCATCATCTGCCGAGCCTTTTCTCAACTATGTTGAGGTCGGTTTCCAGTCTAACCGAATGCAGCTGAATACCTGTATTTTACATGGAGCGTCTGCCTATCTGACCTCCACAACCCACAACCCAGTTAATACTGGGTAATACTTATGAAACCACTTTGTAAGAGCAGACTTTGAAAATCAACATTATCATTTGGATAAGTTTGACATTTTGTGGTAACTTAATCTTCTGGCTAAATAAGTTAAATTAACTCATAAAGCTTACGTCAAACGTTTGCAGTGACGTCTTTACAGTGACGGTCACAACCTTACCTTTAGAAACCGTTTCATTGAAGTCATGGGCTACATTAAACAACGTTTTTAATTGGAACAAAATCATCACCATCTATATGAGTTTTTAGACTGACATGGTCACTAACACAAACATTAGAATTAAGAACGGGATATTTACCATGTTTATTGTTTGTTTTGAGTTTCCGATATTTCGGCACTGTTACAAGCGCCATGGTCACGGATGAACTGAAGTTATTGCGGGTGGATGTTTATGAGCAGACGAAACGGTCTACCCTCTTTCTTATTCGTTTTTCGCGCACGACACCGCTACCATTGTCACATAATTCACTCACAACACGATTCCGTTCCCGACACACAAAACTCACTGTGTCCGTTCGTGAACATCTTCCGGCACTTTTCCGGCTTTTACACAGTTGAACCACTGGGTTCCAAGTCCTCGACAGTTGAAACCCATCCTCCCGGTTGAAATTATCATGTTTAGTAATCTCAATGGCTTCTCTTACCAGTCTAGGTATATAATGGCGTTCTGTCGAGATTACTTGAGGGTTGTGTAACTCAATCCAGTGGTTCGGTCCCGACTCCAACAGATGTTGAGCTATGGCCGACTTCTGGATGTCGTTGTTCTTCACGGCTCTTACGTGTTCTGATATTCTGCAGGCTACAGTGCGTTTTGTCTGCCCGATGTAATTTCAACCGGGAGGATGGGTTTCAACTGTCGAGGACTTGGAACCCAGTGGTTCAACTGTGTAAAAGCCGGAAAAGTGCCGGAAGATGTTCACGAACGGACACAGTGAGTTTTGTGTGTCGGGAACGGAATCGTGTTGTGAGTGAATTATGTGACAATGGTAGCGGTGTCGTGCGCGAAAAACGAATAAGAAAGAGGGTAGACCGTTTCGTCTGCTCATAAACATCCACCCGCAATAACTTCAGTTCATCCGTGACCATGGCGCTTGTAACAGTGCCGAAATATCGGAAACTCAAAACAAACAATAAACATGGTAAATATCCCGTTCTTAATTCTAATGTTTGCATCACCATCTAGTTATTTATACCTATTTTCATAATTGACTAAATATTAATTAATGTTTTTAATTGCTAAGGCTAAGGGTTTGTGTAATTTAGTTCATCACCACTGCTCTCAAAACCGTGCAGGAAAACATCCTAGAACCAAAAAATTCGAAGACATGTGACATCTACCAATCCGCACTGGGCCCGCGTGGTGGATTATATAGCCCAATTCTCTCTCATAGAGAGGAAGAATTGGAAATAAAGAGATGCACAGTGTACCAGTAATTATACGTATATTAATATAGAACTACATTCAACGACTTTTCTTATCCGATTGACATCAGCATATATAAAAGCTGCCAGAACATGTGTCAGATTATGAGTGGCCAGCGAGGGCCACAAGGAGTATCTACCTTCAACATGCCCCCTTAATCTGCCACATGTCCACACACCGTCTTCAAATACCAAGACATCATAAAATGACACAAAAACAAGAGATTAAAACCATTACTAATAAATCTAAAAAAATTAAACAAAGTACATAATATCAAACTTAAGTCACACTTTCGTTACCCGCCCTCTTAATGGGTAATCTCGTTAAAGCGTTTTTGAATTTGGGGCCTGGCAGAGACTTAGTTAACATATCTGCCAGCATGTCTTGTGAAGACACATACGTCACCTCTACTGACTCATTCAATATTGCTTCGCGAATAAAGTGAAACCTAATATCGATATGCTTCGTTCTATTATGGTTCATCTTGTTTCTCGCTATGTGATGTGCAGACTGATTATCGTTATAAATAACAACAGGTTTAGCACAAGTATTATTTGTTATACTATTTAACAAACTCCGTAAATAAATCGCTTCCTTTGAAGCTTGGCTGAGACCTATGTACTCCGCCTCAGTTGACGACAGAGCTACACACCGTTGTTTACGACTCTCCCACGTTATTAAATTTTCGCCTAATATAAACATTAGACCCGTAAAAGATTTTCTGTCATATGACCCACCCCAATCCGCGTCCACGTAGCCAAGAAGTTCTAATTTACCTGACTTTCGGAAGGTTAGGGCAAAATCTGATGTCCCTTTTAGATATCTTAACACTCGTTTTGCACACTTATAATGTATTTCATCATAACAATTATTAAATTGTGATAAAACACTAACAGCGTGCGCGATATCTGGCCTACTATTTTGAGCTAAATAGTTCAGACATCCTATCAGATTTTGATAGGGTAACCTATTATCAGAGTCTGAAGCTTTTTCTAGTCTGATACCCGTTTCCATGGGGGTGTTGACTGGTTTACAGTCCGTCATTTCAAAATCCTTTAAAACATTAATAACATATTGTTCCTGATCGAGATAAATGTTGTTTTCGTCTCTCCTAAGTCGCATACCTAAGACATGTCTAGCACGACCTAGATCCTTGACTTTGAATTTTTTTAATAACTCGGTTTTCAATTTTTCTTTTTCCTTTTTGTGTATATCACTACAAAAAATAAAAATATCGTCTACGTAAATAACTATAACTATTCTATCCCTATCCCTATCTCCTAGTAACTTTTGGTATAAACACGGCTCTATTTTCGATTGCGTGAAACCTAGACTAAGCATCTCCCGGTCAAGTTCATTGAACCAAGCATTCGATGCTTGCTTGAGACCATATAACGACCTTTTTAACTTGCATACCTTAGTCTCTTGACCTTTGGTGATAGCACCTACAGGTTGCAACATATAAATGTCTTCCTTTAATTTGCCATAAAGGAAAGCAGTCGTCACGTCCCACTGATCTATGTCCCAATCATATTCTACAGCTAATGAGAATAAAAGTCGCAAAGTCGAGCTCCTCACTACGGGAGAATATGTTTCGTTATAGTCTACCCCACGTACCTGTGTAAATCCTTTCGCTACCAGCCTAGCTTTGTACTTTGAGATCTTACCATCACTATCTCGCTTAATCTTAAAGACCCATTTACATTGAATCGGCTTCTTATCACGTGGTAAGTCAACAAGTGTCCACGTCTGATTCTCCTTCAACGATTGTAGTTCATCGTCCATGGCCTTCTGCCACAGTGCACGATCAGGTCTAGCAAGGGCCTCCTCTACAGTCGTCGGATCGCCGTCAATTTCTGCGAGAACGTTGATGCACGTGTTCGTATAGTCAACCAGTTTCCGCGAGCGCAAGTTGTATCTCGGTTCTATACTCGTCTCTGTACTCACTTCTTCATTCGTAGCGGATTCGGTACTTCCTGTATCTGCATCCTGAAAATCTTCCTCAACATTTGTATGGACATCAGGAGGTGCATCCAAAATCGCAGGTTCAATTCGTTCCTCCTCAATGGACAAAGGAACAACTGCGTTCTTCATTACATTTGTACCAGGAAACACATTTTCCAAGAACTTCACATCCCTCGCAACTGTTATCTTACCAGTCTGTGGGTGCATGAGTCGGTAACCTTTCGTAAGATCGGTATAGCCAATAAAAATCAAAGCTTCGGTTTTCATGTCTAACTTTTTCCTTTTCTGCTTCGGTTTTAATGCAAACGCCAAACATCCAAAGATTTTTAAATGACTCAAGTTTACTTTCTTACCGGACCAAAGTTCTTCAGGTACTTTATTCAAAACAGCCTTTGTGGGGCTTCGATTCTTTAAATAAACTACAGTACGTACTGCCTCAGCCCAAAATTTCTTGCTTAAATTCGCCTCACAAAGCAACGTTCTTGCTTTTTCTATAATTGATCTGTTCGCCCTCTCAGCTACGCCATTTTGCTCAGGCGTATAAGGAACTGTCGTTTGGTGCTTTATACCAGCTGACTTGAAGAACCTGTCGAAAACATGGTTGCAAAATTCAGTACCATTATCAGATCTAAGGCATTTTATCGATTTACCAGTCTCTTTCTCTACTTCCGCCTTATACTCTCGGAATTTGTCAAAAGTCTGACTCTTATTTCTTAAGAAATAAACATACGTCTTGCGCGTATAATCATCGATAAATAGCAACATGTATATGGAACCAGCAAATGATGGCTCTTCCATCGGACCGCAGATATCCGAATGTACTAACTCTAGAATCTGTTCTGCTCGTGTGCCTTTGTTTCTGAATGGGCTTTTGCACGTCTTACCTTTAATGCATGGAATACATGGCTCAATGTGTTGTTTACTGTCGAAATCCATACCAGTCACCATATCTTTTAATTTCAGCATGTAATTTTTACCTAAATGCGCTAACCTTTTGTGCCATAGGTTTGACAGAGGTTTATCTGACAATGTCGCGTTGACGTATTGTTCTTTTTCATTTAATTTGAAAATTCCATCAACCTCATTGCAAGTCGCAACTATTTGGTCGGTTTTATTTTTGATAGTGCAACCTCTTTTATCAAAATTAACCGCGAAATCTTTCTTTACAAGATCGCTCACTGATATCAAGTTCATGGATAGTCGAGGAACATGTAGAACCTTTTTCAGTGTGAAATCTGAACTTCCGCTCACTTTAACATCTCCTCTACCTTCAACTGGTATTTCTTCTCCATTGGCCACTTTAATCTTCAAGTCACTCTTTACCTTTTCCAAGTTACATAACTTTTCGACATTCCAGGTCATATGGTTTGAGCAGCCACTATCCACATACCAGCCACTTCTCTTTGTGGCACTTGTATCTGCCGTACTCAGGCACACACCAGCATGAAACTGCTTGCACTCAGCTGCCTTGTGTCCTGGTTTATGGCATTTAAAACATTTGCGGACTGGTTTCCGAGCATTGTTTTTAGATGCCTTTTTCTGTTCAGAAAGAAATGCTTGCTCACCAGCTCCAGCTTTATCTTCAGCTTGTCTGTTAGCTTCTTGCAGCAGTTTAGTTTTGATCTGCTCTAAGCTAATTTCCTTTCCACTATTATCTATTGCCATTATCATCGGGTTGTAGTCTGATGTTAATCCAGCAAGTAAAATGGAAATGATCCAGTCGTCTGATACTTTCGCGTCTATTGCAGCTAATTGTTGTGCTATGGATATTACTTTTGACACGTAATTCTCCATACATGAAAAGTTTTCCAACTTACATGACCATAACTGACGCTGTAGTGCTATTCGTCTGCCCCAGCCTTTATCCTCATATGCGCCACACAGATTGCGCCATGCCTCACGCGCGGTCTTCACGTTGTACACGTGGGCAAAACATGAAGGCTCTAACAGCAGACATATGGTAGTTCGTGCTTTTCGATCAGCTTCCTTGAGAGCAGGACTAATCTCCTCGGCTTCCACAGCCTCCCACCAGTTTTTACATTCCAAATAGTTTTTTACATGAAACTTCCAAACCTGGAATCCTGCAGCTCCGTCAAGCTTTTTAATTCCAAAAACCGACTTCACACAAAAAAGTGAAAAATAACTTTAGCTTCTGAAGTCGGTGACCTTTGTTTGATTGATTTAATTTTTTTGTCACCGACTTCAGAAGCTAAAGTTATTTTTCACTTTTTTGTGTGAAGTCGGTTTTATTTTTTGCAAAAAAGTTTTTATTTTTCACTTTTTAGTGGTTCACAATATGTGCATACCCTTTCACAGCGTACCAGCGTGATTTTTTGTTATGAACTGGTGTAAACAATAGACAGACATGAGATTTCAGCAATCCCAGTAAGAGACACACATTTGCTACATTTAATGAGGAGTTCCGTTGCCTTTCTCCGAAGTTCTTCATCAGATCTTTACCAAATTTAAATGGGATCACTCCGAGAAACTACTCTTTCAAAAACACCCTTTCACAGCGTACCAGCGTGATTTTTTGTTATGAACTGGTGTAAACAATAGACAGACATGAGATTTCAGCAATCCCAGTAAGAGACACACATTTGCTACATTTAATGAGGAGTTCCGTTGCCTTTCTCCGAAGTTCTTCATCAGATCTTTACCAAATTTAAATGGGATCACTCCGAGAAACTACTCTTTCAAAAACTACCCAAATCTCTTCTGGTGTGCCTATACAATTTGAAGAGTTCTCTCTATTTCTCCAGGATCCCATTATCAGGATCCTGACTTGATGATTATGGGACCTTCTGGGAAGTATACCCTTTCAAACAATTAAAAAACAAATTCGGTCCAGTCATCTTCGAGTAATCGGGGAACATTGCATTGAGAACCTCCTCCTTTTTGAAGTCGGTTAATAACGACGTTATGGTACGTGACTCAAATATCCGGATAGCCTTTAAAAGATTTGGCCGAGAATCGGTAATTTGCTTCTAAGAATTGAAGAGTTCCGTTCCTTTGTCATGGATCCCATAATCAGAACCTAACCAAATTCTCATTATGTGGGCACTTCAAGGGTAGTTCCTTGAAGTGCCCTTGCCAATAAAATAAAAAAAAAACTTATCCCCAATAAATGGAACTTAATACACCTAACTGTCGAAATCTGGGAATATTGTACACATCTGCGTATCCCCTCAGAGCATACAGGCGTGATGTTACGTCATGATGTTGTATAAACAATAAACATTCAAGCGATTGCAGCAGTTACTGCAGATTTGCCGTGTATATTTGAGGAGTTCCATTGTATATCTCCGAAGATCCGGATCAGATCTTCAGCAAATTAAAATATAACCACACGGGAAGCACCAGCTTTCAAATTAAAAAAGAATCATCAAAATCGGTTCACCCAGTCGAAAGTACTGAGGTAACAAACACTGTCGAAATCTGGGTGTATTGTACACATCTGTGTACCCCCTCAGAGCATACAGGCATGATATTACGTCATGATGTTGTATAAACAATAAACCTACAAGCGATAATAGCAATCACTGCAGATTTGCCGTACATTTTTGAAGAGTTCCATTGTATATCTCCGAAGACCAGCATCAGATCTTCAGCAAATTAAAATGGGACCACATGGGAAGCACCAGCTTTCAAATAAAAAAAGAATCATCAAAATCGGTTCACGCAGTCGAAAGTTATGAGGTAACAAACACAAAAAAAAAAAAAAAAAAAAAAAAAAAAAAAACATACAGACGAATTGATAACCTCCTCTTTTTGGAAGTCGGTTGAAAAATGGAACCTGACGAACCGTTTACGTCATCCGTCAACATCATCGAAAAAATCACAATTATTTGACTGGCATCAACTGGGCATTAACTGGGCAATACCTGGGTATTTACTGGGCATTATCTGGGCCCATAACCAATTGGAAATAAAGAGATGCACAGTGTACCAGTAATTATACGTATATTAATATAGAACTACATTCAACGACTTTTCTTATCCGATTGACATCAGCATATATAAAAGCTGCCAGAACATGTGTCAGATTATGAGTGGCCAGCGAGGGCCACAAGGAGTATCTACCTTCAACAGGAAGCCAGGCTGATGATGATGATGATGACTAAGGCTGTCACCGAATGGCGTCCAAGAACTGGCACAAAAAAATGTGGGTCATCCGGCGGCGAGTTGGGCAGACGACATAGTTGCCCCACTATTGCAACTATGTCGTCTGCCAACCCGCCGGCGCCGCCTAAATCTGGATGAGGCTGGCAAACGGATGTGGAGATTGGCACAAGAAAAGAGAGACCTATATCCAGCAGTGGGTGAATTCAGGCTATGGATGATGACGAGGAATATATATGTTAGTGTTTTATTTTTGTGTGTTTTGTCCCGGCGCGCGGCGGCTTATTAAATGCTTTTTCTTTCTTTCTTCCTAAAGATGTTTTGGTTATTTCGCCGGTATTTATATGGGCCTGTTATAATAAGACAGGTAATGCATAAATATGGCGATTATTAGATAGTTTACGAGTATAAAAATATTGTGAAACATTTTCAACGGATTATCACTCAATTTATAATGTCTTATTTTTCTTAGATTTGCTACGCCATCCTCTACAACATGAGAAGTCTTTTGATGTGATTTTTATTAATGTGTTTAAAAATGTTTACCTAATACGTACATGTATAAACATAAAGGATAAATAAACAAACGAATAGACAACCTACATACAAATAAATGCGCACATTATGCATTATTTAAACTTCTAGACGTTACCAAATAATATCGTTGTTCTGTTCCAAATATTTGTTTTAATTTAATAAAACCAAGGCAAAGGCATAATAAAGTAAATCTACATTGACTTGTTTTTGTTCCACGTGAAGTCGGCTTACAAGAATATGTAGATAAAATTAGGTGGGTTGATAACAGGTTTCACGAGTAGTCAACAGACTGCAAACGATGAACGAAAGTTCGTGTCAAAATGTGTTTCTATTCAGCTAATAGGTAGTTGAAGCCGTGCGAAGGATGCTTCACAACTACGTCTTTTAAAGGTGTTCGAATGAAACCAAGTACAAAATAAAAAATAAATAAATAATGTAACTTTAAATATAACTACTCTATTGTATTAGGTACCTAAACCTGTGATAATAGCTGTATGTGTTGTTTAAATAAATAAATAAAAAAGCCAACTAGTAAATCCGAAATCTGACCCTTTACTAGATTTTTAACTATTTCATGGAAAAGTCATTGAATGGGATTAAATGAACATAGAGGGTTTTATTGATTATTTAACTCTGTAAAGTCATATTTGAAACGGTCGCGAATCATATTTAAAACAATATAAAAGCTGACACTGGCCTGAAAATTGCAAAAAAAAAACTTTTTAAAAAGGCTACCCTGGCGATTTCCCAAATCGCATTATGTGATTATGGTTTAGATGTAATTATAGCCATAAAATGAAGAAAAAATATGCCCGAGAAAGCTTGATAATTCCTCTTTGGTGTGCTCAAAATAAACATCACATTTTTTCTTGCTTATAACACTCAAATACAAACAATTCTGAACAATTTGGTTTAAGAACACCGGAATTGTGTTTTTATCATTTCTTATGTTTTTCCTTATTCAGTTGTTCGGCATTAAAATCGTTTTCACACTCGTAAGTAGTTTTTAGTCGAAAATATTCAATGTAAAGTTGTATTAGATAGTTATGAGTCCAAAAATGATGACGAGATAAACTTTGATAAGATCTGAATAAAAATGGCTTCTTCATCAATAAGTCTGACTAAATATAGCAACTTGTAGGTACTTAAAACAATATAATATATTTGATATTTTCAAAGTTGACGGAATTCTCATTTGTTATTAAGATTGTCTCATGATATTGCTCATAGCAACAGAAAACTTGAAGTATCGACCTTTATGGTGGTTCCATTTTCTTGTTCAATAGGAAGTAACCCATTGTACTAAATTGAAGGAGATCAATGTACGAGTAGTAACAGATCAGGGCCTCGATTCTGCTATTACAATAGTGTCACAGTATTCGATCATTGATTTCATAATGATCAAGTTCTGTCAAATTTTGACAAGTTTGTTAATTCTACTATCATAATGGCGCCATTATGACTTCTCAATGAACAACCACTGACACTCCATTGAAAGAAATGTCATAGAATATTAATCTCGTACATGAAATCTGGCATGAATAAATGTTCGCATTTAGTAGTAGATTTCGAAAACCATTTGTCTAAGGGTTTTATAATAATGACAATACGAAAATGCCATTAAAACACAATTTTATTACGAGACCACTGACCGACCATTGTGAATTTAGCAGATTACGAACTTTAAGCAAAATGACAATGGGATGAGAATGGAATCGTGTTGGAGTGACGAATTTATTAAAATAGCAGAATTAGGCCCCAGAGAGTAGGCCCACCTAGAGCCGACAGACTAAGTTATTAAGAATTGATTTGTCTGTCAGTCAAAAGTGTTTGTAATGGTCTACTTGAAATAAATGCTTTGAGTTTGATGCATTTGGCGAATAGATTTGGGTATGTACTTCGTTTAAAAGTTGGAGCCTATATTGATTGATCCTACGAGCGAAAAAATCAGGGTCTGAAGTGATAAGTTATTATCTTGATAGTTAAAACACATGAATTACTTAATAATTATGAATAAACTTCACGTGTGTCCGAAAGCGATTGACTGCTTCTACTGGAACTGGTATTAACAATAGACAGACATGAGATTCAGCAATCCCAGTCCATTTGCTATTATTTATTGAGGAGTTCCGTTGCCTATCTCCGAAGTTGTTCATCAGATCTTCACCAAATTGAAATGGGACCACTTTAAGAAAGTACTCTTCTTAAAACTACCCAAATCGCATCAAGTGTGCCTATAAAATTTGAAGAGTTATCTCCATTTCTCCAGGATCCCATCATCAAATCTTCACTTGATGGGACCACCTGGGAAGTATAGCCTTTTAAACAAAAGATTAATAATTCAAATCGGTCCAGCCATCTTCGAGTAATCGGGGAACATACATAAAAATTAAAAAAAGGTTCCGTTGAGAAAAAGTTGAGAACCTCCTCCTTTTTGGAGTCGGTTAAAACAATCTTCGTCGTTTCGAATCCTGATGCGCCAATTAGATTCAGAAATACAAAATAGCCTCATTTTTAGTTATTATGGATGCTTTTTATGACCGATATCTGTCTGAGGCGACCACCAACGCTGTCGAGGTGGCAGAGTACTGCTCGAAAATAATTTAATTTAAAAAAAGGGGAAATCATCGACACGAAGAAGAAAGGAAGATTCGTATTAACGTTTTCATAGAAACCTTTCTGTGCAATCTCAAATAAAAATACATCAATTAAGTTGCTTATAAACCACATTCGTGCCTCCAACAAACAGCTGTTGCGACATCATCACAACCTAACTGTGATAGGTCAACAACTCGACGGCAAAGGGCGTGAAGGCCCTTCTATATTAATCATAAAGATGTTTTTTTACCAAATAAATGTCGAAACTCTAACAATAACGACTCCTAAATGTATGAGGCACTTAACTTAATAATTAGCCAGGAATTTTGAACCTAATTGGGATATTTAAATCAAATTAGAACAAAGTTCGAACTTAAAAAAAAACCGGTGCATTAGGAAACCAGTTCCAACATTTTTATAAGTTCATCTGAGCCCACGGAATCAACGATACAACCTTGGTAACGTTTTTCTTGTAGGTATTGAACATAGAGTCCGGTTTATTTTTCTTTTCGCTTTGAACATTAATTTTATAATCATGTCGTTTGAATACAGTATGGAATTTTTGGTAGCCATCTTGCTAATGTTTCATAGATAAAATGATTGTTTTAGATATAAATTAACTTGTAAGCTATTGGTTAGTTTTCCTGATTCTTGTGTTGATACTTGCATCTTTACTAAAATTTAAAATTAATAGGCGTTGGGTGGAACTACAGAAACATATGTAGTTAAGTAGATATAATTGGTCTGTGAAATAAACTAAGTACGACTATTAACTTCATTCTCCGATTTTCCACCAATCAAAAAATAATAATTAAAGAATGGAGTTCAGACCTAATTTTTGACCATAAAAAACCTTTTCAGAACCTTTTCGAAGACGCTTAAGGAAAGTTAGAAAAATAATCCTTAAAAATACAACATCTCACAAAACCTATAAGTAATTGCGTTATACCGCAGCCAATCCATAATTCCTATTTTAATTTTTCCACGTGGCGTGGAAATAAGCGTAGATTTCTGCTCTACGCCACACCCCACATGTAGACAAATTCATAGCTTAGAATATCTTCCAAAATTCATGGAAGTAATACATTTTATCGTACATAAAAGTACTTTTACAGTTAGAAGTAATATACTTATGTATTTTAGTACTACTAACATAAACTTACCTCGACCTACCTCTAGCTGAAAGACAGCTTCAATTGAATGAATGCGCTTCTAATATAGCCGAACACTTAAATTGACTGGATGTACCTAGGCCTATAGTAACTCTATTACTGAATGGACTTAGTAACTAGTTCTAGTTATCTACTGCCTAGTAATTTATCTAATCAAAACAACACAACATCTGCTCTCTATCCTGTATTTAATTTTGTAAAATTGTTACTTTAGAACTTGCGTCTTTGAGATTGAAACAAAAAACTTTCACGAGAACTTGGGAAGGTTTTTTTCTCTCTCTAAAAGAATAAGTATAGCTAAAAATGTATATTTTCTAAATTAAATTACTTACAGGTGGCGTATTATATGCAACACGCTGGTTGTCAACAGAAGATGTGATCAGGGGCTCATGTTCCTCATTCCCGGCCGTCATTTTAATTTTGTTCCTTAGTCACAATTTCAACAAATTAAAAAAAAAACACTGTCATATTCACACAGATCACGGAAATTGTTACGTCACAATTTTTGGCGGGAGATAGTGAAGCGCGCTTGGGCAGGTTACGTAGTGGTGTGGCTGCGGCGCTCCGAACGAACACACTAAACCTGGCTATTGACTAATCAATGTCTGGCGGACATTAAACTATGTTTTGTCAGTCTATCTCGACCACTAAGCATTCTTGAATTTATACGAACACGTTCAGTCTCATTAACTTAATGATAATTACCTTCGTTGGTTTAACGTTGACTGTAATATTGTGAATCGTTTTGAATACAAAGGCTTTCGTTTGTGGTGAGAGTAAATGAAATGAATAAAGGTATGCAAAGAATAAAGATAAAGCGGATATACATAGGCAACAAGATAAAGACCTTATTTTTCTAAAACAATATTGTATTGTTGTTGTGAATAAAACTCTATACCTGCGAAGTAATACACGCAAAGTTGGTTTTTCTTTCAGTACCTACCTATTTGAATTTTCAGTTTTTTCCTGCAACTGCCAGAGTTTTCGATTCCGGTCATTCCGAAATGAGACTAATTCAAATGGAAGTAGTACATTTTGATACAAGTGGAGAAAGTTTGTTAATGTAGTTCAAGGCGGTATTAAGGGGCCGGCGGAGCGTGCATCGTTCATACAAACGTAGTACCAAAATAATTCGTAAACAAAATATATTCTTGAAGAAGTGTGTATTTATTTCGATTGGATTACATAATATCTAGGTTCCCAAATAAATATTTTGAAAGGACAATGATATTTAGACGAGATATTATTATGAGGAATTTAAAATTTCTATGAAAAGTTTTTTTCTCATAACTCTTGTTTGAATCAATGTCCATTCATAATATATATTTGGGAACCTAGATATTATGTAATCCAAACGAAAGAAATTCACACTTCCTTCTTTTTTTTTTTTTTTATTTGTTCCTGACGGAACAGCTAACACACTTCCTTAAGAATATGTTTGGTTTACGAATTATTTTGGTATTACGTTTGTATGAACGACGCACGCTCCGCCGGCCCCTTAACACACGAGCTGTAAGGCGAGGGTGTTTTTGAGCCGAGAACTGCAATAACAAAATGGTCCACGTGTATCAAACGACGTTTTTCAATACACTTTTGAAGAAATAAAATAAAAGAAAGTACTTAAAATATTTGTGTCATGAATTATTACGAGACTATGATTTAATTTTTTTTTCCGCGCTTTGCTTTTGCCAGGTTGAAGGAGAAGCAAAGGTATGAAGCTATTATACAGCCTCATATAAAAAATTGTTTTTAGGGTTCCGTAGCCAAATGGCAAAAAGTTCCGTAGCCAAATGGCAAAAAACGGAACCCTTATAGTTTCGCCATGTCTGTCTGTCTGTCTGTCTGTCTGTCTGTCTGTCTGTCCGCGGATAATCTCAGTGACCGTTAGCACCAGAAAGCTGAAATTTGGTACCAATATGTATATCAATCATGCCGACAAAGTGCAAAAATAAAAATTTAAAAAAACATTTTTATTAGGGTACCTCCCCCAGACGTAAAGTGGGGAGCGATTTTTTTTTTAATTTTGACCCTGACGTGTGATATATTGTTGGATAGGTATTTAAAAATGAATAGGGGTTTTCTAAAATCATTTTTTGATAATATTAATATTTTAGGAAATAATCGCTCCGAAAGTCAAAAACAATGTGTCCCCCCCCCCTCTAACTTTTGAACCATAAGTTTAAAAAATATGAAAAAAATCACAGAAGTAGACCTTTATATGAACTTTCTAGGAAAATTATTTTCAACTTGATGAGTTGAATAGTTTTTGAGTTATATAGCACTTTTTCAAAAAAACGCAAATGATAACTTTGTTTTTCATACAAATACTATGAAAAACAAAGTTATTTTTGCTGACGAAAAATGTTGGTATTTTTAATGGTCTGGGAAGCTACGGAACCCTACAGTGAGCGTGGCCCGACACGCTCTTGGCCGGTTTTTTTTTTATATGTTTTTTGAATTTTAAACACAAATAAATGTTAATTTGTTTATACAAGAAAATATTAGTTTTTAAGAATCATGTTTATCTGTGATATTGAATTTATAAACACAATTTGAATATTCAAAAAATGATTACGCCGCCGTAAAGACGTAGATCGCTTATCCGAAATTTAAAAAAAAACATTCACCTCTGACTCTATAGTCAGATGTGAATATTTTTTTTAATTAAGCATTGACCAGTTTGGACTAAGTGTAGGTATACTGTGGCAATTTTGCTTTCTGCACATGTGTGGAAAAAACATGAAAAACGCACGTGTGTGAAATACACTGCATTTTGAACCTAATCGTAGTGCGAAAGGACCAGTTTTCGAGGAAGTGTATTGAAAAGTTATTTTTAAGTTTTTTTTTTTTTTTTTTTTTTTTCCATTTATAAATCTGCGATCAGCATTAGCTATAAGCAGATGTGTTGTAGGATGTGGCAGTTTGAGTGTGTCCTCCAGTGAGGTCATCTCCTCGTCAGTAGACCATAGAAGTGGATTATATGGTCAATATGTCTTTCCGTTTTAGCCGTTTTTGTAGCTTCTAGTTGTTAGCTTAGTCGCCAATTTGTTGGGGTGTCTTTCCAGCTTCCCTTTATATGTCTCTGTAGCGTTATGACTCTCTTCCTTCACCGTGCTCATCCCCAGATGATGGTGTATTTCTGCGTTAGTGGTGAACCATGGGACACTGCATAGGTTTCTGAGGATCATGTTCTGCATCCGCTGTATTATTATTATATTGGAGTCACAAGCGCTGCCCCAGAGTTGTATACCATACATCCAGACAGGTTTAAGGATACTCTTGTATATGAGTAGTTTGTTGTCTGTACTGAGTTTGCTGTTTCGGCCCAGTATCCAGGAGAGGCGAGTGTATCGAAGTTTGAGTTCTTGTCTCTTAGTTTTGATATGGTGTCTCCATGTAAGGCGTCGGTCTAGGTGTAGCCCAAGGTATCGTACACTGTCTTGATGAGGTAGTGTATCGTTTCCCAGGTGTACAGGGGGGCAATTTCCTTGTCGCAGTGTGAACGTAACGTGTACTGATTTTGATGCACTAGCCTTTATTCTCCATTTTTGGAGCCAATTGGCAATCTTGTTAAGGCTTGTTTGTAGTTTTTGTGTTGCGAGCACAGGGTTCTTGTCGCTTGCTAAAATTGCCGTATCATCTGCGAATGTGGCTGTAGTGACACTCTCCTCTTCTGGCAGGTCAGACGTATATTATGGTATACAGCACAGGTCCCAGGACTGATCCTTGTGGCACGCCAGCATCTATTTGTTGGAATTTGGAAGTGGAGTCAGCTTCTTTCACCTGGAAGAGTCTATCTGTCAGGTACGATTTCAGCAGTAGATAGTAGCTGTGAGGAAGGCTATTCTTGATTTTGCAGAGTAGTCCTTTATGCCAAACCTTATCAAAAGCCTGTTGTATGTCAAGAAAGACTGAAGAGCAGTACTCTTTCTCCTCTAAAGTCTTTCTTATTTTATCCACTACCCTATGGACCTGCTCCACTGTGGAATGGTGCTGCCTAAAGCCAAACTGGTGATTAGGGATGATATTATTTTTCTGGAGTAGGGGTAGCATTCGGTGTAGTAAGAGTTTCTCAAATACCTTAGACAGAACTGGCAGTAGGCTGATAGGTCTGTAAGAGGTTACTTCATTCGCTGGTTTTCCTACTTTGTGGACCATCAAGATCTGTGAGATTTTCCAAAGTCTGGGAAAATATTGGACTCTTTGCATGCTGTTGAAGAGTGTTGTGATAAACACTATGGCTTTTCGTGGGAGTTGCACTAGTACTTCTTTTGTGATGAGGTCAAATCCTGGTGCTTTTTTATCTTTCAGCTCTTTGTTGATTGTTCTCCAGACCTCTCGTACAGTTATTGGAGCTGGTGGCGGCGACATTTGCAAGTTCTGATTGATAATATCATCTACTTCTTCGGACTCTGGAACACTTGTCTCATTCGGACAAAACACCTTGGCTAGGTGTCGTGCAAATGTATCTGCTTTATTTTGAGGGGTGCGTGCCCATCCGTCGTCGGTTTTTAGAGGAGGTATGGCTACTTTTTAAGTGAGCACATAATTATAATCAAATCGTTAAAAGAAAGACCCACAGTCTTACAAAATAAAGCGTTGTTATTCGAATAAGTTCGAAAAACGAACCTATTTTTCGTTTTTTTCATTCATTTTCGGCAGCCTCGGACCTAGCATACACATAGCCCTATCAAAAATATTTGAATATTTTCATGATGCTTTATTGTTTTATATTTCATTGAAAATATATTGGTATAGTACATTACGGTACAAGTGTGTAATGTTGTTGATTACCGCTGAGGCGCCATTGAGACCCGAGCCGTCAGGCGAGGGTCTTAAGAGAGCCGCGGACGGTAATCATCAACACACACGTGTATCATACGACGTTTTTCAACACACTTGAGAATAAAATAATACTAAAAATAACTATAATTTCAACAGTGAAAACGAGTTGTGAATTTTTTTTCGCAATGGCGGGAATAATTAATCAGTTTTCCTATACGCGCGCATCTAACAATGGCGATCCGCCATAGACTAAAAGAATGAGGTTTCTTTTTTTTTGGCTTTTCGCGGATAGCGTTTTAGCCACGTAGGTACCTACGAAATGGGGAATTCAAAGTTTTATTTAATACTTACAGAGAAAACAAAAGTTACATTTGAGTGAAAGTTTTATTTATTAAAGACTTATAAGTTGAAATTATCTATGTAGATACGAAGTTGCATGAAATGAGCAAGCAATAGGTACATTAATTTATTTGTACTATTGAACGCGATCTTTTTTGTATCGAAACTTTTTTAAGAACAAAGCAATTCAACCAATAAAATAAAAAATAAACCCTATAACTCACTTGTGAATAATAGCAATGAAAAAGTCACAGTTTGATTACCGGTGTCATTATGTGGTGGCAGGTAACATTTTGAATACGTTTACGTTACGAATGACGCGCTCGCGCACCAAATCATTGTAGATATTTTGTCACAATGCCACGCACATGAATAAATCTTTAGTTTTTAATGCATTGTGATAAATCCCCCCCAAATCAGAGGTAGAATTGATTATTGAACCCGTTATCTTGCCTTTCAATAGCACCTTTGGCAAAAAAATATGTGAACTTTTTAATTAGGCAAACTTTTCAGTACAGAGGATATACGAGTACTAGCTGTGCCCGCGCGGTTTCACTCGCGTGTTTCATACGTTGGTGTTTATCAAATGAGATTTAGTGTGTTAATGTTGCAAGAAAATGTTCCAAGTTAATATTACAAGAAAACAGCAATAAAAATACCATCCTGAAACACATCGAACTCAAATGGGAATAGTTTTCCCGCTGCCATGACTTCACAGGTGGTTCCGTAGGTGCTATGGCAAGACATTTCAGTAACGTATTTACGCATCGAACAATAAACAGCTCCTGACCGCTCCTGGGTGAAAGGTTGAAACCTTTCCCAGTTGTTAGACACGTGGCGCACAATGCTGGCTCGAACACGTGGCCCAGACGGGATCCCTTCTTTTTGCATAATGTTCTTTGTCCTAATATACTTCGGCATAACGATTTTGGCACAATTTGTTTTGGCATAATAATACTTCGGCATAATTTTTTTAGGCATACATTTAATGTTGGCATAATCATCTTAAAGACTAAGTTGTTTAGGCATAAATTTGATTCGCATAACGTTAGTAGGCCTAATGACTATTAGCATAATAATATTTAGGCATACATAGCAATTGCCGTTGGCTTCCTTATGCCAACAGTTGGGAATGTATTGGCAGACGGTTAGTTGTTCCGCCAACCTAAACTTAAAATAGGCCCATTGTCATAAACATGCACTATTTGCCCAACGAATAGCCAACAAAGGGCCTTCTGTTACTATTCCTACTGTTGGGTGATTTTTGCAGGGATTTCAGTTATTATAACACCATTGGGCCAACTAACGACGGGCCTGCTGCATCTATTCCTACTGTTGGGAGATTTTTGTAGGGATTTAAATTACTAAAACCACATTGGGCCAACTAACGACGGGCCTGCTGCTTCTATTCCTACTGTTGGGAGTTTTTTGTAGGGATTTAAGTTATGATAACAACTTACATCGGTCCAACTTAAACCTTTCAATGGGCCTGTTAGGGATGATACGTATATACTGGTACACCCAGTATGAGCTTACTAGTACTCTCTTAACTCTTAGTAACTCTTAGATTTACGAAACATATTTTTTTATGCACTGTTTTAGACTTTCACGGTTTTTCGTCCCACCCGCATACCTCTTCAGTATTCCCGCGATCATGATGCTTGCAACAGCGTCGAAATATCGGGTGCTCGAAAAACCGAAAGAAAATCACGGATATAATCCCGTAAGTACTTTAAGTATATTTTTTTATATTTTTGTTTATATATGAGATTTATGGTTTATATTGTAAACAAAGTGCAAAATTGAAAATTAAGGATAATTTAAGAAGGACATTCCGTCACTAAATGGTCTTGGTGGGCGGTATGTTCATGCCGAAACCGTAATGATAATATCGTAAAGGTTCAAAAGTTGTACCCCAACCTCGATAGATGGCGTTGTAGTCCAATTAGAAGTCGCTATCGTTGTGTTACCACGATTTGGTTGGGTTCGAGTGAATTTTAGTAAATATATCACCAGCTTGGGCGCCGGACAAACACGAGTGGCGTACGGCGTATGGCGGTGGCGCCGAGTAAGTGGCGCCGCTACTTGCTACTGCCTCGCCCCCCGCGTACCCGCACACGCGCCAGCGCCATACGCCACTTGTATATGACCCGCGCCTTAGATCAGAAAGCAATTTGGTTTTATTTCAACCCTATTAGTGTTCACACAAGGTTATTAGTTCAACACTACTAGCTCGGTAGTACACATTGGTAGTAGTTGGTTGGTTGGTGGTAGGCAAATCCACGTTGGCCCCATCGCAAGTTGGGCCTTCGTAGGCAAATCCACGTAGGCCATCAGTTTTGGGCCCAACCCGCAAACTGCCCGCCAATTGTATGCATTTGCCAACTGACCAGAGGTATGTGGCCCAACTAAATGTCAACAAAAAATGCTACTAGGATTAATATCAATAACAAAAACAATTTTCATGCAAATGATTTATTTAACATTAACCACTTCCCGTGACCCTAGGGCTGGCTTTTACCTTGGTCAAAGGCTTAGCGTTGCCATTCAGCGTGGTAACGCTGCCAGTCTCTTGGGGACATTACCAGTTGACAGCGTAGAGGACGAGTTTTTTGACGCCATTCTTCAAGTTTTTAGTTTAAGTTAGTTAGTTTAGTTAATTGTAGCAAATTGTAAATAATGTACATTTATGTTTAATTCGATAATAAATATTTAAAACATATTAATAATATTTAACATTATGTAACTAAAACGATTTTTCAATCGCGAGATAACTTTTATCTGAAGAATACATTAGATGTTTATACAGTTTTTGTATAAAAATGTCAATCAGTTAATTCTGATCAAACCAATTTGCTATAGTTTCTGTAACAATTAAATAATATTTTTGGTTAAAAATTTAATATGCTGTGCAACAAAATTTAGTGACAGAACCGAATTGCTGCAAAACCGACTCCACGTAGTCTTGTTTGTCCTACCCCAAGAGTGTAATTTAAAATCGCGTAGGCGCGTAGGGGTGAGGCGGCCCGCGGGCTGAGGAGCAGGCGGCTGAGGCTGGCCGGCGAAGCCGGCCAACAAGCCGAAGCTGCGGTGGTGAGCGAAAGCCGTCTGCGACGATTAGGACGCGTGGGGCTGCCGGAGGCCCGCAGCGCCGGAGCCGTGAAAGAAACCCTGCCTGCTGCATGTTGCATGCTCGCTTGAATGCTGCATGCTTGCTTGCATGCTGCATGTTTGCTTGCATGCTGCATGCTTGCTTCTTTTCTGGTTGCTTGCATGCTGCATGCTTGCTTGTTTGCTGCATGCTTACTTGCATGCTTGCTTGCATGCTGTATGCTTGCTTGCATGCTGTATGCTTGCTTGCTTCATGCTTCGTACAGCGAAAAAAACCCACAAAATACAACAACAACAAACTTTATGCTTTAGGATATTATGCTTAAAAAAGTTATGCTTTAGAACTTTATGCTTAGTAAATTTATGCTTAAAAAATTATGCGTAAGCTGTTATGCGTAATTATATTATGCGAAAATATTATTATGCCAAACAAAATTATGCTAAGTTATATTAGGTCTTAAAATTTTATGCAAATGGATAGGGAACCGGCCCAGACAGGCGCATTACTTTGTGTAATTTATTTCATCACCACTGCTCTCAAAACAGTGAAGGAAAACATCGTGAGGAAACCGGCATGTCCTAGAACCAAAAATTCTAAGACTTGTGACATCTGCCAAACCGCACTGGGGTCCGCATGGTGGATTTGCCCATACGCAAAAAAAGCGCTTTCACATTCAAATTGGCCAACGGAATTAAAACATCAAAATGACCTTCATTGAAGTTTCCTGAGGATCGGATTATTTTTACTCCCTGTTTGTCCCTTGAAGGTTTGAAACACCTGGAACTCAAATGGAAATAATTCTCCCGCTGCCATGAGTGATGCATCAAATAGGATAGAGATGAAAATAAGCATGCGCCGTCGCCAGGAATATTTACTATTTGGCTAAGAATTTGCACCCCATTAGTAGTGATAATAATTTGATTATCCATTTTAATTAAACAATGCTCAAAACCTATTAGTAACAAATAAATTGGGAATGTAATTTTTTATAGCTATTCTTTTGCATCACCAGCCTAAACCAAAGATACAACACTAAAATTAAAATACGAACGTAGGTATTCAAGGACACCTTTTCTAGGAAGAACGACTAATACTAAAAGACCTAATAAAGTAATACCAAAGTGTGAAATTCACAATATGTGATTCGCGAAGAAATAGACATAACAAAATTCCAACCAGGCAATAGGTAAGAACACAATAAAATGATTATCCTCCAATTTAAAATTACTAAGTGAAACATAACAAAACGAAGACAAACCAAACAACGATGATGTCAAATTAGTAACAGCAAAATATCGCAGAACAGAAATGAGCTTGATCGTGTATCGCTTGAGTTCGTTTTTTGAAACGTTTTTTTCTTACCTTTCCGCAGACGCCTGCATACTGAAAAATACTGGCCACCTAGAAATTGGAATAAAAACTTTAAAACGTTATAGAACCTCATTTCAATACCTTTCAGCAGACGCCTGCATATCACTGAAACATACTGGCCACCTAGCAATTCCGCTTAAAAACTGAAGATAAACCTCAAGGAACTTCCAAATTCTTATTTCAACGCGTTGTCGTAAAATGCAATTTTTGGATCTATATCGGTTTCCGAATTCTAATTTCAATGTAAAGTATGCAATACCGCGTTGACGTAAGATTCAATTTGGATGTTTAACTTTTTTCATACAAACATTAAAAACCCTTTTTTGTACCCTTAAGGGCCGAATTTCGTAAAACCTTTTCTTAGTGAGCACCTAGAAGCCAAAAGGAACATTTAGGCTTTACATTCATATCTCTAACTTTAAAAACATAGGACTTTCATACAAAGTTTGACACCCCTTTTCAACCCCTTGGGGTGCGAATTTTAAAAAATCCTTTCTTAGTACGCGCCTGCACCCCCTAGAAAGTGCTTGTGCCAAATTTGAGTCCTTACGGCCCAGTAGTTTCCGAGATTTCGTGATGAGTGGTCAGTGAGTGGACTTCTCCTTTATATATACAGGGTGAAATTGAATAGATGCGACAAATTTAAATATACAATAATAAGTGTTGTCAAGAAAATGTATAAAATATCAAATGTAAAATTGTAATGAACGAAGGAAGGGTAGTGGGCGGCGCGCGGTCGCCGGGAAGGGATGCAGCGCTGGCGCACATGCGAGGTTTGGCAACGTCGCGCGATACTTACATTAGAAACTAAGCTAAATTAGGTAAATGACCGCTATGAACGGGAATACCGATAATTCATACTTAAATAAAGATAATAACATCAATGGACCTTTTGAAAACGATAATCGCGTAATTTTTTTTTCAACACACTTGCTCATAAAGTAGCTCTAATTTCACCGCAATTAGGCACATAATGACACCTGTAATCAAACTGTGACTTTTCATTGCTATTATTCACAAGTGAGTTATAGGGTTTTTTTTTATTTTATTGGTTGAATTGCTTTGTTCTTAAAAAAGTTTCGATACAAAAAAGATCGTGTTCAATAGTACAAATAAATTAATGTACCTATTGCTTGCTCATTTCATACAACTTCGTATCTACATAGATAATTTCAACTAAGTTTTTAATAAATAAAACTTTCACTCAAATGCAACTTTTGTTTTCTTTTTTTTTTACTTTTTTTTAAATAATAAAACTTCGAATTCCCCATTTCGTACGTGGCTGAAACGCTATCCGCGAAAAGCCAAAAAAAAAGGAACCTCATTCTTTTAGTCTATGGGCGATCGCCATTGTTAGATGCGCGCGCATAGGAAAACTGATGAATTATTCCCGCCATTGCGAAAAAAAATTCACAACTCGTTTTCACTGTTGAAATTATAGTTATTTTTAGTATTATTTTATTCTCAAGTGTGTTGAAAAACGTCGTATGATACACGTGTGTGTTGATGATTACCGTCTCGGCTCTCTTAAGAACCTCGCCTAACGGCTCGGTTCTCAATGGCGCCTCGGCGGTAATCACCAACATTACACACTTGTACCATAATGTACTATTAACGATTTAGATAGTAGAAAAAACAGTTTATAATTACTATGTTACTGTAACTGAAGCTCCCATTTCATTTTGTCGCATTTATTCAAATTCACCCTGTATAGATAGAAGATAGATAGAAAGATAAAGATAATAAATATCACCGTAAAATTTTCAAACACGTGATATTACAATATAACGTGTTTCTCTCTAGCGATATTGTAAAGTTAGTTAGGTTCCTTTAAACCCTGCACTCGGAAACCCCCCCCCCCCCCCCCCCCGCGAAGTGGGGCTCCGTCGACTACCCTTTTTAGGGGAATATAAAGTGTTTTAAGGTTAGGTTATATTAATCGGTATTTCTCAGGAATGGTACATTATCTTTTCATGAGAGTGGTACCACTGGGCAAGGGGGACCCCTCCTTCCCTCCACACCGCGTGAGTTGACTACCATCGCATGCATTTCACGAAAAATAGTGCGTTTTATTGTAAGCAGTATGTTCATTTGACAATATTTCGAGAGTTTACAATATCGCTAGAGAGATTATAATATAACGTGTTTTACAATTTTACGGTGACATTTTTTCATTTTCATTTTCATTTCATTTTTCATAAGTTTTTTTTTATAGTCCTGTATGCCCCGTACCTTAGTTACAATTGTTGTTTGTGTTTTGTCATTTATAGTGTGAATTGGAGTTTTATTGTGAGCCACAATACAATCCATACTAATATTATAAAATGAAAGTAACTTGTTTGTTGTTTGTTCGTTTTGTGTTTGTTAACCGACTTCTAAATAAAAACTTTTTTTCAAAAAATAAAACCGACTTCAAAAAAAAAACCAACAAAGTGAAAAATAACTTTAGCTTCTGAAGTCGGTGTTGGTTGGTGTCGATACGTTTGTATGATTGATTTAATTTTTTTGTCACCGACATCAGAAGCTAAAGTTATTTTTCACTTTGTTGGTTTTTTTTTTGAAGTCGGTTTTATTTTTTGCAAAAAAGTTTTTATTTTTCACTTTTTAGTGGTTCACATGTGCTTGGTTCACATGGAAAGTGCATACCGTTACAATTACAACAAGCCCGACTTCAGAATCTAAAGTTATTATTCACTTTTTTGTTTTTTGTTTTGAAGTCGGTTTTATTTTTTGCAAAAAAGTTTTTTGACACCTTATCACGACATAACGGTTGATTGGATCGTTATGAAAGGAGATACCCCAACTTCAAAGACACTTGGGCCTTGCGTTACAGGGCTAAAATTTTGCCATAAATTAGAGTATTGGGGAAGGTTTCGCGAGCCCAATTTTCACATCTCCCAGCAATGGTCAAATTAAAATCAGACGTTTATATTTTAGGTTGTTTACTATTTCAGATATTGAAAGTTTCTAATTAGCTTTTAAAAGAAATACTTATAGTTGGTGTTTTCTTATCAGTCATTACAAGACTGATTTATGTTAATTTAATTTAATTAATATACATATTTTAACGAAATTGGTGCCCAAAGGCTGTGCTTAGGTTAAGGGATCAATATTTTCATTATGTTATGTAAGAATGGCCACATTCATACTAGCACAGTTTACCTAGGCTTTTCCCGTCGATAATACCACCCACTGGATCCCTGACACAGCCAGTAGGTGTCGCGGCAGACCTCGTAAAAGATGGCGGGACAAATTGGACAAACTCAACGACCAGTGGTCCAAATTAGCCCTGGATCAAAACAACTGGAAATCATGGGGAGAGACCTTTGCCCAGCATTCCCAGCAGTGGGATGACGCAGGCTAACAGTATCAGTAATACCACCCCATATTCTATGAAATATTTAGGGGTCTAAATAATGGACAATAAACACAAAAGCCGCTGACATGTAGGCGCATACCTGTCAACTGGAACAAGCATAGTTAGTGCTTCGGTGTGCAGAGTTCATAATTTATGTTGAAGGCCTGCAAAAACTACGATGCACTTTTTTCCTTATTCAAGGTACCTATCCAAATATGGCTTGAATAGTCATACTAACTTCCTCGGGAGTAGCAGGACAATTTGTAGGCAAAATGAAGCACGGAAATTACAATTTTTACTTTTATGTGAAACACTAAGACCTAGGTAAATACATTTTGAAAAGTATTGACGATGCTGAGCCCACGTGGTAAATACTGCCCACTCCATCTTTCAGAGATAAAACCTTTGGCGCAACTGTGCATGGATAAGTTATACATTGATTAAGTTACATGAAATACCAACTCTTATCACCTCGAACCCCTGCTATCCGCATTAAGCTGCAACCGCATTCGCATGGCGACTACCATACAAAGATTTCTGCTACGCCTAGCACCATGGGCGCTTGAAATCAATGCATGGTAGGTTTAAGCGCTATTAAATGCGCTTATAAGATCCTGTGGCGCATCTTAGGCAAACAAAAAGCCTTACTATGAAATTTGTATATTCTGTAAATAGGATACCGGAATCATTATTCCATGCGTGAAGCTGGACTGGCCTTTTGTAAGGAACTAGGTACCCAGACCTACCTTAGCCCTTACCTTTTTTGGCATGGCATTTCACAGGCAACCTATGGACTTTCCTGTGGATGCCTTGAGAGCAAAGGCCTCCAGCCAAGAGTAATTATAATAAAACATATAAACTAAGCGTAAGTCATTGACATTTTTTTTTGTTCTGGTCTAGACCATACCTAGGACCTTCAAGTTACGGAGATATTGGGGTCAAAGTTTCAACTTCTTCACAAGTATTTTTTTAAATACAAGTTTATTGGTATACTCGTACCTTTATTTTTTACTCGCAATAATTTATGCGTAGAGCCAGGGCCGAATTTAATGGTGTGGAGGCCCTGGGGCAATCAAGAAGTGGACGCAGAGTTTTTTTGGAAGTGACCAAATAAATATATAGGTATACTTAGGTACTACCTATGTGTAACATAGACTTAAACGTACAACCTCTCGTGTGGTATCTTAGACCATCACGTAAACCTGGTCACAAAGAATGTATTTTTTCTTTGTATAAAAAACAAGTTTTGGAGGCCCCTTCCTTGTGGAGGCCCGGAGCAAGCGCCCCTGTTGCCCTGCCTTAAATTCGGCGTTGCGTAGTTTCTTAGTTAGGTAGATGAATATAGATTGCTTGGTTGATGGCTTCGTGAAGAGTGTTTAAACCCTGTACCTATACTATTAGAAAGTTTCTCTACCATCTTGCGTAGAATCAATGTAAGATAGACTTACCTATGTTTTGCTTGTGCGTTTATATTCTTGACATAGTGCATGTCTGTCCACCGAGGTTGTCCTTCGCCTTGAGTAGGTATTTAAATTTCCATTGTGTCGTCATTGTCCCTTGATTCAATTTACATTGTCTCCATTCTCCCATGTTGCTTGGGGTCAGAGCAACACATTTTCTTCTTCCATTCATCCCTGTCAATCGTTAGGCTATCATGCTCTTCGTTTTCAAATGTCCATGTTGTGTGTTGAGAAAATAAAATATTTTTCCTTCTGCTTCCATTGCTGCAAAGATAGGTACATTCGTATCAGATTTTGATGTGTTTTGTCCTATGCGGGCTAATACTATGCTTTTTCTTTTCTTTTTTTTTTTTTTATCAGCCCTCCTTTCCAGGCGGGTCACATCACCAAGTGACGACATTTATCCTACCAGAAGGAATGTAAAATCATTTTCATAATATGGGCTATAATAGTTGCATTATGATAAATTGAGGCGGTAAATCACGTTTACACACCAAGAGATCTAAAATTAACTTTCTGTCTAGCTACATTCAAAATGCCGGCGACATTTTAGTTTCTATGTAACGACGCCATTTTAGCTACTTATCACGCAACAAATTAGCTAATTATAGCAAAGACTAGACATCTAATTTTACACGGATCAATCCAATAGCGTCTTTTAGATTTTTAAGGAATTTAAGTACACTTGGGTGTTTCAGGATGAAGCCAGAAAACGAAAACAGCTGCTTGAATTTAGACCTTGGCTAAACTAAGAGATACTACCTACTAGGTACTAATACTAACGTGTGCATAAACTATTTCAAAGAGGCAGGTCCTCAAGTAATTATTGCTAATGTTTTATAGTTTAACAACAGGGAAATGGCATACTTTCATCACAGGGGTTCTCCCCTGTGATGAAAGTATGCCATTTCCTACAGCTTGTTAGTCACATTAAACTAGGCAAAAATAGCACCAAGTCGGATTCGAAAAAAAAAAACATTTTGTCTTGAAAAAACTTCTTTGTTTTCGAAATATGTCATGATTATGAAGAAAAATAAAACTAAAGTAAATAGATATCAACATACCTTGATTGAAAGACACTAGAAACTTAACCTTTTTTGAAGAAACATGCACAAACATGACTGTAACTAAACACCTTTCGAATCGCACTGAATGGCGCGAAAAACGGTCACCGGTTTTCTACAGCCGCAGCAGATGAGATGACGCACAGATCCTCGAAGGCTGCACTACCACTGAATTCACGGATTTATCAGCTGTTTTTATATAAGAAAACTGCATTTGTTTATCAATATGCATTACGTGTGAGTTAGGAAGGCAACGTTGCGTTTTGTTTGGGTACACTTGGTGATAATCTTGGGCCATCTTTGCCCTCTTGAGTCTTGGGACATCTATGAATAATATAATTACTGTCGAACTGTGTTGTAGGTAAGCCTTCATAAGAGTTACTTACGCATTGCGCTGAACAGACAAACCAGTGTAGCGAGGACCTCTGCTTTTCTTCCGAAAATAACTTAGTGTGTTTTAACTTGTAAAAGTGTAAATTATGTTGTGTAGTAAACGGGTTATAAAATAATACAAAGAAGTAAGCGTAATATAATAATTTTAATTTATTCTATAAAATGACATTTGAGATAGATGCAAATATTTTCAGTAAATTACTTTATACACAATATTTAAACGAATCTATTACACATTCTCGTTAGTAGTATGATTACAAAATGACACATGACAAAGGAACTATTGTATGTAGACTTGAGATGTATCGTGATTCTTAACTATAATAATGATTTAGGAATATGGCTAATTAATGTTTGTATTATTTAATATTAAACTCGATGACAATCCTCTAACACTTATTCCTTCAATAATATTTGGTGACAACTTACTGGTGATATCCGAGCTATTTCACTTCGTTGATATCACAATAACCCAACTTCTCATTCATTCAACATATATAATTCAAACATTCACGTACGTTCCACACGCACTCCAGACGTTCTTGAGAATGTCCTCGTTATCACGCATAAATAAGACGACGGTAATATTTACATTGCACAAACGGAACTTGTGTAAATTAAAAAAAAAAACGAAGTATTGTGACGTTGCGCGATGTAGGACTGAGCTGTTTACAATATGGCTGGCAACTTTACAATAAGTCAACATTACCCAAACCTTAAGATAAATAGTAAATACCACGTATTTATTTCATTTATAACTTGAGAATAAATTGTCTCAGCCAAGCATCGTTTTAATTACAAATGTTCTTCTCTGACAAACACTTAAAAATTATAAAAATACAAAGTTTATCTACAAAAGTAACATCGATACATCAGAACCGCTCCCCTCGCGCAACGCTACAGTTACAAACTAATTGATATTTAGTACTACATAGGAAGCAATATAACTTACACAGTATTCCATGAGCCCATACATAATATAGGCATACAAGTGCACATAACACAATACACTGAGTGACTTAAACGGAACAAAAATAATCCTTAATGAGTACATCTTAAGAGCTCTAGTTCATTTGCATATTGTTAAATAAAAACTTTTTCATCAACAGTTGTACAATTTTTTTATATCTGAAATGAACAAAAAATCAACAAAAAATAATTAATTTATCAATCGGAAAAATCTCTTTTAATGTTTAATCAGCTGCGTTTACGATAAGTCTATGGTTCGTTAACCCTAAATTCAATACAGGTAGATATATTATGTATGACGTAGAGATGAGGACATAAAGCGATGTAAAACTAAAAACGTTACATAGAATCAAAAACAAAGCTGACTTTCAGTTCTTATAACTACTAGATTTTTGAGTATATTTCTTCGTATTCAATCTCGTCCGCGTTGAAAGACATGCCTAGTATCATATTATAATATGTAAATAATGCAACTTTTCCAAGGTAACCAATATGCCCAATGATGCGCAAAAGAACTGGTCATGCACTTTCTAATAAGGGATATCCAGTTGACAGGGCACGCATCACCAACCCCACATTTCAAAACACATGTCACCAACTTGAATGTCGAATGAACCCGAAACATTCTACAATCTTGTTTGGACAACCTTGCAGGCTTTTAGAAGTCAAATAGATCTGCGAGGCGGGAAAAAAAAACACATAAAAGAAAAGAGTCAAACATTCGCTATTTGACTTTCGCTTTGACTATGGTATTGGTAAAACCCATTTTCAACACCAATACGTCACGGGCTTCTATCCGTAGCCAAAGTCAAACGTTCGCTATCTGACTTTGGTTTTGACTATGGTATTGGTAAAACCTATTTTCAACACCAATACGTCACGGGCTTCTATCCGTAGCCAGTCAAACTTCGCTATCTGACTTTGGTTTTGACTATGGTACTGGTAAAACCTATTTTCAACACCAATACCTACGTCACGGGCTTCTATCCGTAGGCAAAGTCAAACATTCGCTATCTGACTTTGGTTTTGACTATGGTACCTATTGGTAAAACCTATTTTCATCACCAATATGTCCTCATCCCTAAATTTAAGTTAAAATGATGACTTAATAAAGTTAACTGTGACTATTTTACCTAACAATCTGTCATATCAAATATGTTTACTATACGTTTCATACACTCGCTATGGGAAGCTACGGTTTCTAACGGAAGTACCTATTTATGTTAAGCAAGTTTATGGCAATGAGAGGCTTATGGAACTATATTTTGTTGACTGGAAAACTGTATCAACGTTTTTGATTTCTTATAGGGCCGCTACACAAATAATAAGAGTCCCAACCAACCCTCATTGGGCTCGTGAGGTGGATTTCAGCCTCAGATTACTCCCTCTCATAGAGAGGAGGCCTGTGTCTCAGCAGTGGGAATACTATAGGCTGATTATACAGTATAAATCTAGTATGCAGTAAGAAATAATGATTTTCCCATCAAAGTATTGACCAAGAGATGATCACCACGTTGCTATTTAGTTTCGAATGGCCTAGTGCGAATTTAATCCCTAAAACCACTTATGTGTATAATTGGCCATATTTGAGACAGAATATTATTGATATACTATTTGAGACTGTTTTTTTGTCTAACGTGCACCTATGTTTCATAGATGCATTTTAATTGTAACAACTACAACAATAACCCTATGTAATTTGCCCTATACATTGACACAGTTTTCCTGGTCCCAAATTGTATATATTTTAATAATAACACATCCCACAGCAGTGGGATGATGCAGGCTAGCAGTAACAGTAACAGTAATAACACGTCGTTGCGTATCTAGCGATTAATATTAACTGAGCTTGAGCTAAATATGTACCATCTATAGTAACTGTATATGTTTATATCTATTGCTAACTAATATGAGAAGGCGATCAGTCAACTTTTCACTTATTGGCAGTGTAATATGGTTCATTTTGATAGGTACCGTTGCCACAGATAAAATATAGTACAGATTATTAAGTTCTTAGTTTTTTTGCCACTGATATTTTTTTCGGGAGTTTTTTAATCTGTATTTAATGAAGTCCGACATCCTACGCCGAGTTAAGCCATCTAGTATGTTAATTTAACTATTTCGGTGTACACATTTTTTTATACATTTACATAAAAGTAAAACGGCTTTTAAAAGTACGTAACTTTATTTTTGGAATTCTGCGACGTTATAATTTTTGACGTGCATGTTATGACGCGTGAAGTCTATAAAAATCCCTGAATGACTGATTACCATCAAAATGACGCGATTTTCTACCTACCATTAACATAGATATTTTTGGATTTCCAGCACTCATGCTGTCTATTAAGTATATTTTACAAAATCGCTAATAGATTTTATATGTCGACCTTACATTAGGTTCCTATATCTGCAACGCAATGACGTCAGTGATCAGTTGCATGCGTCATTCTGATACGTTTAATACAATTTCCGTAATTAAAAATAAAAATGTTAAAACGTCTATTTTTAAATAAATAATCGACTCGATTGGCGCCTACGTAATATGTATTTATTATAAATGTGAAAGATGTTTGTTACGCAATTGCGCATAACAGCTAAACTACTAATGGATAATTTCAATTCGTATTCGTCAAGCTGTTTCCCCGAAATTGATTGAATTCGCCAGTATCTAAAATTAAGGATTTCCAAATCATTTCTTCTGCATCTTTGCAGCATTCATTCATCTGTATTGGCGCCAATATTTATATGTATGTATAAGCAGTGACACAGAAATCAATCAGATATCGCATAGCACAAGATATTTGATCTGAATAATTACAGTGACACTATCTATGTATCTGTTGTGGTTACCGCAACCTCGCTACAAGAAACTGGTTAAGGGAAACAGAAATTTTAACATCAATTAACTTACTTTTACAACCTAAGTTATCTTCTGCATTGGGCAAGGAAGGAATATTTATTATTTGGGTTAGTGACAAGTTTTTACGTGAACGTCATAATGACGGGACCACGCCAGATACTGCGATTATCATGTGAATAGCATTTAGTACAATATTTCTACTATTTCATACTTTCATAGAAAAATTCTACCACCATAAAATTTGAAAATATTCCATACAGAAACTGGTCCCGCCATTTTGATATCAAAATGACGGGACCAATGTTCATTTGATGAAAAATACACGATGTGATCTTAAACTGAACACATAAAATTTTAATACGAAATAGTACGACTGCGTTGGAATCGTTATTATACATTATTAACTGTAATTTCAATAAAAAAAAGGTATACAAAATTGACATCAGAGCGCCTGAAGAAAAAGTATCATTTTATGCCATGAACTATTTTTATGGCTCATAAAATTTATTAAGGCGTTTAAAACGTTTGGACCGCGTCCAATTGGTTTTAAAAATATTTCATACAATTTAATTTACTTCTTGAACTTAAACTATTTTAATTCGGTTAATTTACAAGTTACAATTAAACACTACAAAATTCAATTGCAATGAGAGATTTTATTTTAAACCCTTCGCTAGTCGCTGGATAGATGGCGCTGGTGTCGGTATTTTACTGCAAGGAACAGAACGTCACATAATTTCACTTGGACCTAATGGTTATACTTGGAAGCTTATGCAAACGAAAGTGACAGTCAACGAGCGTATCTGACGTGTTTTTGTATATAGCGTTTTGGCTTTGACACCTGGTAACGTAGTCAGATCAACGCCATCTACCGAGTTCTTAGAAACGATGTTTTTTCTTAATTCTCAATAAAGAAAACCTTTCATTTTTCTATTCTATTTTTATTAAGTCAAGCAAATTGCAATTCTTAAGGAGCGTCCCCACTAGGAGCGCGCTCGCGAGGCCCGGACCTCGCGAGCCGTTGTGCTTTTTTGCAACGTGTCCACATTAAGAGCCGCGCGGCCTGCCTTGCGCAGATGCCACAGACTATATAGAGATATAAGCGGGAGTTTCTTTTGAGATGTACTAAGAAAAGTACGTTTTTTAGGTTCAGCAGCATTTATAGTAATAGGCACCGCTGCGCAAATAAGAAACATCATCATCATCTCAGCCGAAAGACGCCCACTGCTGGACATAGGCCTCCCCCGAGTGTCGCCACATTGACCGGTCCCTTGCGACTCGCATCCACCGGATTCCCGCAACCTTCACCAGGTCATCGGTCCACCTAGTGGGAGGTCTTCCAACGCATCGTCTTCCGGTTCGCGGTCGCCACTCCAGAACCTTTCGGCCCCAACGGCCATCCGTTCTGCGAGATGTCCGCATGGTGTCGGACGTAAAGAATAGCACCATCCCATATCTTCCCGTGGGTGTCGTAAGAGGTGACTAAGGGACTTACCAGAGAATGGGCAGCAGCGTTCTCTGTGCTTTTGTAACAACTGTACTGCGATCACCAACCCGCCTGCCAAGCGTGGCGATTATGGCAATCCCCCCCAAATGGACATCACACTAAATAAGAAACATGTAACAAGAAATTTAAAAAAGCTTATAAAATGATTTTGTCTAGAAAAAAACTACTTCGGCAGTCCCATAATACACCCGGCACTGCCGTACAATTCAATGAAAGAAATTGTTTTCTCGTCCGCCCAATTCATTTTGGATCGAATAAAACACAATTTGATGTACTGGCGGTTACTAGCTATTATATTACTCTGTGTAGTGACACTTCCTTTGAAGTAGACCGACAACCGCCGGCCGCGCGGCTATACATGGGCCGCGTGGTTCAGGCTTCGCGCACGTCCACACTCACGAGGCTCTAGTGGGGACGCCGCTTTACAATAAACACATCAAGCTATTTCTCTTATTACCCTGCACATACTTAAATTTTATTTTTATCATAAAAGCAGCATCTAGATTTAAAACAAAATATTAGACAGAAAAAGTATCATTTCATGCCATGAAGTATCATTTCATCAATTGAATTTTGTAGTGTTTAATTGTAACTTGTAAATTAACCGAATGAAAATAGTGTTAAGTTCAAGAAGTAAATTAAATTGTATGAAATATTTCTAAAACCAATTGGATGCGGCCGAAACGTTTAAACGCCTTAATAAATTTTATGAGCCATAAAAATACTTCATGGCATCAAAAGATACTTTTTCTTCAGGCGCTCTGATGTCAATTTTGTATACCTTTTTTTTTATTGAAATTACAGTTATTAATGTATAGTAACGATTCAAACGTAGTCGTACTATTTCGTATTAAAATTTTATGTGTCCAGTTTAAGGTCACATCGTGTATTTTTCATCAAATGAACATTGGTCCCGTCATTTTGATATCAAAATGGCGGGACCAGTTTCTGTATGGAATATTTTCAAATTTTATGGTGGTAGAATTTTTCTATGAAAGTATCAAATAGTAGAAATATTGTACTAAATGCTATTCACATGATAATCGCAGTATCTGGCGTGGTCCCGTCATTATGACGTTCACGTTTTTACACCCTGCATAATCAAAAAGTATGAACAGAAATTGGTAGTATGGTAGAAAATAATCTTATGATGAAATATACACTCAAGATAAATTAAATCCAATAATGAAAATATAAAAATGGGTCTGGGCGGGTCACTTTACCAGGATGGGCCAGAATCGTCACATAGTGGGTGCCTGAAGACGGTCATCGTCACCAAGGCAGGCCTCAAAAAGGCTGGCGTATCGATTTAGACTCGTTCTTGACGGATTGGCCAGGGAAGGCGAAACACCGAGACAGTTGAAAAGGAATGGAAGACACCTTTGCCCAGTAGTGGGGCAGAATAGGCTAAACAAAAAAAAAAAACAACAATGTTCAAAGGATTAAAAAAAGTCGGTGGTGACTGCAACCAGACATGAATTGACCTATTAACTCAAACCATAGGATCGGTGTCACTACTGCGGTATTCAGCTCAAGTTCCCGACTTCACGCGTCACTTCAAATGAACTAGATTTATCTCGAATACTAGATGGTAACACTGTTTTTGCAACGGTACCTTTAATTTTGGTGTTATCGACCTTTGACGGTCGAATGTTTGGTCAGTGGGTCGTCTTAGGGGCGGATTTGTCTACAGTATCAAATTTCCGGGGCTAACAAATCTGTACTAATATTATGGTAAAAACTTGTATGTAGGGAGTAATCTTCGAAACTACTAAACCGATTTAAAAAAATCTTTCTTTTACAAGGAGCTGTATTATCCCCGAGTGTGCTAAGCTACATTTCAAACGTTCCCGTTGTTTAATTTGCGTGCATAGCGGGAGCGATTCCGCGAGCAAAACCTTGTTGAAAATATCGTTGTCGTACTCAAAATCAAGATAAACTCTAGGTATTACAGTAGACATGTAGTGACAGCTACTGCAACTCATTCTGAGACAATTTAAAATAAATGGTCAAGTTGATTTAATACACATGACAACTTAACCACAACTTTATTACATAATTGGCTGTTGTAACAAACCTGTTTATTAGGAAAAACTGTGACAATAACAAACACAAAAAAAAAAAAAAAAAAAAAAAAAAAAAAAAAAAAAAACATACAGACGAATTGATAACCTCCTCTTTTTAGAAGTCGGTTAAAAACACTTGATCGCACGGAGGTATTAATTTCTTGTCTATCTATCATTAACTATTGCATGGCATAGGGTAGACGACAAAACATCTAATTAGTCAGTAAGTTAGATTATCAAAAACTATTTGACACGTATTTTTTTCTTTTGTTGCGTAAATCCAAATTGACGACGAAGATACGACGCTTTTAAAATTCTCAATACGTCACGTCTAGGTACAATTTTTAGAGCGTACTGACGTCATACGCCCCCACTACTACACTACTTACATTTGTCAATATTCATTGATTTACAAAAACAAAAAATACATGTCTATTATTTTCCAATACTCTAAATAAATTTGACTGAATAGATTTGTTATTTTTTGATACTGTTGTCATGCCTTTTTGTGATATGTCTAATATTATTCGATTAAAGGCAAAGTTACTGGATCTGTCTTTTGTGGCTTTTAGAAAAGGATTTTTATGAGAAATATTAGTTTTTTAATAGACTGTGTTTGAAACTAAGCATGCTTAAATGTATGTTATGTATCTGCCAAATTAATGTATGATCCTAATACGCGATTAAATATGCCCAATAGTTGAATAAGAGTAGTAGAGAGTAGTAGTAGGGTAGTTGTAGTTGAGAATTTAGTAACATCCGATGAAATACTTTGCATAATAATATGTAATAATAATTTTTGTTTGTTTCGTCTGATGAGTTTCGTTTTAGCTAATTAAATTTAAATTTAACTGCGTTTACATTGATCCATTATTTCGAATTCCAGTAATATTTTATGACACGAAATGTTTTTTTACTGAAAGCAAAACTTTGGGTAGAGCTTATTATAATCCTTGATTCGCATCCTATTACTTACGAAATGAGTCATCTGTAGACTAACCGTTAAGACTATGTGTAAACGAAGATAACTGACATGCATTAACAGTAGACAGTAACTAATCAACGTTAAACATTCGCTTATGACAACATATAGGTAGCTGTTCCATAAACTTTGACCGACGTATTGCACTTTTGTAGGAAACTGTATTTTTTTATTACAGATTTAAAATTTCAATGTGGTTCAGAATTATGTTCCGAATATGTGGTAACCTTGTAGACAGTATATTTAGGGCCGGATTAAATAATAAAACATGGCTGTTCGTCACATTGTCTATAAAAAAAGTTGTCGTTTAACACCTTTTGTACTCAAGTTTCCATTAACAAATAAAGTTTATCCGGAGGTCAAAATAAAAAAAAAACTTTGTCTTTAGAAGTTTGGGTCTTTCAGTTAAAATCTTGTAGCGTCGCTGCGTTTACATCAAAAGCAATCGTATTTTTTATAAGTTTAAAAATACTGATGACCTACGCGAATATTCAATGTACCTAAATCACCTTCATATTACCGATGCAATACCGAACTCGACCTAGCCAAAGTGACAATTGTATAATAATTAATAATATTACGAGATCGGCGCAAAATACTTTGCATTAGCGATATAATTTGACAGTAACATTATCAAGTAATGACCAGCCATTGTCTAAATTGATGACATGATGATTGCCAGAGGAGAATGGAAGGAAAATAGCCGTTGTGACGAACCCAAGTAGCATAGGACAATGGCTAGAAGATGAGTGCTTAGTGCTACAGTAGGTACTGTCCGAGGTACTTTCTTGCCTTTCACCTAATCCGCCAGTTTTTCGTTAAGGTATGGAGTTTGTGACCAGGTAAAGAGATGAACCGTCCAAAATACGCGTTGATTAGACACTGTGTCTACGATACACATTGGTTAGACAGTTCAGATTAAATGGAGAATTTTCAGTTGCTTATGTTAGGTAGATAGTGTAGATACCAACCTATTATAGTTAGCCAACGGAGACCTGTCCTTATTTGATACGGGATTTATCCTTTATTTGAGTGAAAAGAAAATCCTCATCAAGCGGAGGGTTATGTCGGACTCTAACTAACAGCCCACTGTTCCTACTACTACCATGTTGTGTGAATGTGTCGGGGGCCCGGGAGATACAAATAGGTACATTCGTATCAGATTTTGATGTGTTTTGTCCTATGCGGGCTAATACTATGCTTTTTCTTTTCTTTTCTTTTTTTTTTATCAGCCCACCTTTCCAGGCGGGTCACATCACCAAATGACGAAATTTATCCTACCAGAAGGAATGTAATATCATTTTCATAATATGGGCTATAATAGTTGCATTATGATAAATTGAGGCGGTAAATCACGTATACACACCAAGTGATCTAAAATTAACTTTCTGTCTAGCTACATTCAAAATGGCGGCGACATTTTAGTTTCTATGTAACGACGCCATTTTAGCTACTTATCACGCAACAAATTAGCTAATTATAGCAAAGCCTAGACATCTAATTTTACACGGATCAATCCAATAGCGTCTTTTAGATTTTTAAGGAATTTACACTTGGGTGTTTCAGGATGAAGCCAGAAAACGAAAACAGCTGCCTGAATTTAGACCTTGGCTAAACTAAGAGATACTACCTACTAGGTACTAATACTAACGTGTGTATAAACTATTTCAAAGAGGCAGGTCCTCAAGTAATGATTGCTAATGTTTTATAGTTTAACAACAGGGAAATGGCATACTTTCATCACAGGGGTTCTCCCCTGTGATGAAAGTATGCCATTTCCTACAGCTTGTTAGTCACATTGAACTAGGCAAAAATAGCACCAAGTCGGATTCGAAAAAAAAAACAATTTGTCTTGAAAAAACTTCTTTGTTTTCGAAATAAGTATGTCATGATTATGAAGACAAATAAAACTAAAGACTAAAGTAAATAGATATCAACATACCTTGATTGAAAGACACTAGAAACTTAACCTTTTTTGAAGAAACATGCACAAACATGACTGTAACTAAACACCTTTCGAAGCGCACTGAATGGCGCGAAAAACGGTCACCGGTTTTCTACAGCCGCAGCAGATGAGATGACGCACAGATCCTCGAAGGCTGCACTACCACTGAATTCACGGATTTATCAGCTGTTTTTATATAAGAAAACTGCATTTGTTTATCAATACGCATTACGTGTGAGTAGGAAGGCAACGTTGCGTTTTGTTTGGGAACAGTCTTGGTGATAATCTTGGGCCACCTTTGCCCTCTTGGGACATCTATGAATAATATAATTACTGTCGAACTGTGTTGTAGGTAAGCCTTTTACGCATTGCGCTGAACAGACAAACCAGTGTAGCGAGGACCTCGGCTTTTCTTCCGAAAATAACTTAGTGTGTTTTAACTTGTAAAAGTGTAAATTATGTTGTGTACTAAACGGGTTATAAAATAATACATTTGAGATAGATGCAAATATTTTCAGTAAATTACTTTATACAATATTTAAACGAATCTATTACACATTCTCGTTAGTAGTATGATTACAAAATGACACATGACAAAGGAACTATTGTATGTAGACTTGAGATGTATCGTGATTCTTAACTATAATAATGATTTAGGAATATGGCTAATTAATGTTTGTATTATTAAATATTAAACTCGATGACAATCCTCTAACACTTATTCCTTCAATAATATTTGGTGACAACTTACTGGTGATATCCGAGCTATTTCACTTCGTTGATATCACAATAACCCAACTTCTCATTCATTTAACATATATAATTCAAACATTCACGTACGTTCCACACGCACTCCAGACGTTCTTGAGAATGTCCTCGTTATCACGCATAAATAAGACGACGGTAATATTTACATTGCACAAACGGAACTTGTGTAAATTAAAAAAAAAACGAAGTATTGTGACGTTGCGCGATGTAGGACTGAGCTGTTTACAATATGGCTGACAACTTTACAATAAGTCAACATTACCCAAACCTTAAGATAAATAGTAAATACCACGTATTTATTTCATTTATAACTTGAGAATAAATTGTCTCAGCCAAGCATCGTTTTAATTACAAATGTTCTTCTCTGACAAACACTTAAAAATTATAAAAATACAAAGTTTATCTAGACAAAAGTAACATCGATACATCAGAACCGCTCCCCTCGCGCAACGCTACAGTTACAAACTAATTGATATTTAGTACTACATAGGAAGCAATATAACTTACACAGTATTCCATGAGCCCATACATAATATAGGCATACAAGTGCACATAACACAATACACTGAGTGACTTAAACGGAACAAAAATAATCCTTAATGAGTACATCTTAAGAGCTCTAGTTCATTTGCATATTGTTAAATAAAAACTTTTTCATCAACAGTTGTACAATTTTTTTATATCTGAAATGAACAAAAAATCAACAAAAAATAATTAATTTATCAATCGGAAAAATCTCTTTTAATGTTTAATCAGCTGCGTTTACGATAAGTCTATGGTTCGTTAACCCTAAATTCAATACAGGTAGATATATTATGTATGACGTAGAGATGAGGACATAAAGCGATGTAAAACTAAAAACGTTACATAGAATCAAAAACAAAGCTGACTTTCAGTTCTTATAACTACTAGATTTTTGAGTATATTTCTTCCTATTCAATCTCGTCCGCAATTGAAAGACATGCCTAGTATCATATTATAATATGTAAATAATGCAACTTTTCCAAGGTAACCAATATGCCCAATGATGCGCAAAAGAACTGGTCACGCACTTTCTAATAAGGGATATCCAGTTGACCGGGCACGCATCACCAACCCCACATTTCAAAACACATGTCACCAACTTGAATGTCGAATGAACCCGAAACATTCTACAATCTTGTTTGGACAACCTTGTAGGCTTTTAGAAGTCAAATAGATCTGTGAGGCGGGAAAAAAAACACATAAAAGAAAAGAGTCAAACATTCGCTATTTGACTTTCGCTTTGACTATGGTATTGGTAAAACCTATTTTCAACACCAATACGTCACGGGCTTCTATCCGTAGCCAAATTCAAACGTTCGCTATCTGACTTTGGTTTTGACTATAGTATTGGTAAAACCTATTTTCAACACCAATACGTCACGGGCTTCTATCCGTAGCCAAAGTCAAACGTTCGCTATCTGACTTTGGTTTTGACTATGGTATTGGTAAAACCTATTTTCAACACCAATACGTCACGGGCTTCTATCCGTAGCCAAATTCAAACGTTCGCTATCTGACTTTGGTTTTGACTATGGTATTGGTAAAACCTATTTTTAACACCAATACGTCACGGACTTCTATCCGTAGCCAAAGTCAAACATTCGCTATCTGACTTCGGTTTTGACTATAGTATTGGTAAAACCTATTTTCATCACCAATATGTCCTCATCTCTAAATTTAAGTTATAATGATGACTTAATAAAGTTAACTGTGACTATTTTACCTAACAATCTGTCATATCAAATATGTTTACTATACGTTTCATACACTCGCTATGGGAAGCTACGGTTTCTAACGGAAGTATTTATGTTAAGCACGTTTATGGCAATGAGAGGCTTATGGAACTATATTTTGTTGACTGGAAAACTGTATCAACGTTTTTGATTTCTTATAGGGCCGCTACACAAATAATAAGAGTCCCAACCAACCCTCATTGGGCTCGTGAGGTGGATTTCAGCCTCAGATTACTCCCTCTCATAGAGAGGAGGCCTGTGTCTCAGCAGTGGGAATACTATAGGCTGATTATACAGTATAAATCTAGTATGCAGTAAGAAATAATGATTTTCCCATCAAAGTATTGACCAAGAGATGATCACCACGTTGCTATTTAGTTTCGAATGGCCTAGTGCGAATTTAATCCCTAAAACCACTTATGTGTATAATTGGCCATATTTGAGACAGAATATTATTGATATACTATTTGAGACTGTTTTTTTGTCTAACGTGCACCTATGTTTCATAGATGCATTTTAATTGTAACAACTGCAACAATAACCCTATGTAATTTGCCCTATACATTGACACAGTTTTCCTGGTCCCAAATTGTATATATTTTAATAATAACACGTCGTTGCGTATCTAGCGATTAATATTAACTGAGCTTGAGCTAAATATGTACCATCTATAGTAACTGTATATGTTTATATCTATTGCTAACTAATATGAGAAGGCGATCAGTCTACTGTTCACTTATTGGCAGTGTAATATGGTTCATTTTGATAGGTACCGTTGCCACAGATAAAATATAGTACAGATTATTAACTTCTTAGATTTTTTGCCACTGATATTTTTTTCGGGAGTTTTTTAAGGCAGATATCTGTATTTAATGAAGTCTGACATCCTACGCCGAGTTAAGCCATCTAGTATGTTAATTTAACTATTTCGGTGTACACATTTTTTTATACATTTACATAAAAGTAAAACGGCTTTTAAAAGTACGTAACTTTATTTTTGGAATTCTGCGATGTTATAATTTTTGACGTGCATGTTATGATTTTATATGTCGACCTTACATTAGGTTCCTATATCTGCAACGCAATGACGTCAGTGATCAGTTGCATGCGTCATTCTGATACGTTTAATACAATTTCCGTAATTAAAAATAAAAATGTTAAAACGTCTATTTTTAAATAAATAATCGACTCGATTGGCGCCTACGTAATATGTATTTATTATAAATGTGAAAGATGTTTGTTACGCAATTGCGCATAACAGCTAAACTACTAATGGATAATTTCAATTCGTATTCGTCAAGCTGTTTCCCCGAAATTGATTGAATTCGCCAGTATCTAAAATTAAGGATTTCCAAATCATTTCTTCTGCATCTTTGCAGCATTCATTCATCTGTATTGGCGCCAATATTTATATGTATGTATAAGCAGTGACACAGAAATCAATCAGATATCGCATAGCACAAGATATTTGATCTGAATAATATAAGTGTCACTGTAGACACTATCTATGTATCTGTTGTGGTTACCGCAACCTCGCTACAACAAACTGGTTATGGGAAACAGACATTTTAATATCAATTAACTTACTTTTACAACCTAAGTTATCTTCTGCATTGGGCAAGGAAGGAATATTCATTATTTGGGTTAGTGACAAGTTTTTAAACCCTGCATAATCAAAAAGTATGAACAGAAATTGGTAGTATAGTAGAAAATAATCTTATGATGAAATATACACTCTAGATAAATTAAATCCAATAATGAAAATATAAAAATGGGTCTGGGCGGGTCACTTTACCAGGATGGGCCAGAATCGTCACATAGTGGGTGCCTGAGGACGGTCATCGTCACCAAGGCAGGCCTCAAAAAGGCTGGCGTTTCGATTTGGACTCGTTCTTGACGGATTGGCCAGGGAAGGCGAAACACCGAGAGAGTTGAAAAGGAATGGAAGACACCTTTGCCCAGTAGTGGGGCAGAATAGGCTAAACAAAAAAAAAACAACAATGTTCAAAGGATTAAGAAAAGTCGGTGGTGACTGCAACCAGACATGAATTGACCTATTAACTCAAACCATAGGATCGGTGTCACTACTGCGGTATTCAGCTCAAGTTCCCGACTTCACGCGTCATTTCAAATAAACTAGATTTATCTCGAATACTAGATGGTAACACTGTTTTTGCAACGGTACCTTTAATTTTGGTGTTATCGACCTTTGACGGTCGAATGTTTTTGTCTACAGTATCAAATTTCCGGGGCTAACAAATCTGTACTAATATTATGGTAAAAACTTGTATGTAGGGAGTAATCTTCGAAACTACTAAACCAATTTAAAAAAATCTTTCACTTACAAGGAGCTATTATTATTCCCGAGTGTGCTAAGCTACATTTCAAACGTTCCCGTTGTTTAATTTGCGTGCATAGCGGGAGCGATTCCGCGAGCAAAACCTTGTTGAAAATATCGTTGTCGTACTCAAAATCAAGATAAACTTTAGGTATTACAGTAGACATGTAGTGTAGTGACAGCTACTGCAACTCATTTTGAGACAATTTAAAATAAATGGTCAAGTTGATTTAATACACATGACAACTTAACCACAACTTTATTACATAATTGGCTGTTGTAACAAACCTGTTTATTAGGAAAAACTGTGACAAAAACACTTGATCGCACGGAGGTATTAATTTCTTGTCTATCTATCATTAACTATTGCATGGCATAGGGTAGACGACAAAACATCTAATTAGTCAGTAAGTTAGATTATCAAAAACTATTTGACACGTATTTTTTTCTTTTGTTGCGTAAATCCAAATTGACGACGAAGATACGACGCTTTTAAAATTCTCAATACGTCACGTCTAGGTACAATTTTTAGAGCGTACTGACGTCATACGCCCCCACTACTACACTACTTACATTTGTCAATATTCATTGATTTACAAAAACAAAAAATACATGTCTATTATTTTCCAATACTCTAAATAAATTTGACTGAATAGATTTGTTATTTTTTGATACTGTTGTCATGCCTTTTTGTGATATGTCTAATATTATTCGATTAAAGGCAAAGTTACTGGATCTGTCTTTTGTGGCTTTTAGAAAACGAATGTTATGAGAAATATTAGTTTTTTAATAGACTGTGTTTGAAACTAAGCATGCTTAAATGTATGTTATGTATCTGCCAAATTAATGTATGATCCTAATACGCGATTAAATATGCCCAATAGTTTCTTCCATGAGAATTTAGTAACATCCGATGAAATACTTTGCATAATAATATGTAATAATAATTTTTGTTTGTTTCGTCTGATGAGTTTCGTTTTAGCTAATTAAATTAAAATTTAACTGCGTTTACATTGATCCATTATTTCGAATTCCAGTAATATTTTATGACACGAAATGTTTTTTTACTGAAAGCACCAAAAGTTTGGGTAGAGCTTATTATAATCCTTGATTCGCATCCTATTACTTACGAAATGACTTATCTGTAGACTAACCGTTAAGACTATGTGTAAACAAAGATAACTGACATGCATTAACAGTAGACAGTAACTTATCAACGTTGAACATTCGCTTATGACAACATATAGCTGTTTCATACACTTTGACCGATGTATTGCACTTTTGTAGGAAACTGATTTTTTTTATTACAGATTTAAAATTTCAATGTGGTTCAGAATTATGTTCCGAATATGTGGTGACCTTGTAGACAATATATTTAGGGCCGGATTAAATAATAAAACATGGCTGTTCGTCACATTATCTATAAAAAAAGTTGTCGTTTAACACCTTTTGTACTCAAGTTTCCATTAACAAATAAAGTTTATCCGGAGGTCAAAATAAAAAAAAACTTTGTCTTTAGAAGTTTGGGTCTTTCAGTTAAAATCTTGTTGCGTCGCTGCGTTAACATCAAAACCAATCGTATTTTTTATAAGTTTAAAAATACTGATGACCTAAGCGAATATTCAATGTAAATCACCTTCATATTACCGATGCAATACCGAACTCGACCTAGCCGAAGTGACAATTGTATAATAATTAATAATATTACGAGATCGGCGCAAAATACTTTGCATTAGCGATATAATTTGACAGTAACATTATCAAGTAATGACCGGCCATTGTCTAAATTGCAGTGTGACTAATTTGAGAGCTATGTGCATTTAAATTCAGAATCTTAGTTACACTGAATTGCGGTTCCTTAATTATCAACTTTAGAATTATGTAGTCAAAGTCGATTTTTGAGTGACCATTTGTTATTTGAATTTTGCAATAAAATTTGAACTTTCTCGTATTATGCATAGAGTTCATTGTTACAAAACCTAGTAGATGTCTAAGATTCAGAATTCAAGATTTTATGGATTACTCGTATATTGGGCGATATAACACTACAAATTCACCTAAATCATTCACAACTGCCGTGTAGCAACAACTTAACACTAAACTATAATGATAAGGCATTTTTATTATAATAAAATTCATATCAATCGACTTTAGGCCGTGTATATTTTCACTAGAGTTTCATTTCTAACGAGTGCAACTTTTTATTCTCTATGGTTATTATGAATTATGATAATTTAACGTATTTTTTTTTGGGCAAAGTTAGCACAGATCAAACTTTGACCGTCATGTCCAACATTGCTCGCGTTTTCGACGATTCAAACATGTGTTTCGTAAAATTACTTTGCATTTTTCGATTCTTGGTTTTCAAAATGGGACAAATAAATCGTTTTCGATTAATACACGACAGCTTGAGGTAGCGTAAGTTATATAAAAACTTAAAAGCGAGTGTTTTATTTGATTACGAACATATGACAATATAATAATACTGCTAAGCCTATTATTTAAATTATATCCCAGTAGCGACAAGATTCATTTTCGAATAAATCGGTTCGTAATTTTGATAATCGAATATATAAATCGATGAAAGAATGTCGTCGCTGTAAAATCGAGAGGGATTCGAAATAAACGTGCAAAAATTATGTTTTCACTAATTACATCTACGCTTAAAAATGAGAGCAATTCGCCTAATATTATGTAAAAAGGTTCACTTTTAAAATGCACGAGATTTTACCCTAAAACCATTTGACGCAACGCTAAATGAAATAAGCCCATAATATGAGCTTTTAACTTTTTGAACGCACCTGTCACATATACGTGACAAGCAAGTGCGTGGCCTGAACGCCAAGCGACACAAATATGTGACAACAAATGCGGTGAAATTGTGGCTTGACGTGGAGGGTACACGCGTGCGTTTATACTTTTACTTACATTTTTTTTAATGTTAACTTTAAAATTTATTGAATTGTGGTACTTATATATTTCTCTTCAAAAGAAGCTTTATATTCTCGTGCATTATAAAAGTGCCTATCACTAGATCATCAGGCTTCAGGAGTGCGGCGGCCGTCCTTATCATCTCTTTCTCCTCTCAACAAACACCCTTTTCACCATTAACTAGTATATGCAATCCTTAATCTAAAGAGTAAAATTAAAATTTTGATCCGAACTCTAACACCTAACAAAACTTAATACAAAACCATACAATTTTAACATCTATACCGTATATTTTAGATAGATAGATAAAACCCGTCTTTTTATCCTCTTGAGGGAGATAAGTTATCATGCTAGTCCAACCAAGAAATATAATACAAATCTTGACTGCCAAATAAGGCAGACATTTGCATCTACCAAATTGCTTTACTAATCAAATAATAAGTTATCATCATAAAGTTTAGACGTATAAGACTTAATTTATAAAACATAATCAGTTGTCTGATAACTAAGTAATCAGTGACGACTGCAATTAACCTCAAGTCCGAACTAAACATCTTATAAGCAAGTCCTTCAAATAAATGCGCACACGCAGCGCGATATCACAGCCAAATCTGCCGCCGCACGCCTCACTACCGTCCGAAGGCCCTAGACGTGAATGACGTCACTAAAACTGCAACAATTTTGACATTTCGAAACTCCATATTATTAAAAAATCGTAGGTAATGATGATCATTAAAAAACTATAAGTGGTTGCTACATTTCTTCACTAATCCGACCTAATGCACGACATCGGAATGTCCGGGCCGCAACTAAACGACATTATAGCGATACATTTAAAGAATTTTATAATTTTTTTCGAACTTTAAATCGTGAATTTTCTATACTTAGAGCGCTGAGGTCGAATATATCGAGACAAATTGTTGAAGTCTTATGCTTCAGGGTAGCCCGCATAATTCAAATTTTCTTAAGTTTTTTGATTCGCGACTGTAAGACGTATGTAGTTACAGAATTATAATCATCAAAATCATCAATACAACCTTCCAAGTTCATAAAGGTCTAGGAATGATTTTGACCTTGAAAAAGCCGCCAAAAAACGTAACTTAAATTTGAATTTCGCGGGCTACCGTGTAGCATCAACCTAAATGTTCTACAACATCATGATAATGTTTGATTGTGTCGAAACAAATTAGTGCTTTTTCACATCGATACAAGATCAAATACATTACCACAGGTTTGATAAGTACCAATATCTAAACACAATGATTTGATCTTGTATAGTTCATATAAGTTTACAAACGTAAGTAACAATGGCAATCTTACGTGGCTTTTACATCGTTCGGTTACATCTTGACACTACAACATAGCGTCTTAAATCGTAAGTATATTACCTAATGACGTAGTATCTTGCGTTGCACACAATGTTTCATGAATAATTTTCAGTCTTGAACAACCTCATCCCGTTCACAAGTTTTTAGAGAATTTAGTTACAAAAAAACAAACGCTAGAAACTACTTAAAGTTTCTGTGATCACCTTTTCTTAATACAATCCATCAGTGTTTTGAATGAAAATAATATTGCGACGAGTAATGTTACAATTATAGACAATATTGACTTGTTTAACAGATAAATAGATACTTAAATATAATAAACAACTGATATCACTAATAACTTATGTTACATTGTACCTAGAAGTGCGATGCACCGGGGGGCGCGTGTGTGGTGTAGAACTCACGCTGGCGCAAGGGCGCCTCTCCGACGCATCGTAGATACGTATAACACACATTTTATCGAGCTTGATATTTTTGCGCTTACACACGTTAAGTTCAAAAAGATGGCTATTGAATCTTTAAAGTAGCCATCTGATACCTTTTATCCCAAAATTACATATGAGTCTCACTTAATTTTTCGAATATTAATGCACGCATTTAACTATTCTATTGTTATTATTTCGCGGATATTGGTGCGGGTTACACGTTTATTTAGTTTTAAGCTTAATCTGTCATACTTTCATTGTAATGTGTAACTGTTTAATGTCCCAATAAAGTAAAATAAAATATACGCATTAGATTCTTCTTTATCTTTAATAGATTAAAAATTCTATGGCATGGATTGTATTTTGAGCCGGACTTTATTAAGTTCTTGATACAAAAACACAATTGTTAATTCATAGTAACCTTTTAATTATTTAAAGATCTGACATATCTCTGTGACACATTTCCAAATTCTTCTTCCAACCGTTTTACTTGTTATATAAAATTCCGGTCTAGCGATCTAATTAATTTTGAAATGTTTTCACTTATCTCGGTGAAATATCAAATACCTAGTTCTATCCTTGCATAGATGTAACTTTAATCTATGTGAACGGGATTAATCCGTTAGTGTATCCGTGCATTCAAGTAAAAATGTAGTAGGGACGAGTGATATCCACTATCTTTAAACGTACGAAAAGTTAGGTATACAAGCTTTATGGCGGTTCAGAACATCTAACGTTAAGCTGTGCCAAAAACTGTGGGGCGCAGAGAACGCATCATCTTGACTATTTAATGCGCAGACCGTCACTCACAGCTAACTTCCGAGCCGCCATGTTTGAACAGAACTATAATATACGTATCAGCAGTACAAGTACGTAAGATTCGATAGGACTCGATTAGATAAATTTGACAGTTATTCTCGATAAAATGAGTTTTTATGGAGTCAAAATCTCATTTTATCGAGAATAACTGTCAAATTTATCTAATCGAGTCCTATCGAATCTTACGTACTTGTACTGCAGAATCGTATAAAGGGCCATGGAACTTCCAAAGATATTCTGTTATGTCAAATGTTCATTAATAACACTATCACTCGCCCTATCTATTAGAAATATCGACTATGGTTTCGTCACAACAACAATGTTCGCAATAATTGACCAACATTTTATTTGCCACAGCGCTGTAAAATGATTCCGCTAATTTCGTAAGCTAATTCACCGCTAAATTATCTACTATTGTTTCCTGGTGTAAAAGTTGTACAACAATTTCAAATATTACTTCATTTATAAGGCATGTCTAACCGCTATTACATAGTAATTAAAAACTATTCCATTATTAGTTATTACACATTTAAAATTGATAGCACAATCTGTCCATTAAAAACCTCGAAAAATGTATACTAATGAATGGTAAATATGAACTGATTAAAATGCCAAAATTATTAGTTTTCAATTACCTCGTATTTTATCGCAGTTTTTGATGATGAAGCAATTATAAGCATTGCAACTTACGTCCATTGTGAACTGGACCTTATTTGATGTTAATACCGCTTAATATTAATCAGCGACATATTTCCTTTACACATTTTTACCACATTTTAAAATTAATTTCACCGTATTTTATATACAATTAGGGGAGTGGAAACTTTACACGTACGGTGGAACAATTATGTGTGGTAAAAGTGTGTGTTTATAATTAAAACCTCTTTTTCCCGGTAGGTCAGCCATGTTTGTTAGAGTGTGGGCGGGAGCCGTCGGCTCGCGGGTCACTGTCAGTTGTTCTTATCGATGTTGTGGATGGCCCAGTTAAACGATGTCGTCCATCTGTTCTTCATGGCCTCGTTGAACTTCTGTCTGAAGTGCTCCATTGCTTTTTCTTCTGATAGGTCCATTACCTGATGAAATTTTCAGATTAGGGATTGTAAGGTAGTCCTATACCAGTGGATTGCAATTTGATTGATTGAGGAATGTAAGGGCCGGGCACACAACATTTATTTGGTATACGTAAAAAAATGCAAGTAGGCTTATAAAACTTTTATTGATGAAGAAGGTAATCTGTAATACTGACCAAAGTTTCACGTAGATATTGCAGGTCCTTCTCGGAACTGAGCTCGGGCAGACCCGTCGAGATCATCATTGAGAATAGTGACAGAATTAGGTGCCCGTGCTTACGGAGGATTTTGAACGCCTGTGAAGAGTTCAAATTGTTAATAAATTGTTGTTATTGCTAAACTGGGAGAAATAAACGTTGTCAATGCTTATAACGTGATAATGTCCTGTTGTTTTCACTACAGAAACTGACGCTACCGAATGCGACAAACTAGCTCAGGGGGTCTAAAATGGCCGCTTTAGCAGATTAAAAATTGTAGCGCAATTCATATTATGTTTCTATTATGATTCTACTAAAGTGGCCATTTTATACCCCCTATTCTGGGTCGACGCAATTTAGATGTCCGTCGACATGCTAAGAAAAAGAATGCCTATTTCGAGGAGTTACTATTCACAAATGTTTAGATCAATTCATCATCATCATTTCAGCCGAAAGATGTCTACTGCTGGACATTTGTTTCCGAGTCATGGATGTTTACATGTATAAATAAGTATGTATTTACAAACAAAAAGTAAATATGTAGTATATCAACTGTCTGGTGACCACGACACAAGCCTTGCTTAGTGTGGCACTAGATGGCGCTGTGTGTAAAGTCCAGCGATATTTAATTTTAATTTAGATCAATTTGGCAACTACAAAAGCAGTTACTGAGTACCTATGTTTGATTTAGAAATGATCAAACCCTGTCTCATCTTACTTGAAGTCGGCTTTTCTTTGGTCTTCCTCTCCCTTTTCATCCATTAATAAACATTTATATTACTCTAATAACTTATTTTAATTTGATCTGCGTTAAAAACTCACGTCACTTTCTATCCAACTTACACAACCTAGGGGTAAAACAGTAAATCAATTATAACATTCTACTCACCGTCTCACAATGCTCCCTAAATATCTTGAAGTCTATAGGCATGTTGTCGCCCGAACCTTTCTGCCCCTTATTGATGACGTGTATGAAGTCGTGCGTCAACACGAAGGGCGCCCGTTCTCGCTTGAAGCCGTACCACTGCTTGAAGTGGCCCAGGAAGTGTCCGAAGTCGATGTGGAATAGCTGTAGGGAAAAGATGTTGCTTAGAATGGTGCAGTTTTTTTTATACGGATGGGAAATAATCAAATAACTTCTCCCACTCTGGGCTGAGCGGGAAGGGAGTGTCAGACTTTTACTGACTAAAACCCATCCATGTTCCTTCCTCGTCCTTTATATTCCGGGGCTGCGGTATCTCTTTTGAACAGTACCGCAGCCCCGGCAGGATGGTGCATAGCTTAGCTTGTATTTTGTGCTCAGTATGCTCGCCACAGAATAGGGTTGATGACAAAAAAATCTGATTAGTTCGTCAGATACAATTAAAAAAATACTGGAGACACATAATTATATTTTTTTTTCACATAAGTATACAAAAAATGAAGACGACGAAACATTGCGTCGAAAACTCATGTGACATCACATTTGAGTACTTATTACCGGAAAGTGGCGTCACAAGCAACCACTGATGATCTTTGACGCGTTTTAACTTCGTCAATTTCTATTAATTTGATAAACAAAAAACACGTATCCAATATTTTTCGATAATCGAACTGACGCACTAAACAGAATCATATTTTTGCTAGACAGTCGCCATCTCTATTCATTAACATGAGTGAATAGTTGGCTCGTTGGCTAGCAACTGGTATGAGTGGAATTTAGGGTTTGATCCCTGGGCACTTTTGTGCTGCTATGTATGAGATTTTTTTTGTTATTTGACGATAATGTAAACTAGGGGTAACATAATTATGCGAACTTAATGCCACAAGGCATTATCTACCAGTCAATCTTAGGGTTGCATAGTGAAAGGTTATAAAAAAAAATTGTAGCTGCTAATGTATGAGTTTTTTTTATTAATTTTGTTAATTTGACGATAATGTAAACTAGGGGTAACATATACGAACTTTGCCACATAGCATCTACCAGTCAATCTTAGGGTTGCATAGTGAAAGGTTACAAAAAAAAATGCAGGCTTTGGGGACTGCCGATCGAAATGAAAACTAAGTAATCTATATCAGCTACGGGTTGTATCTCGCGGTGCTACGCCATTGCGGATCGGCTACGAGTGCTACGCGTTAGGTGACTGTCACGCGAGTTCCATGATTTTTGTTCACCTAAAAAGTGCTCAAAGCGTCAAAATATGTTTTCACTTCAAAAATTATACTTCCAGGTTAATTATAAACGCGGCTGCGGGACTGTTCGAAAGGGCTGCGGGACTGTTCGAAAGAGATACCGCGGCCCCGGAACGTAAAAGGGCGAGGAAGGAACATGTATGGTTTTTAGTCAGTAAAAGTCTGGCCCTCCCCCCGCTACGCCCAGATTTGGAGGAGTCATTTGATGATTTCCCATCCGAAAAAAAAAAGGTTAATTATAAAAACCCACTCTTTGTTTTGGCCTGGACAAATGTGGGTGTATTCTAGGAGTATCTCACCTGGACAAATGTGAGTGAGGAGTATCTTACCTGACCACTATTCTTGACCATGATGTTATCCGGATGCCTGTCCGCGATCCCCAACACGTAGGTCGCCACGCAGTAGCCGGCGCAGCTCATAGTGAACTCGTCTACTGCCTTGTTGAACGCAGACTCGTTGTTCTCTGTGTTTCTTCGTAGCCATTCTGTGTTTGAGAATAAAGTATTTTTGGTATGCACAAAAGTTACCATTGGTTTTTAATTTTTACTAAACTTTGCATAAAGATATTTTATGCAATGCTCTGTTTATATATTAAAAATGCCTTGAATTGGCGTTTAAAAACATTATGGTACACTTAATTTACAATTCATTGTTTTATGTAGCATGTTTTTGGTGAAACGGAACGCACTCTCAAAACACGTCGTCCTCGATAACGGCGGTAGTGACATCAAAATCTATGTATCAAAAAAACACTTTTGTTTGAAATGTAGAAGTTTCACTACGATTTTATTAAAATATCGCAATTGTTGCTCGATTATAGCACATACAATTAGTAAAATTACTTTATTAAGGCCAAAAAATAGATGCAAACAAGGTACCGAGATTGTGATAAATGACGTCACATTATGGCCGCGACAAACACGGACGTTTGAACTGTCATAGGAAATTGCAGGAGTTTAATATTATTTTTGAGCGGCAAGCAGTAGTTGAAATAAACTTTTAATACTTTTCTTGGGTTGATCATAGTGTATATTATTGATTGAAGTGAAGAAAAAATCACATGCATATTACCTATTAAGGTTTTCCGATGTTGTTTGCAGTAAACGAAAGTAGGTATTAACTTATGTAACGAAAATATCTTTTGATGAAATGTCTATTTTTATTTTTACCAAAAAAAACACTTTCCTTTATTTTTTATTTATCGAGTAATGTTATTATTGTCCCAAACAAGCGGGTTTTTTTTCGTAAAATAGCCCACAATGCATTTTACTTCAAGAATTCAGTGTTTCAGGTAGTATTTTGCGACAACCAAGAAACAGTTTTTACACGACTCGTGTTTGTTTAGTAAAACCGTTATACTGCTTATATGCCTCTTTAAAAATCACGTACAAAAAAAAACATAAATTTTAATATCCTTCCTACTTAATATTATTAAAGTGTGAGTATGGATGTATAGATGTATGGATTATGGATGTTTGTTACTCTGTCACGCAAAAACTACGGAACGGATTTGGATGAAATTTTGCACACAGATAGTTTATAACCTAGATAAAAACATAGGATACTTTTCATTCCGGTAGTAAGATCCCATGAGACAATTATCAAGCATCACGCGGGTGAAGCCGCTAGCGGAAGCTAGTTCGGAATAAATAAAAAAGCAAGGAACTTCGTACAATACTCACGTAATAAAGTAGACTTATAGATAGTGGAGGCTGCGTTGAAGAGCGCGCTCTGCTTCTGTATGTAGGCCACCGTCTGCGCGTCCTCTACTACCTCGATCATACCCACGGCGTACTCCATCGAGATGCAGTTGTACGGGTTCATTCTGACGAACGATATCATCAATTAACAATAGTAGCACATAGTAGATTGTACAATAGGTGAAAACAAGTGCGAGTCGGACTCGCCCATGAAGGGTCCCGTAGCAGCAAGTAACATAATATAAAAGTTCTTGTAGTTAAGGTAAGGTAAATTGCGGTTAACGATTTATGACGTATTAAAAAAAACTACTTACTAGATCTCGTTCAAACCAATTTTCGGTGGAAGTTTACATCATATAAGTATTTTTTTTAGTTTTATCATTCTCTTATTTTAGAAGTTACAGAGGGGGGCACTTTTTACCACTTTGGAAGGGTCTCTCGCGCAAACTATTCATTTTAGAAAAAAAAATGATAGTAGAAACCTCAGTATCATTTTTGAAGACCTATCCATAAGAAGGGCTTGATGAAAAAAAAAATTGAGTTTCAGTTATAAGTATGGGGAACCCCCAAAATTTATTGTTTTTTTTTTTCTATTTTTGTGTAAAAATCTTAATGCGATTCACAGAATACATCTACTTACCAAGTTTCAATATTTTGCATAGTTCTTATAGTTTCGGAAAAAAATTGGCTGTGACATACGGACGGACAGACAGACAGACAGACATGACGAATCAATAAGGGTTCCGTTTTTTGCCATGTGGCGGAACGGAACCCTAAAAAGGAAATTTAATTCGAGAGACTAAGTTGGATCACGAGAGTAGCGAAAGATTCAAGAGTAGAATCCCGAGCATAGCAAGCGATTCTAGAGTAGAATCCTGAGCGGAACGAGGGAAACAAGAACCGAGATGTTTTTTTGTGACTTGTATTACCATTGACTGCGACAAAATAAATTATACATTTTAAATGTTTGTAAAGGCACCCACGATACAGGAAACCTATTGTGGGTTGCCCCACCCTAGAAAAGGAGATGGTCAAAAAAGCCCGGAATCGCAGTTAATTTGCCAAAAACAAAAAGAAAAGAAATGTTTGTGAATGTGCACACACACACACACACACACTGGTGCACTATAAGATTGTCTGCGTCCCAAGTCGTGGGCTTGTGGAGCATTACCTGCGCTAGTCACATAGAGGGGTTTGCGTTCTATGTCGATATTATAGTAACGAGTTTTAGACGACCCGAATGGCGCAGCGGTAGTGAGGCTGCTTTACGTTCTTAGGGTCCCGGGTTCGAATACCGGTAGGAGCAAATGTTTGTGTGATGAGCATGTACATTTGATTCCATGTCATGGATGTTCAATAAGTATGTATTTACAAACAAAAAGTAACTATGTAGTATATCAACTATCTGGTGTCCACGACATAAGCCTCTTTGCTTAGTAAGGCACTAGATGGCGCTGAGTGTAATGTCCAGCGATATTTATTATTTATAATAACAAACTCACCTAAAATCGTATCCATGGTTCTTCCAGAGCCTGTCCATGATGCGCAACATCTGCAGCGTGAACATGTCCTGTCGCAGATCGTCACCGATCTTCAGTATAATATTAATGTCGGCCCCTGAGGGGTCCGCGTTCTCGAAGCGAAGCTGTAGGGGCCGCATCTTGCTGTCCATGACTCGGCAGTCGTCCGGCCTAAGATATGAAGCTTTAGTCAGAATAAGCTAAGTTGAATAAGGAGAGTTGAAGGTGAGTAAAGCGGTCTTTTTTTTACATTAAATAGCTGTGTAAAAGAGGACGGTTGGTGGTTTGTTGACATAGTTTTTTAAGAAGATACATCACTCAAGGTGTCGCTTTGCATTGTGGTCAAATTCTAGATATCTGTACTAATGATTCTCGACCTGAATCGACAGTTAAATGGGTAGGTTTTTTTCTTTCTTATTTACGGAAATCAGTAAGTGTAAACCACCCGTATTAAAACGTAGCCCTTCCGTAACTGTTCCTATAACCGCGCCTTCACGCTCAGAGACGTCGCGCGATGGGTGATTCTTTTATTACTTTCGAGAAAATTGCAGCTTCTTATTTAATTTAAATTGATTATTTATCTCTTTTGTGAATCTTGACTAGGGCTTTTTCTCCTGAATTTTGACTAGGATACAAAACTATACCTTGTATTACAAGGTTTTGCCAATTAGTTTTCGTAGTTTCTCACATCGAGTTTGGAATAATTATACAGTTTAAAATGAGCTTTTAAGATGTCTAAAACCACTTGTTTTGACGCAAACTAACTGTGCTCGCAATGACGATAGCATTCACATTAAACATACTGAAATCTTCATTTACCCGTATTCTTCAAAATCCTTTATTTGAGACGAATGTTTCGCCCGTGCGAACACAGAGAAAATATTACTGTCTCTAAGTCACTTGACTCTAAAACTCGTTACAAAAATGTGTTCGCAGCATAACTTCAGTGTCAGCTACGTATTAGATGAGCACTTACTTGATCCTCTTGCACACAAAGCTAGGGTTAAGCGGCGACACAAAGTCGCAGAGTGTCTCCACACAGTGTTGTTCCTGTAGATGTTGTATGAGCGCGGCGCGAGCTTGCCTGATCGGGTCCTTCTTCACGCGCTGGCACTGACTCGCCCCTAGCACAGCCAACAGTATGCTCAGACAACTCTATTACAGGTTTATTTATGGAAATATTCAACAAGTGGGTGATGGAAAATTTTCGCTGACCCCCATGGGAAAAAGGTGAGTTTTATGTAAGTAATGTTAATTTTAAGATACCTACTAGCGCCGCAATCCTCCGGGCGTAATTAAAACGAGTCACGATTATCAGAAGTGCGAGTGATTAAGAAGAAAAGAGATAGATAGACACATCAAAAAGGCCAATACTACTTGGCCTTTTTGATGTGATACATCTATTGGCTTGGTAGGAAAACCAACTTGTATGCTGTGAAGTGACGGCATACAAAGCCGGGATGGTTCTTCGCCACCCTTGTGTTTGTGTGCGCGCGTAACCACCTTTATCCTCATTTTTCAACCTTTCATTATTTAACCTCGGCAGTACATTTATCGAAACTTTTATCGTAACCCGAAGGAAGCTTTTGTTTACACAAACCTTTACACAAAACTCAACAAAACAAGTTCCCAGATTAATGACCAAGTTGACACAAAAAGGCACACACAGTACAAAGCGTAGTTACATTTAAGTTTGTCGAGACAAGTGATCTGTCGGGTGAGACTGTTGATGTGGTCCTGACAGCCGCGACAGTACGCCTCCAGCAGCAGACCGAACCTCACCGCCACGGCCGGCACGTGCATCTCTGACCTGCGGGGACCGGGGACGTGTTACACTAATCTATGTACACTAGAACATACTATTTGGTTTTCATTATACAATGTAATTTGTGGGTTGAACTGTAAATCAAATAGCTCATACGTTATCTCTTTTTTACATTAGGTACACATAGCGCCATCTAATGCCACATTAAGCAACGAGGCTTGTATCGTGGACACCAGATAGTTTATTTTTGTAAATACATGCCCGTGTGATCAGCTGTGTTTTTTTTATATATACAGTATCTTAGTTTAAACGAGGGACTTATTTAAACCCGCAATAGTCCATGCTTACATGATACTAATAAACATATGAACAAAAAGAAAACACTAATACATAACAGATAGATCCATACCAAAAACTTCGCCTAAGTTTCGCAACGTGTGCGCAATGCGCTTATCGCAGAACATGTGTGCGGGTCAATGACCTTTCTAGGTATAATCCATTTTCCCTTCATACTTTAAATCTGGCTTTGGACAGGCAAATATCTAGGTAACCAGGTACTGACCGAATGTTCGCAGTCATTGATTGACACCTTGCATAATAATTAATGGTTCCTCGCACAATATCACTAGATAACACTTAAGCACGAACCATAATCCCAATATTCTTCACCGGAAGACGTAATTTTTGGTTATTCAAGAACACGTTTACAGGACACTCATAAATATCGCGAAGTAAGCGGGGTTGTTTGTTAAATGCGATACGCGGAAACGCAATAATAGACATGCGGAAGTAACGGCGCTCGCGCATACACTGAGGTGAGCGCGGGATGGCGCGGCGGTGTGCCCTGTCGGTGCATCGGGGACACAAAGCGGAATTTGCACACGGAGCTCAGGACCGGCACGTGTTTTGCCGCGTGACACCTACATGCGCGCTCAGTGTCCATGAGTAATGTATTTAATTAGACAATAATGTCAAAAATTAAGGTTATAGGTTTTTTACTTATTTGGATTGAGAATCGAATACTGAATACCTTCCCTCAATATGTCCCTCGTTTAACCTAACACGCTGTATAAAATCTATTAACATAACGTTACGCCACATTATACACTTAGTTCGCAATAAATGTTTTGAGTTTGACTTTTATTTTGACATGTGATTCTTATCCAATTGAGAAAGACCCCAAAACAGGGAAATTTGTTTAATTACGATACTGTCGCATTGCAGTATTTTCTATTTTTATTTTCTTGTATTATTAATTATAAATAAGCATTTAGTTTAGAGTAGTAATCAACATTTTATTACCTTAAATGCCAAAAGAGGTAGTGTCCGATGGTCATGTTCTTGAAGGCCCGCTTGAGTAGGAACACGGAGAGGTCGCACATGAGGTACGACTCGTGCTTCAGTGCCTGCACCAGTTGTAGCAGGTACAGTAGGAGGTCGTTGTCACTGGCAAATAATAATACTTTATATTGAACTGCATATCAGTAGCGAAGGGCCAAAATTTATGCAAGAGGAAACCTGAGAAAAAAAAATGAGAATTGTTTTTGTTTTTGCAAACACGAATTCTATTTTCGTTTTGATCTTCTGTTTGTTACTAGCGAATCCCATTACATTCATGACGAAAAACCGAAAATGTTCGTCGGCGTCGTCTTGATTTTTCATTTTGACATTTTTTTCGTTATCAGCGACCCCGAAAACCATTAACATGACACCCATGACGTAAAAAAACCAAAACTTATGAAAGGAATAAGGAATTAAGTGCAGAAGAACGATAAGAATAATAAGAGTGATTTTAAATTATGCAAATAAGTTAACAAAATAAAAAACCTAGTTGGTACCAAATACGATATAGCGACCATTACTCATTCTACCTCGTTCTCCTTAACATACTTTCTGTTCCTGCCTCTGTCATTACTGTGATTTAAAACCCACAGATGTGTACGTAATATGACTGCAGTAGACAGCTAGACACTTCTTGGAGGGCCATGTTCCCGAAAGGAAGCCGGCAGGAATCGGCTTGTTATGGGCCTTCGGGCTGCATACCTAATCTTGCCGAGGCACTTGACGGCGAAGCTCCTGACGGCGCAGTCGGCATAGGCGTAGTCCAGCAGCTCGAGCGCGGACTCGACGCGCAACATGGGCCAGTCCGCCAGCATGCGCCGCACTCCGCCCGCCTCCCCGCGCTCGCCCCACTCCACGCACGACAGCAGCTTGGGGAGCAGCTCGGGGGCTTCCTTGCGGAAACGTTCCCTGGAAGAGAGGTCGATACATGATCATTATACTTTTTATGAAACGTTTAAGCTGAAACCAACACGACAGACATGGGTTCATGAACACGTAGGTACTTGGAAATCGTGGAAGTGTAGATAACTAGACCGTTGCTTGCGGGACGAATTTGGTGTAGAATAAGGAATGGCTTTGCCCTATGCCAACACAGGTTGATTATAATATAAACATGGATTTTCGTTAGCACAGACAAAAGGGTTGAGCTTTTGAGAATAAAAAGAAAAACTTTTTTTATAGTTTTCCAACTAAAAAGCCGAAATGATTATTATTATTATTATTTATAACATTTTGGGGGTATGAAAAACAGGGTGTAAAGAATAGAATAGAATAGAATAGAATAGAATAATCCTTTATTCGTTAAAGCTGTTCATCCCCCATAGAAAAGGGAGGATCCTCCGACCAAACGGGTGTTATATCTGGTGGGCTACTGCCGGTACTACTGGTGGGTTCGCGTATCTGCTCAAAGTCGCGGAGAATGTTGCTTGCGCGATGTAGGAATTCTGACGTATTTCGCTTGATAGTTCATCACCTTTGTCATAGATGTCGATGTAGTACTTTTTGTTCAATGTAGCTGAAGTACTTTTTATAGTGGCGCTACAACATCTATAAATTACATTTCTGAGTTACAAGCGCTAAACCTTCGAATTGTTATTATGGGATGTTCGTACCTTCATTATTCTGGCACTTTTGTTGTTGGTTGCCCCTCATGCTTATTTGTTCACTCAAGTTTAAAACAACAGGAGTTGCAGTGTTAAGAATTTAGCATTCAAATTAGGAATACTATATAAAGAGAATCTTTACCTTGAAGCCCAGATGTCTTTCTTGTCCTGTTCGTGCATTTCATACATAGGATCCTTCTCTGCGAAGGCTCGTAGCCTTTCATAGTCTCTGCTTAGCCTTTCCATTGACTCAGGGGACACGGTCTCGATGTGTTCCGAGTAATCTTTCACAGTCTCTTCTTTAGGAAATAGTACGGGGTATTGGCAGTCGTAGCTGAAAAAAGTATTATGATATGATTAGAAATTGTGTCAAATTTTTCTTTAATTATTCATAGCTTGTATTCATTTTTTAGCTTTCTAAGTCTAAGTATAATTACTTGGTTGAGTGAACTTAACCTGCAAGACTGCGCAGGAGTCGCTATTAGGGTTAGACACGACAGTACTAAGCGGGTGCAGCACGAGGTCCCTGCATGCTTCCATATCGACAGCAGATTATATATTTTTTGGTCTTGTTTCGCTACACTTACTTGGAGAACTTAACCTGCAAGGCTGCGCAGGAGTCGGTGTTAGGGTTAGATACGACGGTTCCCAAAGGATGCAGCACGAGGTCATCGCCCTGCGTGTCGTCGGCCACGTGCGTCCACATCGACAACGTGACGCCGTCGGTGCGCAGTTGTTCTTTGTAGTCGAATATCATTGTATTCGCCCACGTCAGTCTATTTACACCCTCCTGGAAAGAAGGTTGCAGTTCAAATATATAAAAGACAAGCCTGCCTCGCATTGGAAAATCTTCACAAACACAAACAAATGTGTTAAAAATCTGTGTCTTAACTCAATAAAGGATGTAAAACACCTCTTCACGAAGCCGAAAGGCACTTGTTCTCCCCATCATTGCGATAATTTTTTTGTTCCATTCCATACCTGGGAACCTTCTAGTTACGGAGATATGGGGGATCAAAGTTACAACTTTTTGACAAGTATTTTTATAAGTATTTTTGCAAGATTTTGACTTTTAACACCTCCACGACCCCCGTACTATTCAATCCATCCACCAGCACAATGTTTTAAGTGCGTTACATTGAGTTCTACAACTAAACATGATTTATAACCTCAAAAAAATAAGTTGTCCCAGCAATATTTTTTGCGTAAAGTTACTTAGTTTGATGTACAGAATGCTTGGCTAACGGCTTTGTGATGAGGTGGTTTACACCCTGTATGTACTTATTTATGTCACGGCAGCTTTGCCAATTTTTTTTTTGATGGGATGCCCCCGTTGAATTAAAAACCTCAGAGAAAACTTAACTTCGTACAAGAAGTTCCAGGTGGGTAAGATATTGTTACTGGGAACACCGTAGAAGTGGCGCAGCTCTAGACTCGCTTGGTATAAAACATTGATCGAGAATATTTAGCTATCACATAAAAATAGACTAAGATTCTGTGAAAAATGTTAAACAGAACCTTACCTTAGTTTTAAACAGGGGCGTAGCTACCGCCGTATCTGCCGTATCAATTATACGGGGCCCCCGGGCCACGGGGGCCCCCGACGTGCGTAAGCAAAAATTAATAAAAACATCCCAATTTTTTTTTTTCAGAAATTACAAAAGTCAAAAAAAGCTATTTCTTTTTTCGTTTCATTTGCCGAAAAATAGGCAAGGAGAGTGTATATATAATTTGAATTATGATGAATAAATATTTCTTTTAATTTTATGCAAACATTTTTTTCCGTTGTCAGAAATTTTTACCCATAAGGGCCCCCAAACAAATTTTTATACGGGGCCCCGCCAAGGCACGCTACGCCACTGGTTTTAAAGGTACCTAACTATATAAGGTATGGTAAATACTACAAGTATTTAAAACTAAGGTAGATTCTGTGTAGAATTTTACCTTTACAACTGAACCTACTCGTATAATAAAAACTCTCAAGTCCGACTGCTTCATACCTTATTTGAGTCTTTTCCTCTCCTCTTGCTCTTACTCTTGGTGACCTCATACACGCCGAAGCAGACCCTGGCCATGCGCGGCAGGTTGCACACCTTGATGGAGAAGGTCAGCTCCTGGTCCCACACCGCTACTCCGTCTGCCATGACAGCTGCGCTTGTCTTCTGCGTTTCGCAGAGAGGCTTACCGCCGTGGAAGATACCGGCTTGGCATATTACCTGTGAATATCAATCAATCAAATCACCTCGCCTTATCGTAAAACACGGCTGGAAGTAGGCCCAGCAGCGTCACAACTTTTTGTGCACATCCAATCTGACGAATTCAGCAGAATAGGCTTGTTTCCACCATCAATAAATTGCAAATCCATTTAGTCCGTCAATTAGAGTATTGGAAAATAATGGACACGTATTTTTTGTTTTTGTAAATCAACGAATATTGACAAAGATAAAACGCATCAAAACTCGGAGTGGGGGCTCGTGACGTCACTGTTCGGTATCAACTCACTAAGAATGATACCGAACAGTGACGTATTGGGAATTTTAAAAGCGTCGTATCTTCGTCAATTTTGGTTTATGTGACAAAAGAAAAAATACGGGTCAAATATTTTTTGATAATCTAAGTGACGGACTAATTAGATTTTTTCAGTTAACAAGCCTATTGCTCGTGCAAACCTGCTTATTACTCAACTAGGTCTCTCATTTATGGATTCCTTCTACAAGTGATATGAAACTGTTATGATCAATAAACTTGATTTGGAATGGTACAATGTAAAGTTAATTCTGATACAAAAACAAGAGAGAAAGATCTCCAAGGACAGCAAAAGACAAATAAATAAACATACACAAAATCAAAATCGGAGGAGTACGCCTCAAAAAAGTTCATGAAAACATGATATTCGTCCCTTTTAGAAGTAGGAAGAACAGTGTATCATCATCTGCCCAGCCTTCTCCCAACTATGGTGAAGTCCACTTCCAGTCTAACCGGATGCAGCTGAATACCAGTATTTTACATGGAGCAACTGCCTATCTGACCTCCATAACCCAGTTAATACTGGGTAATATGATACCCATTGGTAAGACTGGTTGTCAGACTTTTAGGGCCACTGATTACCTGTAACGACTGCCAAAGATCTACAGATGACAGAATAAAGAACATAAAGAACAGGGTATAGTCTCTCATTCTGCATTGAAAAGTGAGTATCCTCCGATCATACGGGTGTCGTAGTGGATGGGCTAGTGCCCAGTGGTTGTTGTATAATTGCCAATGCTGGCGTTAGATGCCGTCACAAAATCGTCAAACGAAATGTATCATCAAATTCAACATACAATCCATCCATTCAGTCATAAACTCACCGAACCACCATTCCCGGGGTCTACGTTAAGTTTGCTGACACTCTGCACGATACAGGAATAGTCTTTCTGAATGTTCCACGCCGACTCGTTCTTCTTCCGACGCATCGTGTTCGAGTGCTCCGACGTCAGTCGTCTCCGCTCCGGCAGGCAGTAAGGGTAGTAAGGTAGGTCCCGGTTCACTATGGGGTGTGTTTATGTAAGTATTATATATCTTATAACCGTACTATAAAGGATGGACTAATAATACATGCTGCACCGACCCCAAATGAATAGTGCAGATGACAAGAAAACTAATTAGTCCGTCAGTTAGATTATCAAAAAATATTTGACCCGTATTTTTTCATCTGTTAAGTACGTAAACCAAATTGACGAAGATACGACGCTTAAAATTCTCACGCCGCGCCGTGGTACAATTTTTAATGCGTTCTGACGTCACGATCCCCCACTCCCGAGTTTTGATGCGTTTTATATTAGTCAATATTCATTGATTTACAAAAACAAAAAATACGTGTATACATATTATTTTCCAATACTCTAACTGACGGACTGAATAGGTATGCAATTTATTGATGGTGGAAACTAGCCTATTGGGATAAGGGCTAGAGAATGTTGATGATAGCTGTACTACATAATAATCTACTACTTATTAAATTTTAATGATAAAGCTTAGTCACAAATGTTACTTAAAATAATTATACATATTATTAGAAGATTGACTCGAAGAAGACTGCCTCGTTGGTCGAAAGCGCGACTGCTGGACCCTGGGTAAGGTCCTGGGATCGAGCAGCCACGGAATCTAGTTTTGCGACCATTAGGTACACCACTGTCTAAACCGTCGAGGATTACATGTGTGATGTTGTTTTGTGAAGTTCCCGTGTGTTAACCTCCATACATAACGGCAACGAAGCCGCGAGCAAAAGCTAGTACAATATGTAAAAAAAGCTCTGTCCGATCCGTGAGGGTATCGATATTAGATTATATTTATGTAATTCTTATTGGTTATCAAGTAAAAAAATCACTCCGACAAAAAAATCATAAAGGAGCTTGGAGGGTTGTGTATGAAAACTAGCCGTCCTAACTCCCGCCCATTTTCAAAGTTAAAGTCCATAACCTAGCTCATTTTTATGTTAATAAAATGGAATTCGTAATCTCTCACAAAGCTTTCCTATTTGACCCAAAGGTTGACAGGTAGAGAATACCTTGTGGCATTAAATACATAAGCAAATCCCTTGTGATCGTCTGAAAACCATTTCGCGTCTATAAATCTCTCTAAAACAACACAGATCACCAACTCACGCGTCAGCGGCAGTCTGTCCATGCTGACAGTCATGACTTGCGGCACGCCGTCAGTAGCCAGCATCTCCTGGATGTACAGGAACTGGATGAGGGGGTAGTCTCCGAAGAGGTACTCTTCACGGCCGCACACCTTGAGCACGTAGTTCTGGGGGTGCTCCCCGCGCATGTTGAGGGAGTTCGCTAGCTTGCGCAGGATTACCTCAATGTGCTGTTGGGGAGTGCGTGTCGCGGGGACGCTTGATGAGAATGATACCTGAGGATGGTAAAGTGTGCTGTTATAAGTATACAAGTCAAATTCAAGGAGGTATCGACCCGAATGGGTCCTGGGTTCGAATCCCGGTAGGAGCAAATGTTTGTGTGATGAGCATGGACAATTGTTTCCGAGTCATGGATGTTTATATGTATAATAAGTATGTATTTACAAACAAAAAAAAAGTATATATGTAGTATATCAACTACCTGGTGTTCACGACACAAGCCTTGCTTAGTGTGGCACTAGGTGGCGCTGTGTGTTAATGTCCAGCGATATTTATTTATATTTATCTATGCTAATGATTCTCGAACGGAATCGATAATAAAATGAATAGGTTTTTTTTTCTTATTTACTGAAATCGGTAGGTACGTGTAAACCACCCGTATTAAAACACAGACGGTCTGTAACTGGCTCTATTGCCTCGCGTGCACACACACAGAGACGTCGCGTGACGGGTATTTCTTCTATTACTTTCGTGTTATTCTAAAACACTTTCAAATTTAAACAATTTAAAATAGCAGCTTTAATTAATTAGTTGACCGGGTATCGTAATTTAAATTGATTATTTTTGTATTTTGTAACAAGCTCTAGAATTTTGACTAGGGTGCAAAACTACACCTTGCCTTCTTGCAATGCAAGCCGAAAGGTACTTGTTCTCCCCGTCATTCCATTCATTTTTTTGTTCTAGACCATACCTGGGAACCTTACAGTTACGGACGGACATATCAAGGGGGTCAAAGCTCCAACTTTTTAACAAGTCTTTTTTTTATTTTTTATATACATTATCAATGTTATAAGTTTACTTTAAATACTTCCTCGTCCCCCGTAATGCAATGCATCCATCGGCACAGTGTTTTGAGGGCGTGACGTTGAGGCCTACCAAAAAACGTGATATTTCACTCAAAAAAAGTTGTTTCCCAGCTGTGACTAGATTTACTTAGTGTACAGATAGAAAGGTTGGTTTACGGTTTCATGAAGAGTCCGTTTACACCTTTATGAAAGAATGAGGATTTTCTGGTACACGGGATTTAGATGATAAAACCAGGGTCGGACGCGAGAGGTCGCCGCTGCCAATCGCCACTACGAGGATACGGCGGCAGATGCTCTACCCAAGCGGATCAAGCCACTACGGTGTGCTCCACCGTGTCCTCCTGGCGATCGAGCGATCCTCGCAATAGTAACACCCGGGCGTTTCTTCCCGCCCGATTCGGTGCAGGAGGTTCGATCAATAAGAAACCTCATTCTTCAAATATTGTTTTTAATCGAAATTGTCACAATGATGTGTCAAAACATGTCAGTCGATTTTCTTTGACAACTTCAAACGTGTTTCGAAAGCGGCTGCAATCGGACAACGTTCAAAAATGTTGAAATCGCATTTCAACCTACAGTTTGATGAAGAAAGCGAAGAAGATCATGAGCTTTTAGCCGAAGATGCTGTCAAGATAGGTGATGTCAAAAAACGCAATGCGCGCAAAAAAGGCAAGTTATGAGCTAGATGATAGTGAGATATACTACTTTATGTACATCAAAATTGTTACATAACTCCTTTACAATATTTTATGATTTAATTAATGGGTGCAATGGTGTTAGCTAGGTAGGCTAAACTATATCACCTCTGACCTAATGGAATAATTAGTGTAGAATAAAACTTCGAGATTTCGAGAATTTTATGCATAGTTAATTTGATAAATATTATTCTATTCCTAACAAATATAAGTTATAATTAAAACCTGTGCAAAACCAAGCTAGCTCATTGGAAGGAGTAGCTCTAATAATTATTCCGTTCTGAGAGCAATTGAATAAAGGTAATTTAAAGTTATTTCTGTCTTTGTAGAAGATACATTAAATTTTTGTATTCAATGAATTTTGTTGCTGTGTCTCAGGGGCCCAATTATATAGAATTACGTATCTTTGACAGCTTCAATTAAGTATGAAGAGATTTTTTTAACAATTCCATTTCAATTTAGTTTACAGTGACGATGAAACGCAACCAGAGAACCCAGAAGAAGAGATTGTTGAGGCTCCGAAAAAAGAAGTCTTCCCTTATAGAGGGCTCAACGCAACAGAAGTCTGCAACGGATTGAGTATGCTTGGGAAGACCGCTGAAGGTGAAGGGTAAGATGACTATAATAAAGCTAGCTTATGCCCGATAATGTCCCACGATATCGTATACTACCGGGATAAAAAGTGTCCTGGATTAAGGCGATTAGACGAGCTAAATTAGCAACTCTATTTGTGGTGGTTCAAACTTCGAAATGCTGTTAGAATGAAGTTCTAATCAGCTTGCACTACAAAGTGGTTGTTACGTCAGTCACTGCGGGCCAAATAGCGCGAAATGAGTGGTTTCGATCGTTTTACAAAAAAACTATTGATTGGATTAAAAAACTAAAACACTATCATGCTAATATATTGCTTGTAGAATTATTTCCCAAAAAATCAGAATGATCGCATGCATATTAGTATGTTTTTTTTTGTTTGAAAGATTCTTTTAGAGATAAGTTCGTGATTTTTTTGTATCGAGTCAAATTAATTGTATTATGTTTTCAAAACACTATCGTGCTAGCATATATCCTGAAGAATGTCATATATTACTTCTGGTCTCTATAATGGTCTTGTTTATAGCAGTGAATCATATACTTTCAGTAATTATAAAACTCGCGTTTAGCTCATGTAATCGCCTTAACCCAGGTTATAAACTTATTTGTGTGCTAAATTTCATTCGTTGAGTATTTTGTGCGTGAAAGAGTAACAAACATCCATCCATTAAACTTTCGCATTTATAATGAAGTAATTTAGTTATTAAATATTGAAGTCAAGAGCCATTTTGTGCCAAAAAAACAAGTTAGATTAATAACATTGTGTATCCAGCTTAACTTTTTAGTGTCTTATTGCTACACTAAGAAAACAGTTTTTAAGGCAGCATTTGGTGAAACGAAATGAAACTTAAGTTAAATTGTTGTACTGAAAGTAGTCACGATGGTATAATAGGTGTAACTTTGCCTCGCGGTCATTTTAATATTAATCATGTTCGAGACTCCTGGGAAGTTTCTAGTTACGTAGATATTGGCAGTCAAAGTTCCACAAGTTTTTTTATTAATCAAGTTTTTACCTCTACGAAACAAAAAGAATAAGTACCTTTTTATAACTTTTTATTTTCATGCCATGATTTGCCACAACGAAAACAGCATCGATGAAGTTACATTTTGTCAACAGGTACACATATTTGAAATGCACTATCAATGGATTGAAGTTAACATCCATAAGAGCAATAAAGCGCTACAAAAACTTGATGTTCGTAGACGTTTCTCATAACCTCTTAGAATTAGAGGCGTTACAGGTCATCACAGAACTACCGTACTTGATTCTTATTCACGCAGACAATAACAAAATATCTTCGGCAGCAATAAAACCAATGAAATATCTCCAATGCATCATTATGAACAACAACCAACTCACATCGGTGAACGACGTGTACCAAAAGGAATTGAGCACTTTAGAAGCTGGCGGCAACCAAATTGAAACGGTAGCCTTCTATAACAGGATGGATAAAATAAAAGTTTTGGATTTCAGATACAATATCATCAATGACATCTCGAATTTTGACTTTCCTCTTTTAGACAGCTTGTACTTGGAAGGAAATAAGTTGAAGACTCTAGTTGGTCTGGAGAACCTGGTGAATTTAAGGATTCTTCATGTACGTAATAATCCTATAAAGCTGCTGAACGGATTCGACGAAGCTCTCACCAAACTTAGCTATGTTAATCTGAGGAGTTGTAAAGTTGGAACATTGATACAAGTCAAGAAGCTGAGGGTAAACATAATTCTGTTTTTTATAAACTTTTATTTATAACTTGCATTTCAAAACAGTTATCCCCAACCGATTGAGCTGAAATTTCGCATGACACGTTTAGTTTTGATGACAACTCATGGTTGAGCAATCTATTATGGCGGACTCCCAAAGATGGTGGGTAGTTTTTTCGCCCCAAGATATATGGATATAAGTAATTAATAGGGTTTGCTGAGAAGAATACTAAAAAATACGTCACACATTTAAAAGCTTGTTTTTAAAATGTTTGGTTTTACTATAAGCTTGTGCTGATTGCATGAGCAATTATTGCGAGGAACAAGTGTATTTTTTATGTATTTATGGCTTTGCAGTATTTTTATGCATGCAACACCTGGCATTCCTAGATGCAGACTTACTAAAGCGTGTAGAAATTAGGCTCAGTTATACATCTTCCCAGATTCCCCAGATGCTATTACTCCTTGTTTAATATTTAAATTCCTTCATAGCTAAGTGGTCATATTAAAATGAAGCTAACATAACATCACGACAGTCCACAAAGGGATATGCATTAGTGATGCCGAAGTACACCTTCATGTCGCCAAATATGTTTAAGATTATAATGACATGCAAGTATTTTTAGGTATTAAAAGGACTGGAGACGCTGGTATTAAAAAATTGTCCATACATGGGTGGGACAGGCAACGCGGAAACAGATATAAAAGGGGAAGAGGATGACGCTCAACTGAGGGTTGAGGTCCTGGCTGCACTACCAAGAGTCAAGAGGCTTAATAAATACATTGTCACCGATGAGGAAAGGTAATAACACCAAGCCTGTTTTTCACTTTTTTTAATGGCATCTCGCAGGTCAACCTGTGAGGCTGACTTCTACTTAACCGCTACTATCCTGTGGGTGCTTTGAGTTTAAGGCCTCCAGCCAGGGGCATTACACTTATATAAGCGACAGCGCGCTAAGGGCTCCCCTTGTGGAGATACCCTCGGCTAAGGGCATCGCTAGGAAGCAAAGGAACAAAGGGACAGGCTGGATCTGAGTGAGATTTTATATTGAAGGGACAGAGCTACCTACACTCATAATAAGTCGAGTCTATTGCCATCAGCCGGGCACATATCCAGATTCCAAGCTACTATTGAAAAATTCCTAGTCGTACCCAGGACCTAGGCTTAACAGTCGCTGCTCTTGCGGCCACTATACGAACAAACTACTTGCAATCCTTGGCACCATATTTCAGTTCCATTATGACAGTTATGTTTAACATTCCAGAGAGGAAAGCAAAAATCTGCAGAAGCAGTGGGCCGAAGAAGGGGAACTTGATGAAGAGGAAATAGAACCAGAAGATAAAGAGGAAGAAGAAGAAGCCGCTACTAACGATTTCTAATAGTTTTAAACTGTTGATATTCTAATAGCCCGGAGCACTCCGGCTAAAGAGATTTAGGTGAGACTAAAAGAAAGTTAGTTCTCATTTCTCTGTTATGATTTGGTCAGGCAAGTATTTACGGACTTATTATTATGTGACTGCTGAGCATGGGGTCCCGGGTTCGATTCCCGGGTAGGGCAAAGTGTTATTGGGTTTTTCCATCCGGAATTTCTCAGTAGCAGGCTTTATGCCCGAAAATCTGCTGATCCTTACATATTGACCGAGCAGGTATCGCAGTTATGTCGGAAATAGCTGTTGTAGAAGGTGGTTTGGTGATTCTACCAAAAAGAAAATACCAGTATATTTACGTTAATATTTATCTTTAATTTGAACAAGCTTTAGTTTTTAGATTAGTAACAAAAACATTGTTTCCCACAAACATTTTAAACGAAGTAAAGAATTGCTGTAATTCAAAAAATGTTCCGAAAAATTCCTCGGATAAATTAAAGCTATACAAATTGCTAAAATTATGAATAGGAAAGCCGCGATTTGTTTCAATAAAACTGTCAAATGAGCTACTGGGCCATTAGATTTATGAAGCGAGTTTGTTTGGTTGAGGAGGTATAAGGCATCTGCCCCACCGCAAACGGGAAGCGACGAGCTGCTATCGACGATTTTCTAACTCAAAAAAACGTACAAAAGATTGTGTAGGTCCCGTAAGAGTAAAGTAAACACACAATAGGTGTAATAAAACCCTTAACGATGCCGAAAGACCTTGTTCTCTCCGTCATTGCGATATTTTTTTTGTTCCGAACCATAACTGAGAATCTTTTAGCTACTTGACCCTTCAACGTATCCACGATACATCCATGACCCCTAATACTATTCAATGCATTTATCAGCACAATCGTTTTGAGTGCGAAAGTCGTTTCCTAGCAACAATTTTTGGGTAGAGATAATAAGTTTGATATACAGAATGCTTGGATTCGTGAAAAATCGGTTTTGTATTTTTAATTAATCGGTAAATTTAGACACCGCTGTCGCCAGCGAGAACTCCGTAAAACAAATACATGTGTTGCTGCTAGCTCTCTCAGTCGACTCGCTCATCGCCTTCGGTAAAGCAGGTGCCTTGATATAAAAACATTGGCGATTTTCATTGTCATTGCCAACGAGAGGCGCCAACAGTTATCATGTCTAGACAAGTCTGGTATATTTATATATTTTATATCAACAACAGCTGATCAATTTCTTGCATCGAATCTAGATTATGGCCCAATTTTTCGGTCAGACATACATTTATTTGGGTCAATGAGTGAATTTAAGTATTTTTATGAATAAACTCAATTTAGAATAGATTTTGTTTTACTTATAATTTCAATACAAACAAAAACGGGCGCATTTTCCCTCATGGGATTGGTGGGGTTTCCGCAGATACTACAGAATGTCACCTGCTGCGTTCATGATGTTGTCGTAAACTGTTCAGGTTTTGCTATGAAATAATACAGAGATCAAAAATAAGTCGAAAATTGATTTTGTTCGATAGATGGTGTTGTAGTCGAATTAAAAGTCGCCATGGTTTTGTTATTTTTTGTTCTATTGGCTTTTAGAAAATATATCAAGTTGAGAGTCCTCCTTTTTACGTAAATTCATTATTTTGACGCTGTAATTTTCAGCAGCAGTGAGATATTTTAATTATTTGCTTATGAATAACGATTCGAATGCTAGTCTCTTTCTTGAAAGTTGGAGTTACTCATTTTCATGTTTCTTTTCGTGTAATTTACTAACTCAATTTGCAAGAAAGACCGTCGTCGATGGAAGTTTGACGCTCAAATTCACATAGTTAGAGTGGAGTTAATCCATATGAAACAAAACTAAAAGAAGAGTGTAATGTTTTACTTGAATGTTGTTGCGAGTCCTAGAATTTCGTTAAATTCCTTGAGTTTTCACAAAACAAATCGTAAAGAAAGCCTTATTTAAGCCATAAATGTCTAGTCAATTTTATCAAAAGAATAATATGATATAAAACTTCGATCTTCAACGAATACGTTTCATTAGTTTTCGTTTGTCAGTAAGTATAATAAGACAACGTTACAATAAATAAAATTAAAGTACTCTAAATTCTGCATCAATTCAGCTCGCTCCTCAGTTTAGTCATTCTGACGCGATCACTAGACGAGGAAGGACCTGGACACAAAATTTTCGTCAATAACAATCCACTCGTGTATGTCAATCGAAATAATTTGACCCAGGACGTAAAAATCAAAAATTTCCAAAAAAAAAACGTAATGGGACTCTTAACCGTTTATAAGTAGTGTTGTATTAGTGAACTCCTCGCCAGTACACGGACCCTCGTTTAGTATTTTACATAGGTACACTTATTTCATGAGTCCGGGAGGGAAAAAGGTCATAGTAAGCCGGCTCATATTGTCATGAAAGGTTGATGGGTTTACTTATTGGTAAGATAACTTACCAATAAGTAAACCCATCGTCAGCTGCTCAAGTAGTGGTGGGTGTAGGATTGGGAGGTGAAGAAAGTTTAAAAAAAAATGAAGTCCTAGTACGCCGGCTGAAACTTTTCTCATAAATAGTTTGCATCATAATGAGCTGATAAAAAATCGTCAGCTGCATGGTGGAGGGGGGATTATACGTCAGCCGCTCGCATGAACTTGTTAAATGGTACTGGTCTGATGAAAAACTAAAAGCAATCTACCATCAAGTAGAGTGTGTGATATATTGCTTTTAGTTTTTTATCAGGCGTGCATCACTTACAAGTTCAAGCGAGCGGCTGACGCATAATCTACCCACCACTATGCAGCTGACGATTTTTTTTTAGGCTCAGTATGATGTAAACTATTTATGAAACAAGTTTCAGCCGGCGCGGCGTACTATGACTTTATTTTATTTTTTGTTTTAACCTAACCTAACCTCCCAATCCTACACACCGCGGGCGCGTCAGCTGACGCTGAGTTTACTTATCAGTCATTCGAGATCTATTGAACAAGATGGCAACCAATTGGCTTAAAAACACTACCTAAACTGCAATGGTACTTCCCGGACAAATAGGGTAAACCAATTTTCATGACGTAAAAGTGTGGTGTACATTTTATGTATTACTATGCCTAGTCATATTAAGCAAACCACATGTTTGGTCCACTTTCCACTTGTTGAAAATCAAAACCACAAAATGATATTTCAGGAATTGCCACCAATAACGATGTTTTTTCCTTCATACATGATATTATTTAATACTTAAACGATATTGACGAGTATTATTTTAATGGTAAAAGCAACGAGTGAATCATAGTCAAAAGGCTTGCCCAAATAAAAGTAAACATTCAATCAGCGTATGAATCCATATTTGGTAAAAGGCGTCATCTTTGAGTGAAAAATAGCTGTTAGGTATTATAATATCTTCTTATTTAATTAGGGGTGGTTTATAAGCATAAGGGTGGAACAACATCTATCAGCAGGATATAGCATTTCATCATGCGCTAGCTGACGCCCACGGCTTCGCCCGCGTACAAATTATATACTAAAACCTTCGAGAGCCACTTTACCCATTGGTGAAAATCGGTGCAGTTGTTTTTGAGTTTATCGCGAACAGACAGACAGACGCAGCAGAGGACTTTGTTTTATAATATGTTGTGATAGCGATGCTGCCGAGCGCATTGTCAAAGCTCCTTCCGCTTTGTTTCTTGCTCTAAAATATGGTCTGTTCTGAGAGACAGATAAGGAAAGGGGCATGGAAAAATGTCGTGCTCATAGATGTCCCTAAATAGGGTTTTGCATAATCAGTTATTATAACGTTCCCAGGGCGTTCCCGTATGGGACGCAAGCTGGGAGTGGGTCATAGACCATACGTTCCCAGTGGAAATAGTTTTCGTAGTTTTTATTCTAGGATAGGCGAGTGCCTCTACATTTTTAAAAGCAGTAGTGTAGGTGAAAATAATCTACCCGAAAAATAAAAAATATTTTGTTTTTTTTTCGTAAATTTGTAAATTTTACAACTAAATTTTATTTTATCACTACTCTCCACTCCTCAAATCGGCTTCACCACAGCCTTAACAATTTCGAAATATAGTGCAATCTACGCAATAAGAATGATTTACTTGTTTTTCTAGCTCTAATTATACAGTAAACAGTGTTCCGGTCAAAGTACAGTCTGCATCCAAAGTATCGTCAACATATAGCAGCTTGGCTCTCAAATTGCATACCTACTCTTCGTTACTTCAAATTACATAAACAAGGGTAAAAAATATGAGATTCTCGTTACTCGCAATAGTATCAACAGTCTGATGGACTTTGCAACAGTACATCATAATATGTACATTGTATATGTCACCGTAAAATTGTCAAAAACGTTATATTGTAATATCTCTAGCGATATTGTAGTCTCGAATTATTGTCAACTGAGCATACGGAAGTATCTCTGCCCCCATATTTGGGACTTAGGGCACCCCCCCGTTAGGTTAGTTAGGTTCCTTTAAACCCTGCACTCGGAAATAGGGGCCCCGCGAAGCGGGGCTCCGTCGACTACGCTTTTTTGGGGAATATAAAGTGTTTTAAGGTTAGGTTATATTAATCGATATTTCTCAGGTATGGTACAGTATCTTTTCATGAGAGTGGTACCACTGGGCAAGGGGGACCCCTCTTTCCCTCCACTCCGCGTGTGTTGAGTACCATTATGTCACCGTAAAAATTGTCAAAAACGTTATATTGTAATATCTCTAGCGATATTGTAAACTCTCGAATTATTGTCAAACGAACATACTGCTTACAATAAAACGCATTGTTTTTCGTGAAATGCATGCGATGGTAGTCATCTCACGCGATGTGAAGGGAAGGAGGGGTCCCCCTTGTCCAGTGGTACCACTCTCATGAAAAGATAATGTACCATTCCTGAGAAATACCGATTAATATAACCTAACCTTAAAACACTTTATATTCCCCTAAAAAGCGTAGTCGACGGAGCCCCACTTCGCGGGGCTCCTATTTCCGAGTGCAGGGTTTAAAGGAACCTAACTAACCTAACGGGGAGGTGCCCCAAGTCCCGATTATGGGGGCAGAGATACTTCCGTATGTTCAGTTGACAATATTTCGAGACTTTACAATATCGCTAGAGAGAAACACGTTATATTGTAATCTAACGTGTTTGACAATTTTACGGTGACATATATAAATACACTTCTTATTAGACGAATATGTCTTAGATATACAAAGAACATCATATCCCACCAAAAACATTCTGTAAAAAACTAGCCAAGTCTCGATGGAGCTGCTTGTTTATCTCTAAAAAGTAATGAAATCTAGACAAAGTCGTGCCAAGGCTAAGGTTCCTTACTGCAATTTCTTTATTATTTATAGTTAATGTTGTGTGACTTGGCTGTTGAACATTAATTTAGTTTTCGCGTAATGTTATATCTATTGTAACTACAAAATTGACTTGTAGGTACCCACTAACGTATAAAGAATGTTCAACGGCCAAGTCACACAACATTAACTATAAATAATAAAGAAATTGCAGTAAGGAACCTTAGCCTTGGCACGACTTTGTCTAGATTTCATTACTTTTTAGAGTTAAACAAGCAGCTCCATCGAGACTTGGCTAGTTTTTTACAGAATGTTTTTGGTGGGATTTCACTTCTTTTTGTAGAAACGTGGGGCATATTGATTTATTTTAGTAGATTTTCTTATTTGACACAGTTTTTTTCTTTTTAGGAGTAGTTTTTTTATTATTAGAAATCTTTCTTTTCTTTTTTTCCGGTTCAGATTATTGTATACAGTAGCAACAGTTTTTCGTATGGCCACAGATATTATAATACTTGTATGGCCCAGTCGCGTTCATTATTTATTCTTTTAGACGGTTTAATTTCTGAAAGATCGGCGCGGTATTTACGCCTAAGCCAGCCGGTTGTATTCGGTGATCGCTGAAGCTTGAGCTTTTACACTCTTGAAGTCAACATTTATGAGGTGCACCACATGAAGATATTGGTTACTCGTGAAAGCACCACGTAGGCTTAGCCACAAGAGAATATGGAGGTGCCAATGTCCATGAGGGCATTTTTTAGACTTAGACCTTGGCTCTTGTGAATTGTTGGCATACGCCACACAGCTTGGGAATTGTTCTCTGTACACGTATGCCCGGGGTATGATCTCAAATTTTGACTTAATAGGCAATAATTCGTGAATCAAATTATTAGAGAATTTTCGAAGTACTGTTTCTTCATTAGAAGATGTGTCCCACTACGCTGGATTTTTGCATTGACAGTCGATTTTTTTTATGTAGGTACCAATAGTAGAAGGGGGCATTACCATATCTGTACTTAATATTATAAAGCAGAATAGTTTGTTTGTTTGTTTGGTTGAACGCGCTAATCTCAGGAACTACCAGCTCGAATTGAAATATTATTTTTGCGTTGGATAGTCCATTTATCGAGGAAGGCTATATAGGTTATATAACATCACGCTGTGACCAATAGGAGCGCAGCAATAAGAAATGTTGCAAGCGGTAAATTCACGCGAACGAAGTCGCGGGCAGAAGCTAGTCTCTAATACAGCTGAGACCAGCTGAGGGTTCTTCATCAGATACTTCAGACCTTCGATTTTTGACATCAAATGAAGCGGCCAACCAAGTTGATTATTTTTTGTAAAGGCGGTATGTCGATCTCTCTAATAGTTTGGTTGGGCTCTTGTGTTTTCTAATCAGGGTCAGCAGGTACTCCAGATCTTCGATTATCCTAGTTTTTATAGTTTTCCCTTTATGTGGCCATTAAACCCTAACTCTGTACCAAATTTCAGCTCTCTGAGTTTATGGGAAGTACTAGTTCTATTTTGATGATCATGAGTGAGTGAGTGAGTGAGTGTCATAAATGCGAAACTTTGCTTTCGCTTAACTTCGGAACTAAATGACCTACAGACTTGAAATTTTGGATTTTAAGTATGTGATTATAGCTTACTGGATGACGAAAATTTCTGCGTTCTGGTCTTATCCAGAGGTTCTCAAATAGGGGCCTGAAAATGCGGCGAAATGGTTCCAGTAAAGGATGGTACGGCAGTGTTTGCTTCGCGCTCGACTTGGCGGGGGCACTGCCGTGCCCCCAGATTGACGGCAACGGTTGGTGCAGTGGCTGAGCAATTGACTGTTACGCTGCGTGTTGCGGTATGGGTAATATTTGTATGACCTACAGACAGTTTTTCCGAGTCTAGCTCTTTGTGTATGTGAGTTTAAATGTTTGTCAACGCATCCACGATACAGCAAAAAATACCTAGCGTGGGGCGTTTAAAATGTCATATTCCTTAGAAAAGTCTAGTCTAGTGATTGTTGCACTGTTGCATTTACATTTTAGCATGTTACTTTTAGCATACAACCTGTGTGTATAATAATAATTGTTAGTGAACCTATAAAAAATAAATAAATCAATAAAAGTCTACAACCATTCCAGTTAAAGTTACACAATTGATTCAATTGACAGAAAATTCATATGAAACAAAGGAGATTGCAAAGCTATTTCGCAATGCGGATTTAGCAGTCAGCCCTAACTGACATATGGAGATGTAAAACTGGTTTTAGTAAAAGTGTTGCCACCTACAATTTATACTTAGCTGAGGCTGTTACTCCTTCACTCTCAAACGGCTTAAAACATTTGGATGAAATTTAGCACACAGATAGTTTATAACCTGGATTAACACATAGGATGCTTTTTATCCCGGTAGAGGCTTGTTAACTGAAAAAATCTAATTAGTCCGTCACTTAGATTTTCAAAAAATATTTGACCCGTATTTTTTCTTTTGTCACATAAACCAGAATTGACGAAGATACGACGCTTTTAAAATTCCCAATACGTCACTGTTTGGTATCATTCTTAGTGAGTTCTGACGTCACGAGCCCCCACTCCCGAGTTTTGATGCGTTTTATCTTTGTCAATATTCATTGATTTACAAAAACAAAAAATACGTGTCCATTATTTTCCAATACTCTAACTGATGGACTAAATAGATTTGCAATTTATTGATGGTGGAAACTAGCCTATTAACAAACTACACGGCGGACGCGCGGGCATAAGCAAATCTTCCATACTTCTCTAATACCCATCATCTCTTTAGCTAAGCAATCAGTTCAAATCTCCCTCCCTACCTCTGAATTCGGGACACGTGTGACAAGTAGAAAGCAGTGTTGGTTCAGGTTGGTCTTCAGGGTTGTCGGTGTGTCGGGGTGGTCTGCCAGTCTTGGAGGGCACTGGTACCGCAGCCTCTCCAGCCGGGTGCTTTGTGCTCGCTTGATGAGACTCTCCTCCGCTAGGTAACGCATCCTCATCCGAAAGTCATTCACCTCTGAACTTCGAATGTTGTCGAATTCGTTGAGGCCTGTGGAAGAATATGGTTTTAGGAATTTTGAACTTTATAGAACAGGGAATAGAGACTACTGTTTTGGGAACAATTTTCATTAGTCGGTAGGAACGCATTTGGGGTGTGGGAGTTTTCTAAAACGCGTTACAAAGATATTATGGTAACTTTTTTTTACTGGTTGATTTGGAACGAATGGTAGTTTTGTAAGATTTTGCAAACTTGTAGTTCTTTTTTCTGAAAACATAATTATATTTATATGCGTTGACTTTTGGCTTTGTTTCCTTCACGTAATATAAGGAAAATTGCGTTAAAGAGGAAAGTGGCCCTGTCGATCCAGGGTAGTTCCCGAATTTCATGTATTGGCCCAGTTATGAACCCGCTAATTTTACATGTTGATTTTCCGTTTGCTGACCAATGCGTAATGACAAAGTTAACGCCAAATGAAAATGAGCTTGAAAAGACACAAAATTATATCAGTGTCCAGCTGTGGGAATGTGCTAATGATATTGTTTTGTGTCTGGCCTTCTGTCCAGGGATTGAAAACGGTTCCAAAATACCGGTATTAGGGGTCTCGGTACCTATACCGGAACAGGCACCAGAACCTAAATGGGAACCTTTATTTAACCGGTTCTTAGGCAAAGCGAGTCAAAACTTGTTTTTTGAGGTGTGGAACGAAGGCGAACTAAAAGAAAAGGTATGGTATGCTAATCACGCCCCGAACATCATCCCCTCTTCCGTAAGGAACCTTTAAATCGGGTGACAAGGAACCGGTATAATATCATCCGATTTAAAGGTTCTAGGAACCGGTATTTAGAACCAGTACATTAGAAACCAAACTGGAATCGATACCGGAACCGGAACCGTACCGAAAAGAGGAACCTTTATAAGAACCTAAATGAAGAACCAGAACCAAAATTGGTACCGGTTTTCAATACCTGCTCTGTCAGTGCCACGGAGTGGGCCATGATCCACCATGTGAGCCCATTGCGGGTTGGTAAATGTCACATTTTAACTCTGGGCCACCACCATTCTCACAACAACATTGTTTGACATCAAAGAGCGCATCTTTTAGTGATAACTTTCGGTTTAAAAACATTTTTTTTTTTTATAAAATAAACAAATTAAATACTGATGTAACAAGCCCTTATCAATTGAATGTTCAATAAACAATTGTATAATCAGTAGTTTAGGTTGTCGCTCAAACGTTTACGACGGAAATTAGATACACATAATATGTAAGCAATCGAACATGTAAGAGGTCAACAACCTTTTGTGGGAGGTACATTGTTCATTCATAAAAAAGTTATGTAATTAAGGAACGATAATTATTTGTGAATCTCTTTGGAATCGATTTATTGTGTTTTGATACTACTGTTGAAGTTGGCTCTAGAAGATCAAATGCAGAGTCTATACTAATGTGTTTGTTTGTTAGTTTGTTTGAATGCACTAATCTCAGGAAATACTGGTTCGAATTGAAAAATTCCTTTTGTGTTGGATAGTCCATTTATCGAGGAAGGCTTTAGGCTATATAACATCACGCTACTACCAATAGGAGCGGAGCATAAGTGAAAAATGTTACAATGGCGGGGGAAATTTATTCATTCATTATTTATTGTGAGCTTTTTCTCTCATGCGTGACGCAGACGAAGTTGCGTGAGTCAGCTAGTACAAAATAAAGTTGTCTATGAGATGAAGTTTTGAAAACTATTCAGTCATTTCATTGTATAGTTATTTTTAGCTGTAATTGAAATACTATATGTATTTTATTTATCACAACTGTATTACCTAGTGCCTTTTTACTCGTAGCATTATTCAACCTTTAGAACGAATAAAGGAGATCTATTTCATCCAGCCAAAACCATTGACCCAACACATGTATACCTGATTCATTTGACATAATCTAAATAAGTATATTTTCTATTTGGATATTTTCCATGTTCATATAAATGTAAAACCACTTGTGTGATGACTCAAACCATCATACTGAACAATTTTGTTCAATGACTTTTGGAAATTCATAACTTTATTTTAGTTTTACCATACCTAATGATCGGCTGATCGCGTCAATTCCTGTATGTAAAAGTCCATTACTTTTTTGCGAATTTCAAAAATTGTAGAAAAAAAAAGTTGTTCCGTATCATTGTCTGCGATCCCTCACAAGAGATTGTATGTTTATCTAAACTAATATAATAAACAGGAAAGATTTGATCTTTTGATTGTTTGTTATGATTTAACTCAAGAACTACTCAACCGATTTAAAAAATTCTTTCACCATTAGAAAACTACATCTGTACCGTGTAAAATAGGCTATAAATTATATTGATATCATGCTAATTGGCTGAGTTATCACAATTTCCGCTTAAAGTATTGAGAGCTTTTGTTATTGTTGAGTTGTAGGTATAACATGAGGTGTTGACTGTTGAGTCACCAACCATTTTCCGCATCGAAACGCGTATTTTGTGTATAGGTAGGAAGGAATAGACTTACTTAATCGTTAAGAAAGGCTATTAATGTTTCTGCATAATACTTACGTTTTCCAATCAAATGACTAATATGTGTGTTCAGTAGCTGTTCTCCAGGCCTTTCAATTGACTTTTTTACTATCATAAGCACACCGCATACTGGTTTTATGTCACGGATGCGCTTGTTCTCATCATCAACCTCCTCCGGCACCGCAAGAGAATTGACGAATTGGAACACATAGCTGGACATCTCATGCAACATCCCGAAAAGGGGATAGTTGACGGCCCGGTCCCATATGTCCTGCAAAGAAATAAATATTGATAATCATCACCTGCCTAGACTTTCTCATCTATGCTGGGGCTGGCTTTCAGTCTAACTGGATGGATTTGAATTGTATTTTAGGCAGTTGCAACTGCCTATATGATCAACATGACAGTTTCTGGATCATATGATACCCCTTGGTAAGATTAAGACTAGTTGTCAGACAGTGCCACATTTCACACTAAAAATGCCTGAATGTTTTGTAGCCATAATCAGATGGTGTCTTGGTGTGAATTTTAAACTATGGTAGGTTTCTTGGTGTTAAATGTTATTCTTTCGATGTTGTTTACATGCTGAGCTAAATTGCCTGTTGGTTTTGGCTTTTGGTTTCATAGTAGGTTATTGTAATGCCTCTATGATGGATTGACTGCCTCATTGGTTTAGTGGTAGCAAGCACAACTGTAGAGCTTGAGGTCCTAGGTTCAAATCCCAGGTCGGTCAAAGTGGTATTCAGTTTTCTCCATCTCTCGGTAGCAGCCACTGAGTTTGGATTTGTGCCCAGTTGATGGCAATAGGCTCGCCCCCTATTACATGAGACTAGACTGTGATAAAAACGTAACTGGTAAAATGTGGGTGTGCAATTAGGTCCACCTTTGCCTATCCCTTCGGAATTACAGGTGTGATATTATGAATGTGTCTATTAAGGTTCTGTAAACGAGCTTAATTCAAAATTGGTGTACAATAATGAAGCATATTATTTTAGAACTCCGTATTTTTTTTAAGAGTAAAATTAAATATCTGATGTAGGTATAACAATCATATTTATCAGTAATAGTTACCTCATGTTGTTATTCAATGCATACAGATGTAAATAAATGGGATGAATACCTACATCATCTCAGTGCTATATTTAGCAGCTATTTTGTAAATGTTGTTTTCCTTTTACAAAGTGCGAGTATAATAATGCAAACAATGACAGGAAATGTTATATTAAGAATGATAACCCTAGTCTTTCTAAAAAAGGCGTTTGTTATACATAAGCAATTATTTTACAAAAAGGTTTTATTATAACTTTGGAGAGACATACTCATGTGTAACCGAACAAAAACCTTTACATTCTCTAAATATTCTCACATAACATAGTAATTATTTTGTGAGCAAAACTGTAAACATGACATATTAATATTTCAGGTGTAAGAACCAATTCTAAATCCTTATCCTGAATGTTACCTAGATTGGCACCACAGTTTGATGATTAAACAATAAACACCCAAATTGTAGGTTACACAGTCATGTTCTCCAAAAATCTATGACAGAAAATGAGAAAACTGCTTATCACAAATTCTAGAACACATTTAATTCCACCTACATGATAAAAAATAGTGCAGGGTATTGTAAACAATATAAACTACTTTCTAAATGTACCTAACAAATGTATCTGTAAACATGTTACTCAATACTTTGACCCACTTTCCAAAAATGCAATCAAAATATCGTCGGCGAGAGGTGTGAGTCACGCCAGGGTGTTCCTCTCTCACACTAACCTCTTTGACATCCTGAAGAGTGGCATCCCAGCTTATCCTCAGGGGAATGTAAACAGAGTTCGGCAGCAGACACGTGAGTTCCACCACGTCTGACGGCGAGGCGTTCCAGTAGTCCCACGTAAACGGACAGCTCGGTGCAGGAACCATTGTTTTGGTATTATTTTCCCAGGTTACTCGAATTACCCCCGCGACATTTTACAAACTTTCACTGATAACTTGCGTCTACAGCGACCTGGTCGCTGTTCCCAACTGAAAATAATGCACACAACACATCAGACACTGTTGTTGAAACCGCAGCGATGTTGAATCATAGCATTTCCTGGTATTTTACGACAAGCATATCGCCATTCGAAACGAAACTGTCAACGATAATATTACACAAACAACATCACAACAAGCGTGGACGACTTGTTTAATTATTTACCTCTTCATAAAATGTTTACATATTTAATACGATTTGTAAAATGTGCGAACGTAAATTATTAAAATATGTTTTTGTGAAATTGTAAATAAAGATTACGTGCAACAAACTATGAGCAAAGTAATTATTGTTTATGGTATAGTTTTATTAGTTTTAAATTGGATTTTTTTTACTCAAGTCGGGGTAATACATTTTTGGTAGTTGGAAAAATTAGACATCAAAAAAAAAAATTAAGTAACATTATTATATTTAGCATTTTAGTAAGTATTTTTACAGTAATTTGATAGCTAAGCAAATTATGAAATATTTATTACCGGACATTATACACAAAATAAAATGTTCAAAATAAAGCTGGAGAACGGAACGCATACCGAACGCGATATTATCTATGGCAGTGTGAGTGTTTTGTTTGCATTGGAATTTTAGATGCGTTCAGGTTTATTGACAAGAAAGTTGTTATTAAAAATGAAAAAGTAGTGCGACGGCTAGAAATATATATTTTTAATAGAACAGTCAAGAAAGCAGAAACAAACACTTCCAAAATATTGAATTAAGAAATACATGTTTTAGAAAACATAAAAAATCGTTCGAAACTCATCTTAAAGGATATATATGTTGTAGAAAACATGAAAAAATCGTTCGAAACTCATGTTAAAGGATGAACGAATTTTAACCTCAAACAGTAACTTGACGTTTGTCTCGTGACAAATATTGGGCAATAATATTTAGCAGGAAAACGTTTTTGCACATGTATTGCCTTATGTAAAATGTTTGAACATTCAGTCAAGGTACCAAGACATTACAAAATTGCTGCAAATATTTTTAAACAAGTTTCTACTGAAGGCGGTAGCGTCAAAACTTTGTTGTACGACGATAAACTTCGGCATTTTGTAAGTATTTCAACAAACACCCTGTTTTCTTCAAAAATGTACCTTTACTACCATTAGTTTGTCATTCATATTTACAGAGGACGAATGTGCTCTTCGCACTGATAACAGAAACGATCAAACATGCGAGTGATATAGACAAAATATTTGAGAATTGTGAAATATTAGAAAAAGAATCACGTTTAGATCCATGGCTAGCCAAAATTCTCACAGCAGAACTCCTGTTCGGCAAAAAGGCCCTACCTGGCAAAAGCAAGCCGGAGCAAACGGTCCTCTCGTACAAAGGCCAGTTTGAGAAATACACATCTGACCATCAAGACGACTTGAAGACAGAAGGTAATTATTAATTGATATTTTTGTTCTTTTTCAGATCTAATTCCGACATATACTAAGCACAATGGCAGACACAAGCGATAGCATCAATACTAATATACGGATGCAATCCCGACAATCAAATCAAATTATGCATGTGTTGGGAACTCTATTCTTGTTCAGTGTGGCTATGTTTACCTTTCCATTTGTTGCGTTTTTCGGTGTACGATCTGTACTTACTACAACCTTTCCTGGAAATACATTTTTGATAAATAGTTGGTCAGTAGGTGCGGCAGTACTGGTAGTGAACATTATTATAGGTCTTTATGCCTATAAAGCATACTATGAGAAAGAATATGATGAACATGGTAACGAGATAGACCAGCATGCTTATACACCCTTGCCTTCTTTAGCTAACGCTGAGAAGAAGGCCACTTTGAATTTGAAAAATGACTAATGCATTTAGAAACATTCCTCTCACACACAGTATTACAATGTTTACTGCTTTTCTGCTTGATTAACAAAACTATAAAAAGTACATGTCCAAGCAAGTACTGAATAAAAACTAAGTGATTTGTGAATTAGTTATTATATGAAAAATGTCTTAGTTACTTATTATTAAATATAGAAGTTATGATTAAGTTACTTGTTTTTATTTTACCTATTCTGGTTGCTTTTTCAACAATCCTGCCATTAAAAAAAAACTAGCCTTATAAACAAGATAACCCAAGATAATCCAATCAACTTCTGTCATGGCATATAGCATCCTATAATAGATACACTGATATTGTTTGCCTGCGCCAACCCACTGTTGGGCAAAAGCCTCCCCCCATGAACTACAGTTGTTTCGATCCAAGGACCACTGGTTGTTAGTGTTGTCCAGCTCATCTTGCCATCTACGAGGTCTACTGTGATGCATTCTGACTGTCAGGGATCCAGAAAGTAGATAATATATTTTGGCTCTCATAGCTTATTAGGGCCGACGTGGCCATTTCAGCTTAGAGGCTGAAAAAAAAACAATAGAAGGCACTATTATTTTAATCTTCAAACCCAGACACGATACTTTCCTAAAATCTGTTTTGTAACACACATTAAATGTATACATTTACATTAGCTTTATTTGACATAACTCTCTGACGTGGAGTTGTGGACACCAGCCTATAGGCTTGTTTCCACCATCAATAAATTGCAAATCTATTTAGTCCATCAGTTAGAGTATTAGAAAATAATGGACACGTGTTTTTTGTTTTTGTAAATCAACAAATATTGACAAAGATAAAACGCATCAAAACTCGGGAGTGGGGGCTCGTGACGTCAGTACTCACTAAGAATCATACCGAACAGTGACGTATTGGGAATTTTAAAAGCGTCGTATCTTCGTCAATTTTGTTTTATGTGACAAAAGAAAAAATACGTGTCAAATATTTTTTGAGAATCTAAGTGATGGACTAATTAGATTTTTTCAGTTAACAAGCCTATTATACAAATACTTTTTCTAAAATTAAATCTCTCCAACTAAATAATCATCTCTGCATATTTCTCTTTTTCTGCTTACCTAGTTGCTCCCAGACCGAGATATGTCCGCATCAACACCAACCTGCTCACAACTTCGGATGCCATCAGAGCATTCCAAGATGAAGGGTACCGCTTCATCCGGTGCACCTCAGGGTCCTACGCTGACTACTTGGAACAGATACAGAACCTAACAGAGGAAGACTTCACTCAGGATTATCATGTGAAGACCATGTTTGTGTTCTCATCTGGGACGAAGTTGCATGAACATGAGTTGTATTTGGAGAATAAGATTATTTTGCAAGATAAGGTTGGTAATCTTAACTGTTTTGAATAATTGGGCGTGAATGTTTAAATTCAAAGTCTAAATCATATTTCTGTAGCAAGTTCAAGTAAACATTATATTGCCTTTTATCCTTCGACTTAAATAAATACCTTTTTTATAAAATAATGCGCTCTATTGGATATCATTGCTTACTAAATGAAGTAAGTACCGCTTGAGTGAAAACATTCATGTTTGTGAAAGGGACATGTGTTAATATGCATTTACTTTTGTCATGCATGGATTATAGCCCAGTCCCTCTCAAAGACCCCTTTTTTTCGATGGGAAATCATCAAAAGTATGACACTCCCTCTCCTCCAAGAGCTTGAGGAAGTGTCAGACTTTTACTGATTAAACCCATCCATGTTCCTTCTTCGCACATTGTGTTCTGGGGCCACGGTATCTCTTTCGAACAGTCCCGCAGCTCCGGCAGGCATCGACCCCTTCCTTTCTGCTGACATCTCTTAGAGGCGCGCGTGGAACACGATCGCGCCGTCGACACGGCTTACAGTGGCCTCCGACGCCCGGTGTGCCTCCCGCGGTGGCTGGGACGAGAGGTTCTCTCCCTCTCACGTTCCACCACCTCCTTCGCTAGTATGACTGCTTTGCAGGAGGTGACGACTTCCCATTCCCTCTCGCTCCGGACCAGGGATTGAACCAGGGCCAGATCTTAAAGACCCCTTTGTCCCGATATTGAATGTTCTCATTATGTTATGGCCAAAGACTTCTGTCCAAAGCCTATCAGAACTTCATAAAAATCTTTTTCAACACACTTGCTCATAAAGTGGCTCTAATTTCACCGCAATTAGGCACATAATGACACCTGTAATCAAACTGTGACTTTTTCATTGCTATTATTCACAAGTGAGTTATAGGGTTTTTTTTTTTATTTTATTGGTTGAATTGCTTTGTTCTTAAAAAAGTTTCGATACAAAAAAGATCGTGTTCAATAGTACAAATAAATTAATGTACCTATTGCTTGCTCATTTCATACAACTTCGTATCTACATAGATAATTTCAACTTATAAGTTTTTAATAAATAAAACTTTCACTCAAATGCAACTTTTGTTTTCTTTTTTAGGGTTCCGTAGCCAAATGGCAAAAAACGGAACCCTTATAGTTTCGCCATGTCTGTCTGTCTGTCTGTCTGTCCGCGGATAATCTCAGTGACCGTTAGCACCAGAAAGCTGAAATTTGGTACCAATATGTATATCAATCATGCCGACAAAGTGCAAAAATAAAAATTTAAAAAAACATTTTTACTAGGGTACCTCCCCCAGACGTAAAGTGGGGAGCGATTTTTTTTTTAATTTTGACCCTGACGTGTGATATATTGTTGGATAGGTATTTAAAAATGAATAGGGGTTTTCTAAAATCATTTTTTGATAATATTAATATTTTAGGAAATAATCGCTCCGAAAGTCAAAAACAATGTGTCCCCCCCCCCTCTAACTTTTGAACCATAAGTTTAAAAAATATGAAAAAAATCACAGAAGTAGACCTTTATATGAACTTTCTAGGAAAATTATTTTCAACTTGATGAGTTGAATAGTTTTTGAGTTATATAGCACTTTTTCAAAAAAACGCAAATTATAACTTTGTTTTTCATACAAATACTATGAAAAACAAAGTTATTTTTGCTGACGAAAAATGTTGGTATTTTTAATGGTCTGGGAAGCTACGGAACCCTACAGTGAGCGTGGCCCGACACGCTCTTGGCCGGTTTTTTTTACTTTTTTCCCCATTTCGTACGTGGCTGAAACGCTATCCGCGAAAAGCCAAAAAAAAAGGAACCTCATTCTTTTAGTCTATGGGCGATCGCCATTGTTAGATGCGCGCGCATAGGAAAACTGATGAATTATTCCCGCCATTGCGAAAAAAAATTCATAACTCGTTTTCACTGTTGAAATTATAGTTATTTTTAGTATTATTTTATTCTCAAGTGTGTTGAAAAACGTCGTATGATACACGTGTGTGTTGATGATTACCGTCTCGGCTCTCTTAAGAACCTCGCCTAACGGCTCGGTTCTCAATGGCGCCTCGGCGGTAATCACCAACATTACACACTTGTACCATAATGTACTATTACCCTGTAGTCTTCTCAATTTTCCAGGCTACTGCAATGGCGGTACATCTACTGGCTCCGCCACCTGGCAGCGTGGTGCTGGACATGTGCGCAGCCCCCGGCATGAAGACGACGCAGCTGGCAGCCTACATCAGAAACACTGTATGTACTTAATAATAATGTGATAATCTGTAATCTAGTCTTGTATTTCATCGCTTTTGAAAAAGTACAAATTGAATCGGCTAGCGAAACTCGACCAACATAAGCCGGTCGGGGGCCACGTGGTGGCTACCGGCCACCGTAGATGCGGGCCTGTGGACGGTTAGCTATGGGCTAGCTAGCCGTCCGTCCGTCTAATGACGACAGGCCGTGTCGACGGCGCGTTCGTGTTCCACGCGCGCCTCAAAGAGATGTCAGCAGAAGAGAGGGGCCCGCAAGGGCCGGAGCCTGCCGGGGTTGCGGGACTGTTCGAAAGAGATACCGCGGCCCCGGAACATAAAGGGCGAGGAAGGAACATGGATGGGTTTTAGTCAGTAAGAGTCTGACACTCCCTCCCGCTCCGCCCAGAGTGGGAGAAGTCATTTGATGATTTCCCATCCTAAAGTCGTTCGTCCTTAGAAATAAAATAAACGCTCAAACTAATTTTAACTCTAAACCTCTCACAAGAGAGTTCATATTTGTATATCACGACGAATGAATTTGTTTTACTTGCCTACGTTCTAGAGTTTTACATCAGTCCCATACTAATATCAACTGTCTCCTGCTAGATTTACAGTTAAAATTTGTTTGAGCAATTATTTTGGAGTCTAAAGTAAACTGTCTACGTCGCCGTCAACGTAGTAGACTTCGTTGCAACGTTTATTTCAACGTCTGCATAACCAAGTCGACGCATAAACTAGTCGACGAATTCAACTAGTTGATGGACTAGTCGATGAACAAAAATGGACGGTCTAGTTTCGTTAACGCTAAATGCGTCGACGACCCATCTCTAATATTTAGTAAGGACCAAAACGACGTCCGCCATAGCCTACGACTCTAGGCACCAACACAGCTGACGCCAAGCTATTAACATAAAATAATAAAATTAGTATAAATGCAAATGTATGAGACAATAAAACAATGAATATACTCGTATGTATAAATAGTTTAAAGAAAACTCTATTAGTAGAACAGTAAAACCTTATCTGCCTAGTAATGAAAGCACCACATACAATATACATATTAAATTAATGTTTGTGGCAAAATAAGTCATATCTACCCGGTTTAGTTTGCAAATTTGAAGCGACAGATATCGTAGCATAGTGCTATCTTGCATTATATGAGCAGTTACATTTGTATCCATGCTGTATGCTCCCACACTGAATTTGTAACCTAAGTATCAGTCCATTCTATCTATAATGGAGATATCAACATTCCAAAAAACTTTTCTACATGACGAATGTATTTCATTTCCAGGGACGAATATTTGCAATCGAAAGAAATGAGAAAAGATACCAAGTACTGCGTGATTTCGTTGCAAAGACTAGCTCAACTTGCGTGGAAACCATGCATAAAGATGCATTGGAAATCAAAAAGGGTGATATAGACGACGTCGAGTATATTCTTCTTGATCCGAGCTGTTCGGGATCAGGTAAAAAGCAGTCTTAAGTTCCTCATGTCACAGTTCAATTTTCAAAGGTCAGTTTTTTACCATTTTTTTCTTTTTCCTCAGGTATGGACTTCTGCGTTCACAAATACATAGAAAGTACAAGACTCGCCAAATTAACATCATTGCAGGAGAAATTCTTGAAGCACGCTATGAACGCCTTTCCCAAAGCCAAACGAATAGTTTACAGCACTTGCTCTATATTCCCTGAAGAGAACGAAAGAGTTATCACTAACGTAGTGAAAACCTCACGAGCTAAGTGGAGGGTACAAGATGTAAAGGAGTTGCTGAAAGGTCAATGGAACAACTTTGGCTCGGGAATGTACGGCAGTATGGGCACAAGGTGCTTGTACTCCAGACCTGAATCCGACTTCACCATAGGATTCTTCCTAGCCGTACTCGATAGAGATCAAAAAGACATGGAGAAGAGTTTAAATGCGGAGAAGAAAATCGAGAAAGAGTGGAGAAACGTAAATAAACCGAAGTCTAAAAATAAAGATGGTGAAGACACCGATAAGAAAAACAAATCAAAGAATGTTTTGGATGAAAATGGAGAGGTTGAAGATAATACTGAGATCAATCAGGAGTTTATCGAAGAAGATGTCGAAGTAAAGCCTAAGTCCAAAAAGAAGAAACATAAATTTGAAACAGAAGTAATTGAAAATGCAGAACTAAATCCAAATGAACTTATAAACTTATTAAAAACAGAAGAAACAGATGAACCTCCCAAAAAGAAGAAAAAGAAGCGTAATAAGGACGAAAATAATCAACCTGTAGAAAACATTATAGAACAACTAAGCGACTTAGTTGTGGAATCGAACCCTGAGGTTCATAAAAAGAAGAAAAAGAAAGATAAACACAAAGACATACAAGCAGATGATGAAAATACCAACACAGAGGAGATTAGCAATACAGATCATGATGTTGAAAAGAAATCAAAAAAGAAAAAGAAACGGAAAGTTGATTCAGATGAAATAGAAGATAAGGAAACTCAGATAACTCATGAATCTGCGGACATATCCTATGATGACATTCCACAGAGTGTACCCAAAAAGAAAAAGAAGAAAAAGAAAGATTCTTGATGGTTTTATTTGTATTCTTTTTATTTATTACTAATAAAAAGTCGTGAATTCACATGGATTTTCTTAATTTATTGAGCTTTAGTCATCATCATCATCATCGCCCTATTAATGTTCCCACTGCTGGGATAGGCCTCTCTATGAGAGGGAATGGGCTATATAATCCACCACGCAGGCCCAGTGCGGATTGGTAGATGTCACATGTCTTCGAATTTATGGTTCTAGGACATGCCGGTTTCCTCACGATGTTTTCCTTCACCGTTTTGAGAGCAGCGGTGATGTAATAAATTACACAAAGTAATGCGCCTGCCTGGGTTCGAACCCACGACTTACTGAACGTAAGTCGGGGCCGCCACCACTGGGCCACCGCTGCTCGTCGCGTCGTCGTCGTCGTTGAGCTTTAGTATTTATGAGGTTTTCAAAATGAGGTTTGCTTAAAATTGTCGTGTAAATACGTGACAATATTTTAAAGACTTCTGAGGTTTGAGTCCATAATATAGACTCTCTTCGGTTCATTCGGCCACTCGTCAGCATGAAAATATATTTTAAACATGCCAAAATAAGTAAGTAGTAAGAAAACTGACCACCAAACCTGAAAGAGATAAAGTAAAAATCTTACACTAAAAAAAAAAACTTGCGAAAAAGTTGGAACTTTGACCCCCAATATCTCCGTAACTGGAAAGAAAGAAAAAAAACTTATTGGGTTCCCAGGTATGGTCACAACAAGTGCCTTTCGGCTTCATTAAGAGTTTTTTTTACACCCTATAAACGGGGCGTGCCGCGAAGATATAATCATGACTTCCGAGCAAGCAAAAGCTGGTAAAACATCTCCTATGATACACTCCCTCTGATACGTCCCTGAAATAAAACGTCGGATAGCCATGGCTAAAGATGCTATGACACGTCTCCAGAACATCTGGAAAAATCGTGGTATATAAGTTTTAAAACGAAGGCCCGTTTAGTCAGAGCACTAGTTTTCCCGATTTTCCTCTATGGAGTTGAGACGTGGACAATCCAAACAAGAGAAAGACAGAGGATAGACGCATTCGAAATGTGGTTCTGGAGGCGGATGCTCCGAATTCCATGGACATGCCAAACGCACAAATGTGTCTATCCTTTCCCAACTCGATGTCAAGACCCGATTGTCTACAGTTTGCCTACAGCGTATTTTGTCCTATTTCGGCCACATAATGCGAAGAGGAGATAGCAGCCTTGAAAAACTGGTCATTGTTGGTAATACCAAAGGCAAGCGAGCGCGAGGCCGGTCGCCAACACGATGGTCCGACCAAGTAAAAGAGGCTATGTCCTCAAGCAAATTTGAGCAGGTGGTGATGGCAACTTTGGACCAGAGTAGATGGAGGCAGATTGTCCGCTTGAAGGGGTCCAGTGACCACGATCCTCAGTAATGAGGGACTGACTGAAGAAGAAGATTATACACTAGGTCACCAACCTGGATACTGAAACTTAGCCCGTCTCACGTGTGGGTGTGGTGTGGTGTCTTAGCAGCACGTTATGGATTGATTCTGCATTATACCACTACACTCCCCAGACCCAGGCCAAGAGCCCATTTTGGCAGCTTAAAACAAGTGACTAGAGCTTGATGATACCTGGTTTCAGGTATTAAATTGATCCTGTAGCTCTACCTCAGTTACTTGTAGTACCTATCTTGGTACAGTCACGCTCGAGCTTACATTTAATCTTTTGAACGACAGCGTAAACGTACGCGCGTACCCTCCACGCCAGGGCTCAATTTCATCTACCATTTTGTCACACAATTATATAAGTCGACGTATGTGACATTAGCGCTCAAAAGTTTAAGCAAGATTCAAAAGCGATTCCCGCATATCTTTTTCAAAAACATACTATTACGAGTAGGTATGAAACTAGGTTGTTTTTCAAAATTGCAATCACTATTTCACAAAAATATTTTTAAATTTTTCTTATGTGTAGGTACGGTACGAGTATTTATGGTCGTGAGTCGTGACTACATGCACATTATGTAGGTAGTAGATACGTAGGTACCTAATCGGGTAGGTATAAAATTGCACAAATTAAAAAGATTCCATCGTCTAGACTTGCAATTACCAAGTAAATACTGAAAAAAAATCACTTCTCGTCATACTCGATAAATCTTGGACATAAGTGGGCCAAACGTCATAAGCGACGTTTATTTCGTCTAGCCATCGTTTCTACGAAATACAAGTACACCACAGTTCTTTGTGTTTTCTCCTCTATTGAATTTTAAACCGTATTTGTATAGCGTTAAATGTTAGATTTGTAATATAAATATTTAGATGAATTACACGCTATGCCGTTATGGTGTCACGAATGTGTCGTGCGCCCTTATTTTCTTTGCATACTTGGTGGCTCGTATGAAATCACGATTGTTATAGTAGGTTACGATATACTGATACCTACGTACAATGACAGAATTGCTTCTAAATGTCATTATAACAGGACACTAGGACAGATAAAATGTTCTACCACAATACATTCTAGTACCTAACTATACCTACGTTCTGCTTTAAAAGTAGGAAGTTGGATAGATTCTGACTACTACTGCTTCGTTGGTCTTGTGGCCCCAAGCGTGTCTACCTACTGTCTTCTGAACCTGGGACTTATTATTGGGTTTATCTATCAGGAATTTCTCATTAGCAACCTGTGCTTGGAACTAAGTGGTGTGGGACCCCGTAACTACCTCGGAGAGGCGTTGGTCCTGCGCGTTATTTCTCTCTCCGGGCGTGTCGTTTTTTTTTTGACAAGCCCGCCACACTATTCCCAAACCACTGTACCTAACTCCAGAAAGCCAGAATCAACAGTGGCGATCAGAAAAGCGCTGAGACAGTGCTGCTTGACGAAGTCCCAGAGAATGAATTTAACTGTCGTGAATCCCGCAACGAAATTAATCAGAAAGTATAGCGGAGAAGTAGGAAAAAAAGTACCCTGTCGGATTGACGTCTACATACACGTTCTATGAGATGAGAGTGAGCGGAGATAGTGCACCTGCGTCTTCCTGCACACTACACTATGCTTTACAATATCTCCCGCATCGATGGCTAGGGTCCGATGAGTCTGGCCGCCATTAATTTGGCCAGGAACACTATTTAGACGTCAGGCACCTACCTACTGCCGGGGTTGCGGGACTGTTCGAAAGAGATACCGCGGCCCCGGAACCTAAAGGGCGAGGAAGGAACATGGATGGGTTTTAGTCAGTAAAAGTCTGACACTCCCCTCCCGCTCCACCCAGAGTGGGAGAAGTTATTTGATGATTTCCCAACGTAGGTAATAAAGGGCTTATTACATTACACGATTTATCGGGCACGATCGGCAGCGCGGCAGGGAAGTACCACTCGACCACCCGATTTCTTATTACACTTCCCTTTCCTTGCAGGCAGGGCCCGATAAATCGTGTAATGCAATATATAAGGTCAAGTCGATTAACACTCAGGCGTGAATAGGTAGGTACCTACCTACACTACCTATTAAATAATTATAGTACCCGTTCAAGTAGATAATTATATATGTCGGATCCGGTCATTGGTATGGACACGGGAATGAATCAAAGTGCGCCAGTGGTGACATCACGCGACCTAGACACCAGTCTACCCCCGCCATGGCGTGCTTCTACAGAGTCCTGACGTTAACAGATCACCGCGAGGACGACATTCTGGGTCGGATCGCAGCGGAGTGAAGACGTCTTAAAACTGTATCCGATTCATTGTGCCCAGTGTTAGTGTGAAAGTGTAATGTCAAGTAATTCGTTAGTTTACTCAGTGTAGATATGTTTGAAAAGAGTAACCATGGAGTTTCTTGCCGGTTCTTCTCCATGGAAACAACCAACCCGAACCGAGCACCTGACAATAAACAAAGTATCGCATTTAGTGAGTTTTCATAGCACGAAACCCGTCTTCTGCCCACATAATGCTCGAGCCTAACTAAATAAACCCTGACAAACCCGACATCAGAATTGGGATAAAATCTTGCTAATGAAATCATGCTGCGGGGACAGTGTTAATAACAATCAGTGTCAACTGTGTAAAAACAGAAAAAGTGTCGAAATAAAAAAAAAAAAATTGTTCGTGATGAATTTCATGTGTCGGTTACTAAGTGCAAAAAAAAAAAACAGAAACAAACAAGAAAGAGGGTAGATCGAATTGTCTGCATAAACACCCACCCGCAATAACTTTAGTTTATCCGTGATCGTAGTGCTTGCAACAGCGCCGAAATACCAGAAACTCAAAACAGACAGTAAACAAGTGTTATTTACCAAGTGAAAAAACGGGATACACATCGTTTTTTAGTGTTAATGACAATCAGTGACGGTTACTATTTGAAATGCAAAACAAAGACTTTGTATCGCTTAGAGTTTTTCGTGGGACCAGTTTAAAGAATTGTTCAAGGCCAGATTCGTGTACGTCGAGACATTTTCGTCATTTACGTGAATAGTGAAAAACAAAGTAAAATATGCGCCCGTCGTCAGGGAGCGAGACACTACCACCAATCAAGTGTCGCGAATGCGGCCAACAAGGACACAAACAAGCGGATTTTCGGACGAAGACTACCGCCCCGTCAAGAAGCGGTTGCCTGTGACGGCTGCTACAGGCGTTGGGCAGCGACCGCAGGCCTGCAGCAGTTCACTGGTGTGCTCCAAGTGTGGCACGCCGGGGCACATTGCTAGTCGCTGCGCAGCAGAACAGCGTTGTTCGAGTGCTGCTGTACTGGTGGAGAAGCGAGTCGACCTTTGCACCGTCGAGTCGGAATATGAAAGTACTTTGGTGAGTGTTTCGATTTTGATTCTGGAGCTGAATGATCTTTGATGAAAGAGTAAAATGTTTCCTGTTAAAGGTTGATTGAGATTTTGGACGCTCATAGTCATTATCTGAAAGTTTTGGACGTTAGGCGTGCCTACAAATATGTACAGGGTAGGCTAAGGAAGATACCAGTGGGTCACGTACCAGTCGATGTTGATAAGGATTTTGATGATAATGAGTAAGCATAAGTGGTGGCAGCCTGTTTGGCAACCTGGGCCTGTGTGGCAACCTAGGCCTGTGTGGCAACCTGAGCCTGTGTGGCAACCTGAGCCTGTGTGGCAACCTGAGCCTGTGTGGCACCTGTAGAGCTGAGACTTTTAACGGTGTGCATACGTAGTGTATACGTAGTGCATACGTAGTGTAAGTGTAGTGCATACGTAGTGCGTACGTAGTGGATGCGTGGTGTAGACGTAGTGCATACGTAGTGCGTACGTAGTGGATACGTAGTGTATGTGATACATACGTAGTCCATGCGTAGCTTGCGTAGTGTGTGCGTTGCAGACGTAGTCCGTGCGTAGCTTGCGTAGTGTGTGCGTTACATGCGTAGTGTGTGCGTTGCATACGTTGTGTACCACTGTTTTAGTACTCTATCGGTTTAGTAGTGTGTTTGACCATACCAGTAGTTATTATTGCAGTTGAGTTATAAAGGTTGATTTGAACGACTGTGGTACATGGCCCAAGGGTTGACCTATTTTCAAGTATTACCAATTTAACCGTGTTTGATTTAATAAACTACGTCGTTGGTCTAGTGGTGGCAAACACGACTGCTGAGCATGAGGTCCTGGGTTCGATTCCCAGATCGGGCAAAGTGCTATTGGGTTTTTCCATCAAGAATTTCTCAGTGAAGCCACGGAGTCTGGATTAGTGCCCAGTTGATGGTACATGGGACTTGGACATAACTACCGGAGTGTGAGTGTACTATTAGGTGCACCTCTGTTTAACCCTTTGGGGAGTTCAGGCGTTATGTTATGACGTTTGATTTTATTAGAGTAGGATTCGGTTAAGACAAAATAGAGTTCTTGACTTTCATCGACCCGATGAATATAGGGTTTGGTCAGGAGTGACCGAGTGGAACAAAATTCTGTGGTGGAGTATTTGGTTGCAGGTATCATCACACGAGGACGTGTGCAAGCAGGATGGCCGTGTCGGATCCGGTCATTGGTATGGACACGGGAATGAATCAAAGTGCGCCAGTGGTGACATCACGCGACCTAGACACCAGTCTACCCCCGCCATGGCGTGCTTCTACAGAGTCCTGACGTTAACAGATCACCGCGAGGACGACATTCTGGGTCGGATCGCAGCGGAGTGAAGACGTCTTGAAACTGTATCCGATTCATTGTGCCCAGTGTTAGTGTGAAAGTGTAATGTCAAGTAATTCGTTAGTTTACTCAGTGTAGATATGTTTGAAAAGAGTAACCATGGAGTTTCTTGCCGGTTCTTCTCCATGGAAACAACCAACCCGAACCGAGCACCTGACAATAAACAAAGTATCGCATTTAGTGAGTTTTCATAGCACGATACCCGTCTTCTGCCCACATAATGCTCGAGCCTAACTAAATAAACCCTGACAAACCCGACATATAGATAAGTAACTAGTTACCAAAAGAAAGTCTTGAAAATCTTGTTTGGCTCAGCTAAAATCTAAAGATAGGATCAAACTTAACCTTTTAAAAACAAATTCTTATGGGTACTTAACTCCTATTAGTTTTAATCTACTCGTAAATCTAATGTTCTTTTACATAAACATGACCAACATTAACAACGTTAAGAACTTAACTACCTCTGGTATTCTCTTAGCACGAAATCGACCAAAAATTAGTTACCGTACTAAAATAGCGGTGAATGATAAGGCAAGTTAGGTCATTTTGGTATAGTAGGTACCTACTTACTGACGATGACGACTTATGAAATGTAATATAATAAGGTGTGAAATCAAACCATTTCAATCAAGCTTTCTCAAACTCAAACCATTTTTTTTTCAATAAGACCATTACGGCTCCGTGGGTACCGCACGATCTCCCGCGAGGCGGCGGGCCTGCTTGCCGGATTGCCGCCATGGGATCTGGAGGCGATAGTCCTCGCGCGCCTGCACGACTGGCGCGCGGAGGCACTACGCCGCCGCGCCGGGGGGAAACTCCGCTGCCGCGGCAAATTGCCGCTCAGCGGACAGACCTCCGGCGCGATCTCATGGCGACATGGAGAGAGCGACTGTCGCAACCCCGTGCAGGGCACGCCACTATAGTGGCGGTAAGTCCCCTCTTTGAGGAGTGGCTGGAGAGGCGCCACGGCGTCCTCACCTTATGCCTGACGCAGGTCCTCACCGGACACGGATGTTTCGGGAGGTACCTGCACCGAATCGGGCGGGAGGAAACGCCCGGGTGTCTCCACTGCGAGGATCGACCGGAGGACACGGTGGAGCACACGGTGGAGGTCTGCCCTGCGTGGGCGGAGCACCGCCGTGTCCTCGTAGCGGCGATCAGCGGCGGCGACCTCTCGCGTCCGGCCCTGGTTCATTCCATGGTCCGGAGCGAGACGGAATGGGAAGCCGTCACCTCCTTCTGCGAAGCAGTCATGCTAGCGAAGGAGGTGGCGGAACGAGAGAGGGAGAGAGCCTCTCTGCCCGGCCGCCGCGGGAGACGCACCGGGCGTCGGGGGCCACGTGGTGGCTACCGGCCACCGTAGATGCGGGCCTGTGGACGGTTAGCTATGGGCTAGCTAGCCGTCCGTCCGTCTAGTGACGACAGGCCGTGTCGACGGCGCGTTCGTGTTCCACGCGCGCCTCAAAGAGATGTCAGCATAAGGGGAGGGGCCCGCAAGGGCCGAAGCCTGCCGGGGTTGCGGGCCTGTTCGAAAGAGATACCGCGGCCCCGGAACATAAAGGGCGAGGAAGGAACATGGATGGGTTTTAGTCAGTAAGAGTCTGACACTCCCTCCCGCTCCGCCCAGAGTGGGAGAAGTCATTTGATGATTTCCTATCCTAAAAAAAAAAAAAAAAAAAAAGACCATTACGGCACTTTTGAATGTCGAAAAATAAGCTAAGCTACAAGGCACAGTCACAAAGGCATGATAACTTGATAAAGTACTGTAATTGCACATTCCAAAGCGTAGATCTCTATGGAGAAGAATGGGCAAGAAACTCCATGGACACTCTTTTCAATCAGAATGTTCTTACAAAATCTTTCCAAAAGCATTTCAGGCACGTATAGGTAGGATATAATACCTGGCTGCAATGTAAAACACCTCTTAACGAAGCCGAAAGGCACTTGTTCTCCCCGTCATTACGATAATTCTTTTTTCGACACACTTGCTCAAAAAGTGCATTTACGAAGCCTGGTCACCGTAAAATTGTCAAACACTTTGGATGTGGGACTTTTGCGCGAAAGACTTTTGCGCGAAAGACATTTGCGCAAAAGACACTTGCGCGATCCCATTTGCGCGAGAAGACAAATGCGCGAATGGACTTTTGCGCGATTGGACATTTGCGCGCCAGGACACATGCGCGACTGGACTTTTGCGCGACTGGACTTTTGCGCGGTTTTTGGGGTCCCTGATTACGAAAATGGTGACCCCATTTTCGTAATCAGGGACCCCAAAAACCATGAAAAGGACACCCATGACAGATAAACAAAAAAAAGCATGGGCGCCATCTTGGATATTCTTTTTGACCCCATTTTCGTAATCAGCGACCCCAAAAACCATGAAAATGACACCCATGATGAAAGAATAAAAAAAAAACCCCCTTCAAGTATTTTGAGGCGTGATGTAAGTGATGTTATGTTTATTCCTCAGAGTAAACCTCTGTGGCTATTAAGTCGCGCAAATGTCCACTCGCGCAAGTTTCCACTCGCGCAATTGTCTTTTCGCGCCAAAGTCCGTTCGCGCAAAAGTCCAATCGCGCAAAAGTCCATTCGCGCATGTGTCCTGGCGCGCAAATGTCTGTTCGCGCAAATGTCTTTTCGCGCAACTGTCTTGATACCGGTAAAACAGGTACTCTCACCTAAGTACCTATTTTACCGCACTCCCCCTTGTATAGCACCGTGCGTATTCTTTGCGTATTTTTTTTTTATTTAAAAAAAAAAGTATTCCACCAAAGAGTTTCACATTACGAGAATAAATAGGTTGACTGATCCAACCTCCTTGGAAGTGCCTTTGCTCAATACGTTTGTCTCACTTTAAAACAAAAGAGTAAGTGAGACGAAAGATGTAGTTCTAATTTTAACCACGTGCATGTGGCGCCATTTGCAAATTGGCGCCATTTTCAATGAAACGTCAAAGATTGTTGCGACCATCCATGGTTGTGGCATTCCGACTGATTAACAAAATAATAATATGAGTTCAAGCGAGGAATCAGATGTTAATATGGAATCTACTCCAACTGATGTTTTGAATGAGGTGCAAATTGCAGAAAACAGTTTCTTTCCGTCAATTCGCGAGAGCTCTATTTAATGATTTACAAAAATTTTAAAACGTGGTTAATATAACTCGCAAATGTGTTGAAAAACGTTGTATGACACACGTGCAGAAATTGGTTTTTACAAACTCGTGACTATGGGAAGCCCTCGACTTCGTCTCGGGCTTTCGTCTACTCGTTTGTAAAAACCAACTTATAACCGCACTAGTATCATAATAGTACATTATGAGCCGAGCATGTATTACACTACACAGTATTACAGTACATTATGAGCACCAATACGCACGTATATCGTACGACGTTTTTTAACACATTTGCGAGGAAACAGAAAAAAAAAACATTTTTCATACGTGTTTACATGAATCTGTCCTTGGATATTGACGGCAGTAAGCTGTCGCATGCGGTTTGCGCTTCTATTGGTATATCCGGTGGAGTTGAAGTAATATATTGCTCATCTTCATTATTGAAAGTTGTCATTTTTAAATATTCACAATACAAGTACAAAGAAAAGAAAATTTGAGAAAAATGGCGCGAGGATTATTTTCTGCCGTGGCTGCGTGAAAATGTTGGCAAAGACGCTACAGCATGCAGCCAAGTTTTTAAATTACCGAATAAACTGTTTTATTTTATTTTAAATAAACTTAATCTGTGAATGCACACTGTTGCTTTCCCGCCATTTTAACAGCGCGCTAGCGCTGCCTACTGACTGGCGCCCCGCGGCGATTAGTTCGTTTGAATAGCAACAGCGCGCTGCTCACTAGCTGGAGTCGTGGAGCGGCGCGCGGCGATCAGTTCCATATTTGAAATGGCAAATAATACCGTTATGGAATTTGTATGGACTATAACTTAACTATTTGCTTTGGTAACACACGCGTTTTTTATGACCCGCTTTACATATTTAAAACCGGTGGAATTACATCAGCTTTACGAGCAAGGGTGTTAAAAATAGCTATTTTGGTTCTACGCCGCCATACCTGGAAACCTAGATAGGGAGATATTGGGGGTCAAAGTTCCAACTTTTTGACAAGTTTTTTTTTTAAATACACGTTTGTCTTACTGTAAAACGTGATTTTTCACCCAAAAATAAAAAGAGTCGTTTCCCAGCAATACTTCTTGCACGTTACTTAGTATGATGATGTACAGAATGCTTGGTTGACGGCTTCGTGATGAGTCGGCACAGCCTGTATCATCATCATTCTCCCTTATCCCAATCTATTTGGGGTCGGCGCAGCATGTCTTCTTCTTTCATACTGCTCTATTTTTAACCGACTTCCAAAAAGGAGGAGGTTCTCTATTCGACTGTATGTATTTTTTTTTTTTTTTTTATGTATGTTCACCGATTACTCGATGACGCCTGGACCGATTTGAAAAATTCTTTTTTTGTTTGAAAGGGTATACTTCCAAGTTGGTCCCATAGAAATATTGTCATGATCTGATCACGAACTTCGGAGATATGGAACGGAACTCCTCAATAAATGATAGCAAATGGACTGGGATTGCTGAAATCTATTGTCTGTCTATTGTTTACACCAGTTCATAACATAACATCACGCCACCGCACCGGTACGCTGTGAAGGGGTAAGCACAAGTGAACCACTAAAAAGTGAAAAATAAAAACTTTTTTGCAAAAAAATAGAACCGACTTCAAAAAAGTGAAAAATAACTTTAGCTTCAGAAGTCGGTGACAAAAAAACTTAATAAATCAATCAAACAATGGTCACCGACTTCTGAAGCTAAAGTTATTTTTCACTTTTTTGAAGTCGGTTCTATTTCGTCATCTCATCAGTCACTTCTTTTCTTACCATATCCTTCTTAACACAGTCCATCCATCGTTTCTTTGGTCTTCCTGTGTGTGGTACTCAAATACCCATCCACATTCATACCCAAAACTTTTTTCACGACATTTTCCTCATTCCTCCGCATCACATGCCCGTACCACGACAACCGAGTACCACACAACTTTTCAGTCACCGGCGCCACTTTCAGACTTCCTCTAATGTACTCATTCCTTACTTTATCCATTCGTGTAACACCACACATCCCCCTTAGCATTCTCATCTCCGCGACATGCAGATGCCTTTCATTCATCCCTTTTGTGGCCCAACATTCTGATCCATACAACACAGCAGGTCTAATCATTGTTTTATAAATCTTCCCCTTAAGTTTTAGGGGAACGCGGGAGTCGCAGATCGTTCCCGTGACCTGCCGCCATTTCATCCATCCCGTGTTAATTCTGTGCTTTACACTACGATCTATTTCGCCATCGCTTTGCATGAGTGAACCAAGATACCGAAAGTCGGAGCAGACAGGAAGAGACGCGCCATCTAGCGCTATGGCTCCAGAGCTGGAGAGACCGCCAAAATCGCAAAACATGTATTCAGTTTTACTTCTGCTGATTTTCAAGCCAACGTTCTCCAGTTTCTGTTGCCATTTTTCCAGTCTGCTCTGGATCTCAGGTCCATTTTCACCGACAAGAACAATGTCATCGGCAAACAGCATGCACCAGGGTGCCTCTTCTTGGATGTCCGACGTCAAAGCGTCCATGATCAACAAGAAGAGGTAACAAGAGGTAAGAGGTCGGCACAGTCTGTATAAGACTACTTATAAACTTATATTGTCACTTACGGGATATCTTCCGTGATTATTTGTTGTTTTGAGCTCCCGATATTTCGACGCTGTTGCAAGCGCCATGATCGCGGGTTGACTGGAGACAAACAAACAACAAATAATCACGGAAGGGGTCCACCCTTTATAGCAGAACTTTTTATGTCATAATATTATTTTGCATACCAGCTGATAGCATAAACTTCATTTGGCAGAAAATTGTTTGGCAGATACTCATTTATCATACGTTCAAACTCATAATTTTGTAAGCCAGAATCATCTTTAGGCATAAATTTCATATGCATATGATTTAAAAGTAGAACCATCTTATCGCAGAAAGTTCACAGTTAGAATCGTCTTTTGGCATAATTTTCATATCGATAGTCTTTAAGGGCAGAACTATCATATCTCAGAAAGTTTACAGTTAGAATTATCTTTTGGCATACATTTCATATGCATAATAATGGAAAGACTCATCTATCAAATCACAGAAAATTCATAAAGTCAGTTGATTGTGAATACTTGGTTTTTATTTCCCAGTAAGAAGCAGGCAAACATGCAAACGAGTATATAATTATAGTGCATGTAGCAAGCATGCAGTATGCAAGCAAGGATGAAGCATGTAAGCAAGCATGCAGCATGCAAGCAAGCATGCAGCATGCAAGCAAGCATGCAGCATGCAAGCAAGCATGCAGCACGCAGTATGCAAGCAAGCATGCACCATGCATGTAGCAGGCATGCAAACATCTAAACAAGCATATACCATGCATACAGCAAGCATGCAGCAGCATGCAAACAAGCATACAGAATGCATGCAAACAACCATGCAGCAAGCATGCAGCATGCAAACAAGCATGCAGCATGCAAACAAGCATGCAGCAATCATGCAGCATGCAAGAAAGCATGCAGTATGCAACATGCAGCAGGCATGGTTTCTGTCACGGCTTCGGCGCTGCGGCGCTACGGCGGTCCCACGCGAGTTTATCGTCGCAGATGGGTTTAACGCTCACCACCGCAGCTTCGGCATGCTGGCCGGCTTCGCCGGCCAGCCTCAGCCGCGGCGGCGAGTGTTACAGCCACCTGCTCCTCAACTCGCGGCCCGCCTCGCCCCTCCGCGCCTACGCGATTTTAAATTACACTCTAGGGGTAGGGCAGACAAGACTACGTGGAGTCGGTTTTGGAGCGATTCGTTTCTGTCACTAACTTTTCTAGCACAATATATTGACTTTTTAAGATATTATTTTAATTTTAAATTAAGGTTAAAAATGCTATTTTGTGGCATTGAAAAATGGCAATAATGCCAAATAAAATTATTCCAAATGAAACTCTGCAATCTTCATAGTATGCCAAGTGAAATTATATCAAATAATCGTCGCTCTAAATAAACATTATTCTAAACGAAATTATGCGAAATTTGAACACTGCCAAAGGTAATTATGTCAAAAAAAATCTGCCATGTAAAAGTATGCCATTCTAAATTCGGACATACAAACATTCAGCCAAACAGTCAGTATATTTAAAAAAAAATATGCCTTTCATATATTCGTTTAAAGAAAATTATGCCAAGTCTGTTATGCTAAATGAATTTCGGAGCAACAAGATTCTGCCAGATAGATGGAACCCTCACGGAGGGTCCACCCTTTATAGCAGAACTTTTTATGTCATAATATTATTTTGCATACCAGCTGATAGCATAAACTTCATTTGGCAGAAAATTGTTTGGCAGATACTCATTTATCATACGTTCAAACTCATAATTTTGTAAGCCAGAATCATCTTTAGGCATAAATTTCATATGCATATGATTTAAAAGTAGAACCATCTTATCGCAGAAAGTTCACAGTCAGAATCGTCTTTTGGCATAATTTTCATATCGATAGTCTTTAAAGGCGAACTATCATATCTCAGAAAGTTTACAGTTAGAATTATCTTTCCATGGCAGTCAGTGTGTCCATGCCGCCCACTAGCTTGCCGAAGATCGTGTGCTGACCATCCAGCTGCTTGCACCAACGGAAGGTTATGAAACTGGAAAAGAGAAGAATAAAACATTAAACATCAACAGTTATTTTGATATCCCGTAAGTGACAATATAAGTTTAGTTTTAAACCGTGAAAGCCTAAAACAGTGTAAGACTACTTATAGATCAATGGTGCCCTATATAAAGGGTGTAAAACACCTCTTCACGAAGCCGAAAGACACTTGTTCTCCGCGTCATTGCGATCATTTTTTTGTTCTACACCATACCTGGGAACCTTCTAGTTATGGAGATAGGGGGGATCAAAGTGACAACTTTTTGACAAAGTTTTTTTTTTAAATCAAATTATTATTATAAGATTTTGACTTTTAACACTTCCACGACCCCCGTGCTATTCAACCCATCCTGATGGATGCACAATGCACAGTGGTTCCGTAGAAGGACATAGGGCTCGGATGTCAATGGCTGAGCTAAGCCTCGATATCTGAGGGTATAAAAGGTTTTGCAATCTATTGTTCGCATCATTACTTTTTTAGCATCGGAAGTGAACGCATCTAATTAGTCATCAACCGTGTTTTCACCACGCTAATCAGCCCAAGACGCGACGCTTGTGTTTAAGTTCCCAATTGTCTGTGACCTGTTATTTTTCAATGGACATTCACGTTACAGGTATGTATTATAATTTTACTTTACTATTTTGTGTTTTCAATCAACCATTTTTTATTAAATAGAGTGCTACGCCGCTGCATTTCTTACATATTTATTTCTGTATTTTTTTTACGTCGAAACTTTTACTTATGTTCGTGTATACTGGTGCCATTGAGTTTGGTATTAAAATGTAGCTTAAAGTCTCTACTATTAGGTTTTTAAACTTGTATTTGCAGTGTGTTGCAGCGGTAAGGTGCACCTAGGGTCTACGCTGCACGCCTGGGCGCGTAGCACTTGCTACGAAATATGTATTGTAGTTTGACCCGCATTTAAGTGCTTTCTTGTTTTGTTTTAGGTACTAGTATTAAGTGTTCTTTCAAAAGAATGCTTGCACTAGATACTTGGCACTCTATTAAGGACAGCAAATCTGAACTTGAGCGGTCGGGTCGAGTTTTTCAAGCCCTGATGCAGTTGCTGCCTGATGTTGATAAACGTTTTTTTAAGTTTTTAATTCAAAGATTATAAAAGCGTACTGCCTATACAGGGTGTAAACCACCTCATCACGAAGCCGTCAACCAAGCATTCTGTACTCATCAAACTAAGTAACTTTATGCAAAAATTATTGCTGGGAAACCACTTTTTGTTTTGGGGTGAAAAATCATGTTTTTTGGTAGAAATAAATGATGTAACGCGATTAAAACATTGCACAGTGGTCCCGCGCCCTAAGAGTGGCAGACATAGGGTTTCGCGAAGGTAATAACCGTCGTTATCAATACTAATTTTTATTTTTATGCTCTTTTGTAATACTTTACGTTATAATAAAATAAAAAATACCAAATTACTGTTAAAAATATAATGTTAATCGAAAAAATAATGCATTTTTATACTTAGCAAAATACATACTACATTAAAACTAAAGTATTGGAATTTAATAACTAATAAACTTAAATATTTACACTTTTCTACTAAAAATAAAGTAAACACCTAAACATTACTTAACTACAAACACAAAAATGGACAAAAAATATATTACTTACATATTAATAGTTTTACATATTAGGTTCTAATGTAACGTAAATATATTGTTTATTAACTATACACATTTTATTCTACACTAACAACAAATTTAACACCTCTTTTGATAGAATAGACTTCTTCTTTTTGGGTAGAAATATAAGGATCCGAATTAAGAAGAAGTCTATGTATCAGGTCGGTGTTTGTAACAACCCGGGACATTTTCCTCGTGTTGTCACGCCTAAACTGCTTAACTAACTTATTACAAGATTCGGCGGCCTCTTCCGAAAGCTCACCTATTGACAATAATGAGTGGTCAATTACTTCCGACCCGTGAATGAGGACCTTATGTACAGAAGAGGGCAAGTTGTACCATGGATAAGTAGCAACAAGCTTACGTGCTGTGTCCAGAGCATAGTCTTTAAAAGCCGCGTTATTAATTTTGTAGCCCGACGAAAGACACTGCAGCAGATTATGACATCTATCAATAAGGTCTTTGTCTAATCCAGTAATTTCTGCTGAAATTTCTGAATTAGAAAAAACCTTCTGGCAGTGTTTCCGTCGTTGGATGTGCCACTTCCTCCACTTCGCGGTTTGTCGACTATTAGACCAAGTTGCTGCCTAAACTGTTGCTGGACATGTTGTTTTTTCTGTGCAAGAAGAGCTTTATCGTCTGATAAACGCGCCTGCCATTGAAATCTAATCTATAGGAAAGGTGAATAAAATATTCAAAGAATCGGATATACGAGTGGAGAGGAGATAGCCCAAATTGATATTTACTACTGTCTACAGTTTTGCTAAGTGATTTATCAATATCATTCATTTCTTTTGGAGTTGAACCACAAATATAGCAAGTACTTCAAGATACGTCACTAAGAGCTTTGCACACTTTACCGTCTACCATAGTTAATTGTAAAGAATGCTGCACCTTTATTTCACAACCGTTGTGAGTGAATGAAAATGGCTGTAAACTGTCTATTTTAGCATTGAAGTAAGCTTCTTCTGTCACAGAAAGGTTTTTCGATTTTTTGGCAAATTGGAATCGAATTGGCCTACAATACCTAGTAGAAGAAGGTCGCGGGTTTTTCCAAACTATTTGGTCGGGGTCGGAAGTATATATATGAATGCATAAAGACTATGCTCTGGACACAGCACGTAAGCTTGTTGCTACTTATCCATGGTACAACTTGCCCTCTCCTGTACATAAGGTCCTCATTCACGGGTCGGAAGTAATTGACCACTCATTATTGTCAATAGGTGAGTGTATCATGTTGATTATATTAAAACAACGTAACAATACTTTTGTGTTTATATTTTAACTTTATAAGATCGACAGATTACAATCGCACGCCATTGCTTGTCGTGACTCACTAGTGTTGTCCCATCATCATTTTCTATTTACTAGTGATGTCAACTTACTAAACATACTACATCTTTCCCTTATAAATTAATAATTAATTTTAACAAACATAATCAGCTAAATGTTTTGGAGGGATTAAATTTCTCTTAGGTCTCAACTGAAAATCTCGCACCTGCTCTTGGGCATCTTCCACTCTAATTACATCCTGATCATTACTATTCCTTCTTTCCATAGATACACTTTGTTCTTCTGATTGTAAATTTTCATTGTTTTCTAAATCTAAATTACAATTTTTTTTTACATTTACATCTTTATTAAATGAAGGTTTTACATGCAATGTATTCCTTCTAATTATTTGCCCATTAACATCTTTTAAAATCAGAGACCTCGGAGATGGGTGAATTTCTACAACATTGGCTGGGACCCAAACATTATCCCTTAAGTAAACTACATTTTGGCCAGAATAAAAAGTGTGTTTGTTACATTTGGCGGTCTTATCATAGTTTCTTTTATTGTACATATTTATTTTGTCTTGAGATTCACTAAAATTTGTTACCAATTTTGGTTTTAAAAGTACATCATGAATAGGTAGTTTGGTTCTTGTCAATCTGCTAAATAGTAATTGTGATGGTGTGTATTGTGAACCTAGTACTGGAGTATTTCGATACTCTAGCAATACTTCTTGAAAGTCAGCACCACTCTCAGTAGATTTATTTAGCATATTTTTAGCTATTCCAACAAATCTTTCAACAAAACCATTAGACCTAGGATATTTTGGGCTTGAAGTAATTAATTTTATATTCCAAAGTGTTGCAAAATTCTGGAATTCAAAAGAGTTGAATGGCATATTATCAGCCCTCAAGATCCTTGGTATACCATGAGTTGAAAAAATATTCTTCAATATATTAATCACAGTAAGTGCAGTTAATGAATTTACATGAATTAAGTCAAACCACTTAGAGTAATAGTCAGCTACAATTAAATAAGTTTTGCTATTCCACTGTAGAAAATCACATGCTATTTTTTGAAATGGTAAAGTAGGTATCTCATCAAGCAACATAGGTTCTTTAGATTTTTTCGCACTATATTTTTCACATGTTTCACATTTTGAAATAATATTGATAAAATCTGTCTCAAGATTTGGCCAAAAAAATAAAGATTTTGCTCTAGCAATTGTCTTATTTATTCCAAAATGACTTGAATGAACTTTTTTAATTACTCTATCTCTTAATACTAATGGCACTATAATCTTATAATCTAAATAAACAATTCCATTCTCATATGTAATGTTATCTTTACTTTTGTAGTAAAATTTCACATTATCACTTACTTTATTTTTGCATTTGGGCCATCCATTTTTATAATATAATTTTAGTTGCTGAAGGACTAAATCATTTTCAGTTTCTAACATAATGAGATTTTGCACTTCTTCACTAACATTGATAGTGTGTACAGTTTTAGTAAGAGAACTATCCAATTCTATATTGTCAGCTTTGCTTGAAGCACGACTTAAGGCATCAGCTACATGCATCTTAGAACCTGGAGTGTACTGAACATCCAAATCATAAATGCTTAGTTTTATTCTTATTTTTCTTAAACGTTGAGAACCAATACAATTAATTTCTTTTTTCATAACTGCCACTAATGGTTGATGATCTGTTTGCATAATTACATGCCTTCCATATACGTAGTAGTGAAACTTTTTACAGGCGAAAAGTATTGCTAAAAATTCTTTGTCAATTTGTCCATACTCAGATTCACAAGCAGATAAACTTTTTGAGGCATATGAAATTGGATGACCATCTTGAATTAGTACACAGCCAATTGCATCTTTAGAACTGTCAGTCTGAATTACAATTTGTTTTTTGGGATCAAAATTTACAAGCACTGGTGGACTTATTAAAAGATTCTTAATATTATTGACACATGTAATATAACTGCTATTCCATACAAATTCTACATTTTTCTTTAACAGTTGCCTCAGAGGACTTGTTACTTCAGACATATTGGGAATGTATTCCCTAAAATAATTAACAAAACCTAAAAATCTCTGAAGACTTTGCTTATCACTTGGCATGTCATATTCTAAAACAGCCCTAATCTTATCTTTGTCTGGTACTAAATTTCCATCTACAATTTCATGGCCAAAATATTTAACTACATCAGGTAAGTATTGAATTTTCTTTGGGTTAAACTTGATATTTAACTCACGTGCTCTGCTGAGGACTTTTTCGAGTATCTCATCATGTTTTTCTTTGGATTCCGCATGAATTAAGAAATCATCGATGTATGTAAACAAACCTTCAATGTCACTAAAGCAATTTCTACAGTTTTCTTGAAAAACTTCAGCTGAGATTTCAAGTCCAAATGGTAAGACATTAAAACAATAAGATCCATAAATTGTAGAGAATGTACAGTACTTTTTACTGTCATCAGTCAACCGAATCTGCCAGAATGATTCTTTCAGATCTAAAACAGAGAAGAATTTCGAATGACCTATTTGTGACTTTAAATCATTGATGGTTGGAATTTCATAATACTTTTTAAGAATACATTCATTGAGAGCTCTAGGGTCTAAACATAAACGGATAGAACCATCATTTTTTTCCACAATAACAATCCTATTCACCCATTCTGTAGCTTCCTCAACTTTGGATATCACATTTAGTTTACAGAGTCTGTCCAGCTCACATTTTAATTTATCTTTTAATTTTAAAGGAACTCTATGTGGAGGTTTGGACACTGGAACAGAGTTTTCTTTTAATAAAATTCTATATTTTTTAGGAAATTGACCTGTGCCTGAAAAAACATCTTTATACCTATCCATCAGTATCTGTTTATTTGGTTGATTATTTTTGATACTGTTTATAAACTTTCTTTCAATAATGCCTAGTAACAAACATGAATTCTTTCCCAATGTTGGTTGATATCCAGAACTAGTAACAATGAAATCTAATAAATAAACTTTTGATTTTAATTTTGTTTCCATCAAAACAGTACCATAAGTTTTAATTTTTGATCTATTGTATGCCTGTAATGTAACTTTTGTTTTACTAAGTTTGATATTATTAATTTTACTCCTTGAAATTTTATTTTGAATCTCCTTTAACAATGAAATAGGTATTAGGTTAACATCAGAACCAGTATCCAGTTTAAAGGTACAATTTATGACATTTTCAATGATTAGGTTCTGTTCCCAACAATTAGCATTATGTATTTGACCTACCGAATCACAAAAAAGTTCCTCAGTGTCGTTTTGCTCCTCAGATACTACTTGCACTTTCTTGGTGCGACACACTTTTGCAAAGTGGTTATATTTTCCACATTTTGTACATTTTGTTCCTCTTGCAGGGCATTTATTGATGTCCCGCTCATGTTGGCCACCACACCACTTGCACTTTATAGTGGGATTATTCACCTGCACCTTGTGAACATCCCCAATTTGGGTTGAGTCAGAATGAATTTCTTTAATTTGTGATGTTGTCACCTCTGAGAGACGTAGCCTCTTTATTGTCTTATCCAAATCCACATCCCCCATGCTCAATAAATTCTCTTGTTCCGCTTTGTTGGTGGTCCCAAAAATAATTCTATCGCGGATGGCTTCATTTTCGCTTGTCAATTCGCAGTTTTTAGCTAGACTCTTCAAGTCCGTGAGATATGTATCAAATGGCTCACCCTGTCGCTGAGAGCGCTTATAAAATAAAAATCTTGAGAACAGTAAATTCTTCTTTGGTTCACAATACTCATCAAATGACTTCAATACATCATTAAATGTTGGGCCTTTTGTTTCTTTTCCTTTGGCATCAATAGGCTTGTCGAAATCAAAATTATTATAAACTAGCTGACCCGCGCAACTTCGTCTGCGTAAGACGAACAGTTCCTAAAATTAGCGCGTTCAATCAACCAAACAAACATACTCTGCAGTTTTATAATATTAGTACAGATTCAAGTAACAATTTATTTTTTCCCGAATAGGTTTACATTAATCGCCAAAATATTCTACTTATGTTTTTACAAATAAGGGCTCTTCCCTCGACTGCCTTACGTTTCTATCCTTGGGCACTCGACGATATCATACTCCAGCTAGGTCGAAAGTTCTCATCAAATGGCATGACTGAGCGGCGACACGTTAAAGCTGCTTCAAACTATTGCGGACCTCTCGCATCTGCCTTCCTTCTCCAAAGGAAGGTCTGTCTGACCTTCGATGGTATTCATACTCCAGGCAGGTCAACACAACATGATGTAGATGCTGTAAACTCTTGAGAACCTATTGCAAATTCTTTTCGTCTCCAAGCGGAGGCTTGATCATGAGACCTTCAATGACAGTCATACTCCAGCTATTTCTCAAGTTCTCATCAAGATGCATTAAATGAGCCCAATGACGATATAACTGCTGTAAACTGTTGAGGATCTCTTGCAACTGCCTTCAGTCTCCATCGTTAGACCATCGATGACAGTCGCACTCCAGCTAGGTTTAAAGTTCTCATCAAGGTGCACGAAATGAGCCTTAAACACGATAGAGCAGATTTGAAGTGTTGCGGACCTCTTGTGACTGCCTTTATTTCTACCGTTAGACCTTCGATGATACTCATACTCCAGCTAGGTCTAAGGTTTATATCAAGGTGCATGAAATGAGCCGACACACGATATACCTGCTGTAAACTGTTTCGGACCTCTTGTGACTGTCTTCCGTCTCCATCGCTAGACCTTCGATCACAGTCAAACTTCAGCCAGGTCTAAAGTTGTCAAAAAGGTTTATGAAATAAGCCCCAACACAATCTTTTTCTTTATCGTGTGGTTAGTGCCTAACCTGGTGTCAGAATTCTTATGCCGCCCAAGGTCCTCTGTCTTGGCTTTACATGCCGTCGAGAAATAACTCTCAGGCATGCTGTGGTTTTCTCACCCACTGCTGGGTACAGGCCTCTCTTTGTTTGTGCCAAGCTCTACGCTCTTGTGCCAGTCTCATCCAGGATATTCCCGCAATGGCAACAATATCGTCTGCTTATCTCACCGCTGGACGACCAAAACTTCTGTTTCGATTTCTAGAACGCCACTTGGTCACAACTTTACTCCACCTGACAGCACCGCGCCTTGCTAGGTGTCCTGCCCTACTCCATTTGAATTATCATCATTCATCATTATTTCAGCCGAAAGACGTCCACTGCTGGACATAGGCCTATCAAGTGTCGCCACATTGACCGGTCTCGTGGGACTCGCATCCAACGGAGTCTTGCAACTTTCATCAGGTCATTTGAGTATTGCTCACCTACATAAAGAAAACAGGCGTTGAATTGCGAACCTCTTCCAAAAAACCAAACATGAGCCATCTGACACGGGCGAATGTCAGTATCATTCTTTCACGGAAAATCATAACACCGCGATTCAGAAAATGGAGTCAAATCCATGCATGGAAAGCGGTCGAACAGAGACACTACCGCCTATGTAGATTTTTAAAGCAGGGTCATGTTGACTATTCTCTTCTTCTCTATCGTGTGATTTTTATTCATTAGTACCATTTTGGTTCAATAGATGTAGATTAAGTTCTCCTTAAAAACTTTAAAGTCAATTTTGATGGAGAGCACCGATTACAAAGAAACGAAACCTTCTCTAAGTTTTAGATTTTATGCACAATATTCATTGCATCAAACCACATTGGTTTTATAATTTACACGTGATGCTATAACAAAAGGGCTACGTAGAGACACACAGACACAGATGAAAATTTAAGAAATTATTTAACAACTTAAGCGCCATGTTTACAGATTTATTATTTGAAATAAATGATTCCCAAACTGTCGTTTAAGTGTTATAAAAAAAGTATGTATCTATATAACAATGATTTGGAAATCTTAAACTTTAAAAAAAAAACAAAAATATGTGCGAACCAAAGTTACTATCGGCAATTTCACAGAATTAAACAAAATCAAAAAGAATTCAATGTCTTTACTGAGGCTTGAACTTGCGACACAATGATCGAAAGGCGGTAGCCGTCACCTACGGGCTATTAGCTCTAATGACAATAAGTTTAAAATAGTTATTCTATATCAAAGCACGTTATGACAGTTGTCAGTTGTTAAACAGTTGAAAAATATAGACGAAATGCAATATTGCTCACCCCCGTAAGTAATTAGCGTGATAATATATAGCCTATGTCCTTCCCTAGGTTGAAATACATCTCCTTGCCAAATTTCTTTGCGATATCCGATCAGCCGTTTTCTTGTGAAAAGGTAGCAAACAGACAGGCAAAAAGAGTTACTTTCGCATTTATAACATTGGTGTGGACATCACACGTCTCCGAAAACATACATTACAATGAAGTTCTTGAGTGCATTGAGTTTCTGCTTGAATACTCGTGCTGTAATGTCGTGACGAAAGATATTATCATTGAGACTATTTCGTTTATCAAATTATCAGCAGGTAGTAATGCATCATACGCACGATGAGTTTCCATGACACTCAGAATCAAATTATCGTAAGACTCTAAATTCTCGCCAGCGACCATAAATAATGGCAACTTCGTTCAACGTCAACAAAATGTGAAGATAAGCAAACAATATAAATGAAAAGTATGTATTTAAAAATGTTTAAAATCTTACAGCTATCAAAAAAATACATGGTTACAAACACTAAAAGTAAAAAGCGGTTGGGGATCGAATAAAATCTCAGACCAATAAAAAATCGAAATAAATCACAAAAAGTAATCTAAAGGGGTCGGGGTTTGAACCTTCGATCAGTGGGTCATGGGCGGCCTTGAATCTATTAGGATATCTGTTCCACTGACAGTTTGCCTAAAATAGCTATTGGCATGCATGCGGTGAAACAATTGAAGACTTTGGACATGCTGGGTTAATTTCGTGTTTTTTTTTTTAAATATCAATTTTTTTTTTCATAAGAACCTTCTCCTGACAATAACAGACACAACAAAAAAAGAATTAGTGAAATCGGTCCAGCCGTTCACGCGTGATGCCGTGACCAAGGGAAATAGGGATTCATTTTTATATATAGAGATTTGAACTCCATCCTCACCAATGACATTTAATAAAATTGCGATCTTTCTCTGGTCCTTTTCATCGTCCAGGCCAGAGGCAATAAGATATATACTAAGCTGTTGCTTAAACCTTTTCCAATGACTTGGTAAATCCCCACCGAGACACAGTTTTTCAGGCAGGTTATAGGACGCTGCGGCCATGTTTGCAGTAGATGAACAGTTACAATTTTACAAACTGAACAGCGAATAACAATTATTGCAACGATGGTACGTAAAAACAGTTACGACTGCGCCATGTATCATGTTGATTATATTAAAACAACGTAACAATACTTTTGTGTTTATATTTTAACTTTATAAGATCGACAGATTACAATCGCACGCCATTGCTTGTCGTGACTCACTAGTGTTGTCCCATCATCATTTTCTATTTACTAGTGATGTCAACTTACTAAACATACTACAGTGAGCTTTCGGAAGAGGCCGCCGAATCTTGTAATAAGTTAGTTAAGCAGTTTAGGCGTGACAACACGAGGAAAATGTCCCGGGTTGTTACAAACACCGACCTGATACATAGACTTCTTCTTAATTCGGATCCTTATATTTCTACCCAAAAAGAAGAAGTCTATTCTATCAAAAGAGGTGTTAAATTTGTTGTTAGTGTAGAATAAAATGTGTATAGTTAATAAACAATATATTTACGTTATATTAGAACCTAATATGTAAAACTATTAATATGTAAGTAATATATTTTTTGTCCATTTTTGTGTTTGTAGTTAAGTAATGTTTAGGTGTTTACTTTATTTTTAGTAGAAAAGTGTAAATATTTAAGTTTATTAGTTATTAAATTCCAATACTTTAGTTTTAATGTAGTATGTATTTTGCTAAGTATAAAAATGCATTATTTTTTCGATTAACATTATATTTTTAACAGTAATTTGGTATTTTTTATTTTATTATAACGTAAAGTATTACAAAAGAGCATAAAAATAAAAATTAGTATTGATAACGACGGTTATTACCTTCGCGAAACCCTATGTCTGCCACTCTTAGGGCGCGGGACCACTGTGCAATGTTTTAATCGCGTTACATCATTTATTTCTACCAAAAAACATGATTTTTCACCCCAAAACAAAAAGTGGTTTCCCAGCAATAATTTTTGCATAAAGTTACTTAGTTTGATGAGTACAGAATGCTTGGTTGACGGCTTCGTGATGAGGTGGTTTACACCCTGTATAGGCAGTACGCTTTTATAATCTTTGAATTAAAAACTTAAAAAAACGTTTAGTAGGTCAAGCTCTTTGGGTCATTATATTATGGGGTAGGCAGTTCTTTATCGCTTATTTATTTATTGCTTGGCCTTGAGCTAATAGGTAAAACAACTAAGTTGTAATGTTGGCCACCAGAAGCGTGCTTAGATGAATTGATTAAACATAATGATTTGAGTGTTTTCTTTCATAAAATTGGGCAAATAGGTTTAGGTTAGGTTACTACCTAGTTAGTTGTTAGTTACATAGTTACTTTATAGTGCAGAGTGTGGACTTTCTTATGAAGTAGGTAGGAGACGATAGTCTTAATAAGTCAAAGACATGTTGATGGTTTGATGGCGATTTATTGAATGTTCTTCAAAGTACAATTATTTGCTAACAAGTAAAATGCTTATTCGGCCAAACGTTACGATTGCGCAGGTGAATGACGCAGATACAAAGTGATTTGCTGAGTAAGGCTTTTACATACTTCAATAGCTTGAAACTTTATGTAATAAATAGTCGTAGTCCTTATTGATTTTCGTGGTTTTGTTTTTAAATTAAAGTAAGTAGTTTTAGGTAACTTTAAAGAAAAACATGGCGTTCTAGGTTCCATCATAATTATCATACCCATGGTCATCTGCCTAGCCTTGTCCCAACTATGTTGGGGTCGGCTTCCAGTCTAACCGGATGCAGCTGAATACCAGTATTTTACATGAAGCGACTGCCTACCTGACCTCCACAACCCAGTTACCACTGGATAATATGATACTACTTGATAAGACTGGTTGTCAGACTTTTTTGCATGGGCCACTGACTACCTGTAACGACTGTCAAAGATGGACAAACATCAATATCATAACCAAGAGGGGTGAAGTGTTGGGAACATTTCAGTAGCAAGGCAGGTACTGAAACTTGCCAATTGATGAAATATGCCACGTCTACCTGCCCCTCTACAGGCGTGATATTACATCATATTATCAAATAGCAAAGAAAACCTAAAGGAAACATTCCCTCTTGATATTACCTTGCGGTAAAATTCAACAGTTCCTATACCGACTAACAATTTCCGTTGCTTAGCAACCTGAGTTTTATCCTCCAACTGGGCGGGTGTAATTTGTTCGGGCGGGCCTACATCTGCCCGATATCCAACCAATCAGCGGCCGGATGCCCGATTATTATGACAGTGGTGTCACTCAGTGTCTGTCACTAAAAGAGCTTGTAAACTAAAAACAACTTTACGCAAAGCCATTGGAGTTGAAATTGGATTGGAGGGTGAAAATAAATGAGCTTCCGTTATTGGCTGTTGATATTGATGTTACCACCTCATGAGGTATTGAAGGCTGTTCGTAAAAAGGTTTTATTGATTTGTTTTAGGTGTTCAGTTGTTTGATAAGTCGTTATTTACATTGATTTTAATAATTTTCTTTTCGGTAACAAGGAAGTAAAAAATGGCCGCGTGTCAGTGCGTGTTGCCCTCCATAAAGTAGTTATCGCTAAACAATCTGCGCGTTACGTTATTTATGAATGTACATTGTTATTATAATAAACACGTCTCACTGTATTATTATGAAAGTTATAGGAATAAAGAAAAGTATACCCACCAAAAAATTGCGATACTTTGAAGCTAGTAATTATTATTTAAGAATCTATACTTCTACATATACTATATTATATATTATATTATAATATTATAAAGCAGTAGAGTTTGTTTGTTTGTTTGGTTGAACGCGCTAATCTCAGGAACTACCGGCTCGAATTAAAAAATTCTTTATGCGTTGGATAGTCCATTTATCGAGGAAGGCTATAGGCTATATAACATCACGCTATGACCAATAGGAGCGGAGCAGCAATAACAAATGTTGCGAGCGGGAAATTCACGCGAACGAAGTCGCGGGCAGAAGCTAGTAATATAATAAGGCCCGGGCCTCTCATAGAGAGGAGAGGCCTATGTCCCAGCTGTGGGAACATTAATAGGCTGATGATGATGATGATGATGATGATGATGATGATGATGATAATATCGCCCGTCGAAAAAACAGCCAAGCTAAAGTAGGAGTGAGCTTGCCCAGTAGCACCAATGTGCCCGGAGATCTCAGCAACAACCGTCACTCACTGGGCGCCTGATGGAAGAAATCACCCTCGAGGTAGACCGCGGCGAAAGTAGTTTGACGATCTGACCCCGTATTCACAACGCATCGATTCGATTTCGATTCGGGAAATCGTATGTCTATCTCGCTCGTTTTCGTTATGCCAAAAAAGGATAGACATACGACTTGTCGAATCAAAATTCATTCCGAGCGTTTGTGGCCAGATATTGCATAGGAAAGAGAGGTTTAGAAGGAGAAAGGAAATGCCTTTTCCCAGAACACTAAATTATGCCAACAAAAAAACGCCCGTGGCTATGGTAAGTCTGATGTTAGCGCCAGCATCAGACATTTCACACAAAAGTATGTGTTCTAAAATACGCCCTATGAGAAAAAGATTAGCTGCAATTGCGAATCTCTTACGAAACAAGACACATACAGTCGAATAATATCTCTTCTGCAAATCTAAGCAATTTATTAGAAGGAAAAAATACAATTTCTTTAATTTAATGACAAATAATAGGTACCAGTATAGGTACTAGGTTATAATAGGTAGGTAATAAATAATAGGTAATAATAAATATTACTTACGTATGCATCACCGCTACGCCGTAGCGCGGCTACGAGTCGTAGCAACTACTTCAATAAGGCAAGGAAATACCAAAGATTTGAGCTTTTTGTGACAAACCACCATACAACTAGAATCGGGTCAAGTACGAAACGGGCATTTTAATCGTAATTGGAGGTAACAAGCGCTTGTTTGTTCCTCAAACGGCTGAGCAATGAGGAAAAAAATAAACATTTCTGAGGTGCCGACACGAGACTACTTACCATATATTATTAAGCTTCAGTACTAACTGCAGACAAATAATATCAAAGTCGAAAGACATTCTATAATGTGATTTTTTGACAAGGTGTAAAAATGTCCTAAGTTTTGATAGCTACGTAGCCCGTAGCGCTACGAAGGTGCTACGGAATAATCGTAGCTGGTTCAAAGTGACACTCGTACGAAAATTAATAGTTTTAGTTATTTTATGTTAAAAAAATGAATAAATAAATATTTTTTTTTGCTGGTTTTAGCCACCTAAAGGGGATTGTTAAACCCAAATTTAATTATAAAGTTCTGTGATTTCCGGTGTTGGATACCGTAATCATTTCAATACTTTGCCTTTCGCCTTAAATGTTGGTCTCACATACATTTCTTACTTTTCACTCCAAAAAAAAAGTCGTTTCCCAGCAATAATTTTTGCGTCAATCTACTTAGTTTGACGTACAGAATACTTGGTTGACGGCTTCGTGATGAGGTTGTTTAATTAAGTATCTAATTTTTCTTAGACTGCGTCGCTGAGTTTTCTTTGATACCATAGTTGTAAAGCAACTGAATATGTTTTACGATTTTTTTTTTGTTAATCTGCGTTGAGTCTGACTCCTAGGCAAATGCCTCCACTTTGTTCTTCCAAACTTGTTTACACTGCGCTATCTCTGGCCATGTTTGCCTCGCAAGTAAAGATCGCCACACCATCATCGGAGAGCAGCGGTGGCCCAGTGGTGGCGGCCCCGATTAACGAACAGGAAGTCGTGGGAATTTATTTCATCACCACTGCATGCACTGCTCTCAAAACGATGAGGAAACCGGCATGTCCTAGAACCAATAATTCGAGGACATGTGACATCTACCAATCCACACTGGGCCCGTGTAATTGTAGCCCATTCCCCCTCACAGAGAGGAGGCCTATGTCCCAACAGTGGGAACATTAATAGGCTGATGATGACATCATCATCGCCATGATCGTCCTGGACGACGATGTAATGCATTAAAAGTATAATTTTTATTAATGCCATTCATTAACCTTTTGACCGCCACAGCATTTTGTCACATATTCGTGACGTTTCGCGTACGGGGAAAGCGCTTGCTTGTCACGTATATGTGACACTGGCGTCCAAAAGGTTAATCATTATAATCTCACGCCTATAATAAACTATAAAGTGACTTTGTTTGCAAAACATACATAAGCGTCGAATCCCGCGAGAACACAATATTTAACGTACTGTTGTTTATGCTAATCCACTGAGCTTGCAAATGTCACTTGCATTATAGCATATTCTCTGTAATTACTATATTTTAGTACGGTGGAACAAGCTATTTGGTTTACAGTTTAACCTACAAATTACATTGTAAAATGTAAACCAAATAGCTTGTTCGACCATACAAATTGAATTATACTTAATATAAATCGATATTCGGTTTTATGTATAATATACCCGAAAATTTTGTTGATCTAGCATAATCCAAACCCAAGTTATGAGGGTTCAAAAAAACGACGAAGCGCTTCGAGAAAAGGTAGGTAGTGCCCGTGCGCTTCGCTTGGCTCGTCTTGGCGGGGGCACTACCGTGCCCCCAGATTATGGATTTTAGGATTCTGATCAAAGAACTTTTTATGGTCAGACGATAATATTGTTGCCGTAGTGCATAGTAGGTGTTGGTGGAAAAATACCCTGTTAAAGAAATATGCGATTAATGAGGAGATCGTGGCCAAATTATATCAGCCACTCGGGTCGATCTTTAGGTTAAGCCGTGCTTGCCTAGGTTGGTCTGTGGATAGGTGACCATGTGATGCACCGTTACATAGCGAGTTTCCTCCGTGCCTCGGAATGCATGTTAAGCTGTTGGTCCCGGCTGTCATTTGTCCATCTTTGACAGTCGTGACGCCAGTCTTACCAAGTGGTATCGTATTTCCCAGTATTAACTGGGTTGTGGAGGTCAGATAGGCAGTCGCTCCATGTAAAATACTGGTATTCAGCTGCATCCAGTTAGACTGAAAGCTGACCCCAACATAGTTGGGAAAAGGCTAGGTAGATGATGATGCTTCTGTGTATCTGTGCTAATAGAACTTCCATGATGTGCAGTGAAAATTAAAAATTTGCAACCAAAATTAGACTTTTTTTTCCAGCATTTAGAAAAAGTTAATTAGGTAATTTGAGAGCTCTGCAATAAGTCGTTACATCAGGCGTTACTCCGCGACATTAAATGTTGTGCAAAATATTTAGTTCTGATTCCGCAAACAGCGTCAAAAGTGTGAACGGGCGGAAGGACTTTGCTGTATCCTTCATCCAGACCTGGATCTTTTTCCCAGAATTAAAACCAAATATTTGGCATAACCATGGCATAACATTTAAGCTCTTAAATACTTCTAGTTTTATATCCTCTTCGTTGTACATACATTAGTAAGTAAATGGCACCCTAGACATTTTTAATTACCTTTGCTGGTTCCCCACAGAATCGGGGCCAGTGTAACACAACATTCCAGATCACATGCATATTTACGTGTTCAACAAAATCCTAGGAATTCGTCACCACGTATTATTCACACTACTATTAAAGTAAGCCAGTAATTACTTTCCTAGGCTAATAAAACTAACTAGAAGAATAACCTACTTAATTACTTTCTTTAATTAAGCACAAAGTTGTGCCCGCGGCTTTGCTTTTTTTACCCTCCTTTGCGTCGCGCAGTCGGGTAAAAAGAAACCAGCTGCTCGATGCATTTTGGCCGTGCAGGTATTGTAGTATTGTAGGAAACAGCTATTTTTCTGTTGGAGGTTCTAAATAGTAACAGTCGCTCGGGCAGATATTTAGGTTACGTCGTGCTTGCCTAGGTTGATCTTTGAATGGGTGACCACCCTTACATACCGAGCTTACTCCGTGCCTCGGAAAGTGGTCCCGGCTGTCATTTGTCCATCTTTGGCAGTCGTTACAGGTAGTCAGTGACCCAAAAATTCTGACAACCAGTCTTACCAAGGGGTATCGTATTATCCAGTATTAACTGAGTTGTGGAGGTCAGATAGGCGGTCGCTCGATGTAAAATACTGGTATTCAGCTGCATCCCATCCGGTTAGACTAGAAGCTGACCCCAACATAGTTGGGAAAAGGCTACGCAAATATGAAATACTGTAAACTTTATACGCGTGCGTCCATCGTGCGTCGGTGTCCCTTTAACCTTGTATACCTATGTTTTTCACAAATCTTTATTCCTTTTTAGGCAGGTATATTCTTGAAATCCATGTGTAAGACACATATGGCTTGGCTTGTGTCCAAGTTACTCCTGCCATTATATCCTTAGAACAATTAAACTTGGCTGCAATAGAGCCACTTACGAATAGTAGAGTACCTCTTGTTCATGTTTTGGCACGGTTTGCATGTTTGGATGTTTGCTGCTTTCACGGAGGATAATAGTTTTACAGTAGGCAATGTGAAGTTATAATATGAAAGTGGTATTGTTATGTAAATACTACTCATACTACTAGTCATGTAACTTTGCTGCCCTTACCATAAAAGAAAAGTTGCACGAGTTGATGTGTATTTAAATTTCGATGAAAGCTAACATACAAATTCTGAAAAAATCAATGTAAACTTAATTTCCGGATTACAACAACTTTCTCTAAAGTAGAGCACCCATTTTTTGAATTACACAACATTACGATGTACGTATAAACATAAATAATAATTAGAAAACGTAATTGGGTCTCATAAAAACGCGAAACATTGCCCAAAGTAAGAGGTGAAAAAATATAGTCTTAACCTACATAAACACGCTGCCACGATGCCCACGATATGCTTCGTTGACCGGCGGGCAACCGGTGTGCCACAGGGTAGCAACACCACTTCTAAGTTGACAAGCTTTTTTTTGTTTCAATTATCCTATGAAAAAATAATAGTAATTTGTTGCAAGAAAATTCTACATAAAAAAAACGAACAGGATAACCACACAATTGGAATGTGAATAAAAATAATTAATATCAATTATAACTGTACTTCACAGAACAGAAATCACCTCGAGCTTGAAATTAGAAAATCTATATCCTACTCATCAAATAGCTTGGGTTATGATCAATGTTTTTTTACAACCTATTTACAAGGAACATATCAAAAATTGATATGATGATGATATAATTATGATGAATAGTGATGATGATTTCATTTAAAAACCGTTTAATTAAAGATTCAAGAAAAAAAAAAATAATAAGAGGTATTCCTCAAAACGGACATTAGAAAGACTCAACGCGTATAAACTGCCTACGGTGTAGCACGCGGCTACGGCGTAGCGGTAGACCAACTATAATATTTTCTTGGAAATCACTATAGACTATAAATATTTCTCCATTTATTCAGATACAGGAGAACTGATGATATGTTCACGTTTAATTTAATTACAGGGGCTTGACCAGTACCGTCTAAGATTGTTGGTTTTCTGTTTTTTTTTTTTTTTATGCCGTTTGCTAAGTACAATTGATATTAGCAAAATTAATCTACCTCGAAATTAAACCAGCTAACATCCTGTATTTCAGTGTCCTAGATCCTGTATCGATTAATTTCTCGTCTGGCCCCGCCACACTAACGCTCAGGGTGCGCTGGCCGCTAGCCACCCGTTGCCGCCCATTCGAGCAGCCGTCACTCTGTTCCGTTAACAAAACATAACCGGACGACTACCACATTCACAACAAAAACAACTAAACACTCTAATGAAACATTATTTAAAATTTTAAAACCTCCTCAAGCCTTATGCAAAGTGCTTGCCTTATGCAAAATTAAAAAAATAACAATGTGAACGTTTTTAAATCTGTTGTCGCGAACCTTTTCGTAATTTTGAACATCGAATGTTTTTACCCGGAAGTTACGTACGCTGAGGCGAGCTCGCGAATTGTAACTCTGAATTTGAATTTATTCGAACTGGATTTTAGTGCTTGTGATTGGTGTTATTTTGTTTTTTGAATTAAAATGGCGACGGAGGAAGCGATGCCAGCGAACGCAACGGTAAGCATATTAGTATTTTCCTATATTTTTTTTGAAAAAGGTTCCACTTTGACTCATATATTTTTTTAAGGAATATTTTTATTATTCAAGTAACTTTGATTGCATTTGATAGATTGTTACCTGTTGATTTATACTGAATTTTTTGAATAAATAATTACTATGTGTTGTTTCCTACATTTTCCGTAAATGAATAGAAAGTAGGATAGAGCCATGAGCTTTGTTATTAAAATTTGAAGGAATCAAGATTTATAAATTTAAAATAATAAGTAAGTTGAATTTCCAAATAACTGTTCAGACTGATAACAGATGGATAATGGGGAGCAATCACTGATAACAGTGCATTGCTCCCCATTATATCGTCTTTAGATAATTTTATAGCCAGATATTGATTTTGACGAAAGTATGTAACTCACCTGGCAAGCCATTTTTATTAAAGTTAGCTTGTAGCTTCACAAATTCAACAAAACCCTGAAAAGACTTTACAAGAAAACAAAAGAAAAATCAATTCTAATTTCCTTAGATTCCCCGAACTTTGACTCACACAATCATAACTAATCATAAGCACACTCAACTTACGATTGGAGCCATAATTATGTGTGACTAAGTTATTACTTTTACCTACCAAGCTGAATCATTTTACAGCTTATATTATGACTTGTAAGTTAAAGTTACGTCCATTCGATGGTCGTGTCCAGGCTTACTTAGTCACGCAGTGGGCTGACTCGTTAACTGTTATCTCGAAGAAGGGATCTAACGATTTTCTAAGCCTAGGTTAAACTTTAACAAATCATTAGTAGTTACAGTCAAGGTTTTGTGATGATTTCGGTTGTATTGGATTATTGGGTGAGTGAATTTAGTATTTTAGCGTCTTTGAAAGAATAACATCATTCATTCATCATTTGTGATCCCCAAGGGGTAAGGTAGGTGTTCAATTAGTACAACCACATTTCGCCTGTTATATTCCTGTCTCATTTTTAAAATAGGCGAGCCCAATGACGTATTATGAATAGACGCGTGATTCATGAACATCACGGCTGTCGAAAACAGCGTAAATACTAGCCAGCTAGATAGCTACTTAGACGCACGAAGAAAGGGAAAGAAAATTAATCGTCATCTACGGAATTTTTGTTGATATAGAGAGATAAATATATTTCTTTAATTCCGTTGTCATTCTGTGGTGCATGCTCATTGGCGCGTGACTTACCTCAGGCGCCAGGCGCCACTGGAAGGCATCGAAAAAAATAAAATAAAATACATTTTTCTTGATACTCACGCATGAAATGATACTTTTCTGTCTTTCACAGTTAAAGTATAGTTTTTACATTTCCTAAAAACACAGGACGGCATTTTTTTTTCGTTGTTTGAGGAAGTTATACACAATACCTAGTTATTTTAATGTCACGTACTGCCGCGGCACTGGTTGGTACGACACTAAATGAAAGTCCGGCAATTGCCTTGCATTCATGTTGCCACTACAAAGCGCGGGCAACGTATCTATAGTTTTAAATATCATTGGGCGAGCCTATTGTCCAGTGGAACATAAACTCAAATCGAAAAAATATCCCTTAAGAGGTCACAAAACGGCTATTGTTCCATACAAACGCAGTGTGTTTCCTTCCTGAATATTGCCAGTACAGCAATGTTTTCTTTTCCAAAAAATCTATGACCACTATTGGCATGTCCCTGTTTTCTTTTTTTCATAAATTACTTATTAAAAGAGATATATGGATCTTCAAAAATCTAAAAAATTGGCCAAATTTTCTGCTGTGTTTGAACACGGCAGAAAATCCATAAAACAAATTTGACTACATTATATAAAAAAGAACAGCATAGGAATACGGCCAATAGCTTTCTTTAATTTTTAGTCATTTCGGTCAAGTTTTGGAGAAGTAATCAGGGGTCTAAGAAACGTTGTTGTTGTGTTCTTTTAATTGGGTATTTTCTGCTGTTGTCTCTTTCGCGCTGTGCGTGCAGTCGTTTGGGCACTGCGCGCATAGCGCGAAAGAGATTATTATTATTTATTTATACATTTTATAAATTCTTACCTATTTTTCAATTCGTTTCCTCTTAACGATAGATCTCTAAACAAATAACAAGGAATACAATAGTGTAAACTTGAGTGTGTTCTTAAAGTGTGACCTTGATGGTCTAGTGGTCGTAAGCGCGACTACTGAGCATGAGCTCCTCGGTTCGATTCCCGGGTCGGGCAAAGTGTTAATGGGTTTTTCCATCCAGGAATTCTCAGTACGAAGTAGAAGTCTGGTTTTGTGCTCACTTGATTGCAATAGGATCACTCCCTGTTACGTGGAACTGAAACATAACTGGCGAAATGTATGTGTAGGTACACCTCTGCTTAACCTCTCGGGGATTATTACAGGTGTGATGTTATGTGTTCCAACTTACAATATTTAACAAATTATTTTCAATTTTGCTAGTTGATTATAGAATTTAGAAAATCTTCTATTTCTTCAAAACACTTAAGTAACCCTTCCTAAGAAGTATCTATCTCTTAGTGTTAGCAGTATCGTAAAAAGTAGACACTGAAGGACTGAAGACTAACCACCTTATAATTTACATATTTCGGTAATTAACGCGCGAAGCCAGCACTAAGCGTGTGGATGAACGGCCAAAATCCGCGTGTAATATAATTAATTATATATTATAATATGTGTAATATATATGCTATACGCAAATATTTTGGCTAATTGCTACGACGTTATTGTCTTAACGGAAACCTGGCTTACACCGGAGATATCTGACGCCGAATTCATTGATGATCGCTACACTGTACATAGGTGCGACCGCGACCGTGAAGCCACTGGTAAGAAGGAAGGGGGTGGAACCTTGGTAGCGATTCTCAAATCACTACGTGCGGTTAGAATCAACCCTATTGCAGCCTTATATGCCGACATTGAATATGTTATTATTCAGATACCCAGCATAAATAGGGGTAAATTGCATATGATTAGTGCAGCTTATGTACCACCAAAGACTCCGGAATCTGTCTATGATGCCTATTTTCAAATGTTGGAAGCCTACCTTGAAGATGGTGACGTCGAACGCTTTTACGTGATCGGTGATTTCAATTTACCTGCTCTTAATTGGGATACCAACATCAGTAACCACTCCACTTTTGGTCACGTCTGCGGAAACAACACCCCTGTGGGTGGAATTGTGAGCAATTTTCTGTACACACATAATGCTATCCAGTACAACACACTTAAAAACATACGTAATAATTTACTCGATCTCTTTATCAGTAATGGTGACTGCATAGTGTGCGAAACTAATGACCTTTTGTTGCCTCCTGATCAATTTCATCCCCCGTTTTATGTGTTAATTCCCTTCCAGACACGAAACAGTAATATGAAACGTAATACAATTAAAAGATTTAACTATTTTAAGGCTAATTATGACGCTATTAACCAGGATTTATCGGAAATAAACTGGGAGTCTTCTCTACGTAACTGCTCTGTAGACGAATCACTAGAGGTCTTCTACAATATCATTTTTAATGTTATTAAAACACATATTCCTTTAACATCAGTAAAGTCATCGAGGTTCCCAGTTTGGTTCTCACCGGCTCTCATACATATTTTTAAGAACAAGTGTAGAGCTTGGGTAAAGTGGAAACAATATAAAAATTTGTCAGACTATGAACAGTTTTCGCTTTTCAGATCCCGATTTCACGTTGAGTGCAAAAAATGTTATGATCGGTACATCAACACTGTTGAGGATAGTATTAAACAAAATGTTAACTATTTCTGGAAGTTCATCTCAAACCGTAAGTTATCCAAAGGAATTCCTTCTACTGTGCGTTTCAAAAATCAGTCTTCGAACAATCCTAGTGAAATCTGCAATCTCTTCTCTATGTATTTTAAGTCTGTCTATGAACCTTCTACTTTGTCAACTAATTTTAGCTCAAGCGCAGATTATTCTGAGGACTGTACTGCTTTGGACAATATTCAATTCTCAGTTCAGCAGGTATTGAGACACCTGGAAACTTTGGATACCTCAAAAGGGCCTGGTCCCGATGCACTTCCTGCGATATTTCTCAGAAATACTGCTAAGAACATATGCGTTCCTCTACAAATTATTTTTAATAGATCCCTGTCACAAGGAATCTTTCCTGATTCTTGGAAGCGAGCTCACGTAACACCGGTACACAAGTCTGGCCCTGCAAATGACGTCGAGAACTATCGTCCAATATCAATATTGTCGGCCTTATCGAAACTCTTTGAAAAGCTTGTACATAGTGTACTTTATCCGTTGCTTCATAATGTTATTATTCCACAACAACACGGATTTGTCAAAAGAAGATCTACAGTAACAAATCTTGTAGCGTATTCAGAATACATTTTTAATGATATGGATGCTGGTATTCAAGTAGATTCAGTCTATACTGATTTCCAGAAGGCGTTCGATAAGGTCGACCATGAGCTGCTATTGCGCAAAATTGCATTTAATGGCATACGTGGGAATCTGTTGAGGTGGTTTTCGTCGTATGTTTCCAAAAGGACGCAGCGCGTGGTGATTAATGGTTATCAATCATTTTCTATACCAGTGACATCAGGTGTTCCTCAAGGATCGATTTTAGGACCCCTTCTATTTATTTTGTTCATTAACGACATAAGCAAATGTTTCCAAAACTCAAAATTTCTTTTATATGCAGATGATTTAAAAATATTTAGGCCAATTAAAAACACAAGCGATTGTCTTGCTTTGCAAAGTGACTTAAAAAGACTGTCCGAATACTGCGTGTGTAATAAGCTTAAACTTAGCGTGCCTAAATGTTGTTATTTGAGCATCACCAAAAACAAAAACATTTTCAGATATCAGTACTCTCTAAATAATGTCGCTTTAAATAGAGTTACCATGGTTCGCGACCTGGGTGTCATTTTTGATGACAAGCTTCATCTTGATGTACACATTAATACAATTGTTAACAAGGCTTGGCGCATGTACGGATTTGTTATGCGATCATCCACTGAATTCGTGCGCCCTCAGACCTACCTTTATCTTTACAAGGCCTTAATTAGATCTCAAATAGAGTATGCAGTTGCGGTGTGGAATCCCCTATACGTTAAATATTCTAACTGCCTAGAAATGGTGCAAAAGAAATTTTTAAGAACTATGACTTACAGATGCTTTCACTCTTCTGCGTCATATGCCGATTTACTGGGGAAATATAATCTTCTAAGCCTTACTGGCCGGCGGATGTTCCTGGAGACCGTGCTCCTGTACGATCTCTGCAGGAACACTTATGACTGTTCTGATATTTGCAACAGAATTTGTTATTTAGTTCCCAGAAGAGTACATTTACGTGCAGTGCGTAAGCAGCCGTTGTTTGCAGTGAGAACATGTCGAACAAATGCTGGTGTTCGAGCACCGTTGCGGCGTCTTGTTGACAATTATAATAAACACTTTCTTGACATCGATTTGTTCTGTGCAACACGTAGAGGATTCAGAAACTCGACTCACAAGGCAATCAAAGAATTAGACATCTTGTCTTCTCACTCTTAGAATTATTGAAGGACTCACTTTTCGTTATTTAAAAGTTTAAAATCACTGTTTTATGTTGACCTATATCTTTGTTACTTTTAACTTCTCTTTGAAGCGTAAATTTAATATTTTGATTTGTATTCTGTGAATAACGCTGCTGATTGCATAATTGTTAGATTTAAGTTTTCTGTCTGTAAGCTTTATTATGTAATTGTTTGTTGTTCCAAATAAAATAAAATAAAATAAAAATAAAAAATAATTCATTGTCGATGATAAAGCTACATACAATACGCAAAAAGGATGCTTCTTCGAGTCTTCCCTGTACTATATGATTGACTTAACATTTCTGACTACAATTTCCGACGGGTTTTGTCAGAACATCCCTAGTTTAAGTGTTCATCCGCCTACTCCCAATCAATCAACCACGTGACGGCATGAATCGTCAGTTCATGAATGAACATAGACAGTGGTATCAGTTGATTGGAAGTGGGTGGGTCTGTGGGGCGCGCGGCAGTCCGCGGGCGGGCCGGTCCGAGGGATGTCGCGTCGCCCGCACCCTCGGCCGCGCCTACTGACGCGTCCCTGTCGCCAGGCTGCTCCGGAGCCCGCACCAGCACCAGAACCGCCGCCGCAGCAGCCCCCAGAGCCGCACTCCGACGACGAGCGAGAACCCGGCGACTGGCGCCCCTCCCGCCCCGGTACACCACCACAGCGCAACGAAGACGTCTCTGAAGGCTCCGAAGCAACTGCTAGACCCACCAGAGCAGAACCAGCTAGCCGATATGCTAATCTCAACTACTGGAAGGCTAGAAGAGTCACGTTCTACAGAAATGGGGATCCTTTCCATCCTGGGGTCGAGTTTCGCTTCAAGCCGGGCCGAGACCTGGCGTCAATGGATGCGCTCCTCGACCGGCTGTCGGAGAGGCTGGAGCTGCCTCGAGGAGCAAGGTTCATCTTCGGCATGGACGGCGATAGAAAGTACAGGCTTGAGGAGCTGGAAGACGGTGCATCATACGTCGTATCTTCATATAAGACTTTTAAGGTAAGATTTAACCTCTCACCTAATCACCCAATATATATTTTTCATTCCCAAAATTGATTCAAAGTTATAGGGACATACTGTTGCATTTGCCTATCTTTCGCCAAGATCATTAATTGACATCTAACGACTTTTGAAACTTCAATTCCAAGTGCGTTTGCTCAAGCTCTTAATTAACGTTGGTCGGTAATTATTCAAGCTTAATCGTTGAATCGCTACACGTAGCGCGTAAGGGCCAAATTCTTAGTTATTTGTGCTATGTTTTAAGAATATTCAGGTTGAGGTTTGGTTATAAGAAATACAATACAACCTTCCGTGGCCTCGAAATAGAAGACACCATAAAAGGTCTACATCTAGCAGTTCATATCAAAATCCCCATCTTTAAAATACGACATTGCATCGTAGTATATTTTAACGTTTTTCTTCTCACATTATAAGATAGGTTATTAAGATTACTCTTGCCTGACTATAACTAACTTTCAATAAATACCCTAACTTCAAAATTATGCCGCAATATAAGTATAGAGTCTAGACGAACAAACCCCGCAATGTACAATTAACACCTGCCCCACTTTTTAAACGCGAAAAATATTCAATTACTACCATTCATTTATAAAACAATTGCGGGTTTCGTGAACGCCAAAATGTCGTGGGAGACCAACCTTGCAAGATGTGGGTCAAAGGATAAGAACCACGCACCATCTACCTCTTATTTGCATTTTTATTACATACGACTTTGTTTTGTAACATCGATAACATTAATTGCAAATAAATTACGTTTGGGCAACAAAAAGGGCTTAAATATTGTTTTAACGTTGGGTACGGAAATTGGTCGAAATATCAAAGGGTTTTCCGATGTTGTAAGTTTAGATTTGCGTGTTTGCTAATTTCTTTTGCAATTGAATTTGGTTATGGGATATTGTTTTTAAAATCTAGTGATCGTTATGTAAATACGTACTGATATCAAACCTAGGTAGTACCTACTCTAATTTACTTTGGAAAATTGTCTTGAGATAAACGTACCTATAAAAGACATTCAATTGCTTAATTTCGGTGCATTCGGAAAATGAGTATCGTAACCAAATAGACTTGCTGAATGAATAGTCAATCAAAGATTCAACTTCGTCGATTCTACTCTTATCGGTTATCAATTAGTACCATCTTATGACTTAGGTACATGAGACAATTAAACAATTTACTTAAATCAACAAAAAAAGGTCTTAAATCAGCTCCAAATAACCAATCAATGAAACATAACCAAAGCTTCAACAAAATCACTCAATAGGCTAGTTTCCACCATCAATAAATTGCAAAACTAATTAGTCCGTCAGTTAGAGTATTGGAAAATAATGGACACGTATTTTTTGTTTTGGTAAATCACTGAGTACTGACAAAGATAAAACGCATCAAAACTCGGGAGTGGGGGCTCGTGCGTGACGCGATGTGACAACGCACTAAAAACTATAGCACGGCGGCGGCGGCGGCGTGACGTATTGCGAATTTTAAAAGCGTCGTATCTTCGTCAATTTTGGTTTATGAAACAAAAGAAAAATACGGGTCAAATATTTTTTTATAATCTAACTGACGGACTAATTAGTTTTTTTAGGACACAAGCCTATTATCGACATCGTACGTAAACCTTAAAACCGACGACATTTTCCATCATGGCCGCCGCGGCGTGTCAAATGCCTACGACCGCTGCCGACAACGACATCTACTACGGGGCAATGCACCACCTTGCACTTAATATGCACCAAGGCAACGCGTGGATTACGTACCATTAGCATTCGCGACTGGCTGTTGACGGCACTGGACGTCTTATCTCGGCGACCGACGTGAAGTAAGACGTTTCCAGTGTATATGTTTGGAGTTCAGATTAGGGGTTGTTTGTCGGTGCGTTTTATTACGTAGCTGTATCTTTGTTTAATGACATAAAAAGATAGAACGGAGTGGATTCAGGGCTTTAGAGTTTTTAGTGGGACCCCATAGACTACGTAGAGACAGTTTAATGTTCAAAATACGCAAGAATTTATAAAAAAAAATTGGAAGATTTCTTACAATTTATAATCTACTCTTGGTGTTCGTGACTCTATGAGTTATGATTTAACTGTTTATTACTGATCATCTTCACAAGAGTTCATACATGTTTGGTTCATTATCATATTCTTTCTTAATTTAAAATTAAACTAAATTGTACTGCGCCAAACTTAATTGATTTTCTTTTTTGTCCCAAAACAGCGCAACAAAGAGAACACTTCGTTGACCGCCCGTACTATAACAGTTTCGTTAAAATTTCAGTACACAAGGGTCAATATTAGCATATGTTCACATAGCATATGTGCACGTATACACATAACGTTATGCTCCGAACACGATCGCTGGAGATTCGATTTGCGACACAAGTTGCGTCAAACGGCTCGCGCGTGTTTTAATAGTTTCCTCCATGTGAGTCGCGTCAGTCATAGCATGCTCTCAAGATCGATTTACATCGGTCAAGTGTTTAGCGAAGTTGATAAGTACACTGAGTAAGGGCAGTGGTGTAAACAGATCAGACAGTAGCCAGTGAATAGTTACTGTCTAGGTTTTCGTCACTCGCACCACTGTCCTTCATCATCTGCCAAGCCTTTTCCCAATTATATTGGGGTCGGCTGCCTGTCTAACCGGATATATGCAACGGAATACTAGTAATTAACATGGAGCGAGTGCCTTATCTGTCCTCCCTGGGTAGTAGTGGGTAATACGATGCACTAGGTAAGACTGGTTGTCAGACTACGACTGTCAAAGTTCTACAAACGACAGGCGGGACCAACGGCTTAACGTGATTTCCGAGGCACGGAGGAAACTCGGTATGTAATGGGTCACTCATCCACAGACCAACCTTGGCAAGCATAGCTTAACATGAAGGCTGACCCAAGCAGCTGTTATAATTTAGCCACGAACTCCCACTCGCCACTGTAACATTTTTTTATTTGTCTTCTCAGCAGTCGCGCGTACGACATAATGTCGCTCGAACATGTAGTTCGTGTCCAAGCACTTACAGTATTACCCTCGCATTTAATACCTGTCTAATTCGAAGGACTTTTGCAATAGACCACCGAGCTATATGCTACTTAGCATTCAGTGCGTCCACGACGTTCCACGCAATCAGTCTACCTTTCATATCACATCGCTGGATTAACATATTGACCTGGAAAATCAAAGTTATGGTAGATAGGCGGTGTTATGCTAAGGACACGCCGTTGTGTCGTAAATTGTATGGGTTCTTCATGAGCTACAAGGTTTATAGGTTCTAAAGTTAAATATAAGTTTATCGAGCTTCTAAGGAAAGTCAGAGGATTTAAAATTTTAAAGAGATCTTCTTCTGTTTTGATCCTAGTAGAGGTCACGTTGATTGTGGTATTAGGAGCATTGTTTAGGTCGTGAATGATGAAATAAATGGGCACTTAAGACACTCCAACTCCAGAAGCATTGCACGCGCACTGGTTATATTGGATCATTTATCCCCAACTTTATCAGATATGTTTTTTTTTGGGACAAGCCCGCCACACACGCCCAGACCACTGTAACTCCTGAAAGCCAGAATCAACAGTGGCGACCACCAGAAAAGCACCGAGACAATGAAGCCCGACGAAGTCCCAGAGAATGTATTTAACTGTCTTGGATCCCGCAACGAAATTAATCAGAAAGTATAGCGGAGGAGATCAGATGTGTTAGTGGGACATTATCTAAATAGGCTCCTTGCACAGGTTGGCTGAAGCAAGGAACCCTGGTCAGGTGGAGATTCATCGATCACTCTGCCCTGGAGTGTAACTGTGGATTTGCCCCACAAACGATGGGATACTTGATATCCTGTCCAGCCAATCCTATTTTTGCACATCAAAGGAGCTGATGGATGCAACTGAAAGTGCCAAACTCGTTGCCAAATTTTGAGCTGACACTTTATTTAAATTGTCAACGAAACGAGAAGTAGAGAAATATTAGGTAGCATGACAGCAGTTTCATGTCAAACTAAATTATGCATTGACCATGCTAAGTCCACAAACCTTTGTCAGCCAAGCAGGACAATGGGCACAATTTCAAATTCGTCACGATACCTTGACCTCAAAATTGTTTCGGCAATTCTTTACGAAAACCATGTGCAGGAATTTCCGTCACAAGATTACAATAATTTCAGCAAGGAAATGAATACGCCATATCGCGTTACTCAATTATTGGCATTAAAAAACACAATTTATGTTTTATTTCATCATAAAAAGGCGTAAACTGTTATTAAGATAAGCTTGAAGGACATTATAAAAAATCTAAAGGCATTAAAGAAGTAATTCGTCTTAGTGGCCCAGTTTTAATATTTTCCGCGTCGTTAATTTACTTTGTAATAGGTATTATTACTCATACAGGTTAATTGTTATGTATACGTCATTTTGAAAAATGGTTCTGTATATTTAGTTTCTTCATTACTATTGTTTTGCTAACTTGCATTGCCAAGTGAAAGAAGCTCCTCGTAGCTTCCAAAAAGTCACAAGCTATCTTTCAACTGCTTATTTTACAACTTTGCATATAGAAATAAGTCCAGCAGTCCACATCTTTTGACTGAAATAATATTAAAGACGACAATATCGCGAGGTAAATGACCCTCTTTGTAAAAACCCCATTCAACTGACAATATTTCACTAAGCAATTTCAGTTATCTAATTCAATTAATGATCTTTATACTAATTTTCTCAAACTAACAACATGATTTTCTCTGACACATAAGAACGTGCTTAAAATGTCTTCTAAATAATAAAAAACTTTTTAAAATCACACATTACATTCAACCTAAATTCGCGCCATATTCGCGCACAATTCACATCACCCACCGACCCCTAAAAAACAAACTGTCATCAACACTATCGATAACGAGTGAATAAATGAATAATAAGTAAATAGAATAATAGTCGGTCACCGTTCCCCGTATATAATGTATGTAAGAAAACCTTTACCGAAGTATATGTGATCACGCGATTAAAAACCACTTCTTTGTGTTTTTAACGATGACTATCGCAAAACGTGGCGTAAATAATTCAATTTATTATACTTTACTAGCCAGTGTTGTGTAAGCTTGATTTATTTGAGGTTTTATTAAAGATTTGTCGTTGATTTGAGCATTGATTACGCGAGATTATGGTCACTGATTTACTGGTAGACAAGGTCGCAAATGGCGAAAATATATGTAGATTTTTTGGCAGGGTTACGTTAATTTAGATTTGGTTTGGATAACCTAATTTTACTAATGGTTTAGAGGTAGCAAGATTATTTGAAGCTGTGAGTAATAAAAAGTAAATATAAAGTAATATTATGTCACAAACAATCTGATAGAAATTGATGATGGCGCGTAGCTTGCGTAGCATACTTCGTAGCAGTTCGTAGCAGTTCGTAGCACTATCGTAGCACCTTTATGTGAACTCACAGAGAAACTTAACTTTTTTTTTAATGTATCCATACATTAAAGAAAAAGTTAAAGTTATAAAGTTTAGAATAGCTTTTTCCGCGATAATTTAGAATTCGACAATTAAACATTTAACACACTACTATCAGTTATTATAATAATAAAATTCAATCGTGATTCGAAAGACACATGACGTCATCTATTATTATGAACGTTATTGTTGTTCCTCGGGAATAGTACTTTTTTCGAGATGAACGGCACCTAATGCCCATTTCTGTACACCCGGCAACGTATATGAAAAATTTCAGGATGATCGGGTTTAGTGCGTGGAAAGGTAACACATAGACTTTAATAATAATATTTAGGATTAGGATACCGTATTATCATAAAGAATCTTATTAATGCAAGAATTAGATACTTACTTGGACACATTAAGGATCGATTAACGATTATGAAATTAAACGCGATGATAAGAAGAAATCTAATAACCTCAAGTGTTTCAAGAACAATGTTTCATACAGCTAATACAATACTGCGGACTACCTAACGACTTGGGCGCGGTTCGTACAGTCACGATGGAAATTACTGTGACTCGGACTTGTATGAGAAATGCATTTTTTATATTAATATTTATAAGGCAAATTAAATGTAGGAGTGGTAGCCAAATGAAGCTATTGTGTTGTTTTGGTTTGAAGTTTGAATCATTTATTATTATTTAGTTTATTCACTGTGCGTATCGTTTACATTTTAAATATAAAAAAATAGTGATGCGCCGGTGTCGGGAGCAGGGTCCAAGCTACCGGTGGTTAGGGCCGCAGAGAGAGGAACCTCCTCACAATGCAAACCGTATCGAAGAGTACTGCCTTCTGAATCCGGCCCTTGATAGATGGTCATCTTGATAAGAGAGTTTCGATAGATGGTCATCGAAGCTCTTGGCTTTCAGGCCATTGGCCGTCACGACAATCGGCACATTGATAACCGAGTTCATATTCCACATGTCGCGAACCTCGTGTTCTAATTACTATTTTTTATTTTTTTACTTAGCCTCACTCTTCTCTCCGTGCGGTTTCCACGCCAGCGTTTTCTAGGCCTCCCTCGGCGACGACGCCCGTCTTCTGGCACCCACTGTGTGACGACTCCATTCGAGTCAGTTAAATTATAATTTAAGATGGTTAATTTAAGTAAGACAGAATAAGTGTCTATAAGACTCGCACAGGTCAAAACAATAAAGCAAAATTAAAAACATTAAAAAGTCATAGTTTCATCGAACTAAATTAGTCCAGTACGTGACCAAAAGCCCCCCTATCTCAGCATGGTGCTGTAGCAATTAAATAAACTGCCAGGGCGCTGTTAATCCCCGGGGTTGCGGAACTGTTCGAAAGAGATACTGTGGCCCCGGAACATAAAGGGCGAAGAAGGAACATGGATGCGTTTTAGTCAGTAAAAGTCTGACACTCTCTCCCGCTCCGCCCAGAGGGTGGGAGAAGTTATTCAATGCTTTCCTATCCGAAAAAATAAAGGCCGCTGTTAATCTGATAGGGCCCCACTCTATCTGTGTGAAAATTGTACTGATACTGGTTTTGTTCCACCGTTTACATCGATCGACCTTGCTTGCTACCAAAAATAAGTACTTCTTAAACATTTTATTATCTACTTTAATTCAAAAATAAGTACTTCTTAAACATTTTATTATCTCCTTTATTTCAATCGAGTCAAGATAACATTCGATATAGGACCGTAGAATTATTCGCGTAGCACGTAGCAGATCGGTTACGAGCGTAGCCGGCTACGTCGCTACGACGCTACGTAGTTGAAGTAGTCAAAACTAATTTCAGTCTTATTTATTAAGAAAAAGTGATATTCAAGTAAGAAAACCAAACAGACTGTGTGAATAATGATATGGCTAGAAAGAGGCTGATAAAATAAGAAGCCATGCTGCACCTACCCCAAATTATTTTTTGCTAAGATTAGAAGAATCGTATCCAAAAACAATAATTTTATAATCTAGTTTAGGACTTGGATGACTTTTTCCCGGGTAATGCAGTCACTATAATTTCGATCTTAACACAGCCGAAGCCGCGCACAGTAGCTAGAACACATTAAACACTTTTTCGTCCCACCTGTACTTTCAGCAGGAAATATCTAAATTGCACCTTTGTTCCGCTGTACGTCGTTCGTGATTTCAGTGTAGCGTATCGAAACATTGTAAACTTAGCTATTGAGTGCTGAACTGCTGACCAAATCGGGGATGTAGGTCAGTGTGCTGCGTCTTTATAGCTAAACGTAACGTAACGTGAATTTGTGGGTTTACGTTTTGCGTTTACGTTACGTTGATGGTAGAGATGTGCGTTGTCATTGTTTGCGTATTTTTTCGGTGATATGAAGAATAATTAATTAAACACGTGTGTAAAAATATTAATGAATAATTTAGATTTTGGTGTTTTGTTTTGTTTTTAAAGACAGTACAGTACTTTAGATATGGCCAAAGTTTTCAATGTAGTTTGTTTTGATTAAAATACCACTTAAACGCAGTAGTAATAAGTATGGTTTTAATTTCCTAACATGTCAATTAAAGCGCACTTGCATGCTTAAAACAATAAATTATTTAAAGAAATGAAAGTCCTATAAAATATTTGCATAATTCTCATAAAAACAACGTTTTCTTCCCGAGCATGCAAAGGGTTCAACAATAGCAACAATGAAAAAAAAAACCATAAACCGACTTTGACACAGTTTGCGAAACGTTCATTTAGCTTCATGTTATTTAATTACAATTTGCCTTCCAAGAATTATTACGTAAAATAAGTACCAAAAAAAATTGGATCAAGGTTGGCAAGTGAAGTGACCCTACTTGTTTACGTTGCCCATAATGAGTGGGCCGAAATTCTTATCGGTTGCGTGCTTTGGTCGCCTGATCGGCCACCAGTGGGCATAACAGCTCATAATTGCTTCACGTGAAACATAAAAGAGCTTAAACCGACGTCTGGCCTGATGCATATCTACCTGTACTTTAGTTACATTGCGTGGATTCTACTGAGAGTGACCTTGGCCCCCTCCCTCCTCGCCCTAACCCTCTACCGACAAATAAAATTTCGAATAGTCTACTTCATCCAACCGTCGTAATCGTACCTCCAGCATTCGGTGTAATACAGAACCCTATTACGTTCATGTAGGGTATCATCTCGCGTGTCTTGAGCCGTTCCGCCGTTGCGATGGGCTTTTGTTTTGTTGGTGCTGCAAATTAGTTAGTCAGCTGTTGCGAGTGGGCCTAGTACCATATACGGTGGCTGAGAATATAGACGTGTTTTTTTCTGTGAATAAGGACAATAATAAGGGAATGATATAACTGAGGACGTTCCTTCGAGTTTCGAATAATATTTTGAGTGCATCGAAAGTGAAGTAGCCTTAATAAAACACTTCATGTTTTCAAGTTTATCGAAGTAAAATTGATTAATTTGTGACCTAGTTTGAGTATCTGTTTGGCGCATCTTTGATAAGCTTTTAGGTATGTAAATATGTTTCCTGACTGATGACTGCAGATAATAAGTAAACTACTTCATGTCTGCACTTCGTCCTTATCTATTTAAAAGTGAAAATCCTAAAACCACAGACTCATCAGTGAAACCAAATTGACCTTTCACACATTTAAACTACAGTTATTTCTAATCCCCCCAATTTCTTAAAGCCAATTGTTACTCTGTCATCAAATATCAAGTCTCATATTGTCTTCACTGTGCTTTTTCAGCTTATCACAGCAGTTAAAATGATTTTGACAGCTTATTAGTTAATTATTGAGTTGATTAACCCTTCAGAAACCAGTTGTAACGTCGCGTCTAATCACAATAATTACAAACAATTGCCTGTTATAATGTGTTAACCGCATATGAACTACAAACCTAAATATGGCCTACTAAAAAACAACTCTTGCATTAACTCATATAAAACCTTTACGGCAGCACAATAAAGTTCTATGTAATCATAAAATAAATACAATAACGCTGCTTACAGCAGGGAATTATAAAGTATTGAGATCACGCCACGTAACGTAGACGCTTTAAGACTTTTTTTATTTTTTATGGCTTTATAAAGCGCATGGAGTCGCGTGTATGAGATTCGATCTTCGTTGACAGAGCGAGAATGACGTAAACGTCTTTGCTCCATTAAAAAAATGTGCATTATTTTTTATTAGCGTGACCACTGCGTTAAATAGGTCATACATTTGCATTCGAAGGGCCTGAGAAACTGCCGTGGTGGAGTGGAATATTATTTTTAAATTAGTAAAAAGTTGTGTGGAATAACAGTGAAGTTCTATTTGTTCTCAATTCTGTGAAGGTTCAGGTAAAACGTTTCAATTATTATAAAAACTCTGGAGTAGAAGACAAGCTTCATTTCTATGTAGATTAATGCAGGCATGCACTTTATTGCGAATTTGCGACTGACTAGGTTTCACTCAGTGAGTGTGTTTTCTTAAGTAATCTTGCTCCCATAGCTATATTCTCTGAGTTTAAAATATATAGTCCACTTGATCATGAGCGAATTTTGGTCTTAGCGGAGACTTACTATCGACTCTTGAGATATTATATGTTATACAAGTGTGTGTATTTTGGTCTCGTTATCGATACTCTCTCTAATAACTTGAAATTAAAAAAAGAAATCTCCAACCAAAAACTCCACACAACGAATAACTTCAAACGTGCAATTCGCATTTCTAGTGTAATGTAAGTATATGCAAATGTATGACCGTACCGACCGGACAGACGTCACCCCTTACGTTACGGCTATCACTGTATGCAAAACGACGGGCTGACACGAAGACACACGCGTTACTAGCTGTAGGTACTTGAACTTGACTCGAGGTGTTGAACGCAAGTGACATTTACGATCAAAGTCTTTGACTCTCTCTCACACATGGATGAATGGGACGGCCTGTCCTTCTCTTACCCTTTTTATTTTAGCCGTCTTCGCACTAATTTCTCACTGACTTGAAATGTCGATCGCAGTGTGATCGAAGTGCTTTTAGAATCAAAGTCTTTGACTCTCCACACGTGGACGAATGGTATGGCGTCATCATTCTGCTGTCTTAATTTTGGGTACTATCAATGAATTCGAATACTAGTGCCATCTGTGACGTGTGAAATCCCAAATTATTTAGGGTCAGTGCAGGATTTGTTTTTCTTTCATACAGCCATCTTTTTAATATTCACCCACCTTTTATAACTCACAAAATCACTGAATGAATGAGTCGAAGCTTAAATTAAGAACATGAAATGTTTTATTAGGCCAATTAGCTCGTAAAAATTCCTCAACCAACCCATGACGTCATAAGTTTCGCGAGTGAGCTCAGAACGTTGGGTAGTTGGGTTCTCCTGGGGTTCACAACAGCTACGAAGGTGTGGCGACCGAGCCGGTACCGGTGGCTGCAGGCTGCTGACAGCTCCATGCTGGACAGCGAAGAGGAGTCACCGTTCGTCGTCGTCTCCTTGCCTGTTTACTCCACTGAGCCTTTCGTGAGTTGCTTTTGGTTTTTACAGGGAGCTTAAAATGCCTGCTTTAGAGGAATCAAAATAGGATAATAATACGATTCACGTTACAATTCGTAAAATGGTCACAAAGTGACAATTCAAAATATTAACTACTGCTGACCATTTTAAGAATTTTAACGTGATTAAATTTATTATCCTTATCTCTAGATGTAGATATCAAGGAGCATAATATAAGGATTGTAACTGATGGAGTTCTCTGTCTCTGCCGCAAACCATGGGAAAAATGCGTGAATTTACGTAGGTAGGTATGTATGTGTAGTTGTGTACAGGCGTTTGGAAATCTTCGTGCGATGTGCTTCAAGAATACAGCCGAAACAAGGTAGTATCGTTGAATTTTGAATAACCTTGCAATCACAAATAACCACAGCACATAAAGAGACCATGTTGGGAAGTTATTGGAATTTTATTTTAAGTAAAATGAGAGCACTTTTGTTCGGAAACGGATACTTTGGAGCAGAAGCCAAAAACAATATGTTAGTGGATTGAAGAGGGAAAAACCAAGTCTTGTTAATGCACAATTTTATAACAAGGTATTTATTGTACTTAGGTACCTAGTTATACCTACTACCTAGCCCATCGGAGCTCATTATCGTGCAGGTATACCTGTACGGCATTATTATGTACTTTACATAAATACATACTCTTATTAACTGCAGCCATTATAGTTTTACCTAATAACAGCATAGGTCAACGTAGTTCACCATAAAAATCAGTCTTAACACCTTTCTGCAAGCCATTTGTGCTTTTTTTGTTCGAAAAATCCATAAATATTTTCTAAGATCATTACTAAGAACTAACAAAATCCATTTACAAGGAAATGGAATAGCTAATTTTCTCTTATCAATTATATAAGCCGATGTTTTCCTTGCGTATTCAAATGAATTGCGTGATTCGGCTCCGGTTGTCGAAACGCCCAGTCAAAAAGTGAGGTTATGTCACAAATGCCTTAATGAATGCGTAGTATTTAAATAATTTCTAGTGTTTGTTGATGCTAATGGTAGTTATTAAGTTCAGGGTAAAAGTAATGGGTACTAGAGCTTTTTTGAGAATGGTGTAGCAAGGTTTTTATAAGACCTTAACATTCTATTAGGCTTCAGTCCTAACTTTCAAACTTGGTGTCTTTTTTTTTTCAAGTTTGAATGAGCTTTCAGAACTTACTACAAACCTAATCATCTTTTTGTGAAACAAATAAGTTACCCATTGTGTAACCTGTCTATAAAAGGGGGATATAAATGTACATTATTTACAATTTGCTAAAATTAACTAAACCAACTTAAAAAATGGCGTCAAAAAACTCCTCCTCTACGCTGTCAACTGGTAATGTCCCCAAGAGACTTGCCAGTCTCTTGGGGACGCTGCCGCGTTACCACGCTGAATGGCAACGCTAAGCCTTTGACCAAGGTAAAAGCCAGCTTCCTAGGGTCACGGGAAGTGTCAACTAAGCGTTTTGAAATTTCCTTGAAAAGGCTGTGAGCACTCGGTCCTAGAGTTTCAACCCCAAACGGCTCGAAAATATAGTTACCAATAAGGTTACTATATTTACGCCGCCTTATTTACCTGTCTATATCTTTACCAATCTCGAAAACATCCGGTTTCTTTTGCGTTAACACAAGTATTAAAAAAATACACTTTAAACACCCATAAAATGTCCACGAGTCCTTTCTAATTCAACTTCCTTATGGACACGAAATATAATTTACCTCGTAAACGACAAAATGACTAACATTTTCAGACATATTAATTTCAAACGCCGCAGTCCACTAGTTATGCAGCAATTTGAGACGTGACCTTGACGAAACCTGGCCCACACGTGGTGGCCGATAGATGTGTACAGACCAAGTTATATAGACCCCCGAACCATCACTAAAGACCCCAAAATTCGCGTGAATGCAGAACTTTCGCGAGGGGGCGGGGAGGTCAATCTCGGCCGCTGGTACGTTATTCTAATTGCACGCACAAACTTGCGATAAGGCTGTCCTTGGAAGACGGTCAGTACCACGGGCCAAGGCCTTCGGAATAATTTGGATGAAGCAGGGCTTTTGTTTACACGGTCAGTGGTCGGTCGGACGTCGGTGGTGCTTCTCCTCGGCGGTGGCTAGTCCTGACAAAGACAAAATATCGCGGATAAAGATTCGGTATTGCGCGAACAGCGACGAAGATTTCAGGGTTTCTATCATGGTGAGCGCTGGTTTTTGTTAACTTTTTCTTTTTGCATTTGGAAAACTTCATGATTAACTACAATATTTCGATAGGATTCAACAAGAAAGAAGAACTTATATAGATTTTAGAAACTTTCAAATTTCACGTCTGTGATTTTATTTTATTGCACAATTAATTATTACGCTGTAAAGTTATATAGTAGATGCGTTACCCTTCCATTTATTTAAAATTATAGACATCTGAATATACCAGTAAGTATTATATCAATAACTTTCGTTTGCACAGGCGTATTATAACACCTAATTTTGGCAATAATCTATACCGCAAACAAACAAAGCAAACGAAGTTTTAAAATATTTCAATATCTGCCAATAGATGTCCAGCTTTGAGTTCAAACAAAATCAAAAACATTCGAGCCCCAATACAAAACTAGGTTAAAAGCTGTATTCGCAGGAAACCGAAAAAGAAAAGAACGGTCAGCGACAAAACGGAAGCGAGGGAATTTACCAAAGAACCATAAAATTCTGAATAAATCCACTTTCCTCGTTACATACCACACACGTCCGCCATTCAAAAAACGTTAAAATGTTACCGTTGGAATAAACTTGCATTACCATGCATTACTTTTTATCGGAGAAGTCAAAAAGGCTAGTGGTTTTCATATCTCATCGTTTTGCTCAAGTTCTGGTTTAGTTTTCATATATAATTTCTTGATTAGACCTTTGTAACTGAGCTTTTTCAACTGTGTTTCATTTTTCTGTCGAGTACCTACCTAAACTACGAATTGGCATAACATTAAAGCATGACAGTGCATGACACATGGCAGACTATAAAGCTACGAATTTAATTTAAATTTACAGTTCAAGATCCACCAACCGATAAATTCATATACATAGATCTAAAAACTATATATAGCTAATGCAGGTTCTTTTCGTATGCATGTCAGTGAAAATTTACTGAAATTCGCAGTTAGTTTGCACATTCATCAAACAACGTATTCATGTCAGGGGCACAAAGCTCCATAGTTTTAGGTCGAGCCGCTATTTGCCGAAATAACTGAAAACATTTATTTCTCATGACGTCATTCGAAAGCTTAATAAAAGCACTTAAAGCCTAAATTCGGAGGAATGCTGTACCTTTCGACCAGTTGAAAGAACCACCGACTCTCATTGACCTAAAAATAACTCTAATATTTCTTCGGTATTTAGTTCGTCAATGGTATGCTAGCTATGTCGTACCGTAAAGTTAATAGTTTTTAATGAGTGCATTCATTTAACTATTAATAACCGTTACTTATCAAAAGTTTTAATAACCCAGCAACCGATATTTCCTGTATTTTGTCTTTAAAAAACTTCTTTTTCACAACAGAAAAATTCTTACCTTGCCGTCGCGTCGGTACCGAGTGAAAAGAAACAAATGAATAAGGTAACTAATGAAGCTGAAGCATGTGTCTCATTAGGCTGTAGGCAAGTCATTTAAACTTTGGCACGAGTGTGTAATGTTTTAGGAGAAACACCGATTCTGTGACATCTTACTTCTTCTCCATAAAAAGTTGCACTAGTCATATAGGCACTGGCTACGTAACATTCTTCCTATCTCTGCGTTTTTCTTATAGCAGCAGGTTCTGCTTACAGCAGTAGGTAAGTATTCACTTTGCATAATCTATGCTATACCTATCTAACTTTCCTGTAGCAATTTGCACTTTCTGTACAATATTTTGACTAGTATTATGGCCAGCCTTTAACTTGCTTGGCATTTAATTGCAGCAATGATTTGAAGTTTATAGGTATACAATTTAAGGATGTGAGGTAAATGAAACAACTTTTCAAGGAGTAAAGATTTTGTCTGCAAGCATGATCTCTGAATTCAACCTCTTCTCTCCGAGTCCTGATAGATACAATCAATATCAACCTTTAAAATAAAATTGTTGTTTCAAAAACAGGCGGCAAGCTACGGCAAAAAGAACGGCATGTGGTACGGTGGCACAGCAACCGGCACGACGAGTGCTTGGTCGCGAGCTGGCACACGCAAGCAATCGGTCGCAGAGTCCGATGCGCCTCCCCCGGGTGGCGGCAAACCCGCCAGCGGTCGCGTCATCAGGATCATCAATAATATGGATCATTCTATACAGGTAACTTGTCGAAGCAAATCGATGGTTATCATTGTCACCCTTCTAAAGTTTTCTGAATTCATTTGAGTTGGGGCATGCTGCCATTTTTTTTAGTCCATAAATTGATAGATCATATATAATCTATTAACGGTTATTTCAAAGTTAACGTTCTTTTTAACCATATTACCACTGATGTAAAGCGATCTCTTCCTTTTGCCGCAGTCAGGTAAAAAGTCACACAGGGCTAGTATTAGTACAGTTTTCAGCTGGTCATTTTCCAATAAGACGAAACGAGCATTGATCATCAACCATTTTTACTGAAAGAATCAAAAAGTTTTCATTTCGGACGCCAATTAGGAATTCCACTCATTCTTTCTGAGAAACAGTTCACGAAAAAGTCCTTCATTGATGGTAATTAATTCAAAACAAACGTCACACATTTCCATAACTTTCTAAGCGGAAAAATTTAATTAAAACTTATGTAAAAACCTACAATGCATCATAGATTGTGAGGTTCTGCTAAATGCGATTTCACGCCAAAACGATTTGTAGTGTAGTAATAATAAGCTTTCAGTGCAAAGGCCTTGGCTAGTAAACACTGGTGATTGCTGAAGCTCTGCGAAAACCGAGGTCAGGCCATAAGTGGCCATATTCGATATTAGAGAACTATTAGGGCCATTTGCTAATGTTAGGTTCGGGAAAATTCTTAAAGAGTATTCTGGAAACTGTTTTGTATAGTTTAAAATCGTCGAGTATAACATTGAGTTCCTTGTTTTTCTATTATAATACAGTTTTCCACAGGCTTAAACTGTTATTAAGTTAAAGTGCAGCTAAAATATAAAATTATACCCATAATCAATTCGCTATAGTAGGCCATTTTTAGATATTTTATTTGGAGATTAAGTCAATTTTATGTCAATGGTCTCGACTTAAAATTATGCCCGATTTTAAAATAAATTTACCGCAGATTCGAACCTTTTATTATTACTCATAATTTGTTACCTAAATGCACTTTTACATATTAGGTATGTGCTGGTTTCTAAAAGTTTTCATAAAATTATTTTGTTTGCAGTGTCGTGTTTTATTAAACTTACGTACCACACAGCCGTTTGAAGAGGTGTTGGAAGATTTAGGACAAGTTTTGAAGATGAGTGGAGCCAAGAGGATGTACACAATAACAGGGCAAGAGGTAAAAAGAATACGTAGAGGTTTGTGGTGCAGTGCCCTAGCCACTGATCCTAGAAGTGACGCTGTAAGAATTGATGGAAATACGAGTATCTGACGTCATCTTTGTTTCCAAAAATTGGATCTTGCCAAGTAAATTTATTTTTTAGGTATTTATTGTTTGAAAACTAATTATATTTTAGGTGAGAAGTTTCTCTCAGCTACGGAATGAGTTTGCTGATGTGGAGACATTTTACTTGGGCTCCCTGATGGTGGTCCCGGCCTTGAGCCCTGGAGTCAGTGCACCGTTACCTATTGAGTCGCCTATCAGAAGGTTTGTAAACTGTTTCAACGTGTTTGTGTGTTCATTAGTCCTCGCTCTTGTACTTAATAAAAATCGTGAATTAATTGACTCACTGGCAGATATTGCACAACACACCTCTAAGTCGAGATGTAATTTTGCATAAGGATCTCTTATATAAATCCAGTGAGGATTTTTGAAAATCCATTTCGCAAAAGGGTTAAAAAAGTAGGACTGTTTGGACGGCAGGACTATAGTAACTTGCTCGTTTGTCACCCACCGCAAACCACACAAGGTCACAAGCCGAGGCGTTCCGAGCGAGTGGTCATGAGTTTGATTCCTCTCAGATTCACTCGATTTGCTCCTCTAGACATATATCTGAAAACAGTTAAAATAATAAAGTCTCTAAACTTAAAATGTCACTTACTTTCCTTCAATAGAAATAAAAATCACGGAAGATATCCCGTAAGTGACATTTTAAGTTTAATTGTGAACCATGATAGCTTAAAACAATAACGTTTCTGCTTAAAATTGAAATGCCATAACATAATACCGAACTAGCATGAATCATGATATGGTGAGTTGTAGATCACGATCTCGAGGCAACGTGGCGGCGCCTCCGATGGCGGAGGACATGCGCGGGAGACGCGCGAGGAGCAAAAGTCGGCCTCGAGTGCTGTACGCGCCGGAAGGAGAGATCGTTCGTAATTCAGGTACTCAAATAAACAGCATTGTAAAGAAATTAATCTGTGACATTCATTTTCTTTAAAAAACAATCAAGAAGTGTATAATTTAAGTTTTTTTTTTAATAGTTCCAAACCTGTATGAACAGATTGCGGTGCCTGGGACCGCTTCTGTACGTATTAGGTAGAAAAAACACGGTATCGGTTTGAACATAAAGCTATAAGTAGTAAAACATTTTAACTGTGACTGTATCATAAACCGCTACGCCGACAAGGAATGTGCTAATGTACGGTCCAAAAAGCTATTTGGTTTACAGTTTAACCCACAAATTACATTGTAAAATGTAAACCAAATAGCATGTTCGACCGTACATGTTTCCTTGCGATACACATTGCCAAAGAAGGTAGGTAAATCTAATTGGCATAGAGTTAAAGCAAGTTGTTTTTTGACATCCTCAATTAACCACTATACAGACTACACCCTACTAGAGGTCCTCAAAGAGGAGCCAATCCGGGTGACTATCCGAGGTCTGCGGCGCACATTCTACCCTCCTATACACCACGCACCCATCGACAACGCACCACCAGAGAAGAAACTTCAACTTGATTGGGTGTAAGTACTAAAACGCATAATCAACAAATTAATAATTTGGTTTTTAATAGGACTCTGTGACGATGGCAAAATAATTGAATACAACTACGTATACCTTCGCGGAAAACAGCCAAAATCCTAGAATACTATCTCAAGGTTATGACGTGAGGCTACGTCCCATCTCGTAACTTTCCCATTTCGGCAACTAAAACATACCTTCAATAAAGGGTGTAAAGCACCTCTTCACGAAGCCCATCATTGCGATCATTTTTTTTGTTCTACACCACCTGGGAACCTTCTAGTTACGGAAATATGGGGGGTCAAAGTTACAACTTTTTGACAAGTTTTTGTTTAACAACAATATTTTTTTGTAAGATTTGACTTTTAACACCTCCACGACCCCCGTACTATTCAATCCATCCATCAACATAATGTTTTAAGTGCGTTACAATGAGTTCTACCACAAAACATGATTTATAAACTCAATAAAAAAAGTTGTTTCCCAGCAATAATTTTTGCGTAAAGTTACTTAGTTTGGTGTACAGAATGCTTGGTTAACGGCTTTGTGATGTTTATACCCTGTATAATCTGCTAAGTCTACTTTTTTCCAATTCTATTGGAGTCGGCGTAGGCTTCCAGTATAACCGGCAACCAGTAATTAACGTAGAGTGTCTATCATATAACCTCCATAATCCAGTAAATTGGTAGCACGATACCCTTTGGCAAAACCTGTTTACAAAGGCACGGAATATCTGCCTACCTTACAGAAGCCTATTTTTTTGTAGCCTACATTGTGTCCCACTGCTGGACAAAGGCCCAGCAGTGGAAAAAAACAGAAATTGCACAAAACAGAGAGGTGCTAATTTCTGCTGTGAACATGATCAGATCGTCACACCACCTTTGCCATGGTCGACCTCGTCGGCGATGACCACCCCCTGGCGCCCAGTGAGTGACTATCTTTGCCCACTTTCCAGGTGCATCCGTGCAACATGGCCAGCCCACTCCCACTTTAGCTTGGCTGTTTAACCCAACTAACTTTTTACAGAAGCTTATTCATTTTAAATTCCCGCAGTTACGGGTACCGCGGCTCCGATACCCGTCGAAACCTATGGGTACTACCAACAGGAGAGCTCCTGTACTATGTCGCAGCTGTCGCTATCATGTACGACAGAGACGAGGAGTCCCAGCGACACTACATCGGTCACACAGAAGATATTCAGTGGTAAGATGTGACACTTGATTCATAGATCAATGTTGTAGATGGTGACGTCGAGGAATGAAATTGCGGTATGGTTTTGTAGGCAAAATTCGCTGAATGGTCGTGTGAAATCTTGTTCTTGGAAGTAAATGATTTAGAAGTTAATAGAGCGACATCTCTCTCACTTAGTATTATGTGATAATTAATTCTTTTCGAAACTCCATGTGCCATGTAAGCGTCCGCTGTTCCTATTCGTGAGAGTCTCTCACGAATAACGACAGTCCGACCGTGTTCCTATTAACGACTTTCCCTCTTCTCAGTATGGAACTGCACCCATCCCGCGAGCTGGTGGCAAGCGGGCAGCGCGCAGGTCGCGGCAGACGAGCGCAGGCGCACGTGCGCATCTGGAGCACCGACACGCTGCAGACGCTGCATGTCTTCGGCATGGCGGAGTTCGAGGCAGGAGTCTCCGCCGTCGCCTTCTCTCAGCTTGTGAGTGTCAAGATATAAACTCTGACATTTAATACTACGCTTAGCAGCTTAATGAGTTCATGTTTGGTTGAAAACGGCAAAAGACAGCTGAACCCATTTGAAACGAGAATAGAAACATTGTAACTAAAGTCTTTGGAAGTCCCATTAGACTCCAATTGCAATGCTACCAGGTTGTATCTACTTGCCATTTCAAGTTTTTAGTTTTTCAGTTCCATTCGTGTGTGCCATTATTTTGTGCTCAATAATCGTAGACAATTACGAGTAACAACTGGATCTACGATTGTCTTCAGTTGATTCTGAAGAAGAGATTGTAGGTAATTGTGATTATTATTGAACAGAATGGTGGAAGTTACGTGCTGGCAGTGGACGCCGGCCGCGAGAGCATTCTGTCAGTGTGGCAGTGGCAATGGGGACATCTACTCGGAAAAGTTGCTGTAAGTTGAAACTTTTTTGCAAAATTAAACAAGCGGAAAATTTCTTTCGGAAGTCGGTGACTTGATTGATATGGTTTCATTGCACCGACCACTACAGCATTACATTTTACTTTACTTTTCTGATACTTGCTGTATTTAGAAACCACTATAATAACATGCATAATTCATGAATTCCAAAAATTAACCTCAGATATAAATAGCTTATTAAACCTATCTGCATTCAGGTATTCAACTAACTAATATGACATTACGATAAATTTAATAAAATCTAGATAAACCACGGAATGTATAATATGTGTATGACGTATTGTCTGCAACCTTGTGCACCCCATTCCAAGGTTGAGCAGTACATTAAGATGTGGACGCCATGTTGGTACCGATAGCAAGACATAAACTTTGTCACCCAACCTGGGGTTGCCAGCGTTCGTGACGTTCGTAAAATGTCCCTGCTTTTTAATTTAGAAAGGAGATAGGATCTAAGATCTGGGTGCTGCAGAATGCATTTATTTTAGGTGTGGACAACGCGGTCGTGGAGGATTTTGAAGATTTTTTACATGTTTTTGTTAAAAGATAATGTCTTTTTATATCAGCGCACATTTTAAAGGGGATTTTAATGTTTTAATCTGTTAGTTAATGTACCTTGTTATTTTCTGAAATAATATATCTTTGCCCATTCATTGTCCCGTCTCCCGTGGCCAATGCAAAGAATGGCAAAATCGTCTAAGCAATGAAAATAAATACGATATTGGATTGAAGAAAATTGGTACTTACTAAGTAGTCATAATTTTTTTGTCAACAGCTTGAATTTTAATTACGAGCAAGATTTTTAATTACACCAAAGGTAGTCAACAAAATAATATTACGAGTTCTAGTAACAAATAGAGAAAATACTCTTTGCTTTGCATTTCTTTAAAAAATAAAGTGCAACGTAAACAAAGACACAATAAACTCAAAGAAACCCATTTTTCGCAATCGCAAAGAAACTAAAAAACTCCATCCATAGATTACGATAAGGCGTGCAAATGCAAGCTCTACGAAAGCATAAATCAGTTCGTAGCGTTTGGTCGCCACTTCGCAAGTTCAACACACTTGAACGACTGGACGTAGACACGCCCCCTGGCTACGAGCTACGATATCGCTACGAATTACCAAGTGCTACGAAATTATAATAAGCATACAATATAAATAGGAACCAATATTAAATAAATATTGAAAAATTAGATTTATTCCTGTAAAACTGTGAATGCTTTTCTCAAATAAGTTAATTATTGACTATTTTTTGTTTAATTAGGTATTAGATATTATTCCTATGTTTTTTAACATAGAAAAAACTTTTTTGCAAAAAATAAAACCGACTTCAAAAAGAAAAAGTGAAAAATAACTTTAGCTTCTGAAGTCGGTGACGTTTGTATGATTGATTTAATTTTTTTGTCACCGACTTCAGAAGCTAAAGTTATTTTTCACTTTTTCTTTTTGAAGTCGGTTTTACTTTTTGCAAAAAAGTTTTTATTTTTCACTTTTTAGTGGTTCACATGGAAAGTGCATACCGTTACAATTACAACAAGCCCAAACACGACTAGGATACATTGTCTCATTATGGAGTTCCGTGACTCTTGGCTTCATCATCAGATCTGATGGTAGAATGGTTCTTATCAAACGCAAATGCTTCACTTGTTGTAGAAAATATAAAAATTGCTGTACGTTATCCTATAAAATTTGAAGAGTTCCCTCGATTTCGCCAAGATTCCATCATCAGATCCCGACTTGGCGACTATGGGACCAACTTGGAAGTATACCCTTTCAAACAAAAAAAGAATTTTTCAAATCAGTTTAGGCGTCTTCGAGTAATCGGGTAACATACATAAAAAAAAAAAAAAAAAATACATACAGTCGAATAGAGAACCTCCTCCTTTTTGGAAGTCGGTTAAAAATACTTTATAATAAATATCGCAGGACATTACACACAGCGCCATCTAGTGCCACACTAAGCAAGGCTTGTGTCGTGGTCATCAGACAGTTGATATACTACATAATTACATATAATATACTTTTTGTTTGAAAATACATACTTATCATACATATAAACATCCATGACTTACCGGGATTCGAACCCGGGACCCTAAGAACGTAAGGCAGCCTCACTACTGCCTACGCCATTCGGGTCGTCACACTTTAGTCAGTGCAATAACAAATGATTGGCTACGACTTCCGAATAGTTATGACCTACATATTATTAAGTATCCTTATTTATACTTGTCCCTTTATCAACGTATAATCCAATCGGCGTTATATTTACAGTAAAGTACAAAATCAATTCAGGAAATTGAATTTATTAATGGCCAAGCTTTTATCTGGGTTAGTAGATGTCTGCACAGTCATCGAAGCCTTTATTAACCCATCATAAAACCACGCAATTTTTCAAAATGGCTTCCTTCTAGAAATAAACACCATGCTAAATAACACTCAATCATTATTAAATAACCGCGATTGATCTTAAGTAACACCTATTTTATGACTAGAAAATATTATAGTTAGAAAATATTATTTTTCTCGGTAACTTAGGTAATAATTCTTCATAATTGTCAAGTAACATCTTATCGGGTCACGCGACGACTTTAGAACATGGTTGGTACATTACCGTGCAAGGAAAAAAGCGTATCGCGTTCAACTTTTGTTTAAAACGACTAGTTTTTACTGATTTACGGTTTATTTAGAATGAGTAGGTATATGAAAGACAGACTATGCAACGAAATAAACACTTGATTCTAGAGGTATTTCTTAAAACGTTTGCATTCTATTACCAGCATCTTGAAACTTTTTTTTAACAAGTTTTTGCCATTGACTACCTATCGCTGAGGAGATGAGATTTGTGTTTTCTTAAGGTGCACGGAAAAAAAAAATTGTTTTAAACTAAGAATATTTCACTTGGTCAAGACATTGCGTGATTCATATATGGGGAAAACATTTTATTCTTAAAATTAGTAAATATTTGTCTTGTTATTCATTTTTCTTCCAAGTATTTATACTCACTAACCAAGGCAATATCCTATTCTTGCAATGAGAAAGAAACGTTTTCTTTGCATAAGTAAGTTTTTTTTTTTAAGTCTAGAATATTAAATTCTCAAATTTAAGACAATTATGTCTTAAATCTAGATTGTACTCCTCGAAGTTCTCCGATTACTCCTCCGACTATGAAGAGCAATATCTTTTATCAAGAATATATTTATTGGACAAGAAATGTCATTGTTTCTGATCAAGAATATATCTATTGGTCAAGAATTTCCGTGATTCATATATGGGGAAAACAATAAATGGTTGTATCAAAACACAATTATTCTCAATGCTAGTAAATAAATAGTTAAGTCAAGATATTTGTCTTCCTTCTAGAATTTACATACTTGTGATTAAACAATATATTTGAGAATAATGCTTTTCTCAGTTGAACACTTTGTCAAACGGATCCCGGAGTTTTCTTACAAGAAAATAAATTCTCAGTATGAAAAATAAATGAGTTGTCTGTATGCTACGGCATATTTCAGTGAAGCAGCTTTAACTCTTGCATCAATTAATTCTATTTTCACACTGAGAAAATTTATCTCTAATGAAAAATACCAACAATCTTAATTACTAGTAGATGCTCTTCAGTGAAGAAGTTTATGGTACTAGTTCAATAACAATGAGTTATTCTCTGGAGATCACGTTGTTTTAAAAAGATAGTCTCAATGTTCTTAGTTCAATAATCATGCGTTTTTAGTGAAGAAGTTTTATTTCTTAGTTTAATAATTTAATCGAATTTAAGCGGAGATCACGTTGTCTAGAAAGAATATTATCAATGTTCTTAGTTCAATATTTATAGCGTATTTCAGTGAAGAAGCCCAGTTCTTAATTCAAATCAATAAGCAATTGATACGGAGATCAGATTGTCTCCAATCAATAATGTTAATATTGTTGATTTAAGAACGTGCAGGACTGCAGGTACTTAACTGAAGAAGTTATAGTTTTTGATCTAATTCATTGCATGTTTCATTCGGAGATCAGAAATCTCTTAGCTCAATATTAGTGTATTTCACTGCAAGAAATCTCAGTTCTTGGTTCAATGCATGTCATGTTTCATACGAAGATCAGATTGTTTCCAACAAATAATGTCATTATTATTGATCTAAAAACCCTGTACTTCAGTAAAGAAGTTTTAGTTCTTGATCTAATTCATTGCATGTTTCATACGGAGATAAGAGATCTCTTGGCTCAATAATAAAGTATTTTACTGTAAGAATTTTCAGTTCTTGATTCAAATCATGGCATGTTTCATACGAAAGTCAGCTTGTCTTATTTAAAGAATTACAATAGTCTTGGTTCAATGGTTGAAATGCGTTTCAGTAAATTTTTTTCAGTTCATCGTTCGATTTTTCAAGTTAAAGTTTAGTCAAAATGTAATTAAACAAAATGTTCACATTGTGACTAAACTTTAGCTTGAATAAATCGAACGATGAACTGAAAAATATTGACTGAAACGCATCTTAAGCATTGAACCAAGACTATTGTAATTCAATTAAGACAACCTTAACTCCGTATTTAACAAAGCACTTGAATCTGTACATAGAACTGAAACGGCTTCACTAAAATACCATGATTATTGAGTACCATTTGAAACATAAAATGAACAAGAAAAAGCACTAAAACTCACTTACAGAATTTCGAGTCTGATGCACCATCACATCTTTCAATCTGATCTCCGCGTGTTATTTCATGCCTGTAAATAGAGGTAGGTAAATAAGTGGGAGGTACTCAAATTAATAATAGATAAAATAATACAATGGATTTAATTCTATGAAATCATTTATTAAAAAATAAACTTCCTAAAACAAAAGTATTGATCATTTTATTTAAATATATTCTAGGTATTAATCATATTACCTAATGTTATTACTGTGAATATTACTTATGGGGACATCGCAAACTATTGCTTACATTAGCTGCCTAGCTGCACTCGTAAGAAGTATAAATTAGCGCCGCCATTTAAGATTTGTTTCTTTATTGGACCTTATACCATCAGATTCTTATACGTAATAATACGAGTACCTAGTAATTCAGTAATTATCATCTTAAATACAATACTTAATATCTTGATAATATCGCTTTATCATGATCATTCTTAATCTTAAGGTGCTGGCAACCCGCCTACTATCACATTTTTATAGTCATACAAAATATTTGTCAAATCCTATCAATAGCAACTGAAATATAATGTTAATATCTTAATTTAATCATAATCGCTTATTCATAATATTTTGAAGTTATTTGACAACTTTATACATTTTAACATTATTTTGTGTGTTATTTGGGTAGGTATTTGACAACTTTATACATTTTAACATTATATTGCAGTTTAGCAAAAAAAATATTTTAATCCAAACACGTTTTTCTACCAAAAAGTTTGCCTTACTGATTTTCATACCTTTGCAAACTTTTTGGAAGGCAAATTTGTTTGGATCAAAAGTATGTTTTTGCTCAACCGTGTTGCACACAACATCGCTACTTGCGATTTTTTATAAACTGATGACGGTAATATTATGGCCGCCAATAAACATACTTATGATCACTCATTATGTGAATTTTACTTTATATAACCCGCCTCAATAAAGAAACGAAACTTAGTTCGTTCCTCTATTGGCGCAGGTTATTATTATACCATCAGATTATTATGCAAAAATTGGTTAGTAAATTTCCACCCCTGAATATTATTTACACATAATAAGCTTTAGCTATAACCCACGCACGTCAATAAAAAAAAAACAATCTGAAATGGCAGCGTATATCATTACCTCTCACTTATACACTATTGCTTACTCTAGAACTTTAGAGATAGATTAACGTCGCTATTTAAGATTCGTTAATTGCTTTATTCGCGCGGGTTATACCATCAATTCTTATAAAAAAATGAATTCAATCTTAAAATTGTAACAAACAGCTATTCTCGTTCATATCTACACAAGATACAATACGGCCGGCTGATCTTGGCCGGGTCTGAAGTTAGCCGTTTTGCGAATCTTTCGTCAGTCATTCATTGGCCATTTTCGCACCAATGACTCACTTCAGAACTGCCAAGATCCGCTGGCCGTATTGTATGTTCCATTTTGTATTGTTAATAATCATTAATAATGAATCAACTTCTCAAATCAACATATTGATTCATACCTATTTTATGAATTATATTCGGTGTTGTGCTATAGCAATCTTGTAAGGAAATAACTTCAAAACTACTTGTACAATTGACCAAAAACGCCATGTAATGAGGAGAATAATTAATTGTTTTAAGAACTCTACACTTAAAGTAAATTTTACTTTTATCAGATTCGTTAAATAACACTTGTTCAATTTTCAAAAATAATGGTAGATCTTGGACTGCATACCTATACAAGATAACATTTTTTTCACAATATGTTATACCATTAATCTCTATAAAACCAACACAATTATAAACATCACCATCAATTTCTGTCATATTATTTAGTTTTAATATTTTTCCGTGTAAATAGCGATCAGTAAGTCCAGTGTTAACAAGTAATTTATGACTATTCGTCAATTGATGTCTTGTTGCAAGTGTTAGTGGCAAGTTTTTACGGCTAGCTATTGATTGTGCTATTTTTTTCAACTCTTTGTGCTTAGCCTCAAATTTAAAGGCACTTATTAATATTGGTGGACCAACTTTTTGTATTATTCTTGGGTAATGTAGGAGAAAATGATGTTTCGGTTTTAATGTACAGTTAAATAATTGAATTAAATTTTCCAAGTAAGCTTCGATTGAAGTTTTCAAGTAATCAATCAAGTGTGAAGTGAAAATCTGAGATGTTAATATCTCTGTAATTTCTAACAGAGTTAAATATTGTTTCCATACTGGATCATGCTCCGCAATTAAGTCACCAATTATGTACCTAAAATTACGAACAAGACACAACATCTCAGAAGCCGAAAACATTATTTTGCCATTTAACAAGTTTTGTTTTGTGACAGGTGGAGGACAATTTTTTTCAGACTTTAAATAAGTATAGTATTTTATTCTTGAATTTAAGTTGTCCAAATCAAAAATATTGTTATCAATAAAATGTTTGATTATTAAGCACATGTCATAACGGTGTATGCCCTCACACAAATCGTGCATAACATCGCACGTGAAATTGTTGTAAACATGGAAATAATTTAAATCATGCCATATGCATTTTTCTTTAACGCCAATTTTGTTAGTATAATGTGCATTATATTCTTCTTTTTTACGAATGTATTCAGATCGCTCTTTGGTGTCAGTTTTTGTTTGCTCTTTTTGTACTGTGCAAAATCTACAAAAATTATTGGAAGAAAAACTTTCGTGAAAACCTAAAATTGAATGAAGCCCTAAATTGTCTCCTGAAATATTGGCTACACAAAAAGTAACACATATACTAGATTTCTTAGATTTTACGTTTATCCCTTCCTCCTGTAAAAACTTTAATTCTTTAAGTAACGGTCTGAAAACAGGTTCATTACCAAAAGTGTTTCTATCTTGTGTATAAAACAAAAGAACTGGTAAGACATTATCTAAACGACTGCAGAACTGTGGTGGTATTGTAGATATAGTTACATATACAGCACCTATTTTCTGATTTCCAGCGTGACTGCCTAGTGGATTGCCAGATTCAAAATCATCATAATACACTGTCAAAGGTAGAATGGTTCCGTGATTACATTTTTCTTTTGTATCCTGCCAAGATGTGCCATTTATTATGTTTCTAAGGACATCTTTCTCTTCGCTTACTTTTTTCTGGTAGTTAATTATAATTTCTAATGTATTTGCTGCTTCGAGGAACTCCTTAAGAGTGTCACGCAAAGGTATAAAATAAGAAAATCTATTTTTGATTACCATTTCAACAGTGTTATTCCTACGATTACTATCTTCGGAAACACCAATGGTTTTTTTAATAGGTTTGACATACGATCTTAATTTTTTGAAATGTTCTATTCTTTTATAATCGGTATTGATGTTTTTAAACGAATCTTGAAGTATTGATAACATCAGCAAACTATCATTATTCAAATCATTCTTTGACATTATTAGGGATTGTCTAATAATGTTAAACGGCTCCGATATAAACAGCTCAGACACGATTTCAATTATATTTTGGATAACACTTCTTGGCAAATTGGACATGTTATATAATTTTGCAATAAATGTAAGTAACGCATTATCGACTTCTATTTGAAAATCAGATAAATTTGAGGTTTCATTTCTAGTATTATTATTCAATTTAGGGGCTTCATTCAAAGGTGTTAATTCAGACGTTGAACCGGAATTACAGTTTGCTTTACCACTAACATCAAATACATTGGCATCTGAGACGAGATTGCTACTCGAGGTTTCATGATAATGAGTTAAATGCTTCTTTAGATCACTCTTAGAGTGATATAACCTGGCACAATTTTCTTCAGGACATTTAAAATAATTAACAATATTATGCGCGTAACGCAAATGCACAAAGTATTGCTGAAAATCTTGATATTCGTTGCGACATTCAAGGCACTTCATCGTGCAATTATTTATAGTTAATTTCAACAAGATTAAACAACAATTTTGTTTACATTTTCGCAAGCGACAACAAATCTGCGATGTATGGTACTATCTTATCGTACTTTGTTTCTATTTGATAGACACAACGCTGAATCAGCACGTATAAATGCGCAGCAGCTGCTGGATATGTGGCGTGAAGCGCATGGTATGATTTGAACAATGTGTCAAAAGCTTTCATTGGCGAGGTAAACTTCCACATAACCTTGTCTATTACCAAATAATAGATATCGTTACCATCATCGGCAGCACCACATTTAATTACGTACGGTTGAACACTTTGCTTGCTGCGAAGAGCCTTGTCTTTTACTTCATCAATTTTCGTTTGTATATCTCCAGGATTCTGAAAATAATAGCAAACATATAAAAATTGCAAAACTGATGAACATACCTACAAAGCACGCGTGTTTACTACTAATATTAATGGGAAAGCTTGTGATTGAATCTGATCTGAAAATTTGGATGAAATTTGGTATGAATGTAAATTATACCCTGGTTAACAGATGTTACTCTTTATCCAGGAAAAAACCAAAACATTCCATAAAATTACGTAACCGCGAGTGAGTCCGCGAGGTATAGATATTAAATACCATACCATTCAACTTAATAAAATAGTACCCCAATATATTTACCTGGACGTAAATTATGAAGTTTTCGACGCATTCTAATGTGGAAAATTTTCTACGCTTGTTCAGTCTTCCTCTCGGGGGAATCAGGTAGGACAACAGTTTTATTTGATCTGGCACTTTTAGATCTGAAATGTATAAAACAGGTGATTTATTTTGAAGTAAGTAGGTACCATGCGAGCGGAGCCACGAGCGGATGCTAGTAACGTAAATAATATAAATAAGAATAGTGACGGTGACGCTGAAGGTAAACCTAATAAATGAAAATTAAACTGTTTATTACCATCATCAGGCTGCTCTTGAATACTTTCATATAAAGTACTCAACGTGTCATCTTTTGATTCTCCAAATTTGAGGCTGATGATTTTATTAATAAACCATTTCCAATTCCTGAAAAAGCATGTTGATCTTTCAGGATACAGTCTTTCAAAGTCCAGGTTTATCTAGAAACGTAAACAATTTTTCAGAAACGTATTTGGCATGCTGGAGTTGGACCAATCTAGTTACAGCCAACATAAACAAATAAAAATATTTGTGGGCAATCCACACAACACTATGTAGCCCTAAATTCCAGTAAATGTAGATTCAAATTGGCTAGTGAACAGTGAAACATTGAACAGCTTTAGATAACAATAATGAAAATGTGAATCTAAAAAGAAATAAACATAAACAAACTAAGCAAAGCTCTGATATTCATATTATAGGTACTTTTTTTGTAAATACATAACTACTTTTATTTATTAACAAAACCCATAGCTGTACAAAATGTATCTTATAAATACAACTTTAAGCCAATAACGGTTTCAAATAGGTAACTACTGTTAAGAAAATTAAAAAAAAATGTGAAAGAAAATAAACTTTTTGTATTTTTTGTAAAAAAAAAAAATACTTACCAAACTATCACTCCTTGGATCATTTAAAATGTTCCACTCATCAATAAAATCCGAAATGTTGTTGTTGGTGCTACACTGCCTCACTTTGAATGTTTTGTTCCAACAGTCCATGATTTCACTCCATGGCTCATTGTTATTCTTAAGAAAAATTATTTGGTCTGTGTGATCTTCTGTAATATAGAAAAATTATGTTAGCCAATATGTAAGACATATAAATAAATTGGTTGTAGGTATTACTGAAGCAAACTACCTGACAGGGCACTACTGCTTACCCTATAACTTTTATTATCTACAAAGTACTTACCTACTTATTAAGTACCTAACTACCGACTACATAATAATTAGATATTAATAACAATATTACACACATTTTGCAAAAATTCGCCATCTCATGTATACAGACAAGTAACTACTCTAGCTACTATTTATGTAGGTTAAGTAATCATTTAAAACCTTTCAACTCCTCATATTTTTTTGTTTTATTTGGAATGACATTCTCTTCTGATGTTGATTTTTTTCTCTTTTCACCAGACTTATACAGGGTATTCCGAATTTTATCAACCAGCTTGCCTTTAGCAAATGAAGGTTTACCGGATATGGACTGTCTTTTTTTAATTGGTGGTACAAAGTATGTGCCAGTGTTTTCAAATGGAAATAAAGCTATTATTTTTGCGGTTAAAATGTTGTATTCTTCATATGTTATTTTACTGAAATAGGTAAAAAATAAATCTAAGTATAAGGGTTCATTGTTCATTGTTGGACTTCGGAATCTTAAGAATGATAAAAAATATTTTTTAGATTAGAACTTATTAGTTTCGTGCTTTGCAGGTCAGCTAGCATACAACATAGTATTATCATCATCAGCTAGTGAATACATACTGCCTTCCCGTTTATCTAAAATGCCACAATAAATGATCCTTAGGCCCTCTCCATCCACAAGGTCCATTAAGAGAAGGGATATGCTTTTATTGCTTCCCCCAGTTTGTGCTCAAAGAACCACATAAAAGTATAGTGGGAAAATGAATGAACGAGTATGTACTGGTAGGTACTTACTAATTTACGACACGTGTGAAGAGATGTCTAACAATGATATCAGTGAGTTGATTTCGGTGCTTGTTTGTCAAGGTACTATTTGCAGTGTAATAATTTAATATACTCTTGCCACATGGTGTTACTGTTAGAAGCGTCTTGAGGTCAAAATCAGGGAAATTTGGTCGGACATAAATATCGCCTGTAAGGATATCTTGTAAGTCTTCCAGGTCCTCGTTCTCCGTGAATAGATAAGGAGCAGTGATGCTGCTATTTGTTACTGTATTAGTCTGAAAACATTTAAGTAATAATTGTAAGAAAGCCGTTCTTCTCCATAGAGATCTACGCTAGAGAATGGTCACCTACAGTACTTTCTCAAGTTATAATGCCTTGTGACTGTAGTTTTTTTTTTGTATTGTTGACATTAAAAACTGCCGTAATGGTCTAATTGAAATAAATGCTTTGACTTGGAGTTTTTGCCTGTAGATCGGCCTTGATGTTTTAAATCTAACTGTTTTAAACTTAGGTAGGTACTTAATTTGTTACAAAAAAAAATAAACAAGAAAAAGCAAAGGACCTGGCCGACCAACTGAAAAAATACCTCTCGACCTCTCCCCCCCCCTCTGACTTTTGACGAAGTTTTATATTTATATGTATGTACATACCTACATACATACAAAGATACGATGCCAAATTGTCCCCTTAGAAAACCCCATAATATAAACAGGATAATAGAATATTCAATAGGTAGGTAACTTACTGTGCTGGTCGCTACTAAATACTCATCAATTTTTTTTTTTAGTTCTATTCTTAGTCCAATCTTTGGGCACAGTTCTTTCAGGATATTGTCATTGATTTCCTTTAATTGATCCACAGTTACATCATTTTCTAAAACAAAATTTCCATAATCACTAGACAAGTTTAAACAAAATACTAATTACCTAAATTTTATAACATTCAAACAAGCCCTAATGCTGATGTATCTGAATGTATCTTAATTATACCGGCTGTTAAGCAGCCTAAAGTTCATTAACACATTAAAATTGTGTTTAAATGAATTTATCTGTTATTATTTACAACTTTGTACATTTCTTTTTGGAATAGTAATATTATTAGTACAGTTAGAGTACTCACTTGATGGCCTTTTCCGGACAAAATGTTTATAAGTATAAATATTCACCTACCGTTGAAATTTGTAATTATATCCTGTGGGATATTCCATTCCCTAAGAAGCAACTCCATTTTAATATCCTCTATATTATGATAATAAAGATAGTATGGTATGCTGATACAGGTTTTGATTTAAATCTGCAAATAGACAGAACATAAATTAGTGATTATTCTAGTACCTAACTAAGTATGTAAAAAACAGCCGGGTAGGATAAACATTCAGCAGGTTTAGCATTGTAGCTACGGTATAGCCTTTATTAAAGTAACAATAACCTCATGCTCATTAAGTTAGGTAGTGATTACATTTTCCATCACCCAGAGACATACCTAACGTGAAAGGCAGTCCAGCAGCCTTTTCCACCATGTTTGGTGAAGTTCACCGAGCTTACACACCTCTGATTCTGACCTACCAGATTGGAATCAGAAGTTGCATAGGCTCGGTGAACTTCACCAAACTTGGCGGTCAGGCGGCTGGTGGTATTTTCACCAGCTAGATGCCTACATCTACCGGCCGGGTCTGCCTAGATTCTGGACGTAAAAAGCAGCTTCCTATCACAGTGAGAAGAGAATGCCGGGAATGCGGTTGCGTGGTAGGTAGGTACCTACCTACCGGTAAATTTGAACATTGAAGCGCAAAGCATTTTTTTGAGCAGAATTCGTAAGGGAACCGCGAAATGTCTACCGCTTCGCATATCTACCTACTACCAGCCTATCATTTCACAATTAGTGCACCCATAATCGAACCGAATAGGTAGGTACATTGAGTTATTTAACTATGGGTAGGTAAATAGGTAGTAAAACAAGTAAGATGATTTTTGCTCACAACATGGCGCCTAGCCGGCCCCGGTGCCGTCATTCATCGTGTGTTAGTCGATCTTTAAAATGCAATAACTTAATTAGATGTATATTCCAATAATTAAACACTTACCTAAGCACACACAACACAACACAATCTCCAACAACGCAAAAGAATCACTCGACAGAGTCACCACGAACGAACTGACACTTTGCAGAAGACGTAATGCCGGTAGTGCACTGCGCCGGCACATCCAAATCCAAGTCCACAGAGTACACAGACAAAAAGTGTGTTGCCTGCTACGAAATGTTATTTACCAAAAATAAGGCCGAATCTGTCACGTCCACTATTTTTCCTGACTTACTACGAAATTTATTATTAATAACATTATGCATACATAAAACCTATTTCACGGTGTCTGAGTAACGTTAATCATACTCCACGTTTACTTTAAAAATTACTTTTAAAATAATGTTATGGCAAGATTGCTTAGTAGTTTAGAAGAGCACCTACCAGCATTATTTTATTACCACAATGCCATGGTTACTCTTGATTTCCATTTTGTAATATGTAATTTATTTTTGTAATGGTGATAAAAATAGTTATACCTACATAGGCTATAACTATTATGCTTTTATTGATAAAAAAACCTGGAGTAGATAAGGGTAGGTAGAGTTTAATGATAGTAACGTATGAAACTACTTATTATTGTTTTTTTTTGTCCATGTGGTGTTTACCTCTAAGTAATTGTTGCGCTTTGTAGAGTTTAAAGGCATGTTTTATTTTTGTTTGTAAATTAGTGTAAACAATTGTTGGTAGATCTAATAAATAAAATAAAATAAAAAATAAAACCTATTTGGAGAACTTGGTGGAAAATACTAAGGTATTTTCCACTAAGTTCTCCAAATAGTTTTTATATTATTTAAGTTCATTACAACCAAACGGAACGAATGGCTTTTGTACCTACTTTATTTCATACACTACTAATGATCGAACATCGTGCCTCTAAAAACAGATTGGTATAAACATACTCCCAAAAATTGGGGAAACAATTTGTGAAATTGCAACCTTTTTGTTGACGACGGTTGTGACGTAGCATATTTTCAAAAAACGCGAATTTGGTTTAAGAATAACGAGTCTTAAATCAAATTCGTGATTCTTGAAAGATGTAGGTACTGTTCTGGTGCTAATTGGTCGCCCAGTTGTCGAAATTCGACCATAATTTTAAATTATAAGTTTGAACATTGATAAGGTTCTATTATCAAAGACTATACCTACCTACTTCTATAATCTCAGATTTCGCTTTTCGATTTTTTTTATAAGTAGGTACATATCTTTACTTTATAAAAATAGGTATTAGCATTTTGCACTGCTTCTCTTTAAAAACTTTAAGTGTGCGAAATTCATACTCCTCCGTCCGCGCAATTTTCGTAAAAAGGGGTAGGTAGGTACCAACCTACCTAAGCAAATTTTTTGCTTCACGTAGGTAGGTATTAATTAGGTATATGTAGATTAAAAGTCTTGTACGAGTTTGTTGTCTTTCCTACGACTTGTAGGTACCTATAAAATTTCGACAATATTACAGGGAATAAAATGAGGGTTTATTATAAACTTTAAAACCTATTTCCGTTGTCTCCTCATGTACCTTTCTAATTAAGTTTTGGTCAGCAATCAGGCTTCACATTTGATAATCATTTTTATATTGTTATAAAATTAATTAAGTAGGTACTTAGGTAGGTAGTTAGTTACCAACATACCATAGGTAGGTACTTAGCACTGCCATAGCAATAAATATTACGTAGGCTGTACATAATTTCAGATGTTTAAGTAGGCCTGGCTGGTAGGTACCTAATTCTTTTTGGATTATGGAAGGGAATAGGTACCTGCTATTAGGGTTTTTCGGTCCGTCCATTTGTCACAAATGTGGCTCTCGAAAAATAGGTAATTATGTAGATACGCGGCAGTGTAATAGTTCTATGTAGGATATTTATAGATATTAATAGAGGTACTTGCACGTTATTGTAAAAATATTATTTTTAAATAAAAATAAGTAAGCATGTACCTTTTGACTTAGGTACATACATAGTATTAATTCTTCCTTACCTAATAGGTAGATAAAAAACTTTAGTAAAGCTGAAGCAACCTAAATACTCGTTACTGTTAGCCTGTGTCATCCCACTGCTGGGCAAAGGCCTCTCCCCATGACTTCCAAATTTTTCGATCCAGGGCCAATGTGGGCCACTGGTCGTTGGTTTTGTCTAGCTCGTCCCGCCATCTCCTGCGAGGTCTACCGCGTCGCCTTTTGGTTGTGTCAGGGCTCCACATTTTGGTTATTTTGGCCCACAGCTCGTCAGGCATACGGCAGACATGGCCAGCCCAGCCCCACTTTAGCCTGCGGCTTTTTGAGCAGTGTTTATTACCTGCCTGCCTAGTCGGTGGCAAAAAACTAAAAAAGATCAAAGTTCCAATAAGGCACCGACGTGATTACCTAGTGTGCCCTCCCGAAAATAATTATTTTGCCGTGAATAACCACCATTTATGTATGTTATTTTTCGTTTGTAATGTGTTTAGGTATGCTACTATATTTAAATTACATGTAATTCTGTTTTAATTTAATGGTTCTGACTAAAATTAAATTAAATTACTGGATAATGGTTGCAAGGATGTTGTTATATTTCCAGATGGTTGTACAGCACATAATAGAAATAATTTTGTAACGAAACTGATTTCGATGATAAATAAGTACATAATATTTTTGTTAGATTATATTGTTTCAGGTTTGATTTTTCGAATAATAAATACAACACTCGTAAATTATTTTATTTCAAAAACACGTACCTTCAATAAAAATCTACTTATTTTGTAATCAGTTAAAAAAACCGCGTAAGTGACTACACAAAATGTAAGCCAACTACGAGTAAATTTACGTTATTTTCCATTAAAGACAGTTGTAAAGAACTAGCTGTTAAGTTCAGTCGGTAATAAGATTTGAAATCGCTGAGATATTAAGTTTTTTCTTCCTCCTGTAAAATGACCAAAAAGTAAATACGCGGTCTTAACAAGTTGCTCTTACGCGGATTCGCAAGCGCAGTGACGAAAGGTGAAAACTTGGTGAAAACAACCCTATAAGTTTTGTTGGCAATGCCATAGGCTACGGCTACAATTGAAAGGTCATTCAAAAGATGATCGAAAACAGATTAGATTAGGTATTATGGGCTTTCTTTGCTCACTGCCTTACTAATAAACGTTGCATAGCAGGTGAATAATTTATAGTTACACACTGATTTCTCTCTTTCAGTCGTCAGTAATTTGACATTCGAGAGAAGAAGACAAATCGTTGTGTAACTATTAATACAGACGCTATACAACGTGTATAGGTACGGCTGTCAGTGTAAAAACTTGTTGACAGTAAGAATGTGACCCGGCATTAAAAAAATCTGATCAAAACATTATCGTACTAAAAAACGTTAGTAAGTATATCTTATTTTGAAACAATTTATATTCCTAGTTCAACAACATAACTTATTTCCACAAAACAAAAATGTCTTATTCGAAAACACTTGAGTACCTACCTTTACTTGAATAATTTAGTGTCTACGTCAATGCAACTATTTAATACTTAACCAGAAACAAACTTTTCTTAAGGCGCTTATTACGAGCTAAATTAGCAACTCTATTTGTGGTGGTTCAAACTTCGTTTGAAATGCTGTTAGAATAAAGTTCTAATCAGCTTGCACTACAAAGTGGTTGTTACGTGAGCCACTGCGGGCCAAACAGCGCGAAATGAGTGGTTTCGATCGATTTGCAAAAAAACTTTTGATTGGATTAAAAAACTAAAACAGTATCATGCTAATATATTGCTTGTAGATTTATTTGCCAAAAAATCAGAATGATCGCATGCATATTAGTATGTTTTTTATTGTTTGAAAGATATCTTTAGAGGTAAGTTCGTGATTTCTTTTTCTCGAGCCAAATTAATTGTATTATGTTTTCAAAACAGTATCATGCTAGCATATATCCTGAAGAATATCATATATTTTTCTGATCTTGTTTATAACAGTGAATCATATACTTTTACTAATTATAAAACTCGCGTTTAGCTCGTGTAATCGTCTTAAACTAAACATATATTTTCATACCAGAAAACGTTAGAATATCTTATTTTAAAACAATTTAGATTCCTAGTTCAACACCATAACTTATTTCCACAAAACAAGAATGTCTTGTTCGAAAACATTTGACTATCTTTACTTGAATAATTTAGATTCTTACGTCAATACAACTATTTACTTACCCAAAAACAATTTTTTCTCAAACCAAGCATATTTGTTCTTACTAAAACACGTTAGTATATCTTATTTTCAAACAATTTACATTCATAATTCAACACCATAACTTCTTTCCTCAAAACAAGAATGTCTTGTTCGAAAACATTTGACTACCTTTACTTGAATAATTTCGATTCTTACGCCAATGCAACTATTTACTTACCCCAAAACAAACTCTTCTGAAACCAAACTTATATTTTCTTACTAAAGCACGTTAGTATATCTTATTTTGAAACAATTTATATTCCTAGTTCAACACCATAACTTATTTCCACAAATCAAGAATGTCTTGTTCGAAAACATTTGGCTGCCTTCACTTGAATAATTAAGATTATTACGTCAATACAACTATTTACTTACCCAAAAACAATTTTTTCTCAAACCAAGCATATATGTTCTTACTAAAACACGTTAGTATATTTTATTTTGAAACAATCTACATTCCTATATCAACACCATAACTTCTTTCCTCAAAACAAGAATGTCTTGTTCGAAAACATTTGACTACCTTTACCTGAATAATTTAGACTCTTACGTCAATGCAACTATATACTTACCCAAAAAACAAACTCTTCTTAAACCAAACATTTATTGTATTATTACAAAATGTAAGTCTTTCGTGTTTCGAATCATTTTAGATTCTTCTTTCAAATCCGTTATTTTCTCACATTAAATGGAGTTTTTTCTTACTAAAACACGTTAGTATGTCTTATTTTGAAACAATTTAGATTCTTAGTTCAACACCATAACTTATTTCCAAAGAAAAAAAGGCCTTGTTCGAAAACATTTGACTACCTTTACTTGAATAATTTAGATTCTTACGTCAATGCAACTATATACTTAACCAAAAAACAAACTCTTCTTAAACCAAACATTTATTTTATTATGATAAAATTTAAGTCTTTCTTATTTCGAATCATTTCAGATTCTTCTTTCAAATCCGTTATTTTCTCACATTTAATGTTTTCTTCTTAGAACAAAAAATATTTTTCTCCATCGAAAACGTTCCTGCTTTCTGATTACGAAAATAGTAAATACTTCTATGAAGAATATAAAACTTTTGTCACAATAATATTATTGTTGAACGAATTTACACATTTTCTTGAACCAATAATTTATTTTTATTCTTGGCCCTAATCTCTGAGCTTCTTAAGCTAAAGCCTTTTATATTCAGAGTAAGAATTCTTAATGACTTGTTTCAAAATGCAAATGTTTTCTACAGTCAAGAGTAAATATCGTCTTGATCCAAAAAAATATTCTTGATGTAAATAAATAAATGAAGAATAATATTATATATCTAGAAGAATTCCATTTTATTTTATTCAAGATATTATTGTTACCTTAAGTAAATATATGCTTGAGATTAAACAATATACTTGAGAATAATTTTATTCTTGAATTAAAACTTTGCCAGACCCCATTTTTTTCCGTGTGAACGCACACCTATCAAAGCCGAAGGAAGCGAAAGAGCCGAAAGATTCGTATTTTAGAATAATACTTGTGTCCTTGTGTGAAGTCCTATGTGTAATCTCGCACATTTATCCGCACCGAATCGGACGAATTTTTAACGTTATACGTAGAACGTTTCGTTCAGCGCGGACAAGTGTGCGTTCCACTTTGTTCACATATTGGTTGGTGCTACTCTAAGCTGAACACTCTACCCTACTACTGATATTCTTTGGAGTTGTAACATCTCTTAATAACTTTGAAAATAACTTGATTTTTCGTTGACGACTTGCAGACTTTGCAAGAAGAGCTCACTGGTGCTGCTTTCCATCCTCTTGATGACAACTTGCTCATCACACACGGAAAAGGACACTTGGCATTCTGGAATCGTAGAAAAGATGGATTTTTCGAACGCACTGATATCATCAAACCGGTTAGTTTTGTATTTATTACAATTATTTCCGAAATAAGGTTCTATTTGATATTTGAATTATGCTTAATATGTCCTACAACGCAGATATGGAACGCGCGAGTCGTTTCCCGCGTAAGTTGTAGAGTGGAGTTAATCAATTAAAAAAAAAAACCGGGAATATCGGTTTTTCATAACGTTTATTGTTTTTCTGTTTACAGCCGTCTCGTACACACGTAACTGCGTTGCAGTTTGAGCAGGATGGTGATGTTGTAACGGCTGATAGTGATGGTTTCATTACAATATACAGTGTCGATAGCGACGGAGCTTATTTCGTGCGGATGGAATTTGAGGTAACTCTTTTATATGGTTGTAAGTAAATTGAGTATTATTTTTATTGCAATACAATTTTGATTGATGCATCTTTCCTAATATTTTTTAGGCTCACATCAAAGGCATAAGCTCTCTAGTTATGCTTTCCGAAGGCACATTAATATCAGGAGGAGAAAAAGACAGAAAAATCGCTGCTTGGGATTCCTTACAAAATTATAAAAGAATTACTGAGACAAAGGTTTGTAAGGCTTTTATCATCTTCCAAGTGAATATTTTTTTGATTATAATAAAAAAATTGTGCTTTCAGTTGCCTGAGTCTGTTGGAGGGGTGCGCAGTATTTACCCTCAGAGGCCTGGTAGAAACGATGGAAACATTTACGTTGGTACGACTCGAAACAACATCATGGAAGGTTCTCTACAAAGAAGATTTAATCAGGTATAACATTATTTTTAGGATGGTCAATGCCGATCATATTTGATTTTAGTGTGCTGGTGGAGGACCCAAGTCGGAAAAGCTTAAATTTCAAACAGATTGTTTAAAATATTTGTTCTTTAACAGGTCGTGTTTGGACATCACAAACAGCTAATGGGATTAGCTGTTCATCCTGACGATGAAATGTTCGCCACAGCTGGGCATGACAAAAATATTGCCTTATGGAAAGGTCATAAACTGGTGTTTGCCACACAGGTAATACGATGAAACGGGTGTAACCATTTGTTGTTTAGAAAGGAGATAAAAGTATGGTACTCGTAAATATCCTGCTCAACTATTTGCAGGTTGGATATGAGTGTGTATCTCTGGCGTGGCACCCAAGCGGAGGAGCGCTGGCCGCTGGTAGTACTGAGGGACATCTAGTAGTTCTGAATGCTGATGCTGGTGCCCATGTAGCCACTCTAAGAGTCTGTGGCTCACCCCTTAGTTGCTTAGCTTACAACTCTGGTAAGACAACTATTTAAAACACCCTTTAAGTTCTGACCTAATAATATATTAGCATATCGCAAACAATTGATTATTCGGATACGAAATTTTACCTTTGATTTGACCCTAGCAGTTTACTAACTAATCTAATTCTTTATTCCAGCTGGAGATATTCTAGCAATAGGATCACAAAACGGCAGTATTTATTTATTCCGTGTCTCCCGCGACGGATTCTCATACAAAAAATCAAACAAAATCCGAGGGGCGCAACCTCTCGTGCAGTTAGACTGGAGTTTAGACGGCAATTACTTGCAGACTGTTACCGCTGATTACGATCTGGCCTTTTGTGAGTTTACCTCCATTACGTGCTATTGTTTTATACATTTTGTAAACTGTTCGTCAACTAATTTCCTTGCATGGGATTTTATTTTTCACATTTATAAACTGCACAATTTTCTTTCAGGGGATATTAAATCTTTGTCACCAGAAAAGAGCCCGATCGCTATGAAAGATGTAAAATGGTCTACATACAACTCTACTGTTGGATTCCTTGTATCAGGTACGGGGTTCTTTTTCATATTATGGTATCCCTTGAAAGGTAGCATTTTAAAGTACGAAAGAGTAGATTTAATAAATTTGTTATTTTTTAGGAATGTGGAACAACCGCTTCTACCCAATGACGACACTGATATCTACGGCGAGTCGTTCGGCTGCTCACGATCTTCTCGTCAGCGGTGATTTGGATGGATACGTCCGGTTATTCAGGTAATATCATTTATCCATACGAAAGACCATTCCACTGAACTCACAAACACTGATTCTTCTGTATTTTTCTCAGGTACCCCTGTGCAAGTCCGAAAGCCGAATACAATGAAATGAAAGTGTACAGCGGAGCGATATACAGCGCTCGCTTCTTATTCAACGACCGCTGCATGATCAGCGCTGGAGGTACCGACGCTGCACTCATGCTGTGGGACCTGGTGGATGATTAGCATCCAGTAGCGCCGGGACTGCGGCCGCCGGCGGTTGTGGTAGCTCCACCCACGCCCTCGCCGCCGCCCCTCGCGCTCGTCTCCCATCCCACTTTCAAAGTGCTTGATTTCGATGAACTTGATTGAAACAGTTTTTGAAGTTCTGAAGGTAACTGACGACATGGATAACGTTGTCTGGCGTTAATCCGATGAATTTTCACACGAAAATTAATACGTATTTTTGAAATACTATGACGGAAATATAGTTCTGTCTAATATTTGACATGATATAGGACCCGACACTTTTAACTACTTTTTATCACGTAAAATATCAGTGGTTATAAGAGAATTTCTCTATTATATTTTAGTTAAGTAGGTTTACATATCACTGCCATTTAAAAGTTGCGTATAATTATAAGTGCGTAGTTAGTTTTTAATCACGCTAAGATATGTTAAATATTATGAAATTGGGAAATATTTATGATAAAATATAGCGCAGTAAGGTAAAATGTGAAACATTTTATCTGAAATAATGCAAGCATGTACACTTGGTTACTGGTGCTGATATTTTAAGTGATTTTTATGAAATATTGGAAATTTTATCTGTAAAACTTGCATTTTAAGTTTGCGATTCACCAAAACAAATATAATTATTAATTTTATTTAAGCCTAGCGACACTGCATATTAAAATTTATCATTAAGATTAACAAAAATATATAAATCGTTGTAGTCAAGAGCACTATTTACATTCTAGTATTAATATAGTTAAAGAATAAAATAGATAACACGAGGACTTCCGGAATGTGGCTGGCCACAGACAAAATTTTTGTATGTTATCCTCTTTTAATTGTCACTTTTACACCAAATATTGTACCAATTATTGTAATTCGTATTGCTAGAAAAACATAATTTACTTAGACTGGGTACAAAATAATCTATGGATGTATTGAATTATTATGTATACAAAACAAAAAATTGTATTTGTTTGTTTTGATGTAATTATTATAAAAATAAATTGTCATATTCCGTTGATATACGACGACAAAGACGTTTGACGACCCGAATGTCGTAGTGGTAGTGAGGCTGCCTTACGTTGTAAGGGTCCTGGGTTCGAGTCCCGGTAGGAGCAAATGTTTATGTGATGAGCATGGACATTTGTTTCCGAGTCATGGATGTTTATATGTATAATAAGTATGTATTTACAAACAAAAAAGTATATATGTAGTATTATAAAACATATGAAAACGGTTATTTATCGCGACGCACGCGACGCGCGCTGTTAGTGTAGTGTGCTGTCCTAGTGTGAACCGGCCCTAATTAACATTTATGAAGATCAAGTGAGGGTAGTTGAATAAACGCCTTCACTTTGCTGTCGCGGTACCTCCAATACTTCAGTCTCCTCGCTCTTGTTATAGTGTATTATCTATGCTCCCCGCGACCACGGCTAGTGCAATCCGGTGGAAACGTCGTGCTTAAATTAAAGGTAAATTCGCGATAAATACCCGTTTTCATATGTTTTATAGTGTGTTCTGATCGTGAAAGTTTAAAAAAGACAATATATGCAGTACGTCAACTATCTGGTGTCCACGACACGAGCCTTGCTTAGTGTGGCACTAGATGGCGCTGTGTTTTAATATCCAGCGATATTTATTTATATGATGTAATAAAAGCAACCGTTATTAATACTATTTCAAGCTAATAATCGTAAATGTAAATGAGGAAACAGTATAAATATGTCACAACTATGAGCCATCACAAGCTTCTACTATTTAAAAAGTCACTTACATTTGTATATTTTTCGGTAAAAAGATACTATACATTGCAGTAATTCCTATAAAATGTACTACCTACCTGCCTACTTTTTGAACAGTTATTGGGATTTTATAATGTCAAAAATTGAATCGTATGTGAACGAAATGTAGCTTTATATAACTATTCGTATAGCCCCAAATTTCGATTATCGTTCTAGTAAAACTAAGATCTTATTAAATGAATACTAAAACATAAAATTTCACAAAGAAAAGCTTCTCAATCACATTATCATAAGTACTCATAATATGTATAGCTGTAGCTTTTATGAATTTATACAATTACCTTCATTTCATATTTTGTTGATGCCATATTTATTTCTGAAGGTTCCAAGAGTAATCACTAATTCAATTTTAGGTAGGTTTTTATGGCTTCTATGTACTGTATTTTGTTACCACCTGTCAAAGTACCACTATTTAGCCCTACTTTTGTCATGGTACCCAAAAGTAGTAAATAAAATGAAAATACAGTCCTCACTTATTTTGGCTTACCTACTATAATAAATCGCAGAAAAGGCGATGTAAAATGATGGAAATAACTAAGTAAATTAGCTGCGTGAAAAAATATAAAGCTTAGTTAATATTGTATACCTAACCTACCGCTACTCGATAAATACATAATTAATATTGTTTACCTACTAAATATTTTATTATAAACATTTGGATGAAAAACTTGTTTTTTTATACATAATAATTGATGAATCAATAAAATAATGTCAGTTATCATGCAATGTGATTTTATTTTATATTCTGTTTAATATAAACAATGTCCCTACTAAAACTTGTCCAGCAGGTTTTAACGAATAAATAGGAAAATATAGATATAATTAATTAGAATGAAAACAATCTTTAAATACAATAAGTACAGATATTATTTAGCTACCAATCTTTAATAAAATATGTTGGAAAAGAAAGTTAAACTAGAGCTACAGAGCTAGTTTTCGCCTCGATACTCGCTATACATTAATTGTTACACTCGCGCGTCATGCAGCCCATCGCCGCCGCATGTCACGCGGCTCTACCCGCGCCGCAAATCGCGCAGCCGGTAGCTGTGGCATACTTCATATGTTTTCTACCATTTGTTTTCGCCGCTCACAATTCGCTCGGCAAATCGCGCCACTCGTCGCTGTGGCCAGGATGTTAGAGTTGACAGTGGTTTCGAAGTAGCCGGGGTCGATTAACTTATGTCCATTTTCACTAAAACTACCCGATACTAATGCTAAAAGAGCAGCAACAATAAAGACCTGAGTTGTACAAGTATTGTAGTTAAAATAACTGTGAAAGGAGAACAGTACGTTTAAACGTAATTATGTAGCTTCATTTCGGTTTTTATATTTTCGACAAAAGTCGGTTTATGCATGCTCAAGAACTAGTAAAATATTCTGGAACGATCACGATCCTTCTTCATTTTTTACGTCAAAACCACAAATGTCAGTTTGACTTTGGCATAGATAAAAATAACACACGCCTCTCCGACCAGTCAGTTTGCGCTGGAGTATCGCGAAATCAGTCGAATGGTTTCATAAAACCACAGCGCATTACTATTTATTGTGAAACAATGACTAAGCCGCGTCCATGTGGTTGCAAAGGTTGTAGAACATGTTTGATATGTGAGACACAGTATGGAGCCGAGAACTTGAAACTACAGCTGGAACTAGACAAAGGCAAAGGTTATGTTTATTGTCCATTTTGCAACAAAGCCTGGCGGGGCTGGGACCTAGACTCCTACAAACAACATCCTAACCATGAAGGAGACTCGATAGACTACCCAGGCGTGTACATACAAATGGATTTCATATCAGAGGAGGAAGAAAGATTTCTGATGCAAAACATCGATGAAGTGCCATGGGACGTGTCACAGAGTGGCAGAAGGAAGCAAAACTATGGTCCCAAGACCAATTTTAAGAAGAAAAAAGTAGTGGTGGGCAAATTCGAGGGATTTCCGGCATTTTCTAAGTATTTACAGGAAAGATTTGACAGTATAGATTTGTTGAAGAATTATTATGTTATTGAACAGTGCTCTTTGGAGTACGATCCGAGTAAGGGAGCGTCTATTGACCCTCACATAGATGATTGTTGGATCTGGGGTGAGAGAATAATAACTGTGAACTGTTTGTCTGATTCTGTACTTACTATGACCAAGTTTAAGGGTGACTTAAAGAAGTACAATCTGTATTGTGCTGAGCAGTATGGCCCTGTGGTGGCTAATGATGGTAGTATTATAACAGACAACAATATGGAACATTCAATGTTGGAGGCTTGCAAATCTGTGATTGATGATGATGTTATAATTAGAATACCTATGCCAAGGTGGGTTTATTTTTAATTATTTTAACTAACTGTTCCCTTCACTCTAGTCAGATTATGTACATGAATAGCCACATCATCATGTCTGACCTTATTCTATGTTACTCGAAGTTGAGGCTTTATATGGTTTCCTTCTACTCTCTCTACAACAGCCAAAAACCATTTATGTACTCGTTTAATATCCATAACATTCACACTATCCATCCATATCTTTATTGATTTTCAAGATAAATAATTTGCATAACAGTTCAGGTATAAAAAGCTATCCAGATGATAAGATGTAATATTACACAATGATAATGTTTCATGAAAATAGTAAAACATTGTGCAATATCGACTGATGAATAAATAGTTTGAGTACTATGCAAGGTCAATTATTATTGTTGAAGATTCCTGTTTACACAGCTGCTCTTCTCATTAGATGATTATGAATAAATAAAATAAAGTAAATTTGTATGTTTAAATAAATAATAATATTCACATCATCCTTTAAACAATTCCAGGAGATCGCTAATAATCATTTATGGAGAAGCAAGATACATCTGGGAACATTGTGTTCTTCGTGAAGACATCACTTCAAGACGAGTCTGTATTGCATACCGGGAGTTTACTCCACCCTACCTATGCGGTGACCAACAAGAGATAGGAAACAACATCAGAGAAATTGGTAAAAACTTTTGGGATCACAAAGCTAAAATATATGATAACGTAGAAGATGTGAAACAGAAGAACGAGAAGGAAATAATCAATGGTCATGAAGGGGTACCTAATGGCGGTAGGAAATCTCCAGGGTTGAGCCTATCACCCTTAATCGGACAAAACAAAAAGGTAGAAAACCAAATAGCTTAGAATTAGGACTTGTGAAAGTAAGTATTTGTTACCACTAGACAAATTACGGAACGCAACTTATTTGCAATTTTTATTTATTTATTGTACTTGGTATTTGAATAAGTATGCCTAGATGGGTTAGTCATGTTAATAATATGGAAGAATGTGGTTTTAATAATAAAGGAATTTCCGTAAGGTAAATGTACCCACCTTACAAGGATGGGTACAATAACCTTTTGGTTATGTCCTTCAAAAAAGTTGAAGTTGAACGAACTTGTATCCTCGTTGTGCAAACTGTGTGCATGACTGTGGATGGGCAAAAGTATATAAAAGAATAGCATGTGGTAATTTCTAGTTTCTGCCCTAATTCCTTGAGAAAAAGGGGTTTTTTATGTGTGTTTAAATAGGTTAAAATCAGTAAGTATTTTATTCAAAATTTGGTATCAAGCCACTAGCTTCATACTGTCTAAAATTATTCATATTCCTTTCTTTTATAATGTGCATGTTGAGTTTTTGAGTGGACAAAATAAACAAGACAGATATGTTTAATATAGAAATTATCTGCTCAATTTTGGAGTCAATGAAAAGACTATAATTAGACTTGGCATCATTAATTCAACTGTATAATATGGCTATTAGTTTTTTTTCCTTAACTAAGATTTAAGACATCGTTTCTTTAAACTATTGACAGGAGTAAAGATTTATATGAATGCTGTGTGTAGTGTCATGTGTGTGCTGTTTAAAATCAATACATGTATTTTGCATAATAGAAGAAATTTTGAAAGTATTGCAATATTGTAGGTAATTATTACTATTTTTAGATTTCATCACTATAATTTTGTTTGGTCCTATTTACAAACTTTTTTTATAATAATGCGTAGTAGTCCCATGTGTAAACGAGTTGATATAGTATCATCAAGTAGTTAGGCTAATGTCCATGTTTGAGTATGAGTTTTTGTGTCAATAAAGTATGGGTGATGTCAATAAACACTTTAAAAATACCTATCTAATTGTTGGATGAATGTTCACACCTGAACCAGCATAAAGTTATCTGTGGTTCACATTGATCAGTGAACAAGTTATTCATCCAAATGAGTATGTATAGGTCTAAGGTATGTATGTAAATCAATATGTACCATACATATTGATCACATCTTTGAATAAATACATACATTCCTAGTTAGCACTAAATTTTGGTGACGGAAGGTGTTTATAATGTATATTTTGCAGGCAAAATGAGTGAAAACTAAATTATAAGTATTCATAATTTTAATTTAAATTGCATATTGTGATTGCTGAATATTGAACGTGATGTTCTTTGTTTAGCACAAATTAGCTATCTTTTATTAATTGCTTTGACCTTAAATGTCTTTAAACATGCTTAATTATAAGTAAGTACCTATATTAAATGTACAAGTATCAAAACACGTTAATTTTAATACTGTCTGAGCTATTTGTAGTGGTGACAGCCTAACTAGAGAATAATTTAGGATTGTACCTCACTGACAGAGATGAATCGAGACAAAACCATGAAAGAGATCTCATTAATTTATTGATCTCTGTTGAATTAAGTAAATATAATAGTGTAATCTTTGGTATCATTCATTCAATAAAATTGAATGTTATAAGCTCCTTCATCGAGTCCATTTTTTGTAAAGACAATTTATTTATTACAATATCTTGTCATTGAGGTTACATTTATTTAATATTTTATTCATTAGCTAAGTCAGTCATACACACATGTACATAAATGTCAGATAAAACGTCAATATTTATGACGTTCGTCATAGATAGTGTCCTCTAAAAGTCTAAATCATCCCAGTATTACTAAATAAATCAAGACCCAGTGTTTAAATTAGTTATGCTGATTAATATATTTATGTACACATAATACTATATTGTAGTGTCTGCCTCGAATGATCGCTTATCTTTGTTTCCTTTATAATCATTATCAAGTAATTAGGTTGAAATCTAGCAATAAAATTGTTATCATTTGCATTATTTTCAGATAGGTAATGATTATAACCTTGTTGTTTTAAAAGCTTATTCTTATCCACACTGTATATGTATATGAGGTGTGTAATTAAGCTATATTTTAAAACATTCGCTTACCCTGTACAATCATGAGCACTAATATAAACTTCCTTGATGTTAAGACATAGGTACTTTGTAATTATTAGGTTTGCTTTCAAAATACTGTGTTCATGTAAACGGTGAAACGTTAATCAATGTGAATACATTTTAGTGCTTGTGGCTGTACACAAGAAAAGATGATAAATTTTCTTTCAAATAAATCACACCTAAAATTGTAATGAATCACTCAGATAAAGACCGAGAAGATGTTGCTACTTACTTTAAAACCTTCATCATCATGGGGGTTTAGGTTTCCGCACATAGTTCTTGAAGTGAACCATTGAGCGTGAGCCATGGTGGCCGATTACTCCAACCAGCCCATCTCCCTCCAGAAGCAGATTAAACTTCCCGGTCTCCTCAGGACATCTGCAAGTGATCTTGGCGTTCCCAGGATCTCCTCGCGAATCTTGGTAACGCCTGCACAGGGGACTGTCAGTGATACCTAGGGTGTGGAAGTGTTTGTTCAGCGAGCAGTGTCCAGTGATGGTCCCCGCCATCAGACGCAGGCTATCTCTGTCCAGGCGCAGAAGGCGCCTGGTCAGCTTTGGATCCAAGGATGGCATAGCTTCCTTGGATTGCCTACAACCTGGTGTCGAGGCCCACCATTTCTCTGCTTGTATTCGGGTGTGATCCTTTAACCAGTTCCTCAGCTGCTTGAAGGGAATGGGCACAATGGGTTCGGGTCCGTAGGGTTTTGTGCTGGATCCTCTTCTGGCAAGTTCGTCAGCCGCATCATTGCCGAGTGATCCACTGTGACCTCTAATCCATTGCAGCGTTACCGGCCGTGTTGTGATTCTTTAAAACCTTTTTTCTATGGTAGTGTAGTATGTGACTGTGAAGATGGTATTGTATTGACTGTGTCTGCAATTCCAAATCAATTTTACTGTGTGTAAGTAGGTACTTATGTACTGGGTGAACTAACTCGAAAAGTAGGTCCGTTCCAGTTATCTCTAGTTTTTGCTCACCCTGTATGTTTTGTACACTAATTTCTGTATTGATCGCACTTGTCTGTGAATGTTTTTGAAAATTATTTTCTTACAATGTTCCTACTCTAAGTTATCTCTTAATAATTCGTAATATAGGATTTTTAAATAAATGCCAAATATTGCAGTCCAACTTGATAGTTTTATTTGTTTTTAAACGACGTTATTAATTTTTTTATTTAAAGTATTTAACAAGTTACAACTGCGTTTGAAATAATTTTATTTAAAAAGTTACAATTATTAATTAGGTAACAATAAGCTTTCTATGATTCACTTAAAACACTTACTATAGCAGTTTTATTTACAAAATGTTCGAAAATATAACTTTATAAAAATATATAATTATAATAGTAGGCAATTATTGCGTTAAGGCGCCTATACGAGCTAAATTAGCAACTCTATTTGTGGTGGTTCAAACTTCGTTTGAAATGCTGTTAGAATAAAGTTCTAATCAGCTTGCACTACAAAGTGGTTGTTACGTCAGCCACTGCGGGCCAAATAGCGCGAAATGAGTGGTTTCGATCGATTTACAAAAAAACTATTGATTGGATTAAAAAACTAAAACAGTATCATGCTAATATATTGCTTGTAGAATTATTTGCCAAAAAATCAGAATGATCGCATGCATATTAGTATGTTTTCTATTGTTTGAAAGATATTTTTAGAGGTAAGTTCGTGATTTCTTTTTATCGAGCCAAATTAATTTGTATTATGTTTTCAAAACAGTATCATGCTAGCATATATCCTGAAGTATATCATATATTTTTCTGGTCTTGTTTATAGCAGTGAATCATATACTTTTAGTAATTATAAAACTCGCGTTTAGCTCGTGTAGTCGCCTTAACCATCAATATTTTAGATAAAACTGTTCGAGGTACGTCGACCTCTCGGCGCATGACTAAAATCAAAACCAATGTTTTGAAAACATTACAATAAAATTACAAATTATGCTGTTCACCAACAGAGCCCCTTAAAGCGACGTTTCACTTTTTCGCGCCAATTGTCTAAAATCATCACACAGTAGGTATTGCAGTTCAAGGGGGCGCTGTTTGTGAAGAAAAAATGCAACGTGTCAAAGTCGGTACATTTATTTTAGTTCTGTGTTTTCCCACCTGCATAGATAATTTAGCTGAAGTTCAAAAGTCAACTATACCAGTAGGTCATTGCCCTTTTTGTCAAAAAACCTACTAGTTTATTTTAATACAAATGCAAAACAACATTTATTTTAGGTACATAAAAATACTGGTAAAGTGCTGGTTGGTTCTTTTGGCGCTTGGATAAGAGGCGCTGTTGGTTAACATGTCTCTGGAAATTGTTTAGAAAACAAGATGGCGGCTTTAGTTCCGATTAACGCCACGCGCCAAAAGAACGCATGCAGCACTTTAGGCGTTATTTTTGACAGAACATTTACGCCTGACTCGACTCCTGCTGTTCAATGTAGACCTGGGTCTCGTTTTTCTGCTTTTCCTCAGCCTCTCTCTGCATGATCATGTTCTCCCTGAGTTTCCATGTGATCAGAGCCCTTGCACTCTTCATCTTCCTGATGCAACGGGCCAGGAGCAGGGCGAAGATAATGCCGAGGAGCTGCAAAATTAATATTTTACGAGTTAGCTTCGCGTTCGCGTGGAGCGCTGACATTATATTAATAAAAATATCCCAGATGAAGGTCTATTGTTTGCGGAATTTCATCAAAAAGTTTCCAGCGTAAAAATGTGAAATAGTCAGTTTCTTGTTAAAAATAGTAATTGTAAGATTTCATGCTTTTTCTTCTTTCAGGTTTCAGCAACTTGTGTTGCGGGAAACAATGCTTACCTACCTACATTTATTTGTAACAACACCTAAAACATGTTGCCCTAACATGTTTGCGCAATACGTGTTTAGGTACAATGAATACGAGGCTAACAAACATCACTGTTTTTGGAGCGAACAAATAATAATATTTGTTTTTCTACATTCATTTTATCGGAGACTGGTTTCATGAACTACCATCCTGGCCTAAACAAAACATAAATTAATTACATAGTGTTATCAATAATATAATTAACTTCAAAATCATATGTAACTAGGGCACGTGCGTATCCTTGCAAACAGTGCCAGATATAAGTACCTATCTATCTCTGTCCAATACTTAACTTTTTATAATGAAGTTAAAATATTCAGTCTGAAAACTTGCAACAAGTAGGTAATTCCGACATCTTAACAGGCTAGGAAGACTAACTTTAAAGTAAAGTACCTACTGTAATGACGTTAGACCTTAATCCGGGACTCTATTCTACCTTTTATTCTATCTGGAACTACCTTAGGTATTCTAGATAGTACTTAGTAGTAGTGATAGTAGTAGTTCCAGTTACTCCACTGAATTCCTGAGGCAAACACCAGACTGGTGGTTGGAAATAACAATGAAAGTACGTCTTCTGTACATAATTATGTACGTAGGTAGCTATAGCAGTAGGTTCCAATTGGCTTTCTAAGAGTAGGTAGGTATGCCCCAGTTGAATATTACAATTGCACTAATGGCAATAAGCAACTAATTAAAAACTGCTGTGAATTAGAAACAAGAGTAGGTAAGTTAACCAAGAATTTGAATACTTACATTGATGAACATCACGGAAACGCCAAGCACACCGATGACAGTAGAATTCTGTAATAGCACGTTAACCAAGGCTTCTTTACAACCAGTGCCATAAATCCGGTTGCAAACCTCAACGTTGTACCTTATCTCGCAGCAAGTTCTAGGCAACATCATATTCACATGGTCTCCGTCAATATTTACTGTAGCCTGAGCTATTTTGTCTTTGTCGTTGAAGTTAAAGTCCAAGTAATCCATAAAGGAGTTACTGCCGCAGCAAGTAAGCTGGAAAAAATAATGAGGAATAAATACAATTCTTCTTGGGTTCTCATTCTGAATCGACTGCTTTACTATCGAATCGTTTTAGTGTTGGTGTCCCTCTCCCTTCCACCTTAACTATATTTTAAATTTTATTATTTATAAAAAAAACATTGCCGTCGTTTCATCATTTCAGCCGCAAGATGTCCACTGCTAGACATAGGTAGGTCTCCCCCAAGTGTCGTCACATTGACCGGTCCCGTCAAGTCCCGTGCAACTCGCATCCAGCCCGTCCCCACAACCTTTATCAGGTCTTCGGTCCACCTAGTGGGAGGTCTTCCAACGCAACGTCTTTCGGTCGCGGTCACCACTCCAGAACTTTTATCGACCGATCTTTTCTTTTTCATGGGTTAATAATTGCCAGGATAAGGTTTTTATTAGGTATAGACAATTTCTAGGTGCTAACTAAGATGGGGCGGGTGTCTAGTCAAGATTAAGTACTTAGATTTTGTCAATTTACAGAAAGAATAGAATATATTACAAATAAATGTGGCAGGTACTTCATTAAGTGACTCCATCCACATTATACATTTTGCTTGTATTCTTCAGCATCCATTTTCCACTCGAAAAGATTAATAATTAAATAGTGAGAAAAATAAACCTTACGATAGTATTTTAGGTTAATTATGTTATTGTGTCTACAAAAACGAAACCACTCTAAGATAAGACAAAGTACGAGTAACACACTTCCGGTACCTACAATGAGGAAGGGCTTTACTTAAGACGCCTATATAATAGAGGTCGTCAGGCAGATTTACTAATTACCTATAAAATACTTATCCACCTGTCCGCATCGGACGCATCGCATCAAACGGATCGTAGCATTATTGAACAGATTCCGATGCGTACGTTGCGGACAGGTGGACGCACTTGTGTGACTTTTTATACGAATAATACTACGAGTACGATTCGTTTGATGCGATGCTTCTGATGCGGACAGGTGGACGATTACCTTTACAAACAGGCGCTTCGATTTTATTTATTTGAATAGACTTAATCTCCTCAAAAACGTAACCCTTCCTATCATGAGGAAACCGCCATGTCCTAGGGACAAAAATTCGAAGTCATGTGACATCTTACCAACCCGCGCGGAGGAGGCAACACGACCCTGAGGGTCGTGTTGCATCTAAGTATTTAGTTTCTCTGGCTCTGGGAACCTTGCTAATTATCACAAATGAACTCTGTATATAGGTAGGTACTTACAGTGTTTTGTAGAGCGTCAATTTCATCTTGAATCTCAGGATCGTTGTATCCCCACACTGGCACGTTGACGTAATGCATTATCCTGTCACTGTCCATCGTGAAGGCAAGGATCACTGCCGTCAACTTAATTATGAACACCGTCATCAAGATGCATGCATACTGAAAAGAAAACCCTTGATTAAATTGCGATTGGTGTGATATGTTAGAGGGTGTTGCCATCAATCCCAACCAAAGTTACAGACCACAGGTTGCATGTGGTTTTTACCTGAACCACCTGGTAACACCTATATTTTGAGCAAATAAATAATTCTGGGAAGTTACATGGCATGGTGCCAATGCAGGTGTTGCACAGAGGGGGAGCTCCGGAAATATATTTTCAGAGGAAACGGTGCCTCCTACCATGTGCGGATTGCGACCACCGGGTGGTTGTAATGCCCTCAATACAATGCCGGTAATACCTCACAAAAGAATACACTTTTAGTTTTCGTCGGTCAGTTCAGCGTCAAAAATTCCAACAGTGCAATCATACTTAGGCATATATTTCGTAAAAAATCAGTAATTGGGATAAAACTAGTTTAAACTTCTATCTATGAATTAACCGAACTATTAACGTTTAGTTGAAGTATAACAAAATATCAAGAGTTTACTAGGCTTGTGTAATTTTGGTCTCTATCTCTTGAAAATTTTGAAACTTTTAAGGAAGTGTAGTTTTTTAACACAAAAAAATTGCAAAAAGTCATACGTACCACATTGACCATGCAAGTGCTGAGTTTCAAGCTGCCGAAAAAGCCGAAGATGGAGACGATCATCAACGCCAGCCCGATGAAGACGCTCATCGCTGACGGGGTCATGAGCCCGCTGATCTTGCCGTCGTAGAAGGATGAGAAGCTATGGTAGTGGGAGTATACCGATATACCCAGGACTACCATCAGGAAGGCAATAACCTGGAATAGTCAATTCGGTTATATAAAGGACGTAAGGAGCACGTGGCTAGTAAATATATAATAAAATAAATAACACAGGCACTTGTTTTATTCTCATTGTTATTGCGATCATACCTTTTAGTTACCTACCTGTAAGGTATGTGGGTAGGTGTATGCTCCAGAACATCACAACACGAGATATTGGAGGACAAAGTTACAACTCAGGACCGACCGAAGGTTCGGTTTCGGTTTCGGTTTCGGCTAGTTTCGGCCAAAAAATCTAGTTTCGGCCACAGTTTCGGTTTCGGCCAATAATTGGCCGAACCTTCGGCCCCGCCGAAACTAGGTGTTCGTGAATTGTCACGCATCATTCGGCTTACTTTGAGTGAGTGAACGTGATTGCCAATTGTGTTTGCTAGCCAGCATGATCGTGATGATTTGAGGTTGTGGTTTTTCTCGCGCAAACATTATTAGGTAAATATTTGTTTTTACTTTTGATTAATGATGATGTATTTTATGGCATTCATTAGAGTCTTGTCCTACAGCGGAAAATAAATAGGTTGTAAGTTGTAATACAATAGAATTCATTAGATAAAGTCGATCCGTGAACTGACGCGCGGCTGCAGCGCTGCAGTCGTGCGTTTTTTAATTATATGGATTAACCAAGCAGCAAGGCGGCCAGCGCTGTAGCGCTGGCTGCCTCGCTGCCACCGCGTGGCACTTTGCGGCAAATTTGAAGGCACCCTAAAAGATGTGTATTTGTTGACCTGTGATGTTTGATTCAAACATTACTCTATTTGTTTGTAATTGTTGTTGGATTCAATTTTGTACCTGTATTTGAATCGCCCCGTAAATCCGATACACAACTACCTCCGGTGATTTAACTGTTACCGTGAATGACCTTCAGTCATGTCGCATTTTTTTCCCTTTAGTACGCCAGATGCTTAGTCAATTCGGACCCGTAGTACAGTAGTACTGTACGTGAAAGTTTTCTAGTTATACGTCATTATTTACTTAAATTAATTTTCCTTTTAATAATGACTGCCATAGGTATGTTTACCTTACACGGTGGAGGTCTGCCCTGCGTGGGCGGAGCACCGCCGTGTCCTCGAAGCGGCGATCGGCGGCGGCGACCTCTCGCGTCCGGCCCTGGTTCAATCCATGGTCCGGAGCGAGATGGAATGGGAAGCCGTCACTTCCTTCTGCGAAGCAGTCATGCTAGCGAAGGAGGTGGCGGAACGAGAGAGGGAGAGATCCTCACTTCCCGGCCGCCGCGGGAGACGCACCGGGCGTCGAGGGCCACGTGGTGGCTACCGGCCACCGTAGATGCGGGCCTGTGGACGGTTGGCTATGGGCTAGCTAGCCGTCCGTCCGTCTAACGACGACAGGCCGTGTCGACGGCGCGTTCGTGTTCCACGCGCGCCTCAAAGAGATGTCAGCATAAGAGAGGGGCCCGCAAGGGCCGAAGCCTGCCGGGGTTGCGGGACTGTTCGAAAGAGATACCGCGGCCCCGGAACGTAAAGGGCGAGGAAGGAACATGGATGGGTTTTAGTCAGTAAGAGTCTGACACTCCCTCCCGCTCCGCCCAGAGTGGGAGAAGTCATTTGATGATTTCCCATCCTAAAAAAAAAAAAGGTATGTTTACCTTAGTGGTTTTTGTATTTTAATCTGTGAGATATTATTTATTTAGAATGACTGATTTCTTTCAGGTAAAAAATGACACAAAAAGAAAAGAATCCTATTTGCCATTTTTTTTTAAAAGCAGTATTTTATGAATTAAGAAATATTTTTGAAACATAGGTACTTTAATTGTTGCATTTTATTTTTTTTTTGACGTTTTTACTGTCTATATACGCGTAAAAATACAAAAGATTTAACATGCTATAAAAATTTAAATAAGTTTCGGTTTCGGTTTCGGTTTCGGCCGAAACTGGGACCAAGACCGAAGGTTCGGTTTCGGTTTCGGTTTCGGCTGAAAATCCTGTTTCGGTCGGACACTAGTTACAACATCTATACCAGTTTTTTTTTAATACTACGAGTATAATAGACTAGTAGGTCATAACTTTAAATACCCGTTTATTTTCATTGCATCCATCCAGTACAATGTTTTGAGTACCTACTTACGTACATTGAGTTTTCCCGTAAAACGTCCATGATTTTTCACCCAAAAAAAAAATTCGTTAACGTTGTTTCCCAGGAATATTTTTTGCGTACAGTTAGTTTGATGTTTTGGTTGACGGCTACTTGTATGGTCCTTTTACACCCGGTATGAGTTTAGACGTACCTAGATCGCATGTTTATTGTCATCAAACGAAGATTGACAGATTTTATAGCTAGCCTGGTTACGAATGAACAATCAAAAGGAACAGGATAGCGACACAAGAAAAGAGATAACCGTACGGTTTGGTGCAGAAGTGTTAGGAGGGCTGACCCTAAGCCCCAAATAAATTGGTATAATAGCCAGGAGAAAGAAGAAGTCAGATATTACAGCTATAGCCTGGACTATCCCACTGCTTGCTGGGCTCTAGTATTGGTCCCGGTCATAGAAATATAAAAAAAAAAACAGGAGAAGTGGCAAGGGGGCGTGTCGGTGTCCGCACGATTGGCACAAGACCCCTCTCTACCCTGACCTCTTGTGCCAGGCATAAGCAAATGGCTATACTATTTTGCAATAAATACATTGCTCCTCAACCACTACTGGAAAAGCAATGTAAAAATCACCAAACGATAGTTCAATAAGTGTACGCGACTGCGTATCTATTGCTTTTACTTAACTGCATGTGTAGTAGTTGCCGTGTGGTAGGGATAAAGTGGAGACACAGGGTTCCGATACATTTTCGTCTAACGGGCATATCTCCTTTATTATATCTATGGTCCCGGTTCTGCGCCCAAAGGTCCCACCATCTCCTTCGTAGTTAAATTAGGATATTTTTTTTACTGCCTCGTTTGTCATCTTGTCGCAAGCGCTACTGCTTAGAATGAGATCCTGGATTCAATTCCCTGGTCGGGAAAAGTGTTATTGGGTTTTTCTATCATGAATTTCTCAATATCAGCACAATGTCTTTTGTATCTGGACTAGGCTCGCCCCCTATTACAATGGACTTCATCATCATCATCATCATTTCAACCGAAAGACGTCCACTGCTGGACCTAGGGCTCCCCCAAGTGTCGCCACATTGACCGATCCCGTGCGACTCGCATCCAACGGATTCCCGCAACCTTCACCAGGTCATCGGTCCACCTAGTGGGAGGTCTTCCAACGCATCGTCTTCCGGTTCGCGGTCGCCACTCCAAAACTTTTCGGCCCCATCGGCCATCCGTTCTGCGAGCAATGTGCCCTGCCCACTGCCACTTAAGTTTGGCAATTCTTCGGGCTACGTCGGTGCCCTTGGTTCTCTTGCGGATGTCTTCATTTCTGATTCGATCACGCAAGGAAACTCAGAGCATAGCCCTCTCCATTACATGAGACTTAAATATAATAATATGTAATCGGCGAAATGTGGGTGCCATGTAGGTGTGTCGGTACACATCTACCACTAGCTCTAACCGAACCATTCGGTGATAACAAACGTGGTGTTATGTATGGCAGTTTATTTTGGCCACTTGGATTGTTATTCGACAACCTATCTTAAGATTTAGGATTTTTTGATTTATTTGATGTTCCATAAAGTTTATAAATCGTAGGTGTTGTATGTAGGATCGTAATTTTCATTTTTCAAAGGATCGAAAATTTTCAAACGTGACACACACTTAGCCGGTTTTTTTAAATAATAAATGGTTTCGCCATTCGCTATCATAAATGAGTAATTTCTAGTCAATTTTCCGTCCCAGATTATGATATTTATATTGAAATTAAAGATAAGATGGTGTAAATGTAATCGAAAAACTCAACAATTAACTTTACTTTTCTCTTCGTTTGATAACGATAAACGTAGGTAACATAATCATATCAGGATGAAATCGGATAACACGACCTAAGAGTAATTTTTTTTTTTAATGTTTTGCATTTTTTGTTTTTATTTATTTTAGTTAGCCTTTTTTTCGGATTTGAAATCACCAAATGACTTCTCCCACTCTGGGCGGAGCGGGAGGGAGTGTCAAACTTTTACTGACTAAAACCCATCCATGTTCCTTCCTCGCCTTTTGCCCTTTACATTTCAGCCCGCCTGGGCAAAGGCCGCCCCTTTCCTTCTACTATTCTCCAGGAAAGCCATCCAACTCATCCAAGGCGTTAATTTTGGGTATAGTAACTCAGGTTATTACTGATCAATTTACCTAGCCTTCTACCCATACTATCAGAAAACATAACTGAATGATGACAATCATTACAATCAGGTGAAACAAAATGACTAATCTCAGGCTGTAGGTACTACTTGTGAATCATGGTTTTGATGGATGATGAAGTTCTGAGCACTCACAGCTTGGGACAGGTCCTCAGTTGCCTCAGGCTGGAGGGCATCAAGACTGGGTTCACTCCGACAAGTACAATGAGTGTTGCTGAGAGTCAGCAAGTCCACTTTGTCAACCAACTCACAAGAATATGCTCCTTAATTTGTTTTTTAGAGCTTTCATATTTATTATATAAAGATTTTAGTGACTCATTCAGTGCCTCAATTTCAGATTGTAAGCGCTGAGTGTCTATTTCATAAATACTTGTACTGTCTTCTAACATAATTTGATAGTTATTTAATCTATTAACAAGAGAAACACGTTCTTTCCTTAATTGAATATTTTTGGAATAGTGCTTTTGTTGTTTCTTGTGTTTATGAAATTTTTTAATGATTTTATTCAATCTTGCATATTTCTTAATTTTATTTTTACTTTATGGTATGAATTATGTTTCAGTAAGGAGTCCTCTGTAAGGTCTATTGTTATGAGGGAATGAGTGAATTTTGAGGGAATTTTCGTTTGTTACGTGAATTACGTGATTTTGAGGGAATTTTCGTTTGTTACGTGAGAAGTAGCTAGGTGTTAGGTACAGTCACGTCTAATAAAATAATATGTAAACACTTAAGGGGCCGGCGGAGCATGCGTATTTCATACAAACGTAATACCAAAATAATTTATAAAATCAAACATATTCTTAAAGTAGTGTGTATTTATATCGATTGGATTACAGAATGTCTATGTTCCCAAATATGTATTTTGAAAGGACAATGATACAAAGACGAGATATTAGGAATTTAAAATTTCAATAGAACACTTATTTTTCTCATAACTCTTGTTTAAATCAGTGTCGAATCAAAATATATATTTGGGAACCTAGATGTTCTCAATCGAAATAAATATACACGTCTACCTTAGGAATATGTTTGATTTACAAATTATTTTAGTAGGTACTCGTATTACGTTTGTATGAACTACGAATGCTCCGCAGGCCTCTTAAGAATTTTTTAAATTGTGTTTCTCCTAATGTACTGATTAAAATTTAATGTTATTACGTACATATTATTCTGGAACTCATATATTTTTATGAAAAAGATCCAATCTCCTAGTTACAATCGTTATTTCTCGCGAAAATAGCTATAATATTAAGGAAAGCGTATAAATATAATAATATGTATACGCTTTCCTTAATATTGACTGTACCTAGATCCTAACGAGGTCGATGTCTTACCCAAAAGCCATTATAGCCTTACTGATAAGGATAATTACCCTCAAAAACCACTTGAATTAAACTATTATTAGAGCCATGGTCGTCAGTGGTAACAGTTAGTAGAGTTGGTCCTTGAGATAGAAAAAGAAAGAAAAGAGTACTTAAGTATTCATTAAGGGCCTTGTCGTTAGGGCCTTCTTATTTCGCTAGGGTAAAGAAAATGACGTAAGGTGGCTCTAAAATGGCGTAAGTAGTATAGAATAACTGTTTTCTTTAGGTGACTAAAATGATAAATTCGAAAAGCAGGGCAAGAATGAAGAAATTCATCATACACTTTTCCTCTCGATGATAATATTTGTTTATCATACGGGAAATTACAGCAAGTGGAATTAGGGTCAACGTTGATTAACCGATAACGTTATGTAGCGATGACACTAAAAACATTTTCATGTTGTCTTCTTTTTGTTTTATGTATATGTTACCGTAAAATTGTCAAATACGTTATATTGTAATATCACTAGCGATATTGTAAAGTCTCGAATTATTGTCAAATGAATATGTCACCGTAACATTGTCAAAAATGTTATATTGTAATATCTCTAGCGATATTGTAAACTCTCGAATTATTGTCAAACGAACATACTGCTTACAATAAAACCCATTATTTTTCGTGAAATGCATGCGATGGTAGTCAACTCACGCGGTGTGTAGGGAAGGAAGGGTCCCCCTTGCCCAGTGGTACCACTCTCATGTAAAGAAACTGTACCATTTCTGAGAAATATCGATTAATATAACATAACCTTAAAACACTTTTTATTCCCCTAAAAAGCGTAGTCGACGGAGCCCCGCTTCGCGGGGCCCCTATTTTCCGAGTGCAGGGTTTAAAGGAACCTAACTAACCTAACGGAGGGGTGCCCCAAGTCCCGATTATGGGGGCAGAGATACTTCCGTATGTTCAGTTGACAATAATTCGAGAGTTTACAATATCGCTAGAGAGAAACACGTTATATTGTAATATAACGTGTTTGCCAATTTTACGGTAACACATATACAGGGTGTAAACCACCTCATCACAAAGCCGTTAACCAAGCATTCTGTACATCAAACCAAGTAACTTTACGCAAAAATTATTGCTGGGAGACAACTTTTTTTTTTGAGGTTATAAATCGTGTTTTGTGGTAGAACTCAATGTAACGCACTATTGCACTAATCCATCCATCAGCACAAGGTTTTAAACCTTGTGCTGATGGATGGATTGAATAGTACGGGGGTCGTGGAGGTGTTAAAATTCAAAATCTTACAAAAAAAATGTGTATTTAAAAAAAAACTTGTCAAAAAGTTGTAACTTTGACCCCCCATATCTCCGTAACTAGAAGGTTCCCAGGTATGGTGTAGAGCAAAATAATGATCGCAGTGATGGGGAGAACAAGCGCCTTTCGGCTTCGTTAAGAGGTGTTTTACACCCTTTATGTATACCTAGGCATAAGCGTTATCAGAGGGAGTGGATCATACCAACATCCATCCCGCGGGTCCACTGCAGATTGTTGATGGAGTGTTTTTTATTTAAATACCTACCACATAGAATATCGGTGCACAAAATCTTTTTGAATGATCAGACAGTCTAACACACAATCCTTCCTTAGGAAAAGATTATAGACTACAGCTGATACTCCTCAAGACGCTGGTAGACTACAAATGGCATAATACAGTTTAGTAGCTGGCTAAGCGCTGGATAATGGCATTCAAGAGCTGGTGAGACTTACTCCAAACTGCCAGGTCCCATTCTCTTCCAAACTTATCTGTACCTAGATAAGTTTGGAAGACAATGGGATCCTTCGCGATGCGGAAGTGATAAATCGAATAAATTGATAAAATGGCCAAAACACTAAAGGAAAAGTCAGTCCGCAGTTTCAATATAAACATAAACCATAAACTTCAATACATAGATAGATACGAGTATTCCATTTTCGACATGCCTAGGATAGCAAAAAGGTTTAAAATATGTATGTAGTTGACTAAACAATAGCGTATACTGATAATGCAGGTATATCAATCACTTTTTTTATCGAAGCTGACGTAACGCATTATAGTTGACGGGTACTTTAACCAAAACGACGCCACCAATTTCCAATTTAGATAATAAAAATATTAATATTCGATCGATCTGATCACTTTTGAGGACTGGAAGGTTTGAAAGGAGAAACAGCAGGCGTTTGAAAAGCCGTGGGACACTATATATAGGATAACAAACACAATAAAAAAACCTACAAACAAGAAGTACCTATCTAAATTATAGGATTTGTTTGAAAGGGTTTACAGTTGTTTGCTCTCTTATCAGAATGTCCCCTGTGAGTTAAATTGCGCAAACTGGTCCTGTCGGAGCGGACTAGTGCTTGCACAATATAAACAAACGAGAATTTTAGCAATGTAGAACGATAAAGGTAAACAGTCTAAAATGGGAAATCAAAATACGTATTTGGTACCGTATAGTTTACCTACATCTTTTCGGAAGATTGTAATAATAGTTCAGGAAGTCAAACAATCGCTTTGTGCTAATTTCACGTGTAAACTCTTCACGCTTGTTTCACCCATTGTGGCATGTGCCAAATAAACATGATTTCTTTCTTTCTTCTTTCTACCTAAGAAGTTAAGCAGAGGTCAGTAAATTGGGTACGATCGAGAATGAACTGGATGACACTCGCACAGACTAGGGAAGCATGAAACAAAAGGTTTCCGAATAGGTAATGATGATGATGAAATTGGAGCCATACACATAGCTTTCTTGGAGTGCACTTTGTTAAGTTTCGGATAAACCAAACGGTAAAATACTGATACATATACAGGGTTGTTTTAAATCTTACAATAAAAACTTGTATTTAAAATAAACTTATATAAATATCTCCGTAACTAGAAGGTTCCCAGGTATGGTGTAGAACAAAGAAATGATCGCAATGACGGGGAGAACAAGTGCCCTTCGGCTTCGTTAAGAGGTTTTTACACTGTTATAAGCGTAACGATTAAAAAGATATTAACGAAACTAGTTACCTAATGGCCACAGTGGGCCGGTAAAAAATAAATAAAAATATACTTACAATAAACATAGCCGTGATGGTCAACAATAGAAATCTTATAGACTTCATATTGTACTCTGTTTCCGTCTTAGTAAAATGCATCGCAGTATTATTGGTCACTGTTGGGCCCTCTGGCAAAGGAGCCGGGGGGGCAGGTGGAGCTTCGCCCGACATTTTTTTTTTTTTTTTAAATCACCACTTAAAAAACGACTAAACGATTCCTTAGCCGATACGTTACAGCTCAGTATCTTAGTGATAACTGAAATGGAATCTGATGATAACGATTGTTTTACACACTAACGAACACTGTGTGTTTTCCAACTACCAGCACTGATTACGTAGAGCCTTTAAAATTGACTAATCCGTGTCCAACTTCGGTCTCAAATGAAGCGTATTTTTCTGTAGATCTATAATGACGAAGGAGCTAATTATAAACAACGATATTTTGTGTCACTTGCTAAGGCTTTGCGTTCTAATCGTTCAATAGATTAGCATCGGATGTTTTTTTTTGAATTTAAGTAATGAATGCACTCCTACGATCTAGAAATATTATCTTCTACCTAAATATGATATGCAAACACAATTTTTACTGAATTTTCTTTGTTTTTCATGTTGAAATATCCACTTCACATAGGTTTTACGACTACAGTTGCTGGCTGTAATTCACAAACTGTAATGGTAAATATCGATAACCTAACGTGTTATATTTGACCTTCAGTCTTTTGGTTATTTATTAAATATTTACTATTGATGCCGCGAATGTTGTTCGTATTGACCGCGGTTGGGTTGGTATAGCGTAGCGAGAGTGTACTGTATTGTATTATAATAAGTAAATAATGATAATGGTTCCTATTTTCAGATTATATTCGAGCTTATCATTGGATATCAGGGAAACAAAATTGAGTACTCATAAACTGCTAAATTGCCAATGTGTAGTACAATTCTCTCTGAATTTGTTGATTTAGGGATTTTATGTCAGCGTGTGTGATGAAAATGTTTCCTTCGTGCCTCGAATTATAGGCACGTAAAGCTGTTGGTCCTGACAGTCATTTGTAGTTTTTGGACAATCGTAGTCGTAACAAGTATTCAGTGGTCCGAAAGTCTGACAGCCAGTCTTACCAAGGGGTATCGTATTACCCAGTACTAACTGGGTTGTGGAAGTCAGAGTCCCCCGGTCCGAACCTCTTCATGAGGTTTAGTGGGACATAATCCACAACTAGACCCAATGAATGTCGAGTGATTGCATAGGTAATCTTAAAAGTAAAAAAAAACAATCAATAGGATAACATATTTTATCGAACTCACAAGTACAAGAGCCATGTAAATATGTACAGTATCTATCTAAATATATAAGGATTTCAGGACGATAACAACATCCATTCGCTTATCGCTTAAGCCCTATCGTTTATCGCTTGATATCATCGTATATTTTTCATAGAACAGTCATGTAGATACTCTATCTACAGACTTTGATATTTTTATTTCAAATTTCTTTGTTGTTTTTGTTTTCAGATCCGGAAATGTTTGTGTGATTATAAGAATGAGGGTTTTTTTTGTTATCATTCTTTATTGCTGTCGTATGCAAGGTCCGACCTGACACACAAGCGGGTAGGTAATAAATAACAGATACTCGTCCGATCTTTAGGTTAAGCCGTGCTTGTCTAGGTTGGTATGTGGATGAGTGACCACCTTATATACCGAGTTTCCTCCGTGCCTCGGAAAGCACGTTAAGCTGTTGGTCCCGGCTGTCATTTGTCCATATTTGGCAGTCTTTACAGGTCAGTCAGTTGCCCAAAAAGTCTGACAACCAGTCTTACCAAGTGTTATCGTATTACCCGGTATTAACTGGGTTGTGGAGGTCAGATAGGTAGTCGCTCCATGTAAAATACTGGTATTCAGCTGCATCCGGTTAGACTGGAAGCCGACCCCAACTGAGTTGGGAAAAGGCTTATAGGCAGATGGTAAGGCAAGCACGGCTTAACCTATAAAGATCGGCCCAAGCGGCTGTTAAAAAAATACGGAACAGCTGATTTATTTTTTAACTAGCTGACCCGCGCAACTTCGTCTGCGTCACATAAGTGAAAGAGAGGGTTACAGAGATTGGGTCGTAAGCACCTATAATACAATTTTCGAAGAGCACATCATACACATCCTTCTGCATAATGAAAATGCGCGCCCGGTACATGATCATTATTTTGCTGCGGAGTTATTTAAAACGGTGTATCTCCTAAGATATGCATTGAAATCAATTTACGTGCAATACGAAACGCGTCCATCAATTCTGTTAATATTGTTGATAGCAAATTTGAAGTAGATTGGACCAAGGAATCACATTTTCCCATACAAACTTTGCCCCCCCACCTTTTCACCCCCTTACGGGTATAATTTCAGAAAATATTTTCTTATCGTATTATAGGCATACGATAAGAAATGATGTTCTGAAATTATTATACAAAAAATACACCCTCCAAGCTTCAGGTTTCTACAATCTGCGGTAAAGGCTGTGCGTTGATCCATCACAGTCCTTCAGGACAAAGCATTTTTATTATTTGTAGATAGTAGGATTTGAACTTTTTTGTATTTGTAACTTTTCGGGCTTTATGTCTGATGTACATTCGCATAGTCTACATTTTCTTCGTAGTATTATTTTATTTGTAAATACAGGGTGGAAACGATTAACCGGGCAGAAAGGGGAGCTTCCTTAACCGTTGAGTATTAGAAACAGGATCGATTGGCATCAAAAAATGTTTTGTGTAAAATAGCAATTTTCTTGCTAACTGTACTTTTTTTAAATCTGTGAATGGAGATCAAAATTTCACGAAAAATTACGGATGGTTTCCTAAGACCATTTTCATGTAAACGCACTGCAACGGCACTCTGCAACTGCAACGGTTAAGGTTTATCATTATTGGCATCAAAAAAAATGTTTTATGTAAAAATGGCAATTTTCTTGCTAACTGCACTTTATTTTTTAATTAAATCTGTGAATGGGGATCAAAATTTAGCGAAAAAATTATGGATTGTTTCTAAGACCTTTTTCGTGTAGCTGCAGTTCCCCTTACTGCCCCGTTACCGTTTCCACCCTGTATTACCAACTTCTTATACCGAGGAAAGCCAGTTTTCTTGAGTTCCGCTATTTTGGGCGTATTCACTTCAAAAATCAAATTTCAAGAAAATTGAGAAATTATATTTACCTGTATTAGATTTGAAGTATTTACAGCAACTTTTAAAGGTTTATACTTCATTGGATTTTGTTCTATAGGTGTATGAAGTTTATTAATTTTAAACACAAAACCCTCTTTTTTACGTCTCTGGTTGAAATTTTTAAAAAATGCTGAAACAGGTATTTCTTTATTTTTAATAATAAGTATTTACTCTGAGTTTCATAATTCTAGAACAATCTAAAAAAAATTTTTCATACAAACTTTACCCCCCCTTTTTCCAAAATTTTCCATAATTTCTATAGCCTAAATGTTATTCTGAGTTTATTTAAATAGATTATTGAAGTTTTCATCAAAATCCGTCCAGCAGTTTTTACGTGATGCGCGTTCAAACAAACAAACAAACAAACAAACAAAAATTTTAAAAATGGTTTTAATATGTTCAGTTACTTATTTTAAGTCACCCTGGGCGATTTTTTTTTTTTAATCTTCAATGTACAGATTTTTTGGTCTCAACGATTTTATTATATGTATAGATTACCTCTGAAATTTTTTGTGGTGGTTTATTTTTGCGGGTTCAGAATATACACAGTAACCGTATGTAGTCGGTTTCTCTCTACGATTTCGAGTAAAATGGGCCAATGGTAAATGCAATTGTTCCCCGACTTAGGAATTTTAGGTCGTGAATTCGAACCCAAGCAGGGACTTTCTTTGTACCATCTATTTTCATTACTGCCTTGAAACGGTAAAGAGCTAAACATCGTGAGAAAATCGGCATGTGGTCCAGATGAGCCTTTGCCTTGATGCTTAGCCTTTGCCAACGGTCAGCTTCCATTCTAACCGGAAGCTGCTGGTTGCCTGTATTTTACATGGAGAAACTGCCTATTTGACCTCCACAACCCAGTAGGTACTGGGTAATTATGATTCCTACCCTTTAGTAAGATTGGTTGACAGACTTTCAGGCCACAGAATACCTGTAACTACTACAAAAGATAGCCGGAACCAACAGCTGAACATGCTTTCCGAGGCACGGAGAAAACTCGGTATGTAATGGGTAGTCACTTCACCCAATTACGAACCGTCCTTTGTAAGCCTTGCAGTTTGACCTCAAGTGGCTGTTATTATTTAACCGGTTTAGCTGCTACAGAGTTTCAGATGCGGGAACATAGTCCTTCACTAGTCACCTATAGGTTACTCGGCTAACTCGTATAGGTTAGCTATGCAAGCAGGATCTGATATATCTACGTTGCTGATATGGGGACTACAAGAGCTAAATTAGCAACTCTATTTGTGGTGGTTCAAATTTCGTTTGAAACACTGTTAGAATAAAGTTCTAATCAGCTTGCACTACAAAGTGATTGTTACTTCAGTCACTGCGGGCCGAATAGTGCGAAATAATGGTTTCGATCGATTTTCAAAAAATCTATTGATTGGACTAAAAATAAATAAAACACAATGGTGCTAAAATGTTGCTTAAAGAATTATTTGGTATGAGGATCTTTCATAGTCGAGTCCTCGAGATTATCCAGTCACTTCCACTGAGATCTATAATGTAAATATGGTTTTTAAGCACAGTGAGGTTTCCATTAAAGTGACGTCTAAACTAGGATTCTAGAAGAGATATGTTTTGCACCATGCGTTTAATTTTGAATCCCTGAGAAACAGAAGTGTCAAGTCAACCATCAAATATTACTAATACTTTTTTTTTTAAATAGGCTTGCGTTTGGCCGCAACTCGCCTGGGGGCTTAGTCTGCCATTTTATAAATTCGTCATTCCATCACAAACCCATTCTCATCCCATTGTCATTTTGCTATAAGTTCGTAATCTACTAAATTCATAATAATATGGTCGATCATTGGTCGGATAATGGTTTCGTAATAGAACTGTGCTTTAATAACATTATCGTATTGCCATTATTATAAAACCCGCTAGATTTCATTTAAATATATTATTAATTTATTAGTGTTTTAAGCAATCTGAAGTTATTACTTCGTTAGAAGTTCGTAAATAGCACCAGTTATTCATTTGTCATTATGTACGAGATTACCATTCGATGGCATTTCTTTACACGGAACGGCAGTGGTTAACCATTGGAAAGACATACTGACGCCATTATGTTAGTAGATTACCAAACTTGTCAAAATTCAGAATTATGAAGTCAATGATAAACTATTCTGACACTATTGTAATAGCACACTTGAGGCCCTGATATGAAACGATGATGCGGCCTAGGGCGGAGTGAGCTTGCCTAGAAGAAACCGATTCACTCGAACTTTGAAGATAATGACTCTGACGAAAATCTTGATTATAATAACTACTTCTTAAAGGTGCTGCCAGTTTCTCAGAACATACAAAGAAGATCAGTTACAATCAAGGAATTTTGCTAGCTGGGTGATAATTAAAACATCAAATATTGTATTTATAAATAAAATATTTCTTTCTTTACAATACTGTTCATAATACCTAAGTACTTACTTATTGATTAAAATAGTGCCATTATAATATATTAAGTAATTTAGAATTTCTATCTTCTATTCATCTATTAAAAAAAAAAGAGTGTTAAAGTGACAAAATTGATAGGCAAGAAGGAAATAAGAGAATTTTTGTCGTAATCTATTAAGTTTTAGGCTACGTAATTATAAAAGCTGAGAACAAGTGGAATGTTTGCACCTAAAAATATAATTTCATTAAAAATGCCTTCTTTAATCATCTGTACTTAGTAATAAGGGCTATTCCTATAACAAACCCATATTTCGTACGGTAGATTTTCCCCGCTATGGAAAAATATATTTGGTGTGTCTTTTCCAAAAATAAAAACGAACCATTACTTCTGTTAATCATTTAAGTTTGTTACACCCTAAAATTGACTTCATAGCGTACTTTAAAATCTAAAACAAGTGCTATCACAATAATCTGGTTCTATCAAATTTTGTATCGTCGAACCAGGTCTAAGGCATTGTACACAAACAGCCTCTTAGGCATTAGTTTGTCCATGGAACGGGACATAGACAACTGGCGCCTTTTTCTCATCGTTCGGGTTGAGAGAAGTGTATGCGTTGATTACTCGCTCCTGGATCTCCCACCTTCTGCGTTCGCGTTCTGATTTCGCCTTGCGGATCGAACTGGCCAGCGAGAATGAGAACACAATGCCGATAATCTGAAATTCGATAAGATAATGTGAATATTTATGATACGGTAAACGGGTATATAGGTATCTGCTCGATTTTTGGTGTGCTGATAAAAAAAAAGAATCGAATTTAGCATATTTTAGTAGGTATATTTTCTAAAAAATCGCTTCCTTGAAAATAAGTAATCAAAACAAATGCCTTTATGAGTTTTAGCAAAGCCACATAATATAATTATTATGTTTTTCTTCTATCCCTTCTGATTTTGTTTTATTATGAGGATTTATTAAAAATGACATCATGCACTCAGAGTATCAGTCACACACGTAATTTAGAAACATAACGATTATGACAAAATGGTTATGCATAAGGAGTCAAAATCTGTTAATATTAGATTCAGCCAACCACAGTCCCACTGCTGAGCATTATCCTTTACTCATTTGAAACACAATAAATATTCAGCCAACCACAGTCCCACTGCTGAGCATTATCCTTTACTCATTTGAAACACAATAAATATTCAGGCAACCACAGTCCCACTGCTGAGCATTATCCTTTACTCATTTGAAACACAATAAACATCCAATATTGCTGCAATAGCTTTAACTAAATACCTGGCCAGTATGAAAAATGTCACTGGCCACTAAGACTCATTTTGTGTGGACAAAATATCTTCTGAGCACGGTAGTTCCATTTATGAAATTCCAGGCGGGATTGAGGTCTGGAGCAAGCTGATATAAGGCAAGAAAAAAAGAAAACAATACTGACCTGAATGAAAGCAATAGTCATTGCCCCAGCGCCCAAAAGTCCAGCGCTCTGGTAGACCAAGTAGAATACCCTGGGTAGGCATCCATTGGCGTATAACTTCGTGCATTCGTCGATTTCAAGGTCCCCGATGATTTCATAGCGGGATTCAGCGCAGCAGGAGTTGGGAACGGTGATGTTGTTGATGGAGATGCCACTGACGCCTTGAGGTGGTGGCACGACGCTCCAGTCCATGTAGCTGTCCACACCACAGCAGTTCAGCTGGAAGATGGTTATCATGCGGTTAGAGTCACAACACGAAAGACTTAAACACAGCTTGAAAAGTACGGCTTTAGAGAAACCAATAAAATACATAGACAACTTCTACTTTATTTTTAAACAGTATTTCAAAATTCTTGAAAACAAATAATCGGCAGTCTCTATAACGAAAACCCCTGGCTATTGAAATAATTTAAGTATACCTACAACAAATAAATGCCGATAAGCAGTGTTCCAAATTGTTTTGCGACAATATGCCTCAAGTAAAGTAACAATTCGTTGTTGAAGTAGATAACAGTCATTGCGGTTGACCGAGTACAATGCTAAACTATTAAAGCGGGAAAATACCGACTAATTAACATTTTACAACTAAATGTTTTTTTATTCAGCTGTAAAATGTGGCTTTACACAATTATTACGGGCACTTAAGACTTGAAGCATTATGTAATTTATTTGTTTTGAGGGAAAAATCCTTAGCTGAAGTGAGGCATCCGATTAGGTACCTAATCAAACCAATTGAATGCATTCTAAAATTACATTATAAATAAAATAAATAAATATCGCTGGACATTAACACACAGCGCCATCTAGTGCCACACTAAGCAAGGCTTGTGTCGTGGACACCAGATAGTTGATATACTACATATATACTTTTTTGTCTGTAAATACATACTTATTATACATATAAACATCCATGACTCGGAAACAAATGTCCATGCTCATCACACAAACATTTGCTCCTACCGGGATTCGAACCCAGGACCCTATGAACGTAAGGCAGCCTCACTACCACTACGCCATTCGAGTCGTCAACATTATTTAAATACAGGAAAACCAACAGCGATAACTTATGGATAACTGTGGTAAACAAAGCCAATTGTATATCAACACAAACATACAATAATTATATACTTATTGTACCTTATATACACAGTCACACATACTACATTTTCCTCAAGTGTGTTTATTTTGGTACACTGTAAATTTAAGTTTTATGTTTATATATTATTAAATGTACTCTGAGGATATTAAGGGGCCGGCGGAGCATGCGTTTTTCATACAAACGTAATACCAAAATAATATGAAAATCAAACATATTCTTAAGGTAGTGTGTATTTATTTCGATTGGATTACAGAATATCTATGTTCCCAAATGTATTTTTAGAGAGGACAATGATACAAAGAGGGTATTTAAAATTTCTATAGAAAACTTATTTTTCTTATAACTCTTGTTAAGATCAGTGTCTAATCAAAATATATAATTGGGAACCTAGATATTCTGTAATTCAATCGAAATAAATACACACTACCGAATATGTTTAATTTACAAATTATTTTGGTATTACGTTTGTATGAAATACGCATGCTCCGCAGGCGTCTTAAACAAAAACACTTGGATGAGTGGGCTGAGTCTAATTGGATAATTGAGCTAGAAATATTAATTGAATACTATTCGTTCGTTGCCATGTGCGTCACATGAAAACAGCTGGATTTTTTTATTTTTCTTTTTGCGAATGATCGTAACAGTCTAAGGTTCTTAGTAAGTGCTTTTTTCCAGGTATTTCTTAGGGAAAGAGTACTTGGAAAAGTTGCGCGGTAAACCTGGAAAATTCGGAAAAGAAAATTCTGACATGTCTTGGACAAGATATTTGTTGTAGATTTACCAGTATTGAATAAACGCCACGTCGATGCTCGTAATCGTAAAATAGTCAACACTACGTATGTTCAGTAAAATTGTTCAGTGAGCAAGACAAAATTTGATCACTGAGCACGCATTTTCGCGTTAGTTGTGGGCTCCTCAATCTGTCCCTGTTTTTACTGTTCCGCAAACAATGCAGTTGTATAACAAAAACCAAGCATAGCAAAGAAGACTCATTAAGCTAATCGTGAATTAAATTGGAGGACCAAAATTCAGGAAACTGGGCACAACGTTTTCAGTGATATTTAAGTGAGTACCTACTTTTTATGGGGAAAAAAATTACGTTTTACGGTAGTAGGACTCAATGAAACGTCCTCAACACACTGCGCTGATATGAATGCATTGAATAAAAAGCATGCGGGGTCCTGCAGGTATTTAAGTAAAGTACCTATAACAATTAATTTAGAAAAAAAGATGTGAAAGAGTTAGAACTTTTAACCCCAATATCTGAGTAATTAGAAGGAATGGTATAGATTTCCGGAACAAAAATAACTTGACAAGGGCCTTCGGTCTCGTTGAGGGTACCTACTTTTAAGCCCAATATCAGAAAAAAATATGAAAACAAATAGAAAAAAGAAAGGTTAGATCGATGCCCAGGTACTCAGTTGTGTTACAAGAAGAAAATGAAGGTTACGACCAAGTATACGATCTACTGAATGGATACTCATAACAGGTCATAATATAGTACACCCACATTTCGCCAGTTATATTTAAAGCCCTTGTAATAGGGAGCGAGCCTATTGCCATCAACAGGGCGCAATTCCAGACTCTGTACCCTATATCTATTTGCCCGACCCGGGAATCGAACCTCTTGCTCAGCAGTCGTGCTTGCAACCACTAGCACAACGGGCAGTCAGACTAGTCTCTATAAATGGAAAAACATATTACAGGCCAGGTTCTACCAAATACACTTGGCAATATGGGAAATTCAGCACAGAATATTACCACAACGAATCTTGCATTTAAGACATTAAAAACCTCATAAAATAACTTACCCTGCTCTGAATGAAGTCAAACGCATCCTCGACCTCTTCGTTCTGGTAGTAGTAAGGCAGTGTGACCCTCAGCTTCTCATCCAGCATGCCGGTGACCGAGGACCGGAGGCTGTAGGCGGCGATGGCGGCGGCAATTTCCAAAATGAAGACCAGACTGAGGATGACTGCGAACTGGAAACGGATGGTTTGTTAGAAGGTTGCAAGACTTGCAAGATCATCGTCATCAGGAACCTTTTGGCACTCGACAATATTGGTAAATATTCTTGGAAATGTATTAAACAAAACAACAAAATGGTGGCGTTATATCTGATTTTGTACACGACTACACGCACCAAACTATCCTTGTAATGCTAGAAAGTTTTCTCAGAAAAGAGTTTGTTTGACACTGTTTGTTAGCAGACTCGTAACAAAATGTATGTAGCTATAATATCTTTGTCCTTGACTGAACAGTATCTGGAAGTAAATACGGCGCATCGAGTAGGTAGGCAATACACAGACAAATTGGAGAGCGTTGTCTCTATCAGTCATGCCAGGTGGTATGGCAATCTGTTTCTAAGTTTCATGAGCCACACCTACTGAAAAGTCAGCTAAGAATAGCCGTCGACACAAGAAATATTAGTGCCCAAGTGTGCACGCATACAAACTAAATCTCAAAGCATTTATTTCAATAGGCTTTTCTACTGAAAAAATCAAATTAGTCCGTCAGTAATTAGATTATTATAAAATATTTGACCCGTATTTTTTCTTTTGTTACGTAAACCAAAACTGACGAAGATACGACGCTTTTAAAATTCTCAAAACGTCACCGCGCCGTGGTATAATTTTTAGTGCGTTTAGACGTCACAAACTGTACGACTGGGACGAAGCTACAGTTCCAGTCACACAAGGCATAATAACTTGTGAAAGTACTGTAGTTGCCCATTCCGTCCATATTATTCAGTTTAAATTATTAGCATTTTAATCAAAATATTGTTACAAAATCTTGGTTACATCATTAATGTTGAGATTATTATACATATATGTGAGAACACACACGCGCACTCACTCTCACCAAACTACTAACAACTACACTCTACTTACAATATTAACCAAGCAGGTGCTCTCCTTCAGAGCGCCCACGCAACCGAAGAGGGACACGAACAGCATGATGATGCCGATGACGATGACGAAGGTGGCCGGGGAGAAGAACTTGTCGTCAAGGAAGAAGGACACATCATGGTAGATCGCGTAGATCGTTGTGCCGACTGAGATGATTAACGCTGAAGTTAGCTGGAAAGAAAGAAAGAAATGATTAATTAATACAAGCAGGTGTATATGGTAAATGATGTCTATGTTACGGTAGATGTGGCCGGTGTTTCGCACCACTAGAAGAAACAGCCGGAACCAACTCAAAGGTCATAGTCTCTTTTAAGGTCCACAGACATAATCTTGGTCAACTCACATGAGGACTATGCAGATAATTAGTGTCTGAGGTGGTATTTTGAAGAAAGAACCACACAGATTTGAATGGACCTGTCCAGTCTGTGCAAGTATCTCTCAGTTATCGTAGTACCGATCGACTCAAGGAGATCCACAATACCAAAGAAAGGATATTTGAGTATATAGGCTTTAAATTTTTCCATTGGACACAGGCTTCCTCTCTGTAACTGTAGGCCGTAGTCCACGGCTCCAGTACGAGTTGGTAGATGCCATATGTCTTTGGACGTTTGATTCTGTTAACCTCACTATGTTGGATGGCCCACGACTTGTAACATGACATCAGTGCAATTAGGAGGCCTTCAGAGCCACTGTCACTTAATGCTGTGGTGAGTGATTAATATTCGTCATCATCTTATATGAGAGATGATGAATTTATAAAACACCGTCTCCTGGCTCGCTTGAGATGCGGGTTATCTACAGGGTGTAAACCACCTCATCACAAAGCCGTTAACCAAGCGTTCTGTACATCAAACTAAGTAACTTTACGCAAAAAATATTGGTGGGAAACAACTTTTTTTTTGAGGTTATAAATCACGTTTTGTGGTACAACTCAATGTAACGCACTTTAAACATTGTGCTGATGGATGGATTGAATAGTACGGGGTTCGTGGAGGTGTTAAAAGTCAAAATCTTACAAAAAAAACTTGAATTTAAAAAAAAACTTGTCAAAAAAGTTGTTACTTTGATAACGGCATTTCTCCGTAACTAGAAGGTTCCCAGGTATGGTGTAGAACAAAAAAATGATCGCAATGATGGGGAGAACAAGTGCCTTTCGTCTTCGTGAAGAGGTGTTTTACACCCTTTATACGATTATTGTGCTTGGTAAGTTTTGCATTTCTCTAAATACATAAAGCGCAATACTTTAATAATTGTGATACTTGTTTTCTATACCAGAAACACTGATGATACTTAGGAGACACATTTATAGATGTAGGAGGAATTTAGATCAATTAAACAATAATTAATGTGTACAGTCATCATCTGCGAAGGTTTTTCCCAACTATGTTTAGGGGCGGCTTCCAGTCTAACCGGACGCAGCTTGATTACAGTTTTTTATATGAAAAGAATGCCTATCTGACCTCCAAAACCCAGTTAGCAACCGAGTGACAAACGTCAACTTAAGTAAGCACTGTTAAGATTTAAACAAATACTGATCCATCATACCGATGTATGTACATATTGTTATTTAAAATAACGAGGCAAGTAACTAAGTACTTACCCTTGAAGAGCCGTCAGTTAAAATTCAAAACTGTTTTTGTTCAAATTTTTCAACTATTTTGTGTTGTTCGAGTTCAAACTGCGACTAATTGAATGCCTATGACCTTCCTTAACTCCATGGAACAGTCGACCATTAGATCAGCATCCGTATTCACAAACGCTCGGATTGAATTTCGATTCGACAGGTCTATCCTTTTTTGGCATAACGAAAACGAGCGAGATAGATATACGACTTCCCGAATCGAAGCGTTGTTGTGAATACGGGGTCAGATCACTTTCGCAGTTGAAGTTGCTACTCTAACTAGAGGAATTATATCATTGTATCGTCGGCTTTACTAGTCTTAACCAATCGCAGTTGAATCATCATCATCATCAGCCTGGGATTGGGATACAGGCCTCCTCTATGAGAGGGAATGAGCCACCACGCGGGCCCAGTGCAGATTCTTTAAAGATGTCACATGTCTTCGTTTCGCTGTTGACTGCTAGTATATTTTTACATACGCTGGCTCACCGTCTGCCAGATAGACTAATTTATGGTCTATCTGGCAGTAAATGGTTTCAACAAGTCAGTAAATTGGTAACACAATACCCCTTGATAAGTCTGTTTGAGTTTCGGGCTTTTGACCACCCGTAATGAGTTAAGATAAGATAAGATTTATTTATTTCTGAGTATATGGTACATTAAGATCTACAGATCTTTAGATTACATCATGGGAATTTACATAACGTAACGCAACGCATATAATCCTCGAAGGATGAGTTAGGGATGAACCTAATAAGTACACCCACCTTTCATATCAGTTATGTTTAAGTTATGGGACGAGCCTATTGCCAGTAACCGGTACCAAATCCAGACTCCGTGGCTGGCACTGAGAAATTCCTAGGATCCTAAATACCCTAGGAGTCGATCCCAGGACCACATGTCGCCATTACGATCACTGGAGACTAGACCAACAAAGGCAGTCAAATATGAGTATATGGGTATTAAATTCTTCAAAATCATTTATTGAACTATGGTATGCAAATTAAACTCTATAATATTGATTGGTTCATGATAAAGCCAACCAAGTGGCCACGATCGTGCCAAGGCCTTGACATTTGAGTGGACGCTGAAAATCGATACACTCGTGACTTAAGTAATTTGCTGAGGTCGAATAATTTCTTTCAGTTTAGTTCAATGTATGCAGCTGAAAATATCATATCAACTTTTTTCAACATGTGTTGGATCACTGCGGGGCAAAGGTCTCCCCCATACATAACCTCATTAATCAATCTATTTAAAACATTAATTATTTATTTGATTACACAGGATCGTTCATTTTAATAGGATCTTATATAACAAAAAATCTTATTAGTCTGTCAGTTATCACATCATCGCTCATTTCAGCCGAAACACGTCCACTGCTGGGCATAGGCCTCCCCTAAATGTCGCCACATTGCCCGGTCCAATGCGAGTTGCATCCAGCGGATTCCTGCAACCTTCAACCCCATGTGCTACTCATAACACCGTTATAATTTAAACCGTGGAAAAACCAACAGAGCGGTTTTATTATAGGACTTCAATCTAGTGTCACTGGGTAAAGTGTCACTTGATATTCCGTTTTCCATCAGTAATATCTCAGTCCTCGGAGTTTGCAATAGGCTCGCCCACTTTTGTATGAGAATAAACATAAATGGCGAAATGGTCTAATAAGTCACGGATAAATAGTGAACTAGTATGTGGTAAATGGTGGACCGATGGCTTGGTGAAGGCTGCGGGGATCCGCTGAATGCGAATCGCACGAGACCGGACAATATGTGGCGCTGGCGACACTTAGGGGAGGCCTATTATGTCCTGCAGTTTACGTCTTTCGGCTGAAATGATGATGATGATGATGTCTACTAATGGGTATACCCCTGCCTTAAATCTTCGGGGATTAAAGTCGTATTTTTTTGGTTATGTCATTCAGGTGTCACTTGGTATAAGTTAAAGCGGGCAAAATTGTGTAGGTATTAAAAACGTGACAACTAACAATCAAAGACCATATCCTTGTGAATAGCCATTGTATTTTCTTCGACTTTAACATTCTGAACCATTGTAATAGATTCCTCGACAAGTACATAATTACTTCGAAAACGATTACGCTAAAATATACCTAAGAAGTGTTAACACAGAGGTGTTAATATGGCTTACATGTCAGCATGCATGCGAGCGATAGATAAAACTTTACGTAGGTATAAATAGTCTGAAATCAATATTGCTGATAAAGACTGAAATCAATGACAAAATGGACTCGCTCGAGTTATGAATTGTTTATTTTATGCAACGCAATTACTAAGTTACAGATGGTTGTTTATCCACACCAGGTAATCAAATGACAGAAAGTTCATTAAAACCTGCATTATGCATGTCAATCACTGCATACTCATAAGGTTTCAAGTTCGAACCCAAGGCACGCCTTTGATTTTTTGGGTTCATGTGCGTATTGTATAATAACACTTGCTTCGGTGAAGGAAAATATCGTGAAGAAACCAGCATGCCTGAGAGATATCTCGAAACGCGTAGGTACACGCCACCTGCCACGTAAAGCCAAGTCAGAGGAATATGAGTGGCATAAAAACTCTTACAACTGATTTGGCGCTAACCACATGATAAAGAAGAAGACTGCATGCTCCTGCTTTCAAATACTGTTTAAGACCTATAACTCCACGACAGCAGAAACAATGAAGGTGTATTCCCAGACATAGTTGCGGACAGAGGCGAAAAAGATATACGGTGGATGTGGAATCTGACAAATAATGTGGAGCTACACGAGTTTTCAGTGATCGACCCAAATCACCACTTGATTTGGGTGAAAACTCGATCACTGAAAATGCTTGCAACATTGCAAAAATGATCGGTTAAGAAAGATAGAACGAACTAGACCAGATAAGATAGAAGGATTGCTACGTTCGTAAATCTTTAGGATTTGTCAAAAACAATTAGACAAAAATCATAAGTGGCCCATGTTTAGGAAAGTGGATCTCGAAAACAGCGGTGATTTCAGAAAGAAATGTGGAACTCCTTAGCTACTAAGTACAACTAAACTAAGGAGTAACTGAGAAGGCATGACATTGAAATATTAGCCAACCTCTAGTAAATAGGTAATACATATAAAAAGAGGTAAGATGAGAGGTGAAAGAGTAACTAGGAGAGTAATCAAAAAAAGATCTCAATGAACTGCTGGAATTTCATAAGGAAACGCAGAACTCCTTAGTTAGCTAACCTGTAATAATATATGATCAATAAAATGTTATAACCGTAAACTATGACTAAATTCCGATCACGTGTAGATCTAGAACAATATAATACACGGTTCATTGTTTCTGTGGCACGGCCATTGAAATATAAGTAAACATGGCGAAACGTTAGCGACAATAATATGTGAATTAATTGCTGATCACGTTTCTATTGTGTCTTAGAATATTATGTGTTAGTTTCATCATTATCATCATCATCATTCTCTTGCCCTTATCCCAATTTATTTAGGATCGGCGCAACATTTCTTCAATACTTTTTCATCCATTACTTGTCATCAGACACCTCGTTTCTTGCCGTATCTTCCTTTTTCTTTACCTATGTCTCGATGAACTCAAATTGTGTTAGACCAGTAGGATGTATAGCCATCTCACAGCTCTATACCATTTGCAGCTTCAATTAAATCTTGAATAGTGCAAATGGTTCTGCAGGATGGGCAGGACAGGAGGAGGAGCATATCCATCAGAGGGGTTCCACACTAGCAGTCTGGCCATATCATCACACAGTCCATACATCGTTTGTTAATCAACATTCGTACTCAAAACGTTCCTCATGAAATTTTCCTCATTACGCATCACCGGCAACACCATACCAAGCAACACTACAATCAAAAATATGCGTTCGTTTATGAATACTAATTAGACCACTGCGCGCCTTGCAAAGCACGTTATTGAGATATTTTTGACTGTTATTCGTAGGTCTTTGGCAGAAGATCGAAAATCTGACAACAAACCTTTCAAGGAGTAACCCTGGTGTCAGATAGGCAGCCGCTCCAAATTAAAATTCAGCTGCATTTCTGGTTAGACTGGAAGCCTAACATAGTTGGGATAGGCTGGACAGATGACGATCAGAAATTCTCATGGATCTGCTAACACTCTTCAGAAGGGGGTTTATCTGACACCCATTTTCTTTACGTAATGGGGCATTTAATAGCTCATCCCTACATCTATTGCTTAGCTTGGAAGGATCTAAATAAATGGATAGTAAATGTCATTTATTTAGGTGCTCCTACTGCTTTATGTGAAAATGATACTATCTGAAAATATCAAACAATTTTAATGGGAAAAGAAACCACTTTTAATATAACGATGGAGATTTGCTATAAATGCAAATCTATTTGCAAAATAAACTTCATTATAATATCATCAAACAAAAGTACGGACTACAATCCCTTTAGCAAATTGACTAATAACTATGCTAAGACACTGTCGACATACTATATCTATTACTGGTTTATACATATACTTAATCCGGTAAGTGGTTGGTAAACATCTATACATATAATAAAAGAGTAAAAAAACTGTGTCTGTACATTGAATATACTAAAAAAAAAAATTGAGGGGGGTTTAGAAATAGTAATAGAGCCCGAATCCAAAAAAAAAAGTCTGTCTGTTTGTCTGTTTGTCTGTTTATCTGTTTGTCTGTTTGTCTGTTTGTTTGTACACGCTAATCTTCGGAACTACTGGACGGATTTGAATGATTCTTTTTTTGTTGTATAGATATTAAGTCTGTGCAACATATAGGCTATAATTTATCTTGGAAACTGGAACACCTGATGCAGAACCGCAACAGACCAGCTAAACTATAAGAGATACAAAAATGACACCATAGCAAAAATTGTTCCACGTGATGAGCATTTTCTGCTGAGAGAATAAATTTGAAGATCTGGAACACCTGATGTGGAACTCCAAGAGCCCAGCTACACTATAACACATATAGGAATGACGTTTTAGCAAAAATAGTTTAATCTGATGAGCACTCTCTGTTGACTTATAAAAATCGAAGATCTGGGACACCTGTTGTGGAACTCCAGTAGCCCAGCTACACCATAACACATATAGGAGTAATGTCTAAGCAAAAGTTGTTCAATTTGATGAGCACTCTCTGCTGACTTATAAAAATCGAAGATTTGGATCACCTGTTGTGGAACTCTAAGAGCCCAGCTACACCATAACACATACAGGAATAACGTCTTAGCAAAAGTTATTCAATCTGATGAGCACTCTCTGTTGACTTATAAAAATCGAAGATCTGGGACACCTGTTGTGGAACTCCAATAGCCCAGCTACACCATAGCACATAAGTATAGGAATGACGTCTTAGCAAAAGTTGTTCGGTCTGATGGGCACACTTCCTGTTGACTTATAAAAAATCGAAGATCAGAAACATCTGATGTGAAAATTATTGCAAAACAATCATTAATTTCACTGCAAGCTGGGAGTACATCCACGCAGTGAAGGCGGTTACAGTTTAGGAATGATTTTCGATGACGATGGTATATCATTGAAAATTTGACTCTACTGGCCAAAACTCCCATTTATTATTTTATTTTATCGAATTAATATGTCTTCGAGCTTATGTTATTTGAGTGTTTTTGGCATGAAGAGACAGAAGAAGAGCGCGAAAACTTCGACATTGTCTGAACAGAATGTCGATAACATCTGAAGAATCGGGTGTCTCAAGATATAGCCGTAGGGCATGATGACCTTCCTTGGGTTGATAAGAAACGGAGTTCATTTACGTATACTCCTATGATTGAATACGCCACATATTCCGCCATCGGAGGTATGGTTCAAAATTTTACTTTTTGTGAAGCTGTTAAATGGCAAAAAGAAACAAACGGTATGTGTTGCTCAGGTGGGAAAGATCCATTATTTTCCCGTCCCCGGGCTCTTAGAATTAGATGTTTCAGATCTTCGATTTTGACGAACCCGGTGTCGCTGGCAAAAGCAATAGGATCCGCGTACGAAGTCGCAGGCAGAAGCTAGTACAAAGTATGTAACCCTATCCATTGCCTTTGACGTCATGCTTTTGTCTTACATGATAAACCTAGCGAAAGAGATTCTACTTTTGTTTCCTTTGTAAAACTTAGTGGGCGAAATCTCGGTAACTGCTGAACATGGGCCTCCCCTACACACTAGGCTGTACACTTGTAACTTTGTTTTGTACTCTATCGATCTCCAGGGTGTGATTATATCTCACAACCTGGACAAAACGCTCAGGGGATTACAGTTAAACCTTGTGAAACCCGAAACGATTCCAATACACGAAATTCAAGGTTCCCCTTGAGACCTATAAGGAACCTTTTATTTAATGTTGTATGAAGTCACTGTGTAAGCAGTTTTCCTGTTCTATGTAGTATTGGTGACTCACCAATACTACATAGAACAGGAAAACTGCTTACACAGTGACTAGGTCTTTCAGGAAATAACACAATTGGGGGAGAAATGACAAGTGTATTACCATGCATGGTCCTGTGAAAATCTTTGGTTTTAATTCTTTGAATCATCATTAAGTAATAAGTGTTGGTGACGGTTCAAGGTCAAAACTATATAGGATTAAGGTGCAAGTTCAGAAGTGATGGTTGTGTTAGGTGTAACTATTTGAGGAACTCTATCTTTGAAAGTGCTATGGAGAAACTATGTCCCTATAAGCAATTGTTCCTATAGTTGTAGTAAATAATATTATATCGGCGATATTTCAAAGACTAACAAAATGCAAAATATTTGAGTTTCATCTTTGAATCTTCATTAGGTATAGCAGTATTTGCTACAGTGCAAGGTCAAAAAGTTCAGAAATGATGAGCGTATTATAAAATAACTACAGACAATTGTTTTTTTCATAGTTAAATCTCAAACACGTGTAAAACTTGCACAGTTACGTCAGTTAGGTACCATAAAAGTAAATAAACATTGTGTATTTTTTGACTTTATCTAACTCAAGGTTGAAGGAAGTACATATTATACATATGTATGTACCTATACATAACATCCTACCTGTAATTTTCAAACAGTTAGGTAGCAGTGTACAATAGGTCTAAGTTACAGCTAAAATGATGTGTATAAAGTACTATGTAATAAGGGTAAACCAATTGCCATCAACCAAGCACAGATCTAGACTCGCCATGAGTTATATTTTAACTGCCATACATATAAAATACATATCTTATACTGGTATAATTACTTATATTATACACTAGCGGACGTCCCGCGGTTTCACCCGCATAGTTCCCGTTCCCGTGGGAGTACGGGGATAAAATATATCCTATGTTACTCGTGGATAATGTAGCTTTCGAATGGTGAAAGAATTTTTAAAAACGGTCCAGTAGTTTTTAAGCCTATTCATTACAACCAAACAAACAAACAAACAAAGTTTTCCTCTTTATAATATTAGTGTAGACAAAAGTCACTGTTGACGTGGATTGTACTAAAAAGGCATATGCCAATGTGGGAGGCAGACTGGCCAATCAAAAGATATCTATGCCTTTTGATAACGATAAGTTTCCTCAAGTATAGATGACTACATAGTACTCTTACACACAATATTTTACTTTGAATTGGTAATTAGTCCAAAGTCCTGTATTCTTATAACCTCAGGGGATTAAAAAAAGGGTATTCACAATCATCATTACTACACACGTGAAATATACTACACAAAATACTGTTTTCTCTTCTATTTTTCTCAACTTTACATTATTAACAGCTTTTTTTGTCCCAACTCCTATCCCACTTCTCTCAGCCTAGCGATGCATAGTTTTATTATACGTAAACTGGAAAACCATTAATTTCCCACTCAAGAATCCAAGCTCTATTCCCATAAAAGGTTTCTTGAAAGACGAGTAAGCTATTATAATCAAATAAGAACGAAGAATGGTCGACGACAGCTATTTCAAACCGCGCCAACACGTAACATGATCGATATTCGAAATTCAAAGCTGAACGATGCCTTAAAAATGTTGCCAGCCTTCAAACTCGTGTAGATAAGCCGCTTATATGTATCGCTGGCAACATTTTGTGTTGTACATACTCCTTCCTTACCGTCATTGTGACTAAAAGATGCAAGCTTGGCCGTTAATTAGCCTTCAACGTTATCATTTGGCGTTAATTACACCACTTTGTAACGATATCATAAGCGTTAAATGCCAGTACAATGATATCCTGTCAGTTTCCTTTGACACAATGAAATACTTTGATAATAAAGTTACATTAGTTTAATTTGCATTTAATTGTTTATGTTGTAACTTTTTTTCTGTGTTAATTGAAGTTAATTTCACACCTATTTGCAATGCATACTTTCGTATCTCTAACTCTAACTCTCGTAGATTTGAGTGTACATTATCGCGCGCTCTATTATTTACATACAGTTTATTTACCAACAGCAATTTAGTATAAATATTATACATTTCCACTCTATCCTAAACTCTTCAAAAGTATGGAAACAAAGGTATCATCGCATATCTAACAAAGTTGATTCACATCTATAAAACACAGATAAGACCTTGCAAATAATATGGCGCAATTACACAGAACTACATAACTACAGAAAAAAAACACCATAGATTTAAAAACTCACCACAAATATAGCTGTTATGCACAACAGCATATATTTGATGCACTTCATTCCCACTTCCAGACTGGTCCTCGTCATTTTTGTAGCACAAAATGTTCGGATAATCTTTCCACCTCGGTAATCGAAACTGTACTGAAAATTTTCACTCGTTCTTATCAAGTTGATAATGTATCGTTCGCGCGCTACGTCCAACGCTGACTGTTTTGTGGTAGACATTTGGAGGCAAGGAAAATATGACGTTTTTCTTTCTAGCCAATTAGCTACTTCGCTTTTGAGTGGAGCGCTAATGTAATAGCAAATAGCTTACGTTATGCGTCGGCTAGCGCTAAATATTATATGAGCCAAACGGTGAAGTATGATGTAAACTTTAATTTAATAATAAATAATTAGTTAGGTACTGATTTAGAATGAGGAAAACACATGGTCCGACAATAATGTAACCACATTACACCACAATAATCGTTGGTAAATGCAGAATAACAGATTTTAGATTCCAATTGGTTTGTTTATTTCGAAGCGTCGCGGTTAAATACTTGAGGAACAAGGTCAGTGGCGATCAATAATAGAACGTGTGGTTATAAATTCATTATTGTTGGTTGTTTGCCCGTTTTTGAATGCATGGAAACTGCTCTGGTCTGGTTTCAGGTCCAGTTGAAAACCAGCGTCGGGCACTAGCTGCTCGGCAATTTGCCGAACTGGGCCTTTTTGGCGCAGCCGTGAGACACACAATATTATCTCTTTTGTTTTCTGTACAGTTTTAAGTTTCTTTATTTACTTTTTATTGTTTAGTTTTAAGTTTTTAATTTATTTAATTCCTATTTTTGCTATGTTGTGTTCACTTGCGGCATAAGCCAAATAAATATCTTTTCTTTCTTTCTTCTTTCTCTGCATTATAGGATAACTGAAAGAGCAATGACCACTAGTTATGGCTTCCGACCACTAACACTAGCTAGCGCTACATCTACTCTATGCTTTTGCTACTCCCCCGCTATAACAGTACTAAGCCGCCGCTGCGGCAGTGTTACACCAACGCTACGTGTATGCTACGATAGCGCCACGTTACCATGCACGTCTACGCTAGGCAACTGCTACGGCAGTGCTACACTGCTACGCCACTGCTACGCAACTGCTACGGCAGTGCTAAACTGTCGCTACGCCACTGCTACGGCAGTGCCAGGTAAAATAATTGTAAATGTTTTGAAAACCGGATGTCCTAAATTTTTTCTTAATTCAGAATCTTTTTACGCATTAAATGCTCTATGCAAATACACGGTTTTTCATGTCGTGTGTAGTGTGTGCAAAAACACTAAAAACTCTGTATAATTGAGAGAATGAATCTTGTTTACATTTTCCGAAAACAGTGTTGTTTTAGATAATGGAGATCTGTCGAAGTAGCCCGCGAAATATTATCTCGAAACACTTCCTCGAAAAGTGGCTTTTATTATGTCATTAATTCATTAGGTTCAAAATGCACTTTCGTGGTTTTTCTTCATTCTTTTCTAATAAGTATTGTATTTCCATAGATAACTAATAATAAACAGTAATTGTGGTTTTAGGTGAACCAAAACCATGGGACTCGCGTGACCGTCACGTACGCCTTTCGTAGCACTCGTAGCCGATCCACTACGGCATAGCACCACATAGGCGTGCGCGAGGTACAACCCGTAGTACCTAGTGCAACGACTGGAGCGGGGCCTGAGGGGAGGGAGCTAGAGGGGGGGGGGGAGGGGGAAATAGAAAAAGACAAATAAATTTAAAAAAATGCACACAGCTCGTCGAAACAATTCACAAGTTACTTAGTTTTCACTTTTTCACAGATTTTTTAATGTCACCACAAATCTTAGCAAAGAAGCGTGTAAATTGTGTTTTATAAATAGAAGGAGGATCTTAGGTACTTAGGCATTCTTGTTTAAAATAATTTGCTTTTATCGAACAAGATTATTATGGTAGAAAAAAAAACACAATTATTTTTAAACTTTTATTTTCGTACCACAAATATAATACACTTACTATTCATCATCTCAGCCGAAAGACGCCCACTGCTGGACATGCCTCCCCCAAGTGTCGCCACATTGACCGGTCCCTTGCGACTCGCATCCACCGGATTCCCGCAACCTTCACCAGGTCATCGGTCCACCTAGTGGGAGGTCTTCCAACGCATCGTCTTCCGGTTCATGGTCGCCACTCCAGAACTTTTCGGCCTCAACGGCCATCCGTTCTGCGAGCAATGTGCCCTGCCCACTGCCACTTAAGTTTAGCAATTCTTCGGGCTACGTCGGTGACCTTGGTTCTCTTGCGGATGTCTTCATTTCTGATTCGATCACGCAAGGAAACTCCGAGCATAGCCCTCTCCATTGCCCTTTGGGTGACTTTAAGCCTTTTGATAAGGCCCATTGTGAGCGACCACGTTTCGGTCCCGTATGTAATCACTGGCAACACACACTGGTCATAGACTTTCGTCTTGAGACACTGCGGTAAGTTGGACGAGAAGATACCGCGCAGTTTCCCGAACGCTGCCCATCCGAGTTGGATTCGACGATTGACCTCTTTCTCGAAGTTAGACCTACCTAACTGGACCGTTTGTCCTAGGTATACATAATCGTCTACAATTTCGAGTGTAGAGTCTCCGATCTTGATAGGAATGGGTGTGACATGGGCATTCAACATGACCTTCGTCTTGTCCATGTTCATTTTAAGACCCACTCTTTCGGAAGCTCTACTGAGGTCATCGAGCATTGTACTGAGGTCCCATGGTCTCAGCCATGACCACAATATCGTCGGCAAACCGAAGGTGAGTGATGTACTCGCCATTGACGTTGATGCCTAGCCCTCTCCAGTCCAGAACCTTGAAGACATCCTCCAGTGCAGCGGTGAACAGTTTCGGAGATATGACGTCTGCCTGTCTTACACCTCGCTGCAGAAGGATAGGTTCCGAGGCTTGGTCCTGAAGTCGGACTGACATGGTGGCGTTTTTGTACAAACACTTCAACACCTCGATGTACCGATAGTCAATTTGGCACTGTTGGAGAAACTGCAGTACAGCCCAGGTTTCGATCGAATCAAAAGCTTTTTCGTAGTCCACAAACGCTAAGCAGAGAGGCAAGTTATACTCTTCTGTCTTCTGTATAACCTGCCGAAGCGTATGTACGAGTATGTGGTCCACGGTGCTAAAGCCTTTTCGGAAATCGGCTTGTTCAGGTGGCTGGAAATCGTCAAACCTGCGCGCGAGACGATTCGTGATGACTCTTGAAAACAACTTGTAGACATGGCTTAGAAGTGAGATGAGCCTGTAATTCTTCAACCGGGCATTGTCACCCTTCTTGAAGAAGAGTACCACCACACCCTTGCACTATGCCTGTGGCGTTTTCCCCTCGATTATAACGGAATTAAACAGCTTCTGAAGGGCCTTGAGTACCGGTTTTCCACCCGCCTTCAGGAGTTCGGCCGTAATTCCGTCATCACCCGGTGCCTTGTTGTTTTTGAGCTGTTTCAGAGCCATCCTAATCTCGTACAGGCTGACGTCCGGGATGTCTTCGGTATAGTGTCGGGTTACAACTGTCCATAGAAGCTCTCGATCTCCCTCAGTGGCTCCGGTTTGGCGGATAAGATCCTGCCATAGTCGGTCTTCAGTTTCGTGAGCTAGCTCTGCCCAATAGCCAGATCTCTTGAAAATACTTTGGAGCCTTTGTTCCGCTCGATCGCGTCTTTAATACGCTCGGTATTAAAGCGGCGGAGGTCACTCTTTAAGGATTTAGAGATCCGTCTATTGAACTGCCGGTATCTCGACGCCTCATCTGACATCTGAGCGTAGACTTCATCGGTCGAGACCTTTCTAGCTTGATATTGATGTTCAATGTGCCTCTTACCATGCGGTGATCGCTCCCGGTTTTCACCGAATTGATCACAGAGACATCATTGAACATTTGCTTCTTGGTTGACATTATGAAGTCAATCTCGTTTTTTGTTGCACCATCTGGGCTCTGCCAGGTCCACTTCCTGTGCTCACGCTTTTTGAAGAAGGAGTTCATCATATAGAGACCCTCCTTCTCCATAAAACTAGCCAGTTGGTGGCCCCCGGTGGTTCCGACGTCCAACTCCAAATTGCCCCACCTGCAGCTCATCCCCGTCTCGTTTGCCCAGTTTTGCGTTGAAGTCCCCCATGACAATGGTGAAGTGAGTTTTGAAACCATGCATGGCTTTAGAGATATCCTCCTACACTTACTATTACATCAATTAAATTAAATAAAGTTTATACAAATTAATAAACAACAGTATAAAGGGTGTAAAACACCTCTTCACGAAGCTGAAAAGCACTTTGTTCTCCCCGTCATTGCGATCATTTTTTTGTTCCACACCATACCTGGGAACCTTCTAGTTACGGAGATATGGGGGGTCAAAGTTACAACTTTTTGACAAGTTTTTTTTTTTTTAATACAAGATTTTTTTGTAAGATTTTAACTTTTAACACCTACACGACCCCCGTACTATTCAATCCATCCATCAGCACAATGTTTTAAGTGCGTTACATTGAGTTCTACCACAAAACATGATTTATAACCTCAAAAAAAAAGTGGTTTCCCAGCAATATTTTTCGCGTAAAGTTACATAGTTTGATGCTTGGTTAACGGCTTTGTGATGAGGTGGTTTACACTCTGTATTTCCTAAGGATCGGACTTTCTAACTTATATTTCAAAGTTCTGATAAAAATGTGTACATTGGCTATATTATTTTCAAAGATTTATTTATACGTTTTTAGCTGAACTACAAACGCAGGTCTGACTGTAGTTTTAGTAGATACATTAAAGTATTTACAACATACCTGATCTGCATAGACTATCGGATGCAGCTGTATACCATTACTTTACATAGAGCGACCGCCTATCTGACCTCCACAACCCAGTTAGTACTGGGTAATACGATATCCCTTGGTAAGACTGGTTGTCAAACTTTCGAGACACTGACTACCTGTAACGACTGTTAAAGATCTACAAATGACAGCCGGGACCAACTGCTTAACGTGCTTTCCGAGGCACGGATCAAAATAACTGTTTTTTCTTCCAACGCATTTTAAGTAACTCGTTGATTTTGAACAATGGTTTCTGGTATTTAAAGTACCTAGCTGTAGTTAAAATAACAAACATAATATTTATAATAACAAATAATATACGGGTACCTACTTGCCTACTTAACTACTATAAAATAATAAATGTACATAATATACAATAAAATTAATATGACTATACTTGGACTTGGGCTATGGGCAACTAAACCATAACAGGCAAATAGGCACTGTTTATTAAGACCAGCATATAATTACTAATTTACAATAAGTATGTACTTATTAGGCACAACAATTCATTAAAAATAAGTGTAGGTAGAGTCGAGGACTTTAATTGAAAATCCACTTTCACTACTTTCCAATTTTGCACTTTTATACATTCACGAGTACGAATGTCACCGACTAAACCCGATTTGTATTACACGGCTTAAATACGAATAGTGGCAAGTGGCTCATCAATTAAAGTCCTCGACTGTACCTGCAACATAAATAAAATCAATTAACACTGACTGACCGTCAGACATATACAGCATGTTTCAGAAAGGTGTAGTTTTATGCAAGGTTGTGGTATAGACCTTCAAACTGAACATTTTCTTCATGGGATGGGACCACCATTGTAATCGCGAAAACATTCTCAGCCGTCTGATACAAAACTTCAATATCTTCTGCTTCGACTACGGAATAGGAATAGCTGATTATCAGTAGCGAAGGGTTATTTCTAAACTCCTACGCAAAAACGACGGGGTATTATAAGTTTCGACGTGTCTGTATGTGTGTATGTGTGTGTCTGTCTGTGGCATCGTAGCGCCCGAACGGATGAATCGATTTTGATTTTGTTTTTTTTTTTGAGGATTACATATTTATTCAATAACTACCTCAATATGGGTATCAAATGGAAGGGCTTGACTAGTAGAATACTATACATTATGATAAATAAAAAATCCAAGATGGCCGACACCAAAACATGCCAAATTAACGAAATTTTCTATTTAACTATTAGTACATTGTGTCCGGGGTTTTTTAAATTTTTAATTTAATGCATTGTTATTTTCTTTTTGTTTTCTTTAATGTGATTATATTGTTTATAATATAGAATACTGACTGTGCCAGTGAAGGTTTTAGTATATAATTTTACGCGGGCGAAGCCGCGGGCATCGGCTAGTGTATAATATAATTTACTGTTCTAACATGTATTTATACACACATTTATACATTTTCCTTACGTACTTATAAGTAAATAATCGTAACTTTTTTTTATTTTTTATTAGGTACTTACTACATAATTATGGCCTTATGTTATTACTGGCAAAAGGGATAAATAATTATAAAATGTAGCTTAAAACAAGTAAGTTGGATTTTTTATTGTTTTAAACTTTTATACATAAATAAATAGTTAATTTACAAATGCTTACCTATAGTTTTAAGAAATGCATACGTAAGTTTCTCGTGTAATTATTGATTTGTTCTGGATTAACAATGTGAATGACTCACGCTAAACCGTGTCGGGTCCGCGCCGAGTGTGGACCGAGCAATTTTGTATGGACGTTGCTCGGTAGCGGCTCGGAAGCGTGAGTCTCTCCATACAAAATTGCTCGGTCGATACTCGTCACTCGAGACTCGGCTCTAGACGCGATCTAGCGTGAGACATCTATAAGTAAAGGGTAGTGCTGCAAGGATCTGTGGCCACCTAAATCGCATTGCGTCGTTGAAGTTCTAACACGAACTAACATTTTTTTTTCGTATCGGAAATCATCAAGTGACTCCGGTCAGACTTTTACTGAGTAAAACCCATTCATGTTCCTTCCTCGCCCTTTATGTTCCGGGGCCACGGTATCTCTTTCGAACAGTCCCGCAGCCCCGGGGCACGACGTACCGTCCGTCATTGTAGGCGGGTTTGACGGTTTGCTTTTTGATGCCGTTTGCTAGAGAATCTGAAGACGCGTTGTCGAGCTGACAAGCAACGTCTCTATCTAATTTGAAGTGAACACAAATTATAAGCTGGTATTGTACAATGGTACAATACCAGCTTATAATTTGTGTTCACTTCAAATTCTTCTTCATGGTAAGTATATAATTATGCAGCTTTTTCAATCTCCTGTAAAGTTGAATTACGTGGTGTTAGAACTTCAACGACGATTGACAGGAGCAAACCAAGCATTGGAGCATTGGTTGTTAACAAATTGATAAATTGTGTATGGAAATTGTGTGGAAAAAACAAGAGCAGCGTTGGTTCCGATTACGACCACGCGCCAATTGATTCGTGTACAACTATACTAAAGATAATAATATCAAACTTAAGGGTAAGCTCCGCAGTTAAGGGTACGCCCCTCGCTCTTCTCTAGATATCTTCGCCATCCATAATGCTCCTCCTACTGCCAACGCCTGAAAAATATAAAACAAATATTACAATTTAAATACTCGTGCATAGTTATCACTAAATATTATGAAAAAAGTCCTCCTCCGTGTCTTTCTGTTCGCGATAAACTCAAAAACTACTGCACCGATTTTCATGCTGTTTTCACTAATGGAAAGAGTGGTTCTCGAGAAAGGTTTCAGTATATAATTTGTACGCGGGCCAAGCCGCGGGCACCAGCTAGTAAATTATAAATTAAAGTCACTTTATGTCTGCCCGTATCCCTGCAATAAAACTATGGATTTTGACCTAATTATTAGACTGTAGGTATTTTGATAACGCATTGCGTGATTTGATTCTAGATTGGCCAGTTTCTGAAGAATTTCTTTTAACTAATAACTTACTCAACTAAAATTATAAATAGGAAAGATTTGATTTTTTGTTTGTTACAGCTTAACTCAAGAACTTCTCAACTTATTTAAAATTCTATCACCATTAGAAAGCTAAACATTTTACCGAGTAACATAATTAATAGGCTATAAATTATATTGATATCATGCTAATTAACCGAGCTATCAGAATTTTCGAGGACGAAGTCGCGGGCCAAGTGCTAGTCTTTAAGAATAACAAATACACATCCACGCTTCAAGTTTCCTCACCTGCATTAAAACTAAGAAGATGCCTGCTATGCCGATTCCAGCTGCATGGGACTGCACCCAATTGCCGAAGGACGTCGCACACCCAACTCCATGGGCCACACTCAAGGTGCAGTTGAAGGTAGCCACTGTTCCGTAGATGTGATTGCAGCAGCTGACGGGTAGACCCTGGGTTTCTGTCGTGCCCAAGGGTATGAACCAGTCGCTGGCGTTGTTTACGCCGCAGCATTGGAACTGAGAATGAGGAAATGGGTCCAAGATTAGGTACCTACCTTATAATGCTGACTTGCTGGGGTGCCAAATTATATTATTTTAGCTATTTATTCAACTAAACTCGAAAGGGCTGGGAACACCCAAGGGGAAATGGAAGCGCAATCATCTTCAGGCAATGAGTCATCAGATTTGTCTGGTTGCAACCATAACCGCTTGACTTTTTGAGATTCCCTGTTTAGAAATAAGAGGGTACAATTTTTACTGCTATAAAAGCAAATATCACATTAACCATGGCTTAAAAAAATCAGTATTTGAGGACGCTACATTTAATTTTTAACCGACTTCGTAATTAGATTTTTTTTCAACTTCAGTTTGTGTTCTTGGATGTATTTTTTTTATTTGTAATTTCACATCATCTAATTGTGTAGCGGTTCATAGAAGCCACCTGCTCCCAAAACTTCCAACTGTGTGGTGCAAACATTCTTGGAGTAAAATGCCTAGGACATACACGTCATCATCATGGGTACGGATACGGGTATGTCGTTTCGTGCAAAGATGTCCTGCACACCGTGTATAAGTTTGCGTGATAACTGAAAGCATTTCATGTGTTGCGTGTCCAAGTTGAGGGTCATAAGGTAATAGTGGCCCCGTCATTATTATTTAAAGGCTTCACTGTATTAAGGCTTGGTCGCACCAACCTTCACTTAAAATTGAAAAGGTTGTTCGGTATGGACCCGTGTTCTTTTAGTTGATTGTGGTTTGGATTACCGTGGATCTCAAGCGCGAATCTTGAGCTAGAGATCCTGGCATCGATTCCCAGGACTGACAAAGTGCAATTGGGTTTTTCCTTTAGGAATTTTACCAGTAGGTACCAGCCTGAAGTCTGGATCAGGTACCCGATTGATGACAATAGGAAATGAAATGAAAATGATTAGTAAATAGGATGTAGGTGTCACTTTTACACGTCATCACATTTTAAACTTAAGCTAGATGGGGTCGACATTTCGTATCTGACTACCCTGAGAAGTAATGGCTCGCTCCCTATTACTTGGCAAAATGTGGGTGCTGCTATTTCTTATTGTTATGTACCTCTGCCAAAACCTTCGGGGCCCTGATGATAGGGAATGTTAATCGAATACTAGTACAGGGTGCTGGTGTAGTTTATGGTTAATTTAAATCACCTTCCTGAGGTGTATTCATTAAGTTTTTATAATATTTTACAATATTCTCGTACACGAGGTTTTTATATTCTTATGCAACCATTTCTGACTCATCCATGGTGCCGCTAGCCAACAAGTAGATGTGAACGATTAGAACTAATCAACTGCAATTGTTTCCTCTTCCATGTGATCAATGTTCTGTTATACAGCCTGAGAAATGACTTGTGTAACAATTATTATTTCGATCTTTTGAATCATATAGGGAAACAATTTACTGCATCACTGTAGAATACCGTAATCAGTTGGAGCACGGGACCCTTTTTATGACTCTTCCTGCTCTGGGCGGAGCGGAAGAGAGTGTCAGACTTTCACTGACTAAAACCCATCCATGTTTCTTTTAGCCCTTTGTGTACCAGGGACGCGGTATCTCTTTCGAACAGTCCCACAACCACGGCCGTCATCGGCCCTAGCGGGCCCCTTCCTTATGCTGACATCTCTTTGAGGCGCGGGTGGAACACGAACGCGCCGTTGACACGATAACAATTTATAAGTTACTAATTCATTTAAAATCTTCTTCATCACCTCAGTCCATAGCAATTCAGTTCCGGGTATATTGGATTCACAAATTGCTCAAATAGCTGTGAAATATCACTGAACCTAAACCTCAAGATTGTAGCTCAGAGCTACAATCTCCTTCAATCGCCTTCAAAATAGGTGAAGCTACTAGTTACACCTATTTGAAGGCTTGCCTGACGTCGTTAATCACTAATTAATTGATTCAATACTGCGAAACAGAAGACGTTGCGTTGGAACGCCTCCCACTAGGTGGATCGATGACCTGGTGAAGTTCCCCATCCGCTGTTTGTGAGACGCACGAGACTGGAAAATGTGGCGACACTTGGGGGAGACCTATGTTCAGCATAGGACGTCTCTCGGCTGAAATGGTGATGATGACGATACTCACATCCTCCTGAACCTCGTCCCAAAGCTTGGTGACTTCGACGCTCTGATTGCCATACAGTGTCATGGTGGAGACAAGCTGATGCTGGACCAGCGCGACCGTGTTGCCCTTCAGCACGTACCCGGCGATGCACGCCGACAGTTGGAAGATGAACATCAGAACCATGGCGCCCGCAAACTGGAAATAGTAAGATAAGATGGTCAATGTCATTTGGTGGATCATTGGGCCTTATAATCACTACTTATTCTAAGATAAACTCAAAAACTATACTCTACCGATTTTCATGCTGTTTTCACCAATGGATAGAGTGGTTCTCGAGAAAGGTTTTAGTATATAATTTGTACGCGGGTGAAGCCGCGGGCATCAGCTAGTACAATATAAATAGCTTTTCACACCACCTGCTCGAAAATGTCAAATTATATGTCAAGCAACCTCAACCTAAAGTGAGTCATTAGTGGCCGGGGGCACAGCCGGTCAATAATGTTACACTGGATTTCATTATGACCCGCTGGTCAATAATGTGATTTGAATTTGGAATCTCACATGCTCAGCTAAATCGGCAGTATAGTACTAACAAACACCCTTTGGTGCCAGAAAGAGGAAAGCTTTTCTCGATACCCTTACTACGCGTGGATGATATTCTCGATTTCTTCTTGAAAATCATAACGACTGCTTCTTCATATCGTTGCCATGTTTTCGAAGACATAATATTATAAGAATAATTAGATAACTACGAACCATTTTTTAAAAGGAATGGAATAACATTAAAATTGGCATTAATAATAACAAATACCGTACCGCGCCGTAATACCGTAATAGTAATTGGCTGTAGCATTAGTTAATTTATTTATTCTTACTGTTTGTTTATTTAATAAATACCTACTTTGTTTTTCGTACTATGGCTATTATTTTCTCACAGTAGGTGTAAAAAGTAGAGTATCCTCCTCTGGGCTAAAGGTGTCTTTGCCTTGGGCTAGCTTGAATCCCTCGCTGCATTCAGGATTCTTGTATTAACTCCCTCGCTTCGCTCGTGAGTTAAACTCTTAACTCCCTCGCTGCGCTCGGGAGTTAAATCCCGAATCCTTCATTGCGCTCAAGATTCAATATGACGCCCGTGACATAAGACACAACTTTAGCCCCTTGGTGCATAATCTACTATTATTTATCTGTCGGGACTGGTGACTATTCAGCACTATCATTAGCATATATCGGAATATAATAGAGCTTATTAGGTTCATTGATCGCAAACATTGATGTTAATATGGATATTCCACGGGATTCCGAATGTGCTACGGGATTTTATAATTATTTTATTTGTTTAAATAAATGAATTTTAATTAAGATTTTATTGTAAATACAAATTGTTCTATTTGATAATGTTTTGATTTTCTGAGGAACAAATAATTTGTATGGTAATATGTTTTTGTACCTACAACTTCAGAATAAAAATGTTTAAATGATTATTGATTCTTGAATAAGAAATTGTTAAGTACGTAAAAAACATTTTTGTGATTTAATGAACCAAGTTTATCCATTTATTATACTATCATTAATCCCGTCCTTCTTATATTTACCCGTCAGAAAGGAAGTGTAATCTTTCATTAGTCCCGAATAGTTTTTTTATGATTTTTCTACCTACTCAAAAACCAAATCCCGGGACTCGGGGAATATCCATATTATTCTAACCTGTGGCAATTACATGAAACAGCTTTACCTATTCCGATCTATGATCATTAGTGGAGGGGTCTCGAACGGGCAGTGTTTTCCCATTCAGAGATTTTCTGTGGAAGTCTGGTGACAGAATGTATACTAGGTGAAAATCAATAAGCTCGCCCTGGATAGTTTTAATGTCCAAAGTGATTGGGCCAAAAGATGATAAACATCAACGAACTGATAAAATGGTGTATTTAAATGTTGATAAACAAAAAACAAGATTCAAAAGATTGTTATCAATTTATCATTAAACAATACTTTGTAATTAATTAAACAAAATTAATGATAACACATTATATAGATACATAGTCACGACGCACCAATGTACATAAAATTTAAAAACTTTTTTGCAAAAAATAAAACCGACTTCACACAAAAAAGTGAAAAATAACTTTAGCTTCAGAAGTCGGTGACCTTTGTTTGATTGATTTAGTTTTTTTGTCACCGACTTCTGAAGCTAAAGTTATTTTTCACTTTTTTGTGTGAAGTCGGTTATATTTTTTGCAAAAAAGTTTTTTTTTCACTTTTTAGTGGTTCACAGGTGCTTACCCTTTCACAGCGTATCGGTGTGATTTTTTGTTATGAACTGGTGTAAACAATAGACAGACGTGAGTCTTCAGCGATCCCAGTACATTTGCTATCATATTTTATTAAGGAGTTCAGTTGCCTATCTTCCGAAGTCACCAGATCTTTATCAAATCGAAATGGGATCACTCCGAGATTGTACTCTGCCTAAAACTACCCAAACCGCTTCTGGTGTGCCTATAAAGTTAAGGAGTTACCTCTACTTCTCCGGGATCCCATTGAATGGAACTTTACACGTCTAACTGTCGAAATCGGGGTGTATTGTATACTTCTGCGTACTCCCTCAGAGCATACAGGTGTGATGTTACGTCATGATGTTGCATAAACAATAAACAACCAAGCGATTGCAGCAATTACTGCAGCTTTGCCGTGTATTTTTGAAGAGTTCCATTTATATCTCCGAAGATCAGCGTAAGATCTTTACCAAACATGACATGGAACCACACGGAAAGCACCAGCTTTCAAATAAAATAAGAATCATCAAAATCGGTTCACCCAGTCGAAAGTTCTGACGTAACAAACATTTTCGAAATCTGGGTATATTGTACACATCTGCGTACCCCCTCAGAGCATACAGGCGTGACAACGTAACAACGTCATGATGTAGTATAAACAATGAACCTACAAGCGGATGCAGCAATCACTGCAGATTTGCCGTCTATTTTTGAAGAGTTCCATTGTATATATCCGAAGATCAGCATCAGATCTTCAACACATTAAAATGGGACCCAACGGGAAGCACCAGCTTTCAAATAAAAAAAGAATCATCAAAATCGGTTCACCCAGTCGAAAGTTCTGAGGTAACAAACACAAAAAAAAAAAAAAAAAAAAAAATACAGACGAATTGAGAACCTCCTCTTTTTAGAAGTCGGTTGAAAAGCAATTTTCGCGAGAGTATATTGTATGTATTTCCTATATTCAAGTTACAAATCTTTTTCATATAGTAATATTATGGGCTCGCAGTTGGTCCCGGCTGTTACTTCTAGATCTTTGACGGACGTTGCAGGTAGTCAGTGGCCCCAAAAGCCCGACAACCAGTCTTACCAAGTGGTATCGGATTTCTCATTACTAACTGGGTTGTGGAGGTCAGATAGGCAGTCGCTCCATGTAAAATACTGGTATACAGCTGCATCCGATTAGACTAGGAGCCAAAATAATGGAAATGAAAAGGAATTCAAAAATAATCAGAATTGTAGCAGAAAAACAGTTATAAAAGTGTTTACGTATTGGAGATCATGCATGGATATAAATTTTGTTAGGTGTAGGTAGAGGTACACACCTAAAACTTATTTTGTAAACAGGAAAGTTATGAATCAACGATCTTTTTGTATTTTACACCATAAGTATACCATTTTCTTTTAAGAATTATGATATGACCTAAGCAAAATATTTAGGCAGGTGTGAGTCCAGTGTGGTCTATTCTATCTTATCTTTTCGTTCGTTTTGTTTGCAGATATAAATATTTTCAAACAGGAAATATCTTAGTGACATTGGGCGTGTTAATCTATGGAAAGATTCCTTTTGTTGACTGTTAAACGAAAATATGATTAATTTACTTAAACATAACCTGCAATTCCCGAGGAGTTAAGCAGAGTTGCACCCAGGGGGGTGAAACTTCCATACATGGGCTTCAAACAAAATTTTCATAGAAAGTGCTGCCATCTGTGGTTGAGGACACCAACTTTTCAACTGTTTGACAACTTACAACTGTCTTATCGTACATACGAAGAGGACAGCTATTTTTTACAACTTGTTAGTGAAGAAAATAGCCTAGCGGTGACAGCGACCGCCTTAATGTAAACAATAGTTCTCATATTCGAATCCTCAGTCAAGCATTACTTGTTATATTTATTTTGTTGAACAAAAACTAACAGCGCCATCTAACTGCCTGGGTACACAGTTCTGAAAACGAAAACCACATTTGCGCATCTGTATTATCTATGGTTGCACCTACATGGCGTCAGTTATGTTTAAGTTCCTTGTAGTGGGGGCGAGTCTATTTTCGTCGGGTGGAAATCCTTACCTACTCCGTGGCTGCTACTGTGAGATTCCCGATGGGAAAACTCAATAATACTTTCACTGACCTGGGAATCAAACCCAGGACGTCTTATTCCGCAGTCGTACTCGCTCGCAAGGCAGTCAATCATTTCACGTTATGCAAATTACTGAGTTACCAGGGGGTCTAAACTGGCCGCTTCAGCAGAATCATAATACGAATCACGTTAAAAAAATTAAATTCTTAAAATTGACTGTATGGTAATGATAATAAAGCTGAATATACTGGATCATACCACCGGAATAAAGTATCCTAGCTAAGTGTTAATCCAGGAAAAAAAAACAATAAAAATAAAATCTGTCTGTGTAAAAAACCCGTTTAGTAGTTTTTTTATGAGAAAGAGTAACGAAGTAGGATATACAACGTGTAACGTTAAATGCGCAAAACATGAAAATAGTTTGATCAGAATCACGAGCAGAATCAATTGAACCACTTTTTAATACAGGTCACATTTAAAAAAAAAAACTAAATTAAAAATGTTGCCCTGTCTATTTATTAATAGGTCAAGTCATCATGCGCAAACCCGCCAAAATAGGTAAACAAACAAACACAAATGTTTGTCGTCCAATTTAAATTTTCTCATACTTACGTGGGATAAAAATAGTTCTTCCCAGTAAATCTAATTGCCAGTAAAACTAAAACAGCACACACAACTTTTAATTTTTTGTAATGTTTTTTTTTCGGAATTAGGTCAATTGAATTAAACATCATATGGGGTGTCTGAGGTTTTGCGCATTTAACATTACACGTTGTATAGCCAGCAGATATGAACTAATAATAAAACAGTTAAGGCGACTACAGGAGCTAAACGCGATTTTTATAATGCCTGAAAGTAATTCACTGCAATAAACAAAGACAGTATAATATAATATGGTATTCTTCAGGATATATATGCAAGTATGATAGTGTTTGGAAAACATAATACAATCAATTTTACTCGATAAAAAAATCACGAACTTATCTCTAAAAAAATCTTTTAACGAGTAAAAACCATACTAAATTACATGCGATCATTCTGACTATTCGGCCCGCAGTGACTGACGTAACAACCACTTTGTAGTGTAAGCTGATTAGAGAAAAGTACCTAATACTTAACAAGAAAAGTACCTTACACTGTAACATCTTTCAGGCTAAAGTAAAAATAAAAGTCAGTCATGCATGAAGAAAACAATGAAATGCAACGAAATGTGTAATCTACGACTATCGACGTACCTCTACCTACTCGTAGATTAAGATCTGAATGGATAACGGGGCCTTAGGCTGTGTTCATTTTTGATTGATTGTGTTCAATTTGTATTTGTGTTGGACCGCATTTTATAGGTACTCAAATATCGAGAAGTCTTTCCATAGGTCAAAACCCATACAAAAACTATCTAAAGGATGTAAAAAATCTCTAAACGAAGCCGAAAGGTACATGTTCTCCCTGTCATTGCGACCATTTTTTGGTTCTACACCATAGATATAATTATATTTATGTTCTACACCATACCTTGGAACCTTCCGGAGATATTGGGGGTCAAAGTTCCAATTTAACTTATTGAAAAGATTTTTTAGATAATTATAAGTTTTTTTGTAACATTTTTTTTAACTTTTAAGTTTTAACACCTCCACGACCCCCGTACTATTAAATCCATCCATCAGCATTGAGTTCTACCACAAAACATGATGTTTCACTCCAAAACAAAAGGCGTTTTCCAGCAATAATTTTTGCATTGTCACTAAGTTTGATGTACAGAATGCTTGGTTGATGGCTTCGTAATGAGGTTGTTTACACCCTGTATTACGTTTCTCAAAAAAAAAAAACATTTGTTCTACAAATAAGATCGTCTTCTTTTCTCCCGCCTTTTCTAAGTTATTGCTCATCAGCCGACATACACAACATAAAATCACGCCTGTAATACCTGAAGGGTTAAGGGGCCGGCGGAGCATGCGTTTTACATACAAACGTAATACCAAAATTATATGAAAATCAAACATATTCTTAAAGTAGCGTGTATATATTTCGATTGTATTACAGAATATCTATGTTCTTATATAAATATTTTTAAAGGAGAATGATGTAAAGACGAGATATGAGGAATTTAAAATTTCCATAGAAAATTTGTTTTTCTCATAACTCTTGTTTAAATCAGTTTACATTCAAAATATATTTTTGGGAACCTATATATTCTGTAATCCAATCGAAACAAATACACACTACCTAAAGAATATGTTTGATTTACAAACTATTTTGGTATTACGTTTGTATGAACTTCGCAAGCTCCGCAGGCCTCTTAAGCAGAGGTGTAATTTATAGCACACCCACATTTCGCCAGTTATGGGGAGCTAGCCTATTGCCACCAACCGGGCACAAATCCAGACGACATTTCTCTATTTAATTTTATTAAGTTGTCTAGCAATCTGCATCTTTAAAACAATCCTTTCATCTTTTGTCTGACCTTACCTTCCTATCTCATGTAGGTATACTCAATACTTTCTTCACAAAATCAATAAGTATCTATCTTCGAGTCACCATCTGCCTAGCCTTTTCCCAACTATGTTGGGGTCGGCTTCCAGTCTAACCGGATGGAGCTGAATACCAGTATTTAACATGGAGCGACTGCCTATCTGACCTCCACAACCCTGTTAAACTAGGTAATACGATAAGTACCACTTGGTAAGACTGGTTGTCAGACTTTTTGGGCCACTGACTACCTGTAACGACTGCCAAAGATGGACAATGCTTTCCGAGGCACGGAGGAAACTCGGTATTTAAGGGGGTCACCCATCTACAGACCAACCTAGGCAAGCACGGCTTAACCTAAAGATCGGCCCGAGCGGCTGTTACTATTTAGCCATGAGCACCTCATTAATCTATCTTCGAGTATTGGGATCAAAAAGATAACTGCATTTACATACCTTTACTGCATGATGATAATATTATGATTCATATAGGTAGGATAGATGGTAATCTTGAAGTGCCCATTTCCTTTATCAGTAAACAGAACCTCTTTAGAAACTTGTTTATCATTTTCGATTGTACGTATAGTTAGGTACCTACCTAAGTTTCTTACAACGCAATACACTTTCATTTGTTATTTACTTACAGGATTCGATACCTACCAAGCCACGCACCTCTGATTTTTCAGATTCATGTGCGTGTTTGTCACTGTCACTTGCTTCGGTGAAGGAATGCATCGTGAGGAAACCAGCATGCATGAATAGTTATTTGTGCAACAAGAGAACAAAGTGGATTTTTGCTGCGAGTGTTGAATCTTGAGTAAGCGAAGGATTCTAGGTTAGAATCCTGAGCGTAGCGAGGGATTCAAAGACACGAGATGCAAATAACTTTGGTCTCGTGTAATACATACAACTTTTCACCTCAGCAGTGAGAACATATACTTAAACAATACAAAACATACATACAAAACAGTAAGTACATAGAAACAACTACAACATACAACATACTGAGATATAAATAATGTACAAATATTAAATAATGTATCTACAGATATTTTTTGCGAGACTTTTCAGGCAGGAAATTTAAATCTGCTTTTTTTACATTATGCTTCAATTCTTCGGGTGTTAAATAGCAGATTTCGTCACTGGACTCACTCATATTCAGTTCTCGGTATTTAAAAATAATAAAAGTTACTTTGTTTCACGCTCGCAGCCGCAGCAAAATTGAGTTTTGCTCACTGTCTGTTAACAGCAAAACCTGCTTGTTTGAGGTGTTGAGGTGAAATAGTTATTTGTTATCAAGAGTGCAAAGTTGCTTTTTAACCGCGTGCTCGATTTTGATGACTGAGCAAGCGAAAGATTCTAAAATTGAATCACTAGCGCAGCGAGTGATTTAATAAAACTTGGAATCTTGAGCGTTAGCGAGGGAATCAAAAGAGCACCAGGTGCAAAAATCTTTGCACTCGAGTGCAACACGTAACTTTTCATCCCACCTTTTTTTGCGTTTAGTCATTTCCACGCTGAGGTGGGATGAAAAGTTACGTGTTGCACTCGAGTGCAAAGATTTTTCACCTCGTGCTCTTTTGATTCCCTCGCTAACGCTCAAGATCCTAAGTTTTAAATCACTCGCTGCGCTAGTGCTATAATGACTACTTTTGTTAGCTTGGGTTTTACCTGTTAAAACAAAATGTATGTGTTATTGAATAAATAAATAAATACATTTTAGAATCTTTCGCTTTCTCAGTCATCAAAATCGAGCACGCGGTTAAGGCGCTTAGACGAGCTAAAATAGCAACTCTATTTGTGGTGGTTCAAACTTCGTTTGAAATGCTGTTAGAATAAAGTTCTAATCAGCTTGCACTACAAAGTGGTTGTTACGTCAGCCACTGCGGGCCAAATAGCGCGAAATGAGTGGTTTCGATCGATTTACAAAAAAACTATTGATTGGATTAAAAAACTAAAACAGTATCATGCTAATATATTGCTTGTATAATTATTTGCCAAAAAATCAGAATGATCGCATGCATATTTATGTTTCTTATTGTTTGAAAGATATTTTTAGAGGTAAGTTCGTGATTTCTTTTTATCGAGCCAAATTAATTGTATTATGTTTTCAAAACAGTATCATGCTAGCATATATCCTGAAGAATATCATATATTTTTCTGGTCTTGTTTAGCAGTGAATCATATACTTTTAGTAATTACAAAACTCGCGTTTAGCTCGTGTAATCGCCTTAAAAAGCAACTTTGCACTCTTGTATAACAAATAACTATTCTCGACCGGCATGTTAAGCCAAGTCAGAGGCCCATGGGCGGCATAAAAACTCGACACTAAGTTAGTAGATGAACGACTATCAGCTTACTGTTTGCAGTTTCAAATAAGTTTTAAATGAATTAAACAGCTATTCGCCTCTTTTTTCTTGAAGATCATGAAGGATTATTTTAGTTGTATTAATACAGAGTAACAGAACCTATAAAGAGTGTAAAACACCTCTTCACGATGCCGAAAGGCACTTGTTCTCCCCATCATTGCGATCATTTTTTTGTTCTACACCATACCTGGTCAAAGGGGGGGTCAAAGTTACAACTTTTTGACAATTTTTTTTTTAAATACAAGTTTTTTTTACAATATTTAAACTTTTAAAACCTCCACGACCCCCATACTATTCAATCCATCCATCAGCACAATGTTTTAAGTGCGTTACATTGAGTTCTACCACAAAACACGATTTATAACCTCAAAAAAAAAGTTTTTTTCCCAGAAATAGTTTTTGCGGAAAGTTTCTTAGTTTGATGTACAGAATGCTTGGTTAACGGCTTAATGATGAGGTGGTTTAAACCCTGTATGTTATTATCATTCCCCGTGCCCTTAACCCAATGCATTTGGGGTAATTTCTTCTTCTTCCACATTCTCTATTACTCATCATCTCAGCAGTATCTTCTTCTACTCCTATAGCCATCCACATTCATACTTAAAACTGACCTCACCACATTGTCCTCATTCCTCAGCATCATATGCCCAAACCATGACAACTGAGTACCATACAACTTTTCAGTCACCGGCGCCTTTCCGACTTCCTAATATAAACGAGGTGGAAGCAACTTCGACGCACTTTCAAACGATTACCCTGCATTTACCCTTATACAGTACCTACATCATTCTGAACCAAATTTCTATGTATCAACATAGAAATTTTCCACCGGTCATTAAAAACACAGCAATTTCATATTTCGATTAGAATACTGTATGGAACAGCATTTTTTTTGTAATTACCGATGAAAATGTTTCAGTTCAGAATTAATTATGGACAGAATACGAGTAATTGTTTGTGCGTCGATGTTCATTTCACCATGTATAGGTATACTAAAAAACTTAAGCTTTCAACTAGGACGATCTTTTTACCGCTTAATGACGTGAAGATGCAATTAGGGCTCTAACACACAGGCGCGTTATTATCGGTCGATAATATCGCATCCATTATTTCGATATCTGTTTTTAGTACAAAATGTATTAGGATGGCTACGAAGTTACATACTGCTGTGATAATAACGACGCAGTTGACTTCAACTGCGTCGTAACGCAAGCACTACTTAGTGCTTGCGTTTCTACGTCCTGCGATATTGCATGCAAAAATGGCAAATCTGCCCGACATTAGGTAAAAAACCAGCCAAAAACACGAATACGAAATAGAATTATCTTACGATAGAAACGCGGTTGTGTGCAAAGAATAGGGAGTAGGAGTACAGCATTATCGCAATAAGGCATGCGATATTATCGACGGATAATAACGCGCCTGTGTGGTAGAGCCTTTATAGGGAATCCGTGTAGTACTTTATCGAACCTAGAAACATTGTAGATCTACATCAACAACAATCGCAAAATATGTAATCATTATTCATAGAACGAACGACCAATTTATTGTCAATTGGAGCTAGTTCAATAGCCATCAACCATCGTCGCCATAGTAACCAACACTCCTTGTTAGATAGGTATTTTAGGTACCTAAACGAATCTATCTATAAGTAAATGATTGATGAGGAATTGAAAAAACTCCAAGAATTTGATAATATTGTTGTCCTACGAATACCCTTAATGCTCTCGATCATGTTCGTTTTGCAAGCCTTCATTTATTTTTGTTATCAAAGTAAAAAAGTGCAATATGTGCCTAGTGTCTTTGTAGCTAAAATGCAATCTGTTTAGTCACGACTAAAACACCTACTCATCACCACGTTATCACTTTTAAGGTGCCTCGTTCCTCATATACCAACACACAAAAAGTTTCATACAATTTAAATCTAAAAATGAGACAAACAGTATTTGCTGTTGTTATCTCTGACGATTAAATGCGTGGTAATTTATAACTACTGACATTTCTTTGGGACGTTCCTTCGAATCAAAACGATATGTAGGGCATGCGGCCGGGTACTTCGAACAAAAAGTAAACTAAGATCTAATTTCGTACATCCCAGCCGATCCTTGCGTCAACATCGGACGTTTTATGTCAAAAACGTTATGTTCCGACAAATAATGATGTAATTATCTCGTGAATATCGCCGTGATCATGATAATTGTGTTTACTTTCGAGCAGTGACGCAGCCTCACAGAATATTAACATTACAGTGATAATGTGCCCCAAGAATAGAACAAAAGGTTCTGTTGACATTGGGATCAACCTGATAATTTACAGCCTGAGATTAGGAACTAAATTACTGCGTAACTTAGAAGCTACGTATCAGTTATTTCAAATGTCTGCCCATACATTTCCGTATCATTAACAAACAACAATTTCGTCAGTTTCAATGCAATGTACCATCAATTAATAGGCTTCAATTATCAACATGAATGATTCACAAAATCACTACAGTGTGCACGACTCGGAACAGAACACAGGCTATGAGATAACAGGCTTTCACGGCCATCGAATGACGTTAAGATAACAAATAGTCCACTTACCGCCATACTCATCATGTAGTTCTCCATGAAGGCTCCATAGAAGCCCATGAACGAGATCAGGAATATGATGACACCAGTCGCGATACAGAACGCCGGCAAAGAGAAGAATCTGTCCGTAAGGAACGGGTGGTAGCCATTGTAAGCTGATTGTACGGACCCGCCGACCGCAAGAATAACAATGCCAGTGATCTGTAAATATCACAAGCGACACTAATAACATTGAACTACCTTCAGTAGTAACAATAACAACGCACAACACACACACTACTTACCAAAAACAGAAAATTGACAGTCACTAATATGTACTTAACAGTAGTAAACAGTTTCGACCACATTTTGTTGTAATTTATTCAAATTGCTACGTGTTCGCTCGCGTGACAGCTTCTAGCGTCGTCTTAACTGGCTACAGATATTTTTATCACTATAGGTAGGTATATTAATCTTGATAAGGAAAACAAGCGGATTTATCTCATCGGAGGAAAACGTCGCTCACTCTTGCACGATACGTTTGAAACTGAACCACACAGCTAACACGGTTTATGAAATTTTGAATTCCGAATTGTGTTCGGAATAACAGATTATTTATCGATAGAAACGTCACTAATAAATAATGTATGAGTAGAAAAATCTTTAGAAACAGAGAGAATTTATAGCACACAATAGCTTCGCTTGCAATTTGCAGACGATATGACAAAATGTGTTAATTTTAACTCGCTTCGTGGAGCTCGTAACGGCTACGACTTTAGTACTCAGGTTGCGATAAGAAAAACACATAGGTACTGTTTTTACATTTTAATTTTCAATTTAATCTGAACTTTTTATTCAAACAATGTAGGCGGGAAATGACGTCAACTGTCATTTTCCTGAACAACGGGGTGGAATCTATGAATAGGGAAAATTGCGCCGGTATTTTCCGACACATTATGCTACAGTTTGCCTAGCTTGAGTTTTTCTTACCTACATAAAGTAGGTGTAGGCGGCTACATAGGTAGGGGAATTTAGGAGATAACAGGTACCTACTGAAACAAATTCACCATTACTTTGCCTTTTTTTTATTTGTCATTAACATGTAGGTACCGAATTAAATACAGCCTAGTTACGGTAATGTTACACAATTTTTGTAACTGTAGGGAAATCATGTCTTAAACCACATTATTGTTTACAAAAATCTTATCTCTATCTTAGTGTTGGATCTAACTTTGACCACCTTAATTTCCTAATTATTTTATTTACACATTATGCAAAATAATCTGTTCTTACACACTAATGAATATTTAAAAATAAAACAAAAACCTAAACCTTAATAATGTTTATTTATGACTCCAATTCGACGACTTCAAACTTTGACCTATATGCTAAGTAGCCACCCATCAGCGAGAGAAGAACCTGAAAGGATTAAGACAATTAAATAATTATTTAAATTACCCGTGTCTATGGTTTTTATTTTTTTTATAGCAAAGATTTATATGGAGATTTGTATATATTCAGTCAAAAAAGTATCGGGAATAGATGATTTTTTTTAGGTTCCAAATTCAATTTTTTGTTTTTTTTTCTTGTTGTTAGATTGGCACAACTGTTTTCCATTTTGGCGCAGAGCAGTTGAGTTGCATTTGTTATTTATATTAAATTAATACAGTGCTGTTTTTAGTTATCATATCTAGTGTGTATCTAATAGCGAATTTCAGTATAGACAAAAACATCGAACAAAGAGTTTGTCTTAAATTTTGCATCGCCAATGGAATTTCGTGTTCGGAGTCACTGAAAATGTTACAGAAGCTTACGGTGAATCGACTTTATCAAAAACACGTGCTTATGAGTGGTACAAAGCGTTCAAAAGCGGTCGAGATGTGATGGAAGATTTGCCTCGCTCTGGTAGGCAATCAACGTCTGCAACTGAAGTTAACATAGCAAAAGTGAAGGAAATAGTGACTGAAAATCTTCATTCAACTTTGAGAGAGATAGCCGCTGAACTTTCTGTATCTCACGAGTCGATCCGTACCATTTTAACTAATCATTTGGGTATGAAACATTTTACCGCTCGGCTAGTCCCAAAAAGACCTGAATTTTCTCCAAAAACTCAATCGCATGAGAGTCGCTGTTAGAACGAGTCAATTCCGACCCAACATTCATGAAACGCATTGTTACTGGTGATGAGACGTGGGTTTACGAGTTTGTCAACAAGCTTCGGAGTGGCGCCTTCCAACTGAACCGAAACCGAAAAAAAATGTGTGTGTGAATACCCTCACACAATTAAAGGAGGCTGGTGTTAGCGCCAAACTCGCACTGAGTTCCACAGAGTATATAATCACTACGTTTAACTGAGTTCTGGCCTATAGCTCATTTTAGATGGCCATCAACACTCGAAGAAGAAGAATGGTCTATGGCAAAACATGTTTATGTCAACGACATTTTATAACTGAAGTCTAAAATAGTCAATACGCAAGTAATTAAGTATCAATCAGCCAACAAAACAACTTGTGCAACGTCCAAAACAAATATTTTCTATTAGAATTCGCCCATGTTTTTACTAACAAATCGGGAATTAAAATAAAAATACCCTTACTCTATTACAGCTATCATCTATGGGAAGGTTTACTTCTTTTGAATTATAAGTTTCAATATTGGAACAAGTCACTGTTGTTAGGAGCGACCTGTCTAAACATACTAAATGTGTTTTTTTTTTTGTTAATAAAACCTGCTGTATGTTGAATCAGTTCATTAATCGTTGCATGATTTGTAAGATAGCTGTTTAGCTAGGTAGATAGACACTTGTAAATGAGAACGGTCAAGGCCAAGCAATTTTAGATGATCTTAATTAATTCAATTGACACGACACGGGGAATCCAGCGATATTAATTTAGCGATGGTAGAAGATTACGTCGACTACACAGAAACTGCGTTTACTTACGTCATCTGTTAAACGTTTTTAGCCTTTAATAATAGGTTTTAATAAAATAGGAGGCATTGCATTCGAGAATATCTTGAAAGATTCTTTTCAAAGGACTAAAACAGGAAAACATTAAGTACTCAATTCTACAACTGGTAAATGTTAGCAAGTAAAGATCCAGTTTTAGACGTAATTCGAACAATTTGTCAAGGCTATATTTCGTTCTGTTAGTTCAGGTCCTAGATTATCGTCTTGTTAGACTCTAGAGGACCCGAGACTCTCTATAGGCCCTAGAGAAGTTCCAGAGTGCCTAGCAAGAGTTAATAGAGGCCTTGATCTTTTAAATAAGTTGGGCCCATACGCTGATCGCGGCATCTGAGGCGTTTTATAAGTCCTCTTAAGGCGATTACACGAGCTAAACGCGAGTTTTATAATTACTAAAAGTATATGATTCACTGCTATAAACAAGACCAGAAAAATATATGATATTCTTCAGGATATATGCTAGCATGATACTGTTTTGAAAACATAATACAATTAATTTGGCTCGATAAAAAGAAATCACGAACTTACCTCTAAAAATATCTTTCAAACAATAAAAAACATACTAATATGCATGCGATCATTCTGATTTTTTGGCAAATAATTCTACAAGCAATATATTAGCATGATACTGTTTTAGTTTTTTAATCCCATCAATAGTTTTTTTGTAAATCGATCGAAACCACTCATTTCGCGCTATTTGGCCCGCAGTGGCTGACGTAACAACCACTGTGTAGTGCAAGCTGATTAGAACTTTATTCTAACAGCATTTCAAACGAAGTTTGAACCACCACAAATAGAGTTGCTAATTTAGCTCGTCTAAGCGCCTTAAGGGCTTAATTAAATGATATCCAAAGTTTCGACACTTTAGTGTACTTTGGACACCACATATGGGACATGGTTTGCACAGGAAGACCACATATAAACGGAAACAAAGAAACATAAATAATAGGTACTAACATTACTGACCTGCAAACAAGTAGCAACCACGGCACAGACGGCAATAACGTGGGCATTGTAGGATAACCACTCGCCAAGGACTGCGGCGCAGCCATCGCTGTTCGCATTGGCACTGGTGCATTCGAACGGGGAGATGGTGCCGTAGTCGATGTAGCAGCAGCTGACCGGGATCTGGTTGGCTATCCAGTCGCCACGACCAACTACCCCGCAGCATCTGAACTGGAGAAGAATAAAAGGTTCTTAAAGGACTTATTAATACACAATACATAAAGGCCCAGGAGTCCTAGATATTCTGTTAGCGACTTAACATTATTATATCAGTGATACATTGTCAACGTGTCCGACGATTTTGGACGAATTTCAATTTAATCGCTTTCCATCAAGCGTGATCGAGGTCAAAGGCAGGCCCATGAATTTGTAATTAAAAAAAGGAATTGTGAAGACGGCTAATCGAGGCGATGAAATAATTTGAAATTGGAAGATTTGTTTTCAAGCAGGACTGGCCGGTACATACAGGAATTTCATGCCTACCGTCATAATTTGATTAAAAATAGATAGAATTTGATCTTCAGCAATACATTATGTATTATGAAGAATCATATTGTAGTTGTGCCGGTTTTTGTGGTGTGGCTATTATGACCATCTCGCTATTTGATTAAACTTTTAAAACGTGATTAATAGAAACATTGCTCTCAGTTTCCGATCAGGAGAGCCTTGACCAGCCCCGGATCTAGGGGGGGGCTAGCCGGGGCCTATGCCCCGGGCGGCAAGTTCATAGGGCGGCCAAATTCACACTTTACAAACGAATGGACAACTCATCATTTACTTAACTTTGACCACGGAATAAATAATAGTACAAGTACAGAAACATGGTCATATTAACTCGACCGATACCCAGAGCGCGGAGTGACACGTGCTGCACGAACATTTATTATTGGCGAGGCGCGGCGTAGGCATAGTTCAAAATACGCGCATAACTAAAACTAATTAAAAATTATTTGCGATCTTCTATTAGCCAGGAACGCTTATCGAGTCTTGCAATCTTGGCGATAGAAAATCGAACTGCACACGAGTTAAATTATGACAAGGCCATAGATTTATTTGCTAAACAAAAAGCTCGAAGAGTAAAATTGTAATTTCAATTCACAAATGCAATAATATATTTCATTTTTATTTTTATTATCATCATCATCATTTCAGCCGAAAGACGTCCACTGCTGGACATAGGCGTCCCCCAAGTGTCGCCACACTGACCGGTCCCGTGCGACTCGCATCCAACGGATTCCCGCAACCTTCACCAGGTCATCGGTCCACCTAGACTCTAGGTTAGGTTAGACCTCCCTCTAGGTCCTAGAGGGTGGTCTTTCAACGCATCGTCTTCCGGTTCGCGGTCGCCACTCCAGAACTTTTCGGCCCCATCGGCCAACCGTTCTGCGAGCAATGTGCCTTGCCCACTGCCAATTAAGTTTGGAAATTCTTCGGGCTACGTCGGTGACCTTGGTTCTCTTGCGGATGTCTTCATTTCAGATTCGATCACGCAAGTAAACTCCGAGCATAGCCCTCTCCATTGCCCTTTGGGTGACTTCAAGCCTTTTGATAAGGCCCATTGTGAGCGACCACGTTTCGGTCCCGTATGTAATCACTGGCAACACACACTGGTCACTGATTTTCGTTGGTCGAGAAGATACCGCGCAGCTTCCCGAACGCTGCCCAGCCGAGTCGGATTCGACGATTGACCTCTTTCTCGATGTTAGACCTATACCTAACTGGACCGTTTGTCCTAGGTAATCGTCTACAATTTCGAGTGTAGAGTCTCCGATCTTGATAGGAATGGGTGTGACATGGGCATTCAACATGACCTTCGTCTTGTCCATGTTCATTTTTAGACCCACTCTTTCGGAAGCTCTACTGAGGTCATCGAGCATTGTACTGAGGTCCTCCATGGTCTCAGCCATGACCACTATATCGTGGGCAAACCGAAGGTGAGTGATGTACTCGCCATTGACCTTTTTAGTCCAGAACCTTGAAGACATCCTCCAGTGCAGCGGTGAACAGTTTCGGAGATGATTATGACGTCTCCCTGTCTTACACCTCGCTGCAGAAGGATGGGTTCCGAGGCTTGGTCCTGAAGTCGGACTGACATGGTGGCTTTTTTGTACAAACACTTCAACACCTCGATGTACCGGTAGTCAATTTGGCACCGTTGGAGAGACTGCAGTACAGCCCAGGTCTCAATCGAATCAAAGGCTTTCTCGTAGTCCACAAACGCTAAACAGAGGCAAGTTGTACTCTTCGGTCTTCTGTATAACGTGCTGCAGCGTATGTATGTGGTCCACGGTGCTAAAGCCTTTTCGGAAACCGGCTTGTTCGGGTGGTTAGAAATCGTCAAACTTGCACGCGAGACGATTCGTGATGAATCTTGAGAAAACAACTTGTGGACATGGCTTAGAAGTGAGATGGGCCTGTAATTCTTCAACCGGGCATTGTCACCCTTCTTGAAGAAGAGTACCATCACACCGCTGCACCATGCCTGTGGTGTTTTCCCCTCGACTGTGACGGAATTAAACAGCTTCTGAAGGGCCTTAAGTACCGGTTTTCCAGTCGCCTTCAGGAGTTCGGCCGTAATGCCGTCATCACCCAGTGCCATGTTGTTTTTGAGCTGTTTCAGAGCCATCCTAATCTCGTACAGGCTGACGTCCGGGATGTCTTCGGTATAGTGTGAGGTTAGTCTAACTCTTGGGTCGTTTGCTAGGTCGACAATGGGTTTGCTGGTTGACGTGAAAGAACAGCGATGGATGCATTATTTCCGGAAGGCCTATGTAGGCTATGTCCAAATTTCAAATCAATCAATTAGTGGACATCGATAACTGAAACTATATGGATGATAAAGGTAAAAATAAATGTAAGTAGGTGGGGGCGGCATTTTTCAGTTTTTGCCCCGCCCAAAAAAAATTGAAGATCCGGGGCTGGCCTTGACTGAATATGTCGCTAACCTGAAGCACGTAGTCTATACCTAGTAGGTTTAAGATACGCCTTACTTTTCGGACATTTGACCTTCCTTATTTCTTCAAGTTATTCTTTATTCTCCATTTATAAAACTTATTCTTACTTCTTCAAAATAGTACATTTTGATACAAGTGGAGAAAGTTTGTTATTGTCGGTCAAGGCGGTTAAACGCACGAGCCGTAGGCGAGTGTGTTTTTGAGCCGAGAACTACAATAACAAATGTCCACGTGTATCAAACGGCTTGACTGGAAAATAAAGAAAAAGGCCGCGCGCTTTAGAGGATAAAAGTAAATATTAGTTATAAATAATCATGTTTATCTACGATATTGAATTTATAAACACTATTTGAATATTCAAAAAATGTTATAAAGAAAGATGTAGATCGCTTTTCCGAAATAAAAAAAAAAACATTCACCTCTGACTCTATTGTCAGAGGTGTTTTTTTTTTAATTATGCAATGAACCAATTTGGACTAAGTATAGTGCATTTTTCATGTTTTTTCTGGACATGTGTAGAAAAAACATGAAAAAAGCACGCGTTTGAAATACACTGGATTTTGAACCTAATCGTAGTGCATTGAAAACTATTTTCTACTCACTCCAATCTGTAGATCATCCCACAACTTGTTGATAAACATACTGCTGCCGTACTGTTGCAGAGTCTGTAGCATCGGCAGCCTGATCTCGCTAACTGTATTCTTGCTTAGAGAGAAGGCTGCTATCATTATCGAAATCTCGAAGATCAGCGTTATCACCAGGAGCACCACATACTGTAAAATGGACTGGATTCATAGTTTTGAGGAAGTAACTTTGGTTCCAAAACTTAGGCATAGGTAGGTAATTTGCGAGACACCTGTATAAAGGAATTAACAAAACATAAGTACCTACTAATAAAATTATTCAATGAAACTTGAAGCGACTAACAAAGCTATAATGTCATTTATAGCTTTGTTAGAAAAACCAAACCAGTGGTTTTGCGTGCTTTCCGAGGCACAAAAAGCCATATCTCGGTATGTATCTGATAGCTTAGATGATCAAGCTACTCATAAACTCCTCGATTCAATTTGTAATGGCAGAACCTACGAATTGTCGAATCGAAATCGAATCGAAGCGTTTGTAATAGCTTTGCAGAAACAGTTCTCGACAAGCGATGTCTATACTAGAAGATCCAGCCTTGCGGCTATTACCCTCATCCTATTTCTATCTTTAAAATAATACAATGCAGCGGTGGCCCAGTGGTGGCGACGCCGACTAACAAACAGTAAAGTCGTGGGTTCGAACCCAGACAGGCGCCTACTTTGTGTAATTTTTAAATTAGTTCATCACCACTGCTCTCAAAACCGTGCAGGAAAACATCGTAAGGAAACCGCAATGTCCTAGAACCAAAAAATAGGAAGACATGTGTCATCTACCAATCCGCACTGGGCCCGCGTGGTGGATTATAGATAGCCCATTCCCTCTCATACAGAGGAGGCCTGTGTCCCAGCAGTGGGAACATTAATAGGCTGATGATGACAATAATACTTACACCAGCTACGAAGTAGAATTGTTGCGAGATTGCGCTGTAGAAACCCAGCCCGGATCCCAGCAGTATAATGGCCCCCGTGGCCACCACGAAACGTGACACATTGAAGAACCGGTTCGTGATGAGGGGCTCGTACTCCGAGTACTGTACCAGAACTGCTATTCCCACGATCAGGAGTAGAAAGCCTGTTAGCTGGAAAGAAAGCTCTTATAGACATCTTGTAACTAGGTACAGTATTACCAAGGGGTAGGTCTAGTGATCGCAAGCGTGACTAGACTACTGAGCATGAGGTCCGGGGTTCGATTCCTGGCCCAGGAATCTTGGGTCGGGGAAACTTTTATTGGAAGGTGTTGAAGCAACCCGTCCCTGTCCCTTCCACACTGTCTATAGTATAGCAATAATGCCAAATACTTAGCTCATATTACTTACATGTCATAATCCCTTTCCTTAAATATCTTATCGTATCTCTAAATCGCGTATGATCTACATAATAATTTGTTCATAATATTTTATTAAAACAAGTGAGATATAATTTGATGTTAAAGATTGCGATTCTCCTTTTCAGTTCGAAACCTTAAAAGGACATACATACCTACTTAATTATGTTGAGCTTATAAAGATATGCTTACGTTGGTTATTTTAAATGACGACGAAAAGTTTGAAATTCGGGGGTTTATCTACAATGAAACTTTTGTGTAAACATGTTTGCCAGACAGCTAAACTTAATCTCAGCGAAGCAAGCAAAACACCGTATCTCGTGTGTTACTAAATATTTTCAGATATAAATTCACCCTTTATTTGTCAAACATCACCCCTGTAACCCAGGAGCCGGGAGTTAAGCTTAGACTAACTTCCCACATTTTTCAAGTTTTGCTAGTCTGCTCAAAAGGGGCGAACTTATTCCAATCAATCATACAAGTACAGACTGCAGGCTGCTAGTGACAAGGTACCTGAGTTTGCAAATGGGAAAACCCAATAACATTTTAGCCGACCCTGAACCATCGAACCCAGGGGCCAGGAACCCCTGATTCTTGACCCTTTATCGCTTTGCCCACGTCATTTCACTACATAATACGAGTATTTTAGTAAAATGTAAATACGGAAACATTGCAAAGTTTGATCACGAGATCGTCAAAACCCAGTCCTCCAAACCACAAGAGGCATCGATAAACAACTTGTCATGTTCGCGGGCAAAATTGACAATGAACGAACTCGAGGTCAACACTTGAAAACTCACCAAGAACACCCCATTTACAGCTGCTAACGAGTACCTCACTGACTTTAGGACCTTAGGAACTTTAAAATCGAAATCGAACCCCATTTTTTCAAGCATGATAAATTCAAAATAAAACTTAAGACAATAAATGTAGAGCTATATCCACCGAAAATGAAAAGTTGACTGAAAAATGAGATGATGCATTATCAATCATTCGGCCAATATCTTCGTTATCTCGACATATCCATCTAATCTTCGAATATAGAAACTGTAAGTCTTAACATTCGTGGTTCAATATAAATATTAGACAAGCAGACTGATTAGATGAAGGACACACGTTGTATTATTATAATATAAACGGTAAATAATAACATAGAATCGCTACTTGGATCCTAACTTACGAACCTAGTAATGAGAAGTAGCCGGTTTTGTGTTTATCTGGCATAACATGAAATCAAAAGCACCGACTGTGTATCAATTCAAAATGCACTACAAAAATAAAGTCGATGTGCTTCGACCATCAACATAAATCTACCATTTCAAATTATAACGAACAATAACTAGCAACATTGGCTCGTCACTAGACAGTTGACTTTTGTAATTATACTGTGGCAACACAGACATTCGCTATTTTCAACGTAAAGCGGACGTTGTTTCTATCGTATTGTTTCAGCGCAAAAGATAAATTTTGGCGGTAAGCTTTGTTTTGATATCGTCGGTATATAAATAAACGGGAAGCGGTATTGCGTAGCTATTATTAAAATTCCATAAGATGTGCGTATAGTAACAAAAAAGTGATTCACCTGCCGTGCCGTCAAGCAAAATCTCCAATCGATGTTTACCTTGCGCGACCGTGTGGAGAGAAAGGAATTAAAATTTTGGTGTCTTTTGTTCCAGATCTAACTTTTTATAATTAGATTAATAGACAAGATTTAAACATGGCTATCGGCGGAGGAATGTCTTGTGTGAAATATCTGCTGTTTTGCTTCAATCTTTTGTTCGCGGTAAGTAAGCATTTTTTTTCCTTGAAGGCTGTATGTTGTCTTGTCCACCTTCGATTTTTTTGTAATGCGCTTGAATCACGGTCTTACATAGTTCTCAATGAAAGTGTTATAAATATAATTATTGTCTGTTTTAATGGAGAACATTGAATGCGCTGATACATTAACGTGCTAAAACGTAATGTGTAAAAATTAAAATACCACGCAGTACCCTCACACCTGCTGTTTGAACTATGGTGACTCATTAGTGTTGAGAAAGATTGCACAACATAAAACATGCTTTTTGTGCATAAATAATAGATAAACCTATGTATTTTTTCAAAATAAATGAATCTTATTATGTTCACCTGAACATAAAATTAGGTTTTTCGATTGTACATAAAATAAGAAAAAAATCATAAGCTTGTACCAAACCAATTTTATACCTATTTATTTTTTTAACAGCATGGACCGTTATATGAATTAGTTACTTAATTCAATAAGTATACCTATTGGGTTTGATACTGAAATAATGGCAGATTACCCAAGAATTTACCACACCAGGAAACTGAAACATCCACCAACTTATAAAATTTTGTAAAAATAATATTCAAACTTAGATTTACTCTTCATTATATTTATAGATCACGGGTCTCATAATCCTGGTCGTGGGCATCAAATCAGCGATCAACTCCTCACCCTACATTGACATGACCGATGAGAACTTCTACACATCGGGTCCCATCGTCCTGATCATCGTTGGAATCATTGTGTTCATCGTTGCTTTCTTCGGATGCTGCGGTGCTGTCAAGGAAAATCACTGCATGATATTGACTGTGAGTATTTATAAATTATAAGCATATTATTTGTCTTATTATTCAAGTTTTGTTTGCAGGGTTGACAAATTATTTCTTTTAAGAAATATAGTTAGTACTTTTTTTGAAGCACTGTCAAAATAAGTATATTATGCAATCCTTTTAGAAAACAATTCATAGAAATAGCAGAAGAGAAGAGAAATAATCATATAAATTAATACAAACAACAGCAAAGCTAGGATTTCCCCAGTGATGAGTCTCGGTGTTTACTAAATTCTAATCATCATCATCTCAGCCGAAAGACACTGCTGAACATAGGCCTCCCCCAAGCATCGCCACATTGACCGGTCTCGTGTGACTCGCATGCAGCGGATTCCCGCAGCCTTCACCAGGTCATCGGTCCACCTAGTGGGAGGTCTTAACTCAATTAATATTGTAATTTAATTTCATTGAATAACATTATTTGATGCATGGCGGAAGCATCTAGTATTTACGTCACTAATCGTAATCACATTGCGGAATGCCAATAATAGAAAAGCTAGGGATAATTAAATATTTATTAATTTACTGGCTTACCTACTAAATATTATTTAGGTAATTTGGTAAATACTGTTTGGCTAAAGTAGTAGGTGCAACCAAGCAAGTCAGATAGGTACCTATGTTCACATGGCTTGTTCAACATTAAATTACGTGCAACTGGAACGAAGTTATAATAATGTACCTAAACCATGTTCAAAGAATGTCAAAATCCAACATCGAACGCAAGACACTTAAATCTACCAACGAACCCATATTTTTAAACTAATAATTACAAAGAGGAAAGATTGTGTTTTTGTTTGTTACGATTTAACTCGAGAATTTCTCAACCGATTTTAAAAATTCTTTGACCATTAGAAAGCTACATCTTTACCAAGTAACATAGGCCATACATTAAATTGATATAATGCTAATTAGCCGAGTTGTCACAATTTTCGCGGGAGAAGTACTGCCGTCTTTTTAAAAACTGCCATGTCACACGTTACGTGGGTATTATATCGATCGAGCGGTACCATCGCACCTATTGTTCTGCCACTCTCGTTACCGGAACGAAAGGCGTGAAGGACTTGCGACAAGTACTTCCTACTTGCAACTGGATTCCGTGTTTACAATGGTTTCTCTACGACACGAGTATCGATGACGATGATTGTAAATTGAACCATCCTTGAACTATACCACAGTTTTATTTAAAGTGTAGAACTGTAGATCGATTTGGACATGGGCCTATATTTAAAACCGTGAGATTAGATGGTTTAAAAATCAAGATTCATCGTTCTGGAATTTGAGCTTTGCAATAAACATTGCTCGATCCTAACTATGCTGCAAAATAAATTGCCTATGTTAAAAAAACAGACTTCTGCAAAATTACAGCTCGATCTGATACACAAATGATGTTTGAACATGTTTCCCAGACGTTAAAAGTAGAGCGAAAGTCTGACACACCAAGGGGTAACGTTCCCATTGACTGGGTCATTACTCAGTCAATGGGAACGTATCTGCCCGATCGGCATTCGCTTTATGTAAAATACTGCCTAGTATTCAGCTTCATCGGTTAGACTGGTAGCCGACCCCAACATAGAGGGGAAATGGTTAGTCAGATGATGATCCGAATTGCGTCATAGGTATATAAAACTTAAAATAGACAATTAATAAAAAGAAATACAAACCACGTTTCTTACGTTTTTGTGCCTAATTCAGTGGGCTATAAAAGTATAAACTCATAATGATTCTTGGAAAAAGATAACTCAAGTTTATTTAGCTGGCTAGCAAGCAATTTATTAAAAGGTCATAGTTCGCTGTTTGCAAAGTCCTTTACACCAATATTAGTTTATGTTCTTACTTAACATTCAACTCGTGATCCGTGGTTGTCACTCGTATGTTAATCAAGTGTTGTACAGTCACCGCACACCCTTGGTTACAATTTTACATTGTAGACAGCGCCTTACGTCGTAGCACTATGTGTGATTTTCGTAGTAGAAGTTCTACCTCTGGCTCTGGTTGAGTATACTCGGGACAGCCTACACCCGCATTTCTTTACGGAATATATTAGCACTAAGGATCCGTTTTGCAAGTATAAGATCTGTTGATTTATGTTACCTAGGTACATTTTTTGCAACTTATATCCAACTCACTACCGTAAAACGTACCAATTGATGCCTTATTATTGGTCTACGGCCTTTTACCCTCGGCTTCGCTCGCGTGGAGGTCAGTAATTATCCCAAGGTAACGTATTTCTCAACCCAGTTCATGGTCTGACCGAGCGCTAGAACAAAATCCAGTCAGGCCTGTAAAAGTAACAGACTTTTGCGTTCATAATATTAGACTATGGATAATTCAATTAGTAAAGTATGCATTCCAAAATAAAACGCAAATATTTACGCTTTTATTGGAGCAATAACTGATAAGTAGTCATTATTGACTAGTAATCACGAGGTTAAACGTGCAATGAGTAATTAAGAACTGCAATGCGATACGTCATTTGTTAGTCAAGCGCAATGTTGTCCTGCAATGAACTTACCCGTCCCTAAAGACAAAACATCTGGTACAAATTGTAAACAAATTCAAAGAATTCCTCATAAATATTTATAATGAATTACGTACCTATTATCAATTTACTCGTAAATAAAATTGATCAGACAGTTCTGTAAAGAAAAACTGTTATTATCTTAAATAGGTATTCCTCGGATTCGAAATTAACATTCACCTTTTCCCAACTATGTTAGGGTCGTTTCCAGTCTACCCGGATGCAGCTGAATACCAGTATTTACTTGGAACGTCTGCCTATCTGACCCCCACAACCCAGTTAGTACTGGGTAATACTATACCCCTCGGTAAGACTGGTTGCCAGATTTTCGAGCCACTGACTACCTGTGACTGCTACGGATCTAAGCATGACAGCCTTGGATTCGAAATATCAGGCCAAAGTAGAATATGCCTTCTAGATAGATGCCCCATTGTGACTCGATTCATTCATTAAACTATTTCATCACAACGCGTCATTCAAACTGTCGGTGAAGGTAGTGGAAAGCTGCAATAAATTGGTTTCGCAGGACAGTACCTATGTATGTCAGATAATACAATTACTGCCGTAACTTTCGACGATCGGCACCTCCTCTTCCTGAACAAGGCATTACTCGCTAAGTTCTCAGGTTCTACGAACAACTCAATTTGTTCGTAAAACCATACATCCATACAAATTATCGTGTATACGTGCCATATTGGCCCCGAGCACTACTAACAAACCATTTGCTAGTTTAGCACACATTGTAATACAAATTGCAGTTTTATTGCATAACTAGTTGCCATCACTTGACTGTGTAGCAGATTGAGTAGTTTAGATACCTACCTACCTACCTGAAATTGTGGGCGTATTTGTGACGTTCCTCATAAAGCATAAATAACGCTTGCTTCCGTTTATTTTGGGTTAGTCACAGACGTTAGTTCGGTACTTCATTATCATTAAGGGAAATCCCCTATCCCATTAGTCGGTGAAGCCTAAATCACTAAACAGCACAAAATATATCATTGCATTTCTGAGAAGTTGAGAACCGATTGAATTTGAAACTGTGAGACTTACATTAGCTGTCTTGTTCCACCGAAATATCAAATTAATTGCTACAAGCATAAGTTTTTAAACTGACATGCACACAAACATAAGCATTAATACTGAAAACGGATTTAACGATGATTTAGTGGTGGATGAGTAATTTATCCGTGATCTTGGTGCAACAGCGCCGAAAAATCGGGAAGTCAAAACAAACAGAAACATTGTAAATATCCCGTTTTGAGTATTAATGATATTTCTTTTTATATATCGACACAAGAAAGCAATCTTGTAGTATCTCGAAAAGTTGAACTTTACACCAGAGCCAAAAAACTATTTCAAAAATTCATACTCGTAAACTAGCTGAATCAGTGGTAATTTTTGGAACACTTATTTCTTAAAATGAAATTTATCAGATGGCAATAATGATAGCATTCTAAAGTTAGTCTAACATGCGTTTTATACTAGTTACAGCAATTGGTATTTCAATTTGAAGCAGCAATTTTGCTGTATCTTGGTAGTTGTACTTGTAACATACGGCACAACGAAATAGGTGTGGACTGCGAAAAAAAATACTTGTAGCGTTTTTGATGTATCTAATGTATAACTTAAAATAGTTGATTTTATGGTATTTACAGCATTTTGAAGTATCTTATGTTAAAAAAGTTTAGAAAAAGTCAACGACGTATCAAAACAAAAAAAAACACATCGTAGGAAAACGTTGATCATACCGTCTGACGCAGTATTTTTTTCTTATTTCAATGATGCAATAAAAAAAATGCCATTTTTCGAGATACGACAAAATCGCTTTCCAGCGTCGATATGCCAAGCCATTGCAGACCAAATAAACAAACAAGTATATATACAAATTAGTACCTACTGCAGCCCTGCGGTCAATTGAGTCAGATGAAGTCAACCTGCGACCTTTGACACGCAACTGTCGTCTCATCCAGTTAAATGGCCACATCCTTTTCTACTTATAAACCAACTATTATAGCTGCGTTCCTAATAGACTAAGATTTTTCGACAGGAGTGGGTAGAGAGAATAGAACGAGAAGTTTGTTTTCGTAGGCGGAGATGAAATTGTCCAAAAGGTCGCGACTTAATGACGTGCAAGCATTCTATTGAATCATAGTTCGTTGGTATTTATACTATTGACATTTAATTACTTTAATCCAAACACTCATTAATGTTTCCAATCTGGCTAACAACTGCGTCACCCAATCATTTCACAGAACTTACTGAATGACCGTCGACTCGTAGAAGTATCTCGAGAGAGATTAGGTTCGGTTTTACGCATTGTCCACCGGATGTTAACTTATGCGATAAGCTAATTCAAATTATCCGTTGCGAAGCGTCCCTTCTCAAACATACCTCGCTTCATGGACCACCCAAATAATAGTAGCTTTTGATCCCGGCCTCACCCGCGTGTACCTAAATGAAAATGGGAAAAAGGTAGCAGATAGAAGACTTTCGCTTGAATAGTTTTCACGGACCGTTTGAAACTTTAATAGTAGAAAAGTATTTTATAAATGTCTTACTAGCAATTCGCCTACTAGTTCGTCCGCGAAAACTGTATTAACACGGCTAATTTGCATGATATCGATATAATTTATAGCTAATGTTACTCAGTAACTTTCTAATGGTAAAATAATTTTTCAAATCGGATGAAGTAGTTCTCGAGTTAAATCGTAACAAACAACCAGAAAATCAAATCTTTCCTTTGAAAAGAACCGTAATGTCTATGAATGAAGGGGAATAAAAACATTCGTCTAACAATCACGAGCTAACAGGCCCACACATGAGCGCTAAGTGGCCGCGTTTGAAAAGTCTAGAATGTTGACAATACCACAGTTTATATCCAGTTGAGTCACTTACAAGCTAGCACGCTAGCTGACAGCCTCGTTAATGCTATCTTATCTTCCTGTTGTTTTTCCTAAACATCCACCATTACTGTACTACTCATCACGAACGGGATTAACAGAACTGATAGTGAGGGAAGGAAAATTGTCTCTAATAGAAGGAAAACCAAAACTAAGTATGTGTATTTGTCAAAATTGCCAGAATTACATAAACAAACAGTAGGATTAATACTATTTATGATCATCAAAATTACATACAAAACACAAAAGTAATAGTGGAAATAGCCAAAATTTTCCATAACAGATTAGCGCGACCTAACTGAAAAAATCTGCGTTTTAATCAAAACTATTAAAACAATGTACGGACGTGATATTCAGATAAAGTAATTAGCGCTAGTACAGTTAAACGTGCTTACAGCGCGGCAGCGGACATGCGGACATTTGGTATTTCCTGTTCGTTTTTATTAACACAATTAAACAAGAACTATTTGCGGTAATAAATTGCTGGCCTGATGACGATTCAGCGCAGGTCTTTGTCCCAGCAGTTCTGCTTATTCTTGGAGGATGACTGATACTCAAACACGTGATTGTACTCGTCATTATAATAAACATCGGTTACTATGGGACAAATTCTGAAAATACGACATAAATAAGCTGTTTTGTACACTTTTGTGTTCACCCACATAGAAAAATGTAGTGTGGGATGGCAGATTTTATTAGTTGATTTCCGAATAAAAGTTTTTATGTTGAGTGCGATTAGGATCCCAACCGGTAGGTTAAAATTTCTATTAGATGCTTCCTTTTTAACAATATCTAGCTTGGTCTTGAATTCAAAACAATAAAGAACCATGAGACTTTTGTGTATAAGTCATTCGAAAGCTTATGATGTGCCTTTCACTTCGTTATATGGCAGATAAATCAAAAACAAGCGCAAAAATGATGTTGAACAAATCTTTTCCGTCTAGACAAGCTTAATTGGTAGACAAGACTCAATCAATTTGTCAACAATATCGTCCAATTGTGTCTACAATACCAAACCAATAATAATTCAACAAAATATATATTTTCTTCTTGGACTAACCTGCATTTCTAAATCACAAAACCTTTTGTGAACCTGTCAAGCTGTCAAAAACAGAAAACTTGGCAATGCTATGCTCGGAAATAAACTATGCTTCGAAAAAGGAAGAGTTTTCTTACATAGTTTGTGGAAAATTTACTTTTTACAACTAAGTTTAGCAGTTCTATCTAATATCGAACCGTCCTAATTTTACTTGAGGATATTTCTGGGAGACGGTTCATAGCCTCCCCTTTTTGCTTGCCATAGGGAAAAAGAATTGCCAACACAAGCAATTTATGAGGTTACCTTACATACACACAAACAAAATGTACAGTAATTCTCTTTTACGAACCGTTACCTCGCATGTGTCAGCCTCATTAAATCGCCCTACTAATTCACCAATGTGTAAGGGTCCTACTTATCGCTGAATACCTACATGTTGAGTGACTGCAATCCGACGGGTACTGACCGATAGTCCTTGTACATTTGTGTAGGTATAAATTCTAGAAAGCAAATGTTATTGGTTTCAATTCATTTATAAATAAGTAAGTAGGTAGGTACTCAAATGAGTCACTGTTGTTTTTGCACGACATAATATTCTATCTAGACGTTCGATGTGTTCCGAATTTCCGATTCATGTTTGTTATCATAACATTATTAAAAACGATTGGGAGCTCATGAGGAAAATGAAAACAAAGGTATTTAAACATGTACGTTCTAATTACTAACAAAAAATATGTTTTATAAACCAATCTTATATGATCTATCATGCAAAAGTTCAGGGTGTAAAAAGACCAATCACAAAGCCAAGTGTTCTGACACACAAACCAACTAGCAAAAATTTCTGCTAGGATACGAATTTATTTTTGGCGTGAAAATCGATATTTACGACAGCGTATGCTTAGCACGCTTATGGGCGCATGTAACGACACAGCGACCATGAATGGTTTTTAAAGTTCAGATTGAATGTTATTCTTTTAAATAGGTACTTTACTTGAATACGTTACGTAATCAAATTGAGGAATATTTGAAACTTTGATTTTCAGTATCTCCTAAACCAGAAGATTCCCAGGCTTAAGGCGCCTATACGAGCTAAATTAGCAACTCCTATTTGTGGTGGTTCAAACTTCGTTTGAAATGCTGTTAGAATAAAGTTCTAATCAGCTTGCACTACAAAGTGGTTGTTACGTCAGCCACTGCGGGCCAAATAGCGCGAAATGAGTGGTTTCGAGCGATTTACAAAAAAACTATTGATTGGATTAAAAAACTAAAACAGTATCATGCTAATATATTGCTTGTAGAATTATTTGCCAAAAAATCAGAATGATCGCATGCATATTAGTATGTTTTCTATTGTTTGAAAGAAATTTTAGAGGTAAGTTCGTGATTTCTTTTTATCGAGCCAAATTAATTGTATAATGTTTTCAAAACAGTATCATGCTAGCATATATCCTGAAGAATATCATATATTTTTCTGGTCTTGTTTATAGCAGTGAATCATATACTTTTAGTAATTATAAAACTCGCGTTTAGCTCGTGTAGTCGCCTTAAGGGGCCGGCGGAGCATGCGTCTTTCATACAAACGTAATACCAAAATAATTTGTAAATCAAACATATTCTTAAGATAGTGTGTATTTATTTCGATTGGATTACAGAATATCTATGTTCCCAAATATATATTTTGAGAGGAAAATGATACAAAGACGAGATATGAAGAATTTAAAATTTCTATAGAAAACTTATTTGTCTCATAACTATTGTTAAAATCAGTGTCCAATCAAAATATATATTTGGGAACCTAGATATTTTGTAATTCAATCGAAATAAATACACAGTACCTTAGGAATATGTTTAATTTACAAATTATTTTGGTATTACGTGTTGAGTATGCGGGCAGAATAGGCGCCGTGGAACAAGCGATAGATTGCACAAGAACAATAATAAACACAAGTAAATAAGAGTTTTTATAATATGCGAAATTTTCAGTACAAGCGTCAAACCATGGTATCAACAATAAGTGAAGTACAGAAGAACATGTCAATATAAAAATATATAAATATAAAACAGCCAGCAAGGCACTATGCATTTGATACAAACCTCAATACGCCCTCTCAAATGCAAAGGTTACTGCTTTTCATAAGTTAATCAACACAACATAACAAATAAAATAAATATGCATAAGTACCTACTCTTAAGCACATAAATGATACAAGAAAAAACTAAACGAAAGTTAACTCGTCAGCAAAGAAATAAAATTATGGATTGGCAAGGTTTACAAGACCTAAACCGTCCATACATCTGTTATGTTTTATGCTAGGCAGTGCTTTTGTCAATACATCTGCCAGCATAGATTCCGTAGGTACATGTCCCAACATTATATTTTTGTTGTCTTTTAAAACGCCCCTAATAAAATGATACTTAATATCAATGTGTTTGCTTCTGCCATGAAAGACGGGGTCCTGCGCAAGGAACATCGCTGATCTACTATCGGTATTAATAAAGATAGTGGCATACCCTGGTAAGTTCATTTCTGTTAGCAGGCTTTGAAGATATAAACCTTCTTTCAATGCTTCCGCAAGACTGACATACTCCGCCTCACAACTAGAAGTTGCTACTGTCTTCTGTTTTCTAGAAGACCAAGAAATACTAGCGCCTCCTAGAATAAATGAATACCCAGAATAAGATTTCCGATCTATTGGACAACTACCCCAATTCGCATCACAGTATGCTTGAACAGGCTTACCAGTTTTCTTATAAAACAGACCATAACTCGCCGTGCCCTTGAGATAGCGTAAAACCCTTTTTGCTGCCTTCCAATGACTTGAATTAGGATTACTTACAAACTGAGCAAGTTTAACAACAGTATTGGTAATATCAGGCCTTGTTGCTACTGACAAATACATAAGCGACCCAATTAGTTCGCGGTATGGCAATTTTTCGTCGACTTTCTCTTTTCTGGTTTCGTTCGAGAAAATATCGGACAATTCACTAGGAGTTTTGCAAGAATTGCAGTCATATAAATTAAACTTTTCCAAAATAGTCTTGACATAGCCTTCCTGTGACAACGTAATGCCATTTTCATTTTTTTGTATGTCAATTCCCAAAAAGTATTTAACCTTTCCGTAGTCTTTGAGATCAAACTCCTTTTTCAATTCATTTTTAAATCGGCATATCCGGCCTTCACAGTCTGATATAATTAGTATATCATCGACGAAGACAAGGACAAATAAATATTTACCATCTTGACGTCTCATATAAAGACATGGTTCATTAAGAGACTGTTCTAACCCCATGGCTTTAAGTTTCTTGTCAAGTCGTATATTCCACTGTCGCCCAGCCTGTTTTAATCCATATAAAGATTTCTTTAATAGACATGTATCACCTCCAGTTTCCAAGCACTCGAGCATTTCCTTTGCGTTTTCCACTACCACAGAATCTTCGTCATTATCATGTGCAAGTTTTAACAAACATTCCTTTAGTAAGCGAGGAATACGCATGTAAATTTGTTCGTCGATGTTTCCATTCAAGTATGCAGTATTAATGTCTACTTGATGAATCTCCAAGTCCATCTCTACAGCAATTGCCATCATTAATCGTATTGTTTCTAATCTGGCAACGGGCGAAAATGTTTTTTCATAATCTACTCCAAAGCGCTGACTAAATCCTTGTGCTACTAACCTGGCCTTTTTCTTAACGGTTTTATCGACGTTTATTTTAGTAGTCAATACATATCTACAGCCAACGACATTTGTATGTGATGGTGTTTTAACAATAGTCCAAGCGCCCTTCTGCACTAGGCTTCTTATTTCGGACAAAATTGCGTCTTCCCATTCCGAGCATTCCGAACTACGTAAAGCGTCATCCAAAGATATTTCTGAAGCTACGCCTGCATATTCGTTGCATTCTCTATACTCTTCATATTCGTTGCATTCTCTATACTCTTCTGCTTCAGGCTCTCTATTTCTTTTTTCCACTTCGACGTAGTTATAGACCTTCTTTGGTCGTCCTGGGCAACCTGTGCGGACCATTTTTGGTCTACCGGATCCTCTCTTTAATACCACCTCACGTCCTTGATCAGGATTTAGTTCAAAATCGTGTCTATTTTCTACATTTTCTGGTCCTTCATTTGGACTTAGTTCAAGTTCTTGTCTGTTTGTTTCTTTAGTGAAGACAATCTCCATTGATGTCTGACTTTGACTATGACTTTTATCAACACTAGTTTGTATATCACTTCTAGAAGAAATCATTTCCATGAAGTCTTTTGCTTCATCAAGTGATCTTGTCGCTGAATCTGTTGATAACATCTCAACAAATTTTATTTTGTCTCTGGAGACAACAAATTTTCTTTGCTCAGGGATCCATACCCTAAAGCCTTTGTTTGTCTTTGGATATCCTACAAATACTCCTGCGATTCCACGAGCGTCGAATTTACCTAGGTTCGGATTTTTATCCAGAACATATACTCTTTCTCCAAATCTACGCAGATAGGAAATATTCACTCGTTTTTGACACCATTTTTCATATGGAATATCACCGTTTAGGACAGAAGTTGGACAGCGATTCCTAACATAGCACGCCGTATCAATAGCTTCAGCCCAAAAACTTATGCACAAGTCACTATCTAGAAGCATACATCTGGCCATCTCAACCAGAGTACGATTCTTTTTCTCTGCGACCCCATTTTGTTGAGGAGTACGAGGTACGGTCAGTCGTCTTTGTATTCCCTCCTTACGTAAAAATTCGTCGAATTCTACATTTACATACTCCCCACCATTATCTGATTGAAAGTATTTTATTTTTGATCCGGTATATTTTTCGACATAATTTTTATACAGTTTAAATGCTTCTAAAGCTTTATCTTTAGTCTTTAGAAAATAAACTTCACACCAACGAGTACTGTCGTCAATAAAAGTGATAAAATATTTAGCACCCGTTTTTGACTCGCATCTCATCGGACCCACTATGTCGGAATATACTATATGCAATCTTTCATTACACGGACCGTTTGACTCAGTAAATGGTAACATGGTCATTTTGCCTCTAGCACAAATATTGCAACTACGCAAAGTGTTTAAATTGATCTCACTTGAGTTCACGCCATGACCTATTTTTCCTAACAATTTAATTACATCTTTGGCATTGAGATGCCCCAAGCGTTCATGCCACAGTTTCAGATCCGTCTTACAATCTGTTACTGCATTGACAGAATCGCATTCTGGAAGACAATATAGATTACCTTTACGGTGTGCAGTTAGCCTAACTTTACCGTTTTTATCGACAATTTCGGACACATTACGTGTGAATTTCACATCGTAGCCATTATCTGTAAGTCTTGCCACCGAAATTAAATTAGTCCTTAAGTCTGGTACGTAAAGAGTATCTTTAAACTCAACAAGTTGTGCCGAGTTACCTTTTAATACCGATAGTGTAACTAATCCCTTACCTTGAACCTCGGCACTCAAGTTAGTAGCCAACTTTAATTTACCGTTATATTCCTCAAGTGTACCACGGAATAAATTGACATCGTTGCATAAGTGGGATGTGCACCCGGAATCAAGCACCCATTGTTGTTTTAAATTGTCAACAATGCTACATTCCTCTATACCTGAAACATTTAAAGTCATTAATCCTTCATCTACATTATTACAGTGTTGTTTCGACTTCGGATAATCTTCCCGACAATCGGAGGCTTTATGACCAATACGGTTACAACGATAACAGGTCAATACTCTCCTTTCGTTAGCGTAATTGTCCTCCTTATACGATAAACGATTAGATTGTGACTGTCCTGGTGATCCTTTAGAGTTGACATCAGCACGCCATTTATTCAAAGTTTTCTTTCTGTCCCGTACATACAGTACATCATTCTCAGTATTATTCGCATTCTTCGATGCATATTCTTCCAAGATTTTCACTTTAAGAATCTCTGGCTTTGGTAAATCGTCACGGCTTTCAATAGCACATCGAAAATTTGAAAAACTCGCTGGTAAAGTATACAATAACATTATCGACAAAAGATCTTCGTGAATCTTTACATCCATAGCCTCTAGTTTGTCTACCGCATCAAAGAACGCACCAATATCTTCACGAATATCTCCAGAATCACCCATCTTGTGTAACAGTAGACGTTTTAGTAACATGGCCTTCCTAGCAGGCCCACGAGAGGCATAAATTGACTCTAGTCGCAACCATATTTCTCTCGAAGTCTTACAATTCCGTACATGACGAAGTTCCGTTGAGCTAATGCAAAGTATTAAATCAGCCTTTGCTTTAGCATCTTCTGCTTCCCATTTGCTTAAATCAGCCTCTTCTATCGGCTTAGATTTATTCCCATTAGTGTACATCCAGAGACCATTTTTAATAAGAATAGCTTCCGCTTGTAATTTCCAACTCTCGTAATTTTCTTTAGATAAGGGATCAATTCGTACAGTGCTCATTTTAGCTAAGTTATAATAGATAACTCACAAGAAATTCCCCGACGTCAATCCAGGTTCATTTCACTATTTTGTTTAATCTATTCTGGGCCCATAACCATTGTTGAGTATGCGGGCAGAATAGGCGCCGTGGAACAAGCGATAGATTGCACAAGAACAATAATAAACACAAGTAAATAAGAGTTTTTATAATATGCGAAATTTTCAGTACAAGCGTCAAACCATGGTATCAACAATAAGTGAAGTACAGAAGAACATGTCAATATAAAAATATATAAATATAAAACAGCCAGCAAGGCACTATGCATTTGATACAAACCTCAATATTACGTTTGTATGAAATAGGAATGCTCCGCAGGCGTCTTAAGGTCCAGTTCAAGTAAAATTATCTTTTTTAGGGTTCCGTAGCCAAATGGCAAAAAACGGAACCCTTATAGTTTCGCCATGTCTGTCTGTCTGTCTGTCCGCGGATAATCTCAGTGACCGTTAGCACCAGAAAGCTGAAATTTGGTACCAATATGTATATCAATCATGCCGACAAAGTGCAAAAATAAAAATTTAAAAAAACATTTTTATTAGGGTACCTCCCCCAGACGTAAAGTGGGGAGCGATTTTTTTTTTAATTTTGACCCTGACGTGTGATATATTGTTGGATAGGTATTTAAAAATGAATAGGGGTTTTCTTAAATCATTTTTTGATAATATTAATATTTTAGGAAATAATCGCTCCGAAAGTCAAAAACAATGTGTCCCCCCCCCCTCTAACTTTTGAACCATAAGTTTAAAAAATATGAAAAAAATCACAGAAGTAGACCTTTATATGAACTTTCTAGGAAAATTATTTTCAACTTGATGAGTTGAATAGTTTTTGAGTTATATAGCACTTTTTCAAAAAAAACGCAAATGATAACTTTGTTTTTCATACAAATACTATGAAAAACAAAGTTATTTTTGCTGACGAAAAATGTTGGTATTTTTAATGGTCTGGGAAGCTACGGAACCCTACAGTGAGCGTGGCCCGACACGCTCTTGGCCGGTTTTTTACACCTGTGTTTCATACACAACTCTGTAAACTTCTTGAAACATGCAAAATAATGCAAAAATGTCAAAACCTAAACTAATAAAAAGGCTAAGTAAGTATCCCAATTACGTCAGCAAAAATCTCTGCCCTCTGTTATTTGTTACTAGCTGACCCACGCAACTTCGTCTGCGTCACATATAAGAGAGAAAAACTATAGGAAAAAAACCCGTTTTTGCAACATTATTCATTCATGCTCCGCTCCTAGCTATCGTAGCGTGATGTTATATAGCCTAAAGCCTTCCTCGATAAATGGACTATCTAACACAAAAATAATGTTTCAAATCGAACCAGTAGTTCCTGAGATTAGCGCGTTGAAACAAACAAACAAACTCTTCAGCTTTATATAAGTACTCGTATTAGTATATATATACATACATGAGAACAGTTTGACCCAGACGTTGGAAATCTCTCACAGCTCTCGTATTCACATAACAAAACAATTTATTGTAATATTTCCACATTGTCATAAATATTGTCACATACCGGTTATCGCGTTGTGTGGTGAGTCAGGTTGGCATCAAAATATCCCAGCATTGAATCATTTTAAAGCATTGTGAAGGCACATTCATGCCATCAGTAATTGCTACATTGTGTGTCGTTGGTTTGTTAACGCAGTTCAGACGAATTGAGTACTTCAGGGAAATATTCAATTAATTAAACACATGTAGGTACCTAATTAGAAAGACAAACAGAGATACAAGGGAATACCTCCTAAAGCAGCTTATTTTCCTCCACGTTTAGTTAGACATAGGTTTCAGGAAAACCGCAAATTAATTTTGAATGAGTAAGTATTAATCATGCATGAGGATAATAACCGTATGAAGGTGGACTTTAACTTTATTTGCACGCTAAATGATAGATTTACCAGAAACGTATTTAAAAAAATACTTCAAAGGTAATTCCAGACGTAGGATTTAATTGACAGATTACCTATCTTAAAGTTAACTTACGTTAAAGGATACATGGCTATCTATCTGTTCTTCAAGATAAGTCTAATTGCTTCGTACTCATGATCGCTTAATTGCACTCCCGATCGATAAAATGCAAAGGTCGCGCGGCCATTAACATCAGACTAAAAAAAAATTAAGAGAGAGAGAGAGAAAAGAAAGAGAGAGGGAGGGTTCAGTGGTTAAATGTTTTGAAGTTGGGATTGAGTCGTCGCCCGACCAGCCCATACCCCATGAGGTGGCGTACAATAGTTCCAGCGCGCTTTCATCGGTCGCTGGATAGGTCGAAACTCGCACTTGATGATGGGGGCCCGCCAGGAATGGTGGGCTGACACCAGTCGGGGTAGGTGCGAATGCACTTGTATCTCCTGGGTTCCCGGCACATGGTAGTAGTACATTTGGATTTTAATCTGTTAGAGACTGACATAACCCTCTGCTCGCTCCAGACGGAGGGTTTCCATGAGAAGGGTGAAGGGAACTTCGAGTTAGATAGCTATTTGAAAACCATAATGCAGCCGCCAAGCAGCGTTGTTATGGTCCGATTTAAAGGCTTGTGTCCCGTGCAATGTTTCCCATCCTAAAAAAAAAAAAAAAGGCAAATGAGAAAATTGACATTTATTCTGAAATAGCAAAGTGCCTACGATGCCTCTGATATTGCTGATAGAGATCTGGCGCCAGTGATCACATCATTAACGGCAGATGATGGGACACTAAATATCGCGTCCTGTGTGTTTGTTCACTACAGGAACTGAACTCGCTATTGAAAGCGCCAAACTAGTAGCTCAGTTCTGTGCCAAAACAATTTCCATAGCCATCGACACACTAAGAAGAAGAACGTCAGATGGTCTGTCAGAACGTTTTCCATTCACATCGAACAAACAATCATGATATAACAGTCCAATGAGTCCATTCAGATCTGTGAAGGCTCACGCGCCTAGCAATGTGCAGTTAGAGTTGCTACTGATCTAAACCAGACGATTGTTAGATAATTTGCGCCGTAACAGCGCTAGAACTTGGTCCGGATTAAAATAGCTAAAATAGGTAGCTAGATCCTTGACAAGTCGATTTTGTGTAGCTTGCCTAAGCAGACATTAAATCGCGTTAATCGAAATCACGTTATTTTCGTTCTCTGCTGTCAATTGCTGCACTGATGAACCTTCTTTAGACCTTCTAATAATAGAATAATTCATAAATAATAGTATATAATATGTAGTATATGAACTGTCTGGTGACCACGACATAAGCCTTGCTTAGTGTGGCACTAGATGGCGCTGTGTGTAACGTCCAGCGATATTTTTTTTTCATCCTGTCCCTGTTCCATGTTACTTGGGGTCGGTTCAACACGTTTTTTTTCTTCATTTACTGGATGGATGTAATGGAATAATATTGTGCCCATATTATCGCAAAATGAATGTATGTCTTATGAAATTCATGTCTTGTTTTCATTCAAGTGTCACTTGTGTCTAGAACAACTTCTACTCTTACAAAACTGAAACATACATGTTTGGATTAGAAAAAAAGTGAACCATATTTCACTGTATAGGGTACGGTTTCTTTACACTGAATTTCATACAGCTCTCATTAACACCTACTTGAGTGATCGAGGTCGAACGGCCATCTTGTTCACGTTTACTGGTTCAAGTATCACATAGCAACTGCTGGAACGTCTGGAGAAGCTGTCTCTATCTAGGAAAATCTCCAACATCGAAGTAGGTCAACACAAATTAAATTCTGCGAGCCCTAAATAATTTAATTACCAGAAGCTATTATAGCCTAGATAAACACCAGTATTCCATTAAGGCTCACAGTGGGGTATAAAAGCAAAGTGTTGTGTTAGTTCAGGTCAATAAGTTACATTATTTTGCTGCGACCTTGCAGTGGGCAGCGATAAAGCGCGGCTGTGGTCAAGGACTGACCGGTCATGCTCATGCGCATCGATTTTCATTATGAACTTAATATTATTTGAAACTGTATATTAAACAGGGTTTGGTAGTTCCAAACTCAAGATTAACATAAACTCTGGGTTAACAATTATAAAATGAATTCATCTAACGCACCTAAATACTTACCTCTAAAAACCTTATGTATTTTACTGTAATATATCTGTTAATATCCGGTATCCAAGTTTCCTCCGTGCTACGTTAAGCCAAGCTTAAAAATTGTTAAGTAGTCAGTGGCCCGAAAGTGTGACAAAAAGTCTTACCTACCAAGGGGTATCGTATATTACTTGCAGTACAAACAGGGTTGTGGAATGTGGAGGTCAGATAGGCAGTAGCGCCATGTAAAATACTGGTATACAGGTGCATCCGGTTAGATTGGAAGCCGATCCCATACTTGAAAAAAGTCTAGGCAGGCAGATGATTTCCGGTATACATAACCAGTCCACAATTAATCCGTACCAGGGGGTCTAAATGACCGCTTTAGCAGAATCATAATATGAATTACCGTAAAAATTTAAAATTCTTAAAATGGACTTTATGCTTAAGACTGTAAAGTCCATTTTAAGAATTTAAAATTTTTAACGTGATTAATTACATGATTCTGCTAAAGCGGCCATTTTAGGCCCGCAGTTCATCCAATCGTTTAGCTAGGTTCAAAATCGTACGTTACTCCTCTCGAATTTTCAATTAATTAAATTACCCTCGTCTGAAAGCGACAAGTGGCCTTTGTCCTGAAATGGGACAATCACAGGGATAAATTAATTACCCACGAGGGTACACCCACCATCCCTCAGTCAGACAGACCTGCGTCATATCATAGCTACGTCACGTCATTTAAATAACGGATCTTTACAACCTAGTTACTGCTAACATCAGTTTTGCGAAGAAATTCTGCTTAGTCAATATTTAAAATATTGAAACTGGTTGCCGACAGTCGACACACGGTCACAAATACCTGTTTTACGTTTTCCTTAATGGGTTTACCTGTTAAGTTATGCTATACATTCACTTTTTGCATCTTGTCTTGTGGGGATTTTTGTTGCTATAAACAAATAAGTGGAAAAAGTGGTGATTAGTCTTGCTTCACGTGACGAGGAAATCGAAACTAAAGTGTAAAGCTCCCAGTAAAATGTTAATCTATATATACATAATAATAAAAGAGTAAAAAAACTGTGTCTGTACATTGAATATATTAAAAAAAAAATAATTGAGGGGGGCTTAGAAACAGTAATAGAGCCCGAATCCAAAAAAAAAAGTCTGTCTGTTTGTCTGTTTGTTTGTACACGCTAATCTTCGGAACTACTGGACCGATTTGAATGATTATTTTTTTATTGTATAAATATTAAGTCTGGGCAAAATATAGGCTATAATTTATCTTGAAACTTTAACACCTGGTGCAGAACTGCAACAGACCAGCTAAACTATAAGAGATACAAAAATGACCTCATAGCAAAAATTGTTCCACGTGATGAGCATTTTCTGATGAGGGAATAAATTTGAAGATCTGGAACACCTGATGTGGAACTCCAAGAGCCCAGTTATACCATAACACATATAGGAATGACGTCTTAGCAAAAGTTGTTCAATCTGATGAGTACTCTCTGTTGACTTATAAAAATCGAAGATCTCGGACACCTGTTGTGGAACCCCAATAGCCCAGCTGCACCATAACACATATAGGAATGACGTCTTAGGAAAAGTTGTTCAATTTGATAAGCACTCTCTGTTGACTAATAAAAGTCGAAGATCTGGGACACCTGTTGTGGAACTCCAATAGCCCAGCTACACCATAACACATATAGGAATGACGTCTTAGCAAAAGTTGTTCAATTTGATGAGCACTCTCTGCTGACTTATTAAAATCGAAGATTTGGAACACCTGTTGTGGAACTCCAAGGGCCCAGCTACACCATAACACATGTAGGAATAATATAAGAATAACGTCTTAGCAAAAATTGTTCAATCTGATGAGCAATCTCTGTTGACTTATAATGGGACACCTGTTGTAGAACTCCAATAGCCCAGCTACACCATAACACATATAGGAATGACGTCTTAGCAAAAGTTGCTCAGTCTGATGGGCACTTCCTGTTGACATAAAAAAAATCGAAGATCAGAAACATCTGATGTGAAAATGATTGCAAAGCTATCACTAATTTCACTGTATAATCATAAAATAACATAAGCTATGAGTACATCCACGCAGTGAAGGCGGTTACAGTTTAGGAATGATTTTCGATGACGATGGTATATCATTGAAAATTTGACTCTACTGGCCAAAACTCCCATTTATTATTTTATTTTATCGAATATATTTGTCTTCGGGCTTATTTTATTTGAGTGTTTAATTTCCTTTTCCATTTCTCTTCGTGACTCGGGAGCCTACCCGGTAACGCAGGGTAGCAGTCACTTACATTTTAATTGATCAGGTATCTTCACAACAAAACTATAACCATGTTTAGAAAGAGGTCAAATCTTTCCCAATGTTCCAAAGGAGCTAAAATATTGAGGATCATAAGTTCCCAAGAATCTACCGAAGAGCGTCAGGAGAGTTTTGATGCTGTTCGAAAACATCAGGCTGTAACTTGCTCCGTGGAAACCTCTTCGGATCGCGAAGCCTCAGCGCATTTATGCATCTACATCCAGGTCTCTAGAGACAAGTGAAGACTGACCGCTGATCGTGAACGTCATGCATTGCCTCGCAATCGGAGACGTTCACGGATATAGAATTGCGCTTGAATTCTCAGCGTATCTACGCATCTGCTTCTAGTTCTCTAGAGACAAGTGCGGAACGTGATGCGCAACTGTCCGCTGATCGTGAGCGACATACATTGTCTCGCGAATCGGAAACGTTTACCGATACAGAATCACGCTTGATTTCTCAGCGTATTCGCACATCTACTAACAAATCTTTTGAAACGAGTGATGGACGTGATGCGCTACTAACTGTTGCTTGAGATTATCATACATTGCCCTGAAGACGCAAACAACAAAATATTCATACTCAGTTAGAAAGTGAGAGAGAAAGAATTGCTGGAGTACGGTATGAAGAGACAGAAGAAGAGCGCGAAGACTTCGACATTCTCTGAACAGAATGTCGATATCATCTGAAGAATCGGATGTGTCTCAAGATATAGCCGTAGGGCATGGCGACCTTCCTTGGGTTGATAAGGAACGGAGTGCATTTACGTATACTCCTATGATTGAATACGCCACATATTCCGCCATCGGAGGTATGGTTCAAAACTGTACTTTTTGTGAAGCTGTTAAATGGCAAAAAGAAACAAACGGTATGTGTTGCTCAGGTGGGATAGATCCGTTATTTTCCCGTCCCCGGGCTCTTAGGATTCGACATCAGACGTTTCAGATCTTCGATTTTGACGACCCCGTTGTCGCTGGCATAAGCAACAGGATCCGCGTACGAAGTCGCGGGCAGAAGCTAGTAGTTACATAAAACTATTCAAATGACTATTTCGAAAATAATAAACATAATTAATAACCCATCCATGTTGTCCTCATTTACAATAATACGATGAGCGTTCGAGAAAAAATAAGAAATGGATGTTTTTCAAACAAAAGCTGTGTTGGTCACGTATTTTTAGACAATATAGGTTATTGGGCCACTTTAGAAGCCCACGAAGCCCCTCAAACGAAGTCTACGATGCAGGAATCAATAACCGATTAATATTGAGGCGGAAACGGCTTTAGATAACCCCGTTCACTGTATTATTAGGAAAATTACTAACGCAACGCATACGTAAAGAATTTATTCACTAGGAATGTGTCGGAAGCCTGCGACACTCGACTAGGTAGGTCGTGACATGAAAAAGGTTGAAAAACACTGGAATACAGGTTTTACTTTTTTTACCTAGAAAATAATTTTCTGCTAATTAATATAAGTTAGGCATTAAATTGTTTGCCTAGACCACAAACATAAATAAATTTTCTTTGGCTGTCATTGGATTACAAGTTTTAATTTTTACTTAGAACATAATTTTCTGCTAATAAATATATCTTTAGACATCAAATTGTTTGCCTAGACCGTTCTTCATGTTAATAAAATAACTCTTGTGTAAAAATTGCTGACCTGTAAACGTAGGTACATGAGTTTATAATGACTTTGGGCAATTTTGCGCTCACAAGCCGTGAGCGATTACCATAATTATATTTTGCAAACGGTTGCCATCAGATTACTGAAAGACCATTAAATTTGTTGTCATGTCCACTCAGATTATTATTAATTTAGAATAGAATAGAATAGAATAGAATAATCCTTTATTCGTTAATGGACATCACAACACAATAGAGCAGCACATACAATCTACATTATAACAGCAGACAGCTTAACAACTAATTAAAAACAGCTCAACTGCGCTGAGCATGCCCATAACGAAAGGGTAGCCAACTCAGCATATGCTGGGTGTAAAACACTCAGCGCTGGTTTTCAGTAGGCCCCCCGCAGTGACACACGGATGAGGGTAGTAGGTAGTAAATAAGTAATGATATTATATTAATTGGGCATTTTTAAGTGTGTAATAAATAAATAATATACAATAAATGTTTTTGTCAAAAAGGAAAACATAATTATATTAGTAATAATAGAACACGAAGATACCTGCTAAATAAAATAAGTACTTATCCGAAAACGAAACATAGTTTATTGACATTTCGCACTTCGGGCCGGCCGATGCCGCATCGACCTACGCATTTTTAAAATGCAATACCACAACGACATTTTGTTAGAGCTAAATAAAACAAAACAAATGCTTCCGAGAAAGTGTACAGTGCCCGTAGAGTAACATTGCTGAGCATTGAGTTCAAAAACAAAACTACTTATTACAATGGAATAAGGAATTACAATGGAAGTCGAAGCAAAACGATGAGTGTACAAATACATAACAGTATAAGTGAATATACACACATATGGATTCTGGCCATCGCAGACAACGGATTTACCACCGCCGCGCATCTACCCACATTATTTGACGGTGAGTTACTATGAAATTATATTCGAAAAAATACAAATTAAAAGAATTCACATACCTATACTTATTTATTTGGTAATTACTATGGTGATAAATAATTAAAACAAAAATTTAGAATGTTAAATAGGAAATAATAGCTAGATAATAATTAGATTAGAAAATAATTAGATTCTTAAATTAGATAAACGATTTGTCAATATTAATATCATTAAATTCAATTTGTGAACGAATTATAAATGTCTTAAGGCTTAACTTAAATGTATTTATGTTGTTTAAGTCCCTAATTGGTGGAGGAATATTATTCCAACATTTGGAGGCTGCATACCGGAAGCTTCCTCGAAAGGCTGCGGTTCTGTGATGTGGAGTAGCCAGCTGCTGAGCACAACGCCTGGCCTTGTGCTGCCGGTGGTTATTTATCCACGTAAGCCTTGAGTACAGGTATGACGGACATTTATATTTGATAACTCCAAAAAGAAGACATGCTAAATGCAGCTTACGACGGGATTTCATTTTTAAAATGTTGTGCTTGTTTAGAAATGGTGTCAAATGGCTCCTTGGTGGTACGTCAAAGCAAAACCGTGCGCAGGCATTTTGAACCCGCTGAATAAGTCTTTCGGTGCGTGCCAGTAGTCGTGGACCTACGACGGTATCAGCATAATTTAGTTTGGATAAAACTAAGCTTTCAACGAGCTGTTTACGCAGGTCCTCGTTTACATAGGGGCGCATTTTATACAAGACTTTTAGGCGGTAAAAACAATTTCTAACGCAGCTTGCGATGTGAGCCTCGAAAGTAAGGCCTTGGTCCATAATCAAACCCAGATTTCTCGCTTCATAAACACGATCAATGTGTTGGCCCATCACAGTCACGTTTGCAAGGTTACTGTTTATTTTACCTAGTTGCCCTTGGGATCCGAAGAGCATAAATTTAGTTTTCGCTGGGTTAAGTAGAAGAGAGTTCTGCCTTGACCAGTCCACAATCCTTGCTAGATCTTCGTTAACTAGTTTTACTGCGCTCTCATAATCTTCAGGTTTAAAGGCCAGGTATAATTGAATATCGTCTGCATAGATATGAAATTTACAGTTTTTTATAATATTAATAATATCGGCACTATATAAAATAAACAAAGGAGGACCCAGTATCGATCCCTGTGGAACCCCCTTTACCACTGGGCTCATATTAGAAAAAACACTAGACCCATTTGCATCCCGAATTTCCACAAGCTGTTGGCGATTACTCAGATAGCTTGCGAACCATTTAACAGTAGCGGCGTCGAATCCATAATAGGTCATCTTCGAGAGCAATAGACTCAAATTAATAGCATCAAATGCTCTAGAAAAGTCCAGCAGAACTAACAGAGTACAACACCCTTCATCTTGAGCCGATAATATGTTGTCTGTAACATCTAACAGAGCCGTTGCAGTACTACGCCCCCGCCTAAAACCGGATTGAACCTCAGGGAGGATGTTATTTTGCTCAAGATATGCAGTTAGTTGGGCATTAACTACTTTTTCCAGTATTTTTGATAAAAAGGGTAAAATACTTATAGGCCGTAAGTCTTTCGCAGTAGTTGGGTTCGCGATTTTAGGGATCGGACGCACAACGGCTATTTTCCATACATCAGGAAAGGTGGAGGTTGCAATGGAATGATTAATAATGGAAGTAAGGATATCCAAAGTCTGTGGAAGAGTCAGAAGAAACATGTCCAGTGTAATGTGGTCGAAACCCTCTGCATTTGATTTGAGTTTAGATAAAATCTTCATTATGTCTGACTGACCCACAGTTTCAATAGCGAATACGCCTTCATTAAATCTATGAGACTCATAATAAGCTAGACTTGTAGATGGTGCAATTATATCACCTGGGACATTCAAGAAGTGAGAATTAATTTTATCTGGGTCATTGAAAATATGAGAGGGTAAATCAGTTTCACCTTTAAAAGGTAGCAAGGTGGTCTTTAGATTCTTCCACAAAGCTTTGGGTTGTTTAATTTTACTATTAATATTGAATTTGAAATAAGCAACCTTTTCGTAATAAAGGGACTTGTTTACTAGACTTTTTAATTCCTTGTAATATTCAATTTTACTCTCAGAATTTGAATTCCTACAACGTACATGTGCTTCAATTTGATCAAGCAACTAGTAAATAGCAATTAATAACCAATAATCCATCAACTCAGTCTTTTGCAGTCCACTGGTGGGCTATGAAGGTAGAAGACCTGCCGCATTTAATCTATCCTAGTCACCTTATTAAAGCTATGGCAGTTTTAGAGGAGCTAATAGCTAAATAATAACAGCCACTCGGGTTGATCTTTAATTTAAGGCGCTTAGACGAGCTAAATTAGCAACTCTATTTGTGGTGGTTCAAACTTCGTTTGAAATGCTGTTAGAATAAAGTTCTAATCAGCTTGCACTACAAAGTGGTTGTTACGTCAGCCACTGCGGGCCAAATAGCGCGAAAGGAGTGGTTTCGATCGATTTACAAAAAAACTATTGGTTGGATTAAAAAACTAAAACAGTATCATGCTAATATATTGCTTGTAGAATTATTTGCCAAAAAATCAGAATGATCGCATGCATATTAGTATGTTTTTTACTGTTTGAAAGATATTTTTAGAGGTAAGTTCGTGATTTCTTTTTATCGAGCCAAATTAATTGTATTATGTTTTCAAAACAGTATCATGCTAGCATATATCCTGAAGAATGACAGATATTTTTCTGGTCTTGTTTATAGCAGTGAATCATATACTTTTAGTAATTATAAAACTCGCGTTTAGCTCGTGTAATCGCCTTAAACCGTGCTTGCATAGGTTGGTCTGTGGATGAGTGACCACCCTTACATACCGAGTTTCCTCCATGCCTCTGAATGTAGATCTTTAACCGTCGTTACAGGTAGAGTGAGTGGCCCAAAAAGTCTGACAACCAGCAGTGGCGTAACTATAGGGTGGCAGGACTGGCAAAATGCCACGGGCCCCCCGACCCGAGAGCCTGTGAGCTCAAAAATGACCAAACATTTTACCTACTTAAAATCAATTACCCACCAATAACCCTACTAGATGGGAGGAGCCTATGCTTTTGAAAATTAGATATTTAACTAAAATGGACACAATGTTACTATTGATTGGGTAACCATCTCAGTGATTTATTAAAACTAAATTAAAATGTGACGAGTTTTCTTGGGGCCCCATACAATGGATTTGCCAAGGGCCTCAGATGGTATAGTTACGGCACTGACAACCAGTCTTACCAAGGGGTATCGTTTTATCCAGTACTAACTGGGTTGTGGTGGTCAGATAGGCAGTCGCTCCATGTAAAATACTGGTATTCAGTCAGCTGCATTCAGTTAGACTGGAAACCGACCCCGACGTAACTGGGAAAAGGCTACGCAGATGATAAGTTTTACAGATGGAGACTAGATTAGACAGGTTTCAAGAAATCAAGGGTTTGTTTAAAAAAAACAGCATACGCTCGTTACTCCAATCAGTGGGGTATACTGAACAAAGTGCTAGGTATAGGTTGTATCCTTTGTGTAGTCAGAACTTACCACAAACTCGCATTATTTTCTCGGTCATTTATTTTAGGTCAGATGTTTTTTTTCTTAAAAAAAACAGAGTATTGTGATTACCTTGTTCTCGCTTTTAGCAATTAAACACGACGTACTTTTCGCCCTCGTGTTAAATTATCCTAAAAAAGAATATGGGGCGTTCAGCCAACGCTCTCTGCCAGAGATGACGTCAGCCCCTACGAGAGAAATTACTTAGAGTATAGATAGACATGTGTCTATCAATTACTAGCTAGATAAGTAAGATGTTCTAGATAAACAACAAACAAAGGACCGCAATTGTTATAACTGGGACAATCAGATAGGCGTCCATTTTGTGGTTCGTGTCGTCATTTGCACAAATTGACACATGGCAATCAACACCACTCGGCAGTGTGTAATCAAATTGTTACTTTTATCTCGCCATGTTATATTCCTAGAAGCCTTTGACAACCTTTATTTTATTATAAACATACTTCATGAAATGATAAGAACTGAAATGATTTACGAAATTAATAGATTTTTTTTTTAACAATAGCAAAAAATATCTAATTTTATACCCTTTTATTTTCCAGTTCTCAGTGCTCCTGCTGCTCATCTTCGTGGCTGAGTTGTCCGTCGGCATCGCAGCTTACATGAAGCGCCAAGATCTGGAGAACTCCATAGTGGCCCATCTGAACAAGACCATCAAAGAATACCCCACTAGCAAGGACGTCGCCAAGACATTCGACATCGTCCAGACTGACGTAAGTTCAAACAATATTTTTTGTACGAGGCGTCGCGGCGTCGCCGCGGTGTCGCCCTGGTTTTGTCGGAGTGAGGGTGGCGCCGACCCTACGCATCTAAGCGGGTAGTGGGCCCGCCCCGAGTGACTTCTGTTTATAAGCCAAGGCGATAATGTTACGATGCTTACACGAGCACGCGGTGTGACGTCAACTTATGGTGAGGGTAGCCCGCGAAATTCAAATTTTGTTACATTTTTTGCTAGATTGTATGCTGATGAAAATATTGTTGATTGTTATTGTTAACGACCCGAATGGCGCAGCGGTAGTGAGGCTGCCTTACGACCTTAGGGTCCCGTGCTCGAATCCCGGTAGGAGCAAATGTTTGTGTGATGAGCATGGACATTTGTTTCCGAGTTATGAATGTATAAATCATGTACATAATAAGTATGTATTTGCAAATAAAAAGTATAGGCACTAGATGGCGCTGTGTGTATTGTCCAGCGATATTTAGTTTTGTTTTTATATTTTCGCGACTGTAAGACTTATGATGTAGTTATATCGCCTCTCGTGAAGTAATGAAATCCTTCTGTTGTACGTATGTTTAAAAACTCAAATAAATAAAAGGCTAGTCGACGAGGTAAGACATGCATTACAATTTCATGTACATTATCCTTTCAACATGAGTCTGTTCACGGGGATTCCTTTGTCTGCAGTCATTTAGTATTCGTTGCAGTGTAGCTTTTTCATTCATGTACCTAGCCATGTGGACTGCACAATACTTTATGTAAATCTAAATTATACACAGGAACATTTAAAAGAAGCAGTCGTGAATGTACCTACATAAATCGGATTAGTCTGTACATTTGTTACGATGTCGTTTTAGATTCCCTGGAAATAACTGCCGCCCATGAACGCAATTTTTTATCATTATTTATGTATTAGAAGGTAGGTCAAAGTCAGTGCTACAAGGGTTTCTTGTCGCTAAAACGACATTGCTGGTAAACATTTAGTGTTAGTTCCCGTTATTCTAAAATGAAAAGCTTCGAATGGGATTCTATAAGTTACGTTTTTCTGGACCTATCGTATCAGGATTGAAGTACTGTGGAACTAGTTTTTTAACACCTTAATAATTCCTTTTTACAGCTTCAATGCTGCGGTATCTACGGCCCCGAAGACTGGGCTGCCAACAACATCACGACCCTGCCCAACACCTGCTGCTCCGGCCAGGAGATCACCGGCGGAGTCGCCGTGCCCTGCACTGACAAGTCTGAACACTTCCACAAGGATGGTTGCCTGAACAAGCTCGTGGATTACTTCAGGGCAACCGCTGTAGTGCTCGGCGGCGTCGGAATTGGTGTTGCTGTTGTGCAGGTATTTTTGATTATTTTTCTGTTTTTTTTTACTAGCCTGTATTCTCCCAAAGCTGGTTATATAATGTTTGCTGTGCTGTTGTTGAAATTACTTTGAGGAAATTGATGTAGGTTTGGTCTAACTGTTGGTTTTTTAAAGCGGAAAATGGCTGAATGTTTTACGTTGTCAAATTCCTTCGTATAGTCCATGAAGGCCAATGGTTTTCTAAATTCTATGTGCTTTTCCCTGATTTAGTTTAAGAGCGTTTGAGATTATCGTATCTTATATCCGTCAGGGCTCAAACACATAAACACGTTACGGCGACGCAACTTGCCACGACACAGCAACGTGACGTGGAAATCGACGTCGAGCAACGTAAATAATCACGTTACGACAACGCAACGTGCTACGTTGCACGGCACGTCGTCGTGACGTAAAATCTCACGGTGCACTACTGCAGCTGTATCCAGTATCTTCTTTGTATCTGTTTCTTCTTTATCCGTCTTCTTAATATTAGCAGGAGAACACGTCTAGTGTGGTCCATGACTCGAAATTAACTGCGGCTATTCTACAAATGCGCCACCGTCAATACGACGTCGTTCAACGTGGCTCGTTGCGTTGTCGTGACGTGATTATTTGTTTAAGCCGTGTATACACGTACGAACAAATTTGTTGCGTTGCATGATACGCAACAACTTTGTTCACACGTGCGTACCACTAACGAACATCGAATACTCTGTTCGTCAAACATGTTTGCGGCGATCCTTTTTTAATGTTCTTTATGGACGGTGTTCGAAGAGCTTTAATAAATGTCGATCGATAACTTCCAACAGCGCCACCATGACTATTAAGATAGAGTTCACGACTGTTGTGCGCGAACTCGACTCGAACTATGTTCGCATTCGTGTTCGAATATGCCGTCCATACGTACGAACCAAATGTTCAGATTTGATGTTTGTGTTCGCTATGTTCGTGTTCGTACGTGCGTACACGGCTTTAGAATTTTCTTTCTGGAATACGTTACCCCAGCAGGAATCGGTTTTAGAGTTTCGTACCCAAAGGATAAAACGGGACCCTATCACTAAGACTCCACGGTCCGTCTGTCTACACAACAAAAAAATCAAATCTATCCTCTTTATAATATTAGTATAGATGAAATTACTAAAGTATTTTTCTCTTTTTTCAGCTGCTTGGTGTGATATTCGCATGCTGCCTCGCTCGCTCCGTCCGCAGCCAGTACGAGACCGTATAAACGCGTGAAACGGTATCTTTTACATAATCTCTAGATCTTTGATGTTATTAGCAGTGCCCATTATTTTCCACAAATACCTACATCATTATTTTTACTCAGTTGTGATCAAATACACCTCTACGATGTCTATGTATATTTTGAAATAATTTATTCTATGATTGTTATTCCTGATAATTTGTTTATTTTATTGTAAGATTTAATTGTTTACGTAAGTGCTCTAACATTAGTATCAGGAGGTACTGTAATACAATATAAAACGCGTGTAATTTCAAACTTTGCCATTATGTATTTGCAAGTGATGAGTGATACAGCACAATGCACAGATTTTCTTAAAGTTCACAATGAAGTGTGCTCAGTGTAGAAGACTGATTTTTCGAATAGAAATGGATACATTATGCCAAAAAACTTTATCGGAATTTCCTACTTTTTATACTTACCTACCTAAATCTCAATTCAATTTTCTAGTATTAAATTAATTGTTGTACCTTTGTAACCAATGTAGAAGTGGTGCACATTTTATTATTATCTACTTATATTACTATATTTAGATTTGTACGATTCGTTTGTTGATTAGACGCAATGACACAAACAAGGCGCGATCTCTCTTCGGTTGCGAAGTCCATAAGATATTTTCTAATTGAATTAAAAGAATTGCATCTAATTTGAAAACGGAAACCATTAGTTCATTGTAACGTTTGGAAAGTATTCTAGGTCGTGTATATTTATAATAAAATCTGCATTATCCAAAATTGAGTTTTAATCAGGAATATAATAAAACAGCATTGAGTGTCCTAGATACACACATTTTTATTTTCCTATTTTATACCATGATATAAATTGTAATAACAAAGGATGGTTATTAGGTATCAGAGCATGAACATTGAATTTCGAGGAACATCAGTCGTGTTAACTACAGCTGTTGTCTTGCAAGCAACACATTTCGAGTCATAGTATATAAAATAACTAAAAAATCACATTGACAAAATATACCAGTCCCGAATACAAGTCAGTATTCATCTGCTGTATGTCGCAGGCATCTGAATCTCACAGCACCAGTTCCAACACTCGCGATATCACCCAATTTATAAAATCTTCATTTTCACGACGGTATCACCAAAACATTCATATACGCGCGACATACATACACCTTTAGCTAAAATCATTACAACGCTAAAACTCTAATTAGTTCTAAGGTTAAGACATACATTATACATTATCTAGACAATAAAATAACTTACATCTAATACTGTTTACATACTAAACGGAATATTTTAGAAAAGTTGGAGATGTCAGACTGGAGCGGAGGCCAATGTGCCTGAGTTTTGGCACTTCATGAAGTTAATGGTAAACATACTCAAAAAATACTAATAACAAATAAATCTAAATTTAATTTTTTCTCTGGTGTTACATTGATATGTGATAATGAGAAAAACATGCTAACAAATCCACAGTCCGCTGCTTACATGAAGACGCCGCATAATACATATTGTCGAATCACTTTATATTAAACGATCGTAACGAAAACATATAACACAGTATGTAATATATACTTTCATAAAAATAAATAGGTTACTATTATCCCAGAATAATATTAATAGGTCACTAATTTAATCAATGTTAAATCGTATAATTAGTGAATAATGTAAAAATATAACTCAATTATTTTGTCTATAAAACCACATTAGATTGCACGATTAAAAACAAACAAATAATACGTCCCCAGAAGTCCTTGTTACGAAGTCCTAAAATTCCAAATAATTTGACTATCTAATCCTTAACAAAAATGGACAAAGTTGAAAAACCTATCTAATGTAACTTTCCTTCGTTTTCAGTCAAATAAGCCTTTTTTTTGTTAAATTAATTTGGCCTTCAGTAATTTTAATAATAAACCCAAACTAGATTCGAAAATACAATGTAGTACTTCAAAGTACCGGCTGACCTTAAATTGACCCTCCGACACAAGCCATTCTCTAATTTCTACATTCACAAAACTATAATTTTGCATTGATTCTGCAGCCTGTGACATCTCACTAGAAAATTAGCAACTGATTTGCGTCGTCTTGAAATAAGATTTCTTAATTATAATTACAAAGCATTGAAGTCATGAATGGATTGGTTGTTGTTCATGAATCTTTTAAACCAACTTAGTTTGTACTTGTCAATGCTGCCAGTTCTATCTAAGAAATATAAGTACTAACATACCACGAATTACAAAATTTTATTCACAACAGGATAAGATAAATTACAACCATTCAGTAACTCACTTGAAGACATGTGACGGAGGTAGACAATGTATGAGTCTCATACATAAAGTGGGAGTAAGTTGTTTGTATGCAGATTCATTATTATTTTTGTGTTGTGAAGAAAATAACCTGGCTGACTAAAAGACTTCAATTTACACCAACTATATAAAATTAAACTAATTGGGGGACACTGACAGCAGAAAAATATTGTCTTTAAAATATTTAATCTAAATCCAATACGACATGCAAGTTTTACCCTGAAATTAAAAACATTTTATTGGACAAAAAAGCGATTTATTCCCAAATATATAATAGTAGGCATCGCAATAGTCCAGTCATACTTACACATAAGTAGTAACAGTTGAAGACTGTATGAGATCATCGCGTTACAGCGGCAAAATTGACTCAAATCACTGGTAAAGCCTACAATACACTTTCATTTGTAAACTTATCACTGTATCTATTTAACACAGAGCTAGAAACATTAACGGAAATTCATTCAACTCACAACTAAATCGTTCATCATTCTAAAAATATTTCAGACCGTCATTATCAAGCATGTTGACATCACTTTTAATTGCAACTAAAAATTAATAAGCTGTATAAACATCGTGCGCTGGATGGGGCACGTTTGTTATGTGTAGTGAGTTGGGGGTTAACAAATGTGTCCCAGGGAGCGCATAGTGATCGGATATAACATTATAAGCTTACATTTACGTGAACAGGATGGATTTAGAACAGAATGGTATTGAGTATGATACTGCAGGTTGTTCCGTGGTGGCGGGGTGGGGGCAGCGCAATCATGTCGCGTAACGCTTGGTCCAGAGGCGCGCGATGCGATCGTGCTCCTCTCTGTTCTGGAGATACTGCGTCGCGATGCTGCCTACTAGAGGATCCGCTGAAATTGGACAAAAGATAACAATTAGTAGTAATTATACATAGAAATGAATAAATAGCACGTAATGTCTCGATGGTGGGTAAAATTTTGCAGGATAGAGAAGGATCTAATTCAAAACATTCACGACATAGTAAATCTTGTATGTGTGCGGTGTCTCACAAAAATAGAATCTGTTACAGTTTTTACGTCAATCTTTTATCTCTCTAATGAGAGAATCCCATTCCATCTATCTTTGATTTTTAATAAACGCACTACAAACTAGTATCGATATAAATAAACACGGGCGATAGGATTAAAGCATGAACAAAACATCAAGAGGACATTGAGGACGAGAGGGCTTTGACCCGTCGAGACTATGAAGCCAAAGCTTTTGTTAGAAACTTTACATAGGACGGATATTATCGATTTGATAGTAAATGCTGGCGAATTGGCGATAAAGTGTTTTCGTTTGTCACAGTAACGATAAACCAAGTCACCTTTGCATTAATAAAGAAATTTGCCATTTTCCTAATAAAGGGATTTTTGACATTTGAACCACTAACATTAAAGTTCGAAAAAAAGACTGAAATAACAGTTTTCTTTAAAATTTTATTGAGTAACTTAAACAATTAATAATCCGTGTTTCTACCGCGAACACTAACAACACAAGAACATCGGTTTGGCATACTCAAAATGAGTTCATCCAAATCACGCTGTGGAATGGCCGCCCATGTTCGTTGCAACAACAAAAAAAAACCGGCCAAGAGCGTGTCGGGCCACGCTCACTGTAGGGTTCCGTAGCTTCCCAGACCATTAAAAATACCAACATTTTTCGTCAGCAAAAATAACTTTGTTTTTCATAGTATTTGTATGAAAAACAAAGTTATCATTTGCGTTTTTTTGAAAAAGTGCTATATAACTCAAAAACTATTCAACTCATCAAGTTGAAAATAATTTTCCTAGAAAGTTCATATAAAGGTCTACTTCTGTGATTTTTTTCATATTTTTTAAACTTATGGTTCAAAAGTTAGAGGGGGGGGGGACACATTGTTTTTGACTTTCGGAGCGATTATTTCCTAAAATATTAATATTATCAAAAAATGATTTTAGAAAACCCCTATTCATTTTTAAATACCTATCCAACAATATATCACACGTCAGGGTCAAAATTAAAAAAAAAATCGCTCCCCACTTTACGTCTGGGGGAGGTACCCTAATAAAAATGTTTTTTTAAATTTTTATTTTTGCACTTTGTCGGCATGATTGATATACATATTGGTACCAAATTTCAGCTTTCTGGTGCTAACGGTCACTGAGATTATCCGCGGACAGACAGACAGACAGACAGACAGACAGACAGACAGACAGACATGGCGAAACTATAAGGGTTCCGTTTTTTGCCATTTGGCTACGGAACCCTAAAAAGGTCTTCTTGCGACTGGATACCCTCCATATTCGGCAGAGCTCTTCTCTGTAGCATATCCCATGCATGCTCAATCGGGTTCAAGTCTGGCGACTGAGCAGGCCAGGGCAGGACATTGATGTTAGCTACGGCGAGAGTCTGTCTTACAACTCTTGCGGTGTGCGGTCGTGCATTATCATGCATTAACTGAAATAAGGGACCGATTTGCACTTGTAGAGGAACGATGACGTCTGATACAATCGTCTCAGCATAAATTTGAGCGTTGAGGTTGCCTCTGATCCAAATCAACTCAGTTCTTCCGCCGATCCAAATACCCGCCCATACCATGATGGTTCCACCCTTCCTGGCACGATTTTAATCGCTGCTGGCGTCCAGGGGTTCTCCAGTGTCGTATACGTCTTGTATCCGGTCTCATACCAAAACGAGACTCATCAGAAAACACACAAAACCACATCTCAATCTCAAGAAATCCGCATAAAAATGCTTGATCCCTAGACACTTTTGATGTGTGTAGTAGAAGAAATTCTCATTTAAAAAAATACTAGATAACTTCTCTCTTGGTGGGTGTTGTGGCTCATAAATTATAATGATAAGGGTTTAAAAGCTGCTACCCTTATCTAACATAAACAATAAGTTAACTTGTTATGACAATGTTGCAACAGACCAGACAATATTGATTACACTATTGTATATTATTAATTTATAACCCATGAAGCAGGGACCGAAACCGGTATGATCAATACCTGTATTTTTTCGGTAACAACCTTTTTTTCTTTTACAGGTAATTTTAAAGGTTACCTTTATTCTTAAATTGAATACAACCTGTATTAATACCGGTTACCGAAATAAAAATTACCCCTATCTTACACGTGCCGTCGGCATTAGTCAAAGGGCGCGCATCGCCTGTGTGTGTGACAAAGAGTCGGGTCGACACACGAACTTAGGCGAACGCCGACCAATCACGGCCCTGGCTGGCACGGTACTCAGCACGCGCAACGCGTCTTTCATTCAGTTTGATAGCGAGTGTTAAACTGTTTGGTTGGCATAATCTACGTTCGTTCGTTTACGTACCTACTATTTAAAATGGGACGAAAAAGAAAAAAATATGTTTAATGCATATTTTACCTACGAAAGGGAAACAAATTCCTCTAAATGTGATATAGAAGGTTGCAATAAAGTTTTGAAGGTAGGTAAGTGGATTTATATTTTTTTGTCGGTATTTGTGTAAGTCAAATAAAATATCTTGGCGTATATTTTCCCTATCAAATAATGTCCTTTGTTGACACCTAGGTATGTAAAACTCAGTATTACTTTACAATAAGCCGTCGTTCTCGTCATTGTGGCTAACATGTTGTTTTTAAGCTTCGGAGCGAATTAAGGTACCTAGTCAAACAGTACCTACACAAAGCGTTGCTTACATTTGAGCATCCGCTTCGCATGTTTTTTTTTTAATTTAATTAATTAAATAAAGAAGAAGTACTTAGTGCACCTGCTTGATGTTCTTCGTTCACGTGTTGATTTAAGTAGCTTGAGTTTCGCTTGGATTATACCTACTCTAATTCATCGAGATCACGAGCATGGCTTTACGTTTACAATTTTACATAAATCAGATTTTGTCTATTTCTCCGTCTGGGAGGTCACACGGTTCGCGTTCGCGACAACCAACTAGTCAATCTTTAATTAGGTGATGGATTTTATGTGACGTCATAGGGGCCGTTCAAGTGTTACGTAAGCACTATGGGGGGGGGGGGGGGGCGGGGGGGTCTTTGCTTTGCTTATTTTGGATGACATGGGGGGTAGGTTCCTACATCCATTTGGAAGCAGACATGACAGAATTGTCATCAATATGTTTACTAATTTTAGTTCTCAAAATGGATGTAAGAACTTTATAAACTGACGGGAGACACGTGATCGGTCTATAATTTTTGGGTTCCGTAGTACTACCCGATTTATGGAGCAGGTGGGTTATACCTGTTGTCTGGAACTCTGGCAGCGACCCCGACTCTAAGGCTGACTGGAATAGGGTCGCCAAGCGAGCATGCGACTTTGTTAACCATTTAATCCAGAAGCTGTGCAGCCCATCCGGCCCTGGTGACTTCCAATTAGGCAACGGACGGACTGCACAAGCTACGTCTTGGGGGCTGATAGTAATTGCCCCCATTTCTAGTACTGGATCGCACGCTCGCTCAATCACCCGAGTCCATTCGCCCTCAGCATGGCTGACAGGCACCGACCAGATGCTGCGCCAGAATGAACACATTGCATCATCATCCGGCAGGCGCGTGTCAGCCACACCTTGATCCGGTCGCTCCCAAGCCCTATAAACCCACCTTTCATCTCTTTGGAATGTGCGATTCTGAGTGTATCGGTCCACCCGCCGCTTATACCTACGAATACGGCTTGCCCATGCATACACTTTCTGCCTCAGGAAGTCGATGCGCTCTGTGACACGGGATATGTAGTCTCGAGGACTGATATCAGTCCCCGAGAACGCCCGTCTCACAAAACGCATCACTCTAGGGCGAGTATTGCCCTCCCTGAAGCAGATCAATTTGCCGATGAGTGCTCTGGCCCCACCAATATGTTGTTCAATCCTTTACTGCCATACTACCTACCTACTTTACTGCCGGCATGGCAGTAAAGGATTGAACAACGTATTGGTGGGGCCAGAGCACTCATCGGCAAATTGATCTGCTTCAGGGAGGGCAATACTCGCCCTAGAGTGATGCGTTTTGTGAGACGGGCGTTCTCGGGGACTGATATCAGTCCTCGAGACTACATATCCCGTGTCACAGAGCGCATCGACTTCCTGAGGCAGAAAGTGTATGCATGGGCAAGCCGTATTCGTAGGTATAAGCGGCGGGTGGACCGATACACTCAGAATCGCACATTCCAAAGAGATGAAAGGTGGGTTTATAGGGCTTGGGAGCGACCGGATCAAGGTGTGGCTGACACGCGCCTGCCGGATGATGATGCAATGTGTTCATTCTGGCGCAGCATCTGGTCGGTGCCTGTCAGCCATGCTGAGGGCGAATGGACTCGGGTGATTGAGCGAGCGTGCGATCCAGTACTAGAAATGGGGGCAATTACTATCAGCCCACAAGACGTAGCTTGTGCAGTCCGTCCGTTGCCTAATTGGAAGTCACCAGGGCCGGATGGGCTGCACAGCTTCTGGATTAAATGGTTAACAAAGTCGCATGCTCGCTTGGCGACCCTATTCCAGTCAGCCTTAGAGTCGGGGTCGCTGCCAGAGTTCCAGACAACAGGTATAACCCACCTGCTCCATAAATCGGGTAGTACTACGGAACCCAAAAATTATAGACCGATCACGTGTCTCCCGTCAGTTTATAAAGTTCTTACATCCATTTTGAGAACTAAAATTAGTAAACATATTGATGACAATTCTGTCATGTCTGCTTCCAAATGGATGTAGGAATGGGTCCCGTGGTACTAAGGAGCTACTCCTCATTGATATGGCCATTAGTCAACAGGTTCGTCGTTCCCGAAAAGATCTGTCGACATGTTGGATAGACTATAAGAAGGCCTATGACTCGGTGCCACATACATGGCTCATGAGTGTGCTAGAGTTGTATAAAGTTGATGCAACTCTGCGCACTTTCCTGATGTCGTGTCCAGGACAGTCCTTCGCTATCCAGGATGTCGGCAAATCCAGAGGAATAACGAGCCGATAAGGATAGAGCGAGGTATATTTCAAGGCGATAGTTTGAGTCCACTTTGGTTCTGCTTAGCCTTGAATCCTCTTAGCACGCTGCTGGAGGATTCAGGGCTAGGGTATCGGTTGCGGAAAGATGGTCGGGTTATATCTCACCTCCTTTACATGGATGACTTGAAACTCTTTGCCCCCAACGATTTGCAACTGATGGAGCTACTGAAGCTAACTGAAACCTTCAGTAGCGCCATCAGGATGGAATTTGGTGTGGAAAAATGTGCGGTCATGCATGTAAAGCGAGGGGAGATTGTGGAATCTGTGGGAACCCAGCTCTCAGATTCCATAAATCTTAGATCCCTCTCAGCAACCGAAACTTATAAGTATTTGGGTATGTCGGAAGCGTTGGGCATCAATGTTGCTGACATGAAGCAATCGTTGAAGGAGCGCTTCTTTGGCCGCCTGAAAAAAGTATTTAATAGTCTTTTATCAGGCGGAAATAAGGTGCGTGCCTTCAACGGTTGGGTCATGCCGGTTTTGATGTACTCTTTCGGCATACTCAAATGGACTCAAACAGAACTAGACGCCCTGGATACGAAGGTCCGTAAATTGTTGACGGCATATCGAATGCATCACCCGCGTTCTTCGGTAATGAGACTGTATGTCCCGCGGATGTGTGGGGGTCGAGGCTTTTTAAACGCTAAGACCCTCCACAATCGTGAGATATGCAGTCTCAGGGAATATTTCCTAGAAGCTGACGTGGGGATGCATCGAGATGTGGTCGCGATGGACAAGGGCCTCACCCCGCTCTCCTTGGCTAAAGAGAACTGGCGCAAACCTGTAGTACTTACTACTGATGACCGCAGGAAAGAATGGCAGAGCAAGGAGCTTCACGGGCGCTTTTACCGGGCTCTTCATGGGCCCGATGTAGATTTTCTAGCGTCCGTGTCCTGGCTACGATCCGGGGACCTCTTCGGAGAAACCGAAGGTTTTGTCTGTGCAATTATGGATGAAGTTATGATGACGAAAAACTACCGGAGATTTATTGTGAAGGACGGTACGGTTGACATATGTCGGGCATGCCACCGTCCAGGCGAATCAATCCGTCACATTATCTCCGGGTGTTCTCGTCTAGCTAACGGAGAGTACTTGCATAGACACAACCTTGTAGCCAGGATTATCCATCAGCAACTTGCTCTAAAATACAATCTTGTGGAATCGGAAGTGCCCTACTATAGGTATGTGCCCGACCCAGTTCTCGATAATGGCAGTATCACACTGTACTGGGATCAATCCATCATCACTGACAGGACTGTTATAGCTAATAGACCTGATATAGTGGTGATGGATCGATCAGAGGGGCGCGCAATGATTGTTGACATAACGGTCCCGCATGATGAGAAGTAATGAGAACCTCGTGAAAGCCGAGAAAGATAAACAAATCAAGTATCTTGACTTGGCTCGCGAGGTTGTCGACATGTGGGAAGTGGACTCAGCAATCATTGTGCCGATAGTCGTGTCAGCCCATAGCTTGATTGCCAAGAGCCTCGACCAATACCTGAGGAGGCTCTCGTTAGGCAGCTGGATCAAGGGCTTGATTCAGAAAGCGGTACTCCTTGACACGGCTCGTATTGTTAGGAGGTTCCTCTCTCTGGAGCCCTGACCGCCGGTAGCTTGGACCCTGTTCCCGATACCGGTGGGCTACAATTTTTTATATTTTCAAATGTTTTTTATATATTTTGTTAAGTTAATATTTTAAAATGTAAAAAGTTTGTAAAAATTGAATAAAGGAAATAATAATAATATTCCACAACTATCACACAACGCCATCTAGTCCCAAGCTAAGCAGAGCTTGTGTTATGGGTACTAGACAACTGATAAACATACTTATATATTTCTAAATACATACAAATTATAGATAAATTCAAATATTCTTACGTTTTTGCAATTTGCAGGTCAGTGCTAGGTTGTATGTTGATAAAAATTTGATTCGCGGCTGTAAGACGTACTCGTATATAGTTACAGAATTACAATGATCAAAATCATCAATACAACCCTCCATGTTCATGTAACTGTCAAGAATGAGTATTTCATGAAAAAGTTATTCTTGACAGTGGAACTGTTCCGAATGGCCTACGTATTTAAAACTTTACATGTAAATACAGAAATACCGTTTCCTGATGTAAATACCAAAATACTTACCGTTTCCTGCCATTTCACAATTTGTTCGTCAACAAATAGGGTACTCCACAAAACGGTGAACCAACCAAATAAGCGTACCTAAGTACTTATACGGAACCGCACAGCACGACCACTTTCCTGGTAATGTTTACTATTTTCTAATGCCAACAAATACAAATGATTGGCATTGCGATATTCTGTTTCTTTCTCGTAATCAAGGTCATTTTTAGGTTACCGGTAACCTCATTAAAGGTTTTTTCTCGTAATCAAGGTCATTTTTAGGTAGCCGGTATTAAAACGGTAACCTGAATAGGAGGTTACATTTTTTTTCTGTCTAGTTACCCAGATAGTGGTAACCTAAGTCTGAAAAATAACCAAAATTCTTCAATACCTGTACCGTAATTTATAAAGGTTTTCGGTCCCTGCCATGAAGCAAAACAAAACATCATACCTGGATTGCAGTCAGTGAGCAGGGAGCATATTGATAGTAAAACTTTCGATATTGTGAGCGCCGGTGACCAGTTGTCTTTGAGAATATCTAGACATATCACGCCCTGACTATTGATGTTACAATGATATATCCTAGTCCGGAATGTCACCTGGAACAGAAAAGGTAAATGGTTAAGACGCCAATAAAATTAGTTTTTCACTGCACCACTGAACTGGTAATGAGTACAATGAATGTCGTGAGCAAGCGCTTAGCAAGCCACGCAATATTGAGTATGCCACATTTTTATGAGGGAGAAAATTATAAAAAAGAAAGGCGGTCTTGAAAAGTTCAATGTCGCAACTATTTCCAGCATAAAACTTAACATTTTTAGGGTTGTAAAATGGTCATCGAAATCTACCAAACCAATTTATAAATTTGGAATATCGATAGATTTACGAAGACATTCAATGTCAACGTTGTAAGAAACAATTACTTATCACGATACGCTTCGTCTATTTGAGATCCGTATCAATCTAGTCAGGATATTGCCCTACAACGAAAACTCGTCCTAATACCTACAGCCCAATTCACCGAGATGGTATGACAAAATTTAGAAAGTTGTTGGGGACATTTCGATAAAAATACAGGACCCAAATGCGTCAATGTCTCAACAGTTTCTCGAAAGTGAATGATAACAAAACTTTAAATAAGAAATAAATTCTTCATCTATTGATAAATGAAATGGGCGTTCATTGTAGGGCCATAACCCGAATTATGTTTCAGAAAATCTATGAGTAATAAGCATTGTAGGTACAAAGAGCATTGACAATAAAATTCGCATAAAGGAAACAGCATCACGGAAAAGGATACAGGTAGTTTTGGTGACGCATCAGGTATTTATAGGAGGGACGAAAATGAATCTCTGAATCTCGTCTCACGCCATTTGTAAGGGAATTAGGGGAAATGAGTTATAAAAATTGTTTTTAAAGTATCATGATATGATACGCACCATCTGCCATCATGTCATGGTAAATCAGTATCATCTTTCGTAACTATCAGTTGAAAACAAATTGCATTTGGGGCATAATGATGTGCTGCCGGCACCCGTAATACTACACCATATGAGGGTGACTCCACATAACAATACTGTTAACGAGGGAAACCCTCTAAAGCATTACACAACGCCTACATAGTTAAAGTATCAACCCACATGGCGATAAATAGTTCCGAAACTCGGATTCTAAATCTCCCGATGTATCTTTTGTGTATGAAACTCGATTCAATACCCTTGTAACCGCAGAAAAAGTGGTTTAAGTCGAGGTCTAAACCCAAAAGTATTTCTTAGAACCTGTCTCATCCGACATTAAACAAAAACTACAATTAGGATCCAATATAGACGATGTAAAGAATAAAGATACGGTCGAGGTGAATGGGTGCAAAAATTGCGGGTCTGTAAATTACTTATTCTGTCTACACGGATATCGTTTGAGGATAAGTCGGACTGTTGCAGAATACATTTTGATGAGTCAAGAAAATGATGCGTGACATTGATTGATGTGATGCGCCCGCGATGTATTTTTGACTGCCCTCGTCCTACATTCTAGCAACCATTTTCTCCTGTATTAAGTTCATTCAAATAAATTCGTCTTTTTCTCTCAAGTTACTACCACATCTCGCCAGACGTTTTAAGAGCCATGTAAAAAAAATCCTGGAATCATCTTAACGATTTTCACCTTCCCCTGAACAAACATGATGTGTAATGAACTTTGTAGGCATGTCTGGCATTCGCTGATTGATTTGTCGGACATTGGTGAGTGAGGGATGTCGGCACTAATTAAATACTAGGGGTGCCTCGCGACCCTTCGCTGGGTCCGAACCTCTGTTTAGGGCGTTGCTAGACAGGGCCGACTAGGATTTGGGGAGACTGAATTGATTCGATGTTATATTATAGGTGAGTGTGCATAGGGTAGAATGGATATAACCATGATTGATATTGCTGTTTCCTTTTTCATTATATTGCATGAACGATGGGTATTGGATAAAGATTGTTGCGAAATTTTTCATTTTAGAGATTCTTTTAACAAAAACATGGTCATAATTATTCATATTAACATTTAACATACTTCCTCTAAAGCTTTAAACGAAATTATGGCTTACGTGTGGACTAAACTCATTAACAAAGCAATACAGATTATGTTTGGATTTTTTTTTAAAAAGTATCACTGGACATTTTACACACAGCGCCATCTAGTGCCACACTAAGCAACGAGGCTTGTGTCGTGGACACCAGATAGTTAATATACTACATTGATACTTTTTTGTTTGTAAATACATACTTATTATACATAGAAACATCCATGACTCGGAAACAAATGTCCATGCTCATCACACAAACATTTGCTCCTACCGGGATTCGAACCCGGGACCCTATGAACGTAAGGCAGCCTCACTACCACTCCGCCATTCGGGTCGTCGAATGTGGGTGGACTATTGGCGCATTTGGCTTAAGCCTTTAGGAAAATACAAACATCATGTTACCGATGTGTGATTTTATTTAAGGATGTCTTGTCAATTGGTCAAAAAGACACCTCCTTTAAAAAAAATAAAAAAAAATATGTAATCTTTGCTTTCTTCAATATGTTTGGAATTTAATTACAATGACATTATCATTCATATTGATTTGTATGGTAAATTAGTCATTTCCTTTATATTTAATTTCATTGTACGTAAAAACATTGAGATTTTTGTCTAGCAGCTTACCAAATAATCTATACCATTTTGCATACATCAAATGTATTTCAACTTCGTTACTACTATATACTAGCTACAGTATCAGTGAGTTACTTAAGCTATATTTTATCCCCATACTCCCACGGAAACGGGAACTATGCAGGAGAAACCGCATGCTGTCCACTAGATATGTATAAAAGACACTGTAGAGCAGGCTTGTACAATGTACGGCCCCCGGGCCACCTACCGGCCTGCATAGGTCTTTCATCCGGCCCACGGTCTAGATAAACTTTAGAAGACATCAATAAATATTGTGTAAATATTGTTTAAAAATGTCCCTGAGTCAGTTATTCGCCCTACCTCACCCTCCCACGAATGCAGTCCACATCATGGCTGTCTAGTCCAGCGAAGCTTGTTTTATTACAATTTAGAGGTTTGCATTTCTTTTGGCCCGCTATGGTTACAAAAACTTGGCCCTCCATAAAGTTATATTGGGACACCCCTGCAGTAGGGCCAAATATTTGGTATAAATTTCAACATATGATACCTCTACATGTTACTTAGAAATGGAGTCTTGCTTGACAGACAGATCATAGACAACAAAGTGATACTATAAGGGTTCCTTTCCTTTTGAAGTATTGAACCCTAAAAAGACTAGTTTCATACAACAACTATTCCTTAACAACAACTCGCCAAAACCAAATTGGCTTTTAAAAGAGCAGTTCGGAAATTTTATTTAATACGGTCTAAATTGTTTACCTTATTAATATAGTTATTCATACTCGTAGTAATTATATCGCAAGGTTTCTCGTATTTCGGACTATTTGTATGTATTTTAATATATATTAGTTTATTTTTTTTGCTTATTTATGTATTAGTATGTAGGTACCCATTTATGTGTTTTATTTTAGGCTTACAAGACGTTATGTTTCTTTTTATTTTTATTGTACTCTATCACAATGCTATTTGACCCAATGGTTGACTGGTAGAGAATGCCTTGTGGCATTAAGTCCGCCTATGTACCACTATTGTACATGAAATTTAAATAAATAAATAAATTCCTTATTATTTAAACTGTTTCATATTTGTTTAACCTCTTAATAAGATAGATAGATAGATTGATCTTCTTCATAAGATTATATAAAATGTTTAATGCATGCAGACTGGGAAAGTTACTAATATTACTCAAATGAACAATGAAACATAAACATCTTAAAAGTAAGAAAATACCTAAAAAATTACCTTAGGAGGTTTGAATGGATATTCTGGTGAGAAGTGGATGTCTAGGAAGAAAACTCCTCCCTCATACACCGATCCAGGCGGGCCTAGGATGGTGGACACCCATTCATACAGGTTATCTCCTTTTGGCCCCGCACTGCAGTTTGGCGGAGGGTCCAGTGTAATCTCTGCAAGTTCCTTCTGGATCCTCTTAGCTGATGTCCCGAGCGCCTTCGACATCTTGGGATTTGGTTTATTTTCTTTTGTATCTGGTTTACTGTCCGAAACGGCTCCACTTGAGCCAGAACCGCCTCTGCCGCGACCCGTACCACTCCCTGATGAACCAGATGCACCGCTCATTATCTAAAAGCACCAAACGACTCATTCCGCTACACTAAAAAGCTGCTAGTAAAAAGCTTGTGATATGAGTGTGATGATTGATGGGGAAACTTGGAAAAAAGAGTGATGAACACATGCTCTCATGATTTACTACTGAATCATCATTATCTTTCAAAATTGTATGAATATTCTTAAAATAATGTTTCCAAAAATAAACAGGTTTGATGACACAACATTGTTAGGAGCAAATAACTCTGAAAGTGCAATGACATGAAAATGAGAAGTGATCCACATTGATCAATGTTGAATCAATGATTGACAGTCATATAAATGCAGCTACAACTACATTGGAAATCATTTTTAGTTACAAAATTACAAAAGATGAACATGTTTTTTTTTTATTTCAAGCAAGAACAAATTCACTAGAACAAAGACATTCAGGCTTCACGTGAAACACCAAACATTAGCATTCGAACAAACAAAAATTACTATCCACTACTGGCAATTACTGATCTATTTAACTCAAATTATCAATGCAAAACGTAATGGAAAAAGATTTATTGGTACCTTACGAATAACAGTCGGCCATCTTGTGGGCTGGCGTTATCCGATAATTTACAAGTTTTTGATTCACCAGTGACCCAAATGAATGAGAAAGACGGCTCCCAATAGCTTTATGTTAGTATTCAAGGAAATTCATCCGCAAAATGTGCAAAATTTGTGCAACGCTATTAGTGTAATTCTCCGTGTTACGATGCCTCGCACTGCAAAGCGTAAATAGGCAGCCTGTTACTTTCTGCACTAATACCGCTCCGTGATAAGAGATAGGCGAGTCAATTATACCTTATTCAAAGATAAAACTTGAATTTGGCGTGTTCCGGCAAGGTTTTTCAGAGCTTCAATCCACTTCTACCACATTTCATCCATTTGTCTGTCACCCTCACCAACACAAACAACCACTGAAAATTCACGGAATGCACACAATGACACAAGCTCAGATATAAAACAATGACATGTAAAATGTACCTCAGGTATTTGAATACTTACAGATGGATAGTTTAAACTAATTATGCTAGATTATTGCTAGGAAAATAAGCAATACTTAGTTATTAAAATAAATGAAATTAAGAAAAATTACACGAAGAAGCACAACCACATTCCGACATTTTTTAATATTTTTTTAAGAAGTATCAAGTATGGTGTTGCCAATATTGCAAAACTACAGATGTTTTATTTTACATGTTCATCCATAAAATAAAAAAAGAATACTCTTTTCCAGAATCAAAATAACACTAAAGCTCCCACTAAGTCGGTTCATCCATGATACTCGAGCGAAGAAACACTCCAGGGTTTGAGACATCTTTATTCAAATAAAATACTAAAACTTTCTTCACAGTCCATCAAATTCCATAGCTGAAAGTTTTGTTACATCTAGGACGTGAGCACGTCGGAGGAACGATGATCAAAAAATACCACTCAGTAGATACGAAATAGCTATAAAGGTAAGACGACAGGCCCAGAAGGAGATTGCGGGATGTGGTGGACTCTTTCTCAAAGGATTGGCCTAAAATCGCGAAATGTCAAATGAGGTAATAAGGGCATAAATATACTGACCTTCTCTAAAAGAAAAACCGGAATTAAACTGAAACCGTTTTATCTATGGTGCTATTGAAGCTCAAAATACCAATATTTTAGCATCTGGGAATGGACCACACCGAGTGTAATGTTAATTTGACGTTGACATTGACGTTGTGGTAAATCTTCCACAAAAGCCATTAACTAAGAGTTGAAGTTGAAGTTGACATTGACGTTGGCACTCGTCTACTAATATCTAATCTGTGGCACTCGTTTGCTTTAGTTTGTGTTTGTAGTGTGTGTACAAGAATTTTTGATTTTTATGATTCTCTGCCTGAAATAAACCTCAGAACAAATACTACATGAACAATAATTTCAGATTAAATAGAAACATTTTCCCAATAAGCGCTCCAAAACAAACACCAAAATGGGTAAACGACAGCATCAGAAGGATAAGATGTAAGTTTTACACTACGCAAACCTTTCTTCAATAATTTTATTTGTATTTTTATTAATTTGTATTTTTTAACATTATTCTTTTTTGTTAATTACTAGGTACCTTACGTACACGGAGTGGACCACTTTGTATGGTGGCAAAAGATCAGGCACGGCCAAAGAGGAGGATACTACTTTCAAGCGCTTACCATACGACCACTGCTGCTTGTGTCTGCAGCCATTTGATGACCCTTACTGCGATTCAGATGGAAATATATTCGAGTTACAGGCCATACTAGATTTCGTGAAGAAGTTTAAAATAAACCCTGTTACTGGGAAAGTAAGTAAATTAATTTATTTATTCAGTAACAAGCTGTTGTTGCCGAGACCGTAAGGCCTCTGCCTCGAATCTTGCGGGCAGCGGGGTGGCGGCGCGGGAGCTACAGGATCATAAGCGTAAAATCAAATGGACCGGCCCTCGAAAACAGCGGCGCGGCAGCGGGGCGGGGGCGGGCAGCGAGCGGTGTATGTGTCGAAATGTCCTTGGAAGTGCTACAGCAAATTATTTCAGCAATTTTTGAGAGGACACCGATATGGAACAGCAAAGATGTCATTGACATTGTCTCTGTTCTTCTTAATTTCGATAAAATTCGCCTTTTATTTTCCTTGCTTTATAGTAGGGATTTAATTCTTCTTTTGCCCACAATAAATCAAGCATTAGGAATAAATTTGAATCAAAAAGATGTTGCCGCAATTGTTCAGACATTTCGTTCGCGAATAAAAACAAATATCTCGACGACACAATCACGAACACACACTACGCGGCCCGCCCCGCTCCCGCGCCGTCGCCGCCACCGCCCCGCTGCCCGCAAGATTCGAGGCAGAGGCCTAAGATAAAGATGTTTTACAAAACTTGTTCCCAAAGAGTGAAACCAAAACCAAACATCTTTTCAAGTTTTAAAATAACATGAAAACTTTATTTTCAGAAACAAGACATCAAAACTTTAACAAAATTAAACTTCTTCAAGAATGCTGAAGAGGATTACCACTGCCCCGTTCTGTTCAAACCATTCACAAAGAACTCGTACATTGTTGCCATTAAAACCAGTGGTAATGTGTACTCAAATGAGGCTGTGGAACAGCTTAACATTAAAGGGAAGAACTTCAAGGACCTTATCAATGACACTCCATTTGCTCGGACTGATATTATTACTATACAGGATCCTAACAACTTGAACAAGTTCAATATATCTACTTTTCATCACATCAAGAATAATTTGAGGGTGGAGACTGAAGGTAACAATTAGGTTTTATGGTTGTTTATTTTTTTTGTTCATATCTTTGCCATGATTCTCTTATTTAATTTTATTTATTTATCGCTTATTTTATTCTATTACAAAGTAATACATACATAGTTATAATTCTCTTTACCTTTATTCCAATTTATTTGATGTTGCCGTCATCTGCCTTATTGGACTAGTGGTTGCAAGCAAACTGCTGAGTATGAGGGTTTGATTCCCAAGTCTCGTAGTATTATTGGGTTTCAAGAATTTCAGCAGAAAAGCCGCTGCAGAGTCTGGATTTTCCTATACCAAGGGACTTGATAAATGATAAATGATGAATTACGGCCCTCTTCTTCCATCCCATACTTCTCTATTTTATCAGTAGACTGTGTAACTAAGCACTCAAGCCAAACATTCTTTTTTATTTAAACTTGCCTGAAATGCAACTTAACCACCTCTATAACATGAAGATTGACTACCTAAATTAGACAGACAGACTGCTGCAAATATTATCCTAAATATAATATTTATAATCTGAGTTTATTTTTCAGAGGAAATAGCAATGAGGAAGGACCCACATGCAAGGCTAAAGACTGTATCAGCTGAAACAAAAGACATCCTGCAAGAACTAGAGAAAGAGTACAAGGCACCAGAGAAGAAAGAAGTTAAAAAAGAGGTTTGTATTTCTTTTTTTTTGGTTTTGTCTTTTCTTGCCTAACCTCCAATGAAAGTAGTGGGGTGCAGTACTTAATCAAGAATCATTTACTTACAACTTGTAATTCTAGACAAAGAGAATGCAGAATACATGTACCAGGACAGGAAACTTTTTTTACTTGGAGTTCCCAGTAACAAAAGTTTGATTTGTGTCTGGTTGATGGCAATATGGTCACCCCCAATAAAATTACAAGGGACTTAAACTATAAAATACACCTCTGTATTATATGCGTCATCAGCGTCATGTTATGTCACATTAGAAATCTCAAGATAGCCTTGCTGTTTATTCAAAGATTCAACCACGATGTAAACTTTTTCTTTTTTTTTCTGATGTAAAATCATCCATTGACTCCTCCCGCTCTGGGCGGAGCGGGAAACCCATCCATGTTCCTTCTTAGTTCCGCAGCCCCGGCAGGCATCGGGCCTTGTGGTTGTGGACCCCTTCCTTATGCTGACATCTCTTTGAGTCGCGCGTGGAACACAAACGCGCCTTCGACATGGCCTGACGTCAGAAGACAGATGGACGGCGAGTTAGCCTATAGCTCACCATCCAAAGGCCCGATTTTAAACTTTATCAATCAATTCATGTAGCACCCGTTCAAAATAGGTTGCAGATAAGTTCAATGCAGCTCACTACTCCACCGGCATGGTGGCTGCCAGTTTTACCTCAACCGCCATGATGCCAGAGACGGTCCACGAAGCAGCCATCATTTGTGAAGATGATGTCAAATATGATATGGTCAAGAAAAAAGGTTGGTAGCAGAATTCTCTTGGTGTTATCAATTTTGTATTAGTCCACTGAGTTGTGAAGCCATGCTAAATTAATATAAATGGAGTAGCTTTTCTTCATACTTTGTTTTAATTTAATTATTTTTACATAAAATTATCTCCTATATATTAGGGGAAAATTAGATAGGCATGTACTGGTATACAGCTGCATTCAATTCGACTGGAAGCCAACACCAACATAGTAGGGAAATGACTTGGTAGCCAGACTTAAAGGGGGAATATCAGAAACTTTATTTATTCACAAACTTCATTCTTGCATCAACTTACGATAAGTTTGAATGAGTGAGTGCATTTACCAGCCAGCGATTTATCATTATTTGGTCTTCGTCTACTTTTACTGACACCTTCATTCAAACTTATAATATTCCTATTATATAACATATGAAAACGGGTATTTATCGCGAATTTACCTCACAAAAACAACTCATTCCTCTGCATCACATGACCATACTACACAACAATCCAGTACCATAAAAAGTCAAACAGATCTCTTGCAAGATCTTTCATGAATTTCTCTTTTTCCAGGATATGTGAGACTGGTAACAAATCTGGGACCTCTAAACTTCGAGTTGTACTGCGACTTGACGCCGAAAGCGTGCGACAACTTCATAAGACACTGCAACAATGGATACTATAACGGCACCAAGTTCCATCGATCCATTCGGAATTTCATGGTTAGTAAATAATTTGATGTTACTTTTAAATCTAAATATAACGTAACATCACGGCTGGAACCCCCATTGTATTGTTCCTAATAGTACATCCACATTTCGCCAGTTAATGTACCAAATACCCAATAAAATTCAGACCAAGTAATCAAATCAAGAATCTCTTGTTCAACAGAAGCGCTTGTGACCACATAAGCAGACCCAGTTATACACCTTTGTAAGAATTATGTGGTTATGGAGCTACTAACGGCAAACAGATGTTGAAGCTTTTCGTTATTTTCATATTTAATTTTCAATTTCAGATACAAGGTGGCGATCCAACAGGCACGGGGCTGGGCGGCGAGTCAGTGTGGAAGAAGCCTTTTGAAGATGAGGTCAAACCAAACCTGCATCACACTGGCAGAGGAGTGCTGTCTTTGGCGAACTCGGGACCTAACACTAATGGATCACAATTGTGAGTGTATCTTTTTCTATTTAACGTTTCCATTAACCAGATAAAGAATAAGGCTTATAGAAAGAGAGCAATATGCTGGGTTCATAATTTTGGCGCTAATTAGTACGTGCACCACAGTACCGTGTACGCAGTGCATTATACAGTTAACAACTGCGTCTGGTCGCAGAAGCTCCTACCAAGAAGACAGATTGGCCGTAATTGGTGCGTGAGCTTCCGTAGTAATTAGTGTCCGTTTCGATGGCGCGGCCATGACGTTTTTTTTATCAGACACGCATAAAACGTGTATCAATCGATAGCTGGCATCAAAACAAACTAGTTTTGTACGAAACAAAACGTTCTGAAGTGTCACGTTTCCGAGATATGAGCTATCAAAGTTTAAGTAAAGTCATTGAGCATTCAACTTTGATTTGATGATAGTGGCAGCTTTCGATTGATACACGTTGTATGCGTGTCTGATCAAATCAAAGTTGTGCTAAATTTGCAATCAGTAATCAGTGATTGGATTTTAACTTTGATAGCTCATGTCTCGGAAACGTGACCCTTTAGAACGTTTTGTTTTGTAACAAAACTTGTTTCTATTGATGCCAGCTATCGATTAATACACGTTTATGCGTGTCCGATCAAGTCAAAGTTGTGCTGATGATTCCATCAGCGAATGGACTTTAATAGCTCATATTTCGGAAACGTGACACTTAAGAACATTTTTGCCTAATACAAAACTTGCTACTTTGAAAAAAAAAATCAAAATGGCGAACGAAAAATCCGACCAAAAAGTTCAAACCTGTGTTCAGTTCAATGTGTTTTTCACCGTTTCAATGACGCGGCCATGGCGTATTAGTCTTACAGCTCCTAAAATATAAACCCAGAATTTTTTTCTAATGTATTTTTACAATTTTTTCCTAATTCAATCTGTTAATTACCAAAATTTCAGGTCTCTGCAATTCGTAGTTTTAAAGATCTGCGTGGCCGCGCGGTTCGGAGCGTTTCAACGGCGCGAGCACGTTCAAACCCCTATAACTTTTTAACTATAGCTTTGACAAATTTATGGTTGTGGGAGTCTACTTTTACATTACAGAATCGTTTTTGGTGGGTTATAAAAGACTCTTAGCGAAGCCGAAAGGCATTTGTATATTGTGAATGAAGTAGCCAAGAAAATACCAATCTACAGAAGCTTTTAAAGTTTTTCACTTCTCATGCTCTAAAAGTACGCCATTATAGCCCTACGAAGCGGGATTAAAGTGACCGTTTATTCCCTAGGGAGTAAAAAGTAATTTAAAAATGGAACGACCTTTTACTCTGAAACATGGTCACAAAACAGAATGTTTTTTTTTTCTTTTTTTTTAATGGATCAAAGGTATTATTTAAATTTCGAATTGGCTTGCAAATAGAAAGCGGTTTATTGAAAAAAAAAAACAAATGAACTCTTCAACGCGAGAAAAATTATTGTTGTTTGTGTGCATCGTTGATTTTGAAAAGTATGTGCAATGCCTCTGTTGCTAGCCGCTGCAGTAATGTAGGTAGGTACTAATTATCTGTGGAGTGTGGATCATCTTCATTGCGACAATGTTGAGAGTTTGTGTTGTGTTTTAAATTGTTAATCTGTGACTGACCTCATAGAAGAAAAACCGGCCAAGAGCGTGTCGGGCCACGCTCACTGTAGGGTTCCGTAGCTTCCCAGACCATTAAAAATACCAACATTTTTCGTCAGCAAAAATAACTTTGTTTTTCATAGTATTTGTATGAAAAACAAAGTTATCATTTGCGTTTTTTTGAAAAAGTGCTATATAACTCAAAAACTATTCAACTCATCAAGTTGAAAATAATTTTCCTAGAAAGTTCATATAAAGGTCTACTTCTATGATTTTTTTCATATTTTTTAAACTTATGGTTCAAAAGTTAGAGGGGGGGGGGACACATTGTTTTTGACTTTCGGAGCGATTATTTCCTAAAATATTAATATTATCAAAAAATGATTTTAGAAAACCCCTATTCATTTTTAAATACCTATTGTAGTAATATTATTACGTACTAACCGACTGAACGTCCTCAATGGTTGACATTTTGTCTGTACATCAATTTTAGGTCAAATCTTCATCACATCCATTATTAGTTTAAGCTTTATTGTTTCACGTTGCTCTTTTATTGCCATCCTTTCATTTAGTTTCATTGTAGATATCGTTTTACTGTAACAATTACGAGTTTATCATTTTCATTTTCATACTACACTATACTCACAAATTGCTCACAGATGATGTGCAACATTATTTACTACACTATCCACGCACCAGAACCTTTAATTCCATCGTATTTCTTCATGTTTTTGCTAACTTTGTGTTTATTAATTCTTTGACATTTTATTGTCAATAATCTGGTCGTCATAGTTACCTTTTAATCGTTCGTGGTTTTCTTTGTGGCCATCCACCGTTTTTGTCTTAAAAGCCAGATAATCGTTCTGGCCTTCTACTTTACACACTCTTTTCGTCTAATTTTCAAACATTTTGCAAATTCCACTTTTGATTTCGAAATCGGCTATATAAGACAGGGCCGCTCTAGACATTCATTCATTTCATCGCTAGCTTTCGAGCGAAGAAAATTATATAGGCCTTGTCCCGGGGCCGACTGCTCCGGGACTCAAGAAAAGACCTCAAACCTCTTGACTTCTCCGCCAGTCACCTCAACTAAAACCTGCCTCTGCACTGGGCTTCAGAGGAGGACTGCTGCATCTGCTGTCAACCTTCATCCGGGGCTGGAGTCCTGTGCTGCGAAGCCTGCCTACTGCTGTCAACCTTCATCCGGGGCTGGAGTCCTGTGCTGCGAAGCCTGCCTACTGCTGTCAACCTTCATCCGGGGCTGGAGTCCTGTGCTGCGAAGCCTGCCTACTGCTGTCAACCTTCATCCGGGGCTGGAGTCCTGTGCTGCGAAGCCTGTCTACTGCTGTCAACCTTCATCCGGGGCTGGAGTCCTGTGGTTGGACCGTTTTTGGCTGACTCGCCCCGGACTGCCGTCGACCCTCTCCTGCGACCCTCTCCTGCTCGTCTTCATCCCGTGATCATCCCTTCACTCCATCCTCATCTTCACTATCATCTTCATTTTGTTACTTTCAGATTTTATTACTAAAATAAATTGTATTACGTTTATCCTCATTTTTTTTATTTATTCTATTTTTTTCTTCATATCTGTCGCTTCACGACAGTTTGGCGCCCAATTGTCTTCAGGTTCTACACTTCTACATAACACTACACATTTCCATCATCACAAAATTCTAAAGAAAACACTTTGTCTAGTGTCCATAAATCAGAGGGAAAATAAGTACCCATTTTAAAAACATTATTTCTGGTGGTCATACACGTAATACTTTTAAGATTGTGGTATCTTACCTTTACATAGTGTGACTCATTATATAAACTAAAGAGGTCATTACTCTTCACTAAACCTTAAAACCTTTATACAGACTTGGTTTATAAAAATTGTTTCTGTTTCACCTTAACTACAATTTTCCTCTAATTTAATATAAACCTTTTTGGCAGTCTCTCTTGGCAACTTCACTTTAGATCATTAGTTCATTGTCATACTACAGACATCATTAAACATTTTCATATAGCTATCATTGTAATTATTTTTTCTTTTGGAAGGAAAATAATTTTTCTTTAATCTTTTACTAACTTAATACTTCTAATTTTTTTTTTCTTCTAGAAGGAAACAAGGTATTTTCTTTGAAACTTATCTTTATTTTACCAATATGTATAGAACAATTAAGTTTGAATTTCTTAATAAACCTGAACTCGAATACGAAATTAAGATCAGACTTGAGGAACCAGTAGACACTGTCGTACGGTTAAGAAAGCAAATTCTTCGACTTTCTTCTATTACCTCCTCGGAGGAAATTTTAATCTCACCAATTCCAATTGAGGAAGAGCTCCCTCAAATTAATACCACTATTAATTACTTAGACTTAAAAGTAGATAAACTTCTACACGGTGATTCCAAATACACTCGTCTTATAGAAACTTATCTTAATCATTTATTTTTTAGACTCGAGCGTATAGACGTTGACGTACTGAACTCTGAACAGAAAATTGAGTTTGACGCTTTACGGTCCAAATTTGATAGCCTCAACAACAAATTTGAACCATTCACTTTTCTTCCAGCGGAAAATACTTCCCCTCCTCTCTACGATTTACCTACCTCTCATGACAACTCGGAAACTCCTCCTTCAAATATCCCTCCGTCACAGACCATTCTTGAGGCCCTCCTTCAACAAATTAACTCTACAGTTCCTCCTCAACAAGTGAAGCCTCATATTTTTAAAGATTTAAAAAGATACACTTATAATGGAAAGTCATGTCCTAGGTCGTTCCTTCAAAAACTAGAAGAATATTGCATTTCACGTAGCTTTGACAAAAAACTTTTGATTAATCAAGCGTACGAAATTTTTACAGACAATGCTTTACACTGGTTTAGATTTCAGATTAATTGTAATCCAAATCTGACCTGGCATGAAACTTCTGAGCTTCTTATAAAAGATTTTGGTGTTTTCGATTACGATTACAAATTACTAGAAGACATCAGAAAGCGAACTCAAGGTCTGGACGAAACTATATCGGTCTACATTTCAATTATGTCCGGAATGTTTTCACGCTTGACTAAAAAATTGTCTGAGTCAGAACAATTAGAGATTTTACTGAGGAATATCAGACCGTGCTATTCAGTTTTTGTGGCATTAAGAGATTGTACTACTATTGACTCTCTCTTAGCTGTTTGCCAGATTTACGAAAAATTCTTGGACAAAGATAAAAACTTTAAAGAACCATCTTTGCAACAAAATACTTTAACAGCTGAATTTAGCTACAAACCTCGTATACCAGTTACTAATTCTTCCTCTGTAAATTTTCAGAAACCTCCTCCTCAGTACCTCCAAAAACCAAAACAAATTAACACTCTGACTCGATCTGATCCTCCTCAACAGAGTAGCTTTTGCGTTCGTTGTCGTGTGCATGGACACACCTTAAACACTTGTAAGAAACCTCACTTCATTATTTGCTTCAAATGTGGTTTGAAGGACTTTAAAACTGCTGATTGCCCTAAATGCAATCCTAAGCCTGGTACTAGCTCAAAAAACTAACAACTGACTTGAAAAGTGAAAATTTCGACGTTAATGATTGGAATAATTGGATCAAAACTCTTAAAAATTTCTTTTCTTACTACAAAATTTCTTCAACCCTTTACTCTAATGACAATGATTCCAAACGCCCTTTCATTAACGTGCGAATTATTAACTTAAACATTTCTGCCTTACTTGATTCAGGTAGTTCTGTTACCATACTTGGCAACAATTCTCACCTGGAAATTCTTAAATTAGGTTTCAAGCTTTTCAAGTCAGACTTAATTACTGTCTCAACTGCTAGTAACCAAAAAATTAAATCTTTAGGATATTTTGAATTACCTATTTTCTTTAATGACCAGACTCATTTAATTAAAGCTTATGTTTTTCCAGAATTATTCCCCTCTCTTATTCTTGGTATTGATTTCTGGAAAAAATTTAATCTTCTTCCTACTATTTTATCTTCTGTTTGTCAGTCGAACCTTAAATGTTCATCTATTCAAGATGCGGAGAAAAAGATACTACCTTATGAACATCTTAGTACAAATCAAAAGGATATTGCAGATAACATTATCCAACGCTTCAAGAGTATCTCATTTGAAGAAAAAGGCATTTTGGGACGTACTCATTTAATTACACACAAGATCGACACAGGTGATTCTCTCCCCATCAAGCAAAGATGTTATCGATTGTCCCCTGAAAAACAAAAAGCTTTAATCAACGAAGTGGATAAAATGTTGAAATGGAATGTCATTGAACAATGCGAAAGTCCATGGCTATCTCCGGTGCTTATAACTCCGAAGAAGAATGGAGAATGGCGTTTCTGCGTCGACAGCAGGAAACTTAACTCAATCACTCGTCGTGATGCCTACAGCCTCCCACTTATAAGTGAGATTCTTGACAATCTTAAAAACGCCAAATATCTCTCAAGTATCGACATTGCGAAGGCCTTCTGGGAAATTTCTCTCAACCCTGCGGACAAAGACAAGACTGCCTTTTATGTACCCGGAAGAGGCATGTACAGATTTAAAGTAATGCCCTTCGGCTTAACTAACTCTCCTGCTACTCAACAGAGACTAATGGATATGCTGTTTACTCCAGATTTTGACAACAAAGTATTCTGTTATCTCGACGATATCGTAATTATAAGCGATACCTTCGAAGAACATATTTCTCTTCTCTTAAAAGTTCATGAAAAACTCTCTTTTGCCAATTTAACTATAAATTTTGAAAAAAGTCAATTCTTCAGGAAAGAACTCAAGTACCTCGGTTTTGTTGTAGGTGAATATGGCCTGAGAGCTGATCCTGACAAAATTCGAGCCATTTTGGAATATCCTACACCATCCTCTAGAAAAGAAGTACGTAGATTCATCGGTACTTGCAGCTGGTTCCGAAGATTCATTGCAAACTTCAGCACAATTGCTTCTCCACTTAACAGGCTAACTTGCTCTGGGAAGATTGCCCCTAAATTCGTTTGGAACCCCGAAGCAGAATCGGCATTCGTGAAACTTAAAGAAGCTTTGGTTACTACTCCTGTTCTCGCTTGCCCAGACTTCAACCTCCCATTCTCTGTACATTGCGATGCATCAAATTTTGGCATAGGAGCAATGCTTACACAACATCAAAACGACAAGGAAGTTGTTATTGCTTACATGAGTAAAGCTCTTAATAAAAACCAGCAGAACTATTCTACAACAGAAAGAGAAACTCTAGCCGTAATAACTGCTCTAGAACACTGGCGTTGTTACCTAGATAATTGTAAACAATTTACAATTTACACAGATCACGCTGCTCTTAAATGGTTCCAGAACTTATCCAATCCTTCAGGAAGACTGGCTCGTTGGACGCTACGCCTATCTTGCTTCAACTTCATTCTAAAACATAAAAAGGGTAAAGATAATGTTGTCCCTGACCTACTATCCAGATCAAAAACTCATGACTCTGAAGATTCTCAACGTCAAGGTGTAAATCCTATTTTAACGGACGAATCAGTTCCTAATCGTGACTTGGAACACTACAACAAGATTTTACTTGGCTGTCAGAACAATCCTGATTCTTATCCAAACTATACGGTTAAAGAAAACAAGCTCTATCGTTGCATTCACTCTCCTCATGCTCTGAACGATGACTTCACTTGGAAAGAAGTTCCACTTCCACATGAAAGACAGGCTATTATCGAAAGGAATCACAGTCCTTCTCAAGAACCTCATCTCGGAATTTTCAAAACCTACAAGAAGCTTTCGTTACGATATTACTGGTCTGGCATGTTTAAAGATATCGCTAAATTTATCTCTACTTGCGACATTTGTCTTGCTTATAAACATCCAAATCATTCTCCTTATGGCCCTATGGGTAAACCAAAAATTTGCTCGAGACCTTTTCAATCTATATCGCTTGATCTTATGGGTCCCTTTCCCATGACCAGAAGACGTAATCAACATATTTTAGTTATTAATTGTACCTTTACTAAATATACTTTTATCTTTCCCTTAAAACGTGCTACTGCGTCTAACATAATTAATATTTTAGAGAATTCCGTATTTCTCATCCATGGTGTTCCACAAACCATTATCATGGATAACGGTCCCCAATTTCAATCCCGTGAATTTACTACATTTCTTAATAAATATAAAGTCCCTTTTATATTCTACTCTCCATTTTACTGTCCCCAAGTCAATCCTACAGAAAGGTATAATAGGACCATCATCACGGCTCTAGCTACTTTGGTAGGTGATGATCATCGAACCTGGGATATTTATCTCCCAAAAATTCAACACGCGATAAACAGTTGTGTTAATGCTATAACTGGTTTTTCTCCAAACTTTTTAGTATTTGGTCGGGAAACAGTTCCTTGTGGTTCATTCTACACTCCAACTCAAAATCTTGAGGAAGTTGTTTTTCTACCTCGCGATGTCTACGCTACAAATATTGGTTTCCTCTCGTCAATTTTTGATAAGGTTCAAACTAATTTATACATAGCACACGCTAAGAATAGCGCTCGCTATGACCTACGTCGGTCATTTAAAGAATTTAATGTCGGTGATACAGTTTGGCGTAAGAATTACGTACAAAGCAACGCGGGTTCGTACTTCAGCGCAAAACTGGCCCCTAAATTTCTAAGATGCAAAGTCTTTAAGAAACTCTCGCCCTTAGTATACATATTATTTTATTTTTATTTTTTTATTTTATACTTTTCGGGAAACTTACAGCTAACAAAAACAATGCTCTTAAATTATACGGATTCGAAGGCCATTTACAAGTTTCCGCAGATAAATACATTCGAAGCAAAAAACAGAAAGAAAATCAACAAAAAAAAAGTGGTTGGTACAAAATACATAATATAAGTTTTGAAAAATACCAACACTATCGAATAATACAAAATTACAAACTACAAACTGAAAAGTTATACAAAAGAGAAAAATAAATTAATAAAAAAAAAACAAACTAAATAACTACTTATCCATAAAAAAGCTTTTCACCAATAAACGCTTAAGCTGAGAAACACTGGTGTTGAAAATGTCCAAATCATGTTCATTATTAAGTCTGTTAAAACTTATGCACGCACGGATCAGGAACGAATTCTGCCTGTACGCGGACTTGGAGTGAGGGATATGCAACAAAGTGGGTTTGCGAAAAGTTTTGCAATGCGTGACCAATCCTAAACCACCCAACAGCTCAGGGCAATCTATGATTCCATTCGCAATTTTAAATAAATATACCATATCCGCAATGCGTCTGCGCTCATGCAGTGGTAAAATATGGAATCTCCTGCATCGCGCTTCATAATTAGGAGTATATTTCCTAGTTTTGTACTGCAGGAAACGTAGGAACCGCTTTTGAATACCCTCAATTCTGTCAATATAAATATTATAACAAGGGTTCCACACTTGTGAGGCGTATTCCAAGTGGCTGCGGACAAAAGCGCAATACAGGATTTTATACGTTTTAACGTTTTTAAAATCAGCTGACAACCTTAGTATGAATCCAAGTGCTTTAGACGCTTTATTGATAATACTTTCTATGTGAGCATCAAAAAGCAACTTAGAGTCAAACGTGACACCCAGGTCCCTAATAACACTTATCCTATTTATGCTAGTACCATGTAACTTATACTGGAACGTGATTGCATGTGGTTTGCGTGTGTAGGTACTAACAAAACATTTAGAAACGTTAAGTTCGAGTTTATTAAGTAGACAATAATTTTTAAGTTCATCTAGATCCCGCTGTAAACTGAAACAGTCAGAAAATTCTGATATAGGGCATAAAATTTTCATATCGTCAGCGTAAAGAATTATTTTGGAACGGGTAAAGCACGAACCAATGTCATTTATAAAAATAATGAAGAGTAAAGGCCCCAAAAGGGATCCTTGTGGTATTCCTGAAGGTATTTTAACAGTAACAGAACTATATCCATTCAGCACAACTGTCTGACAGCGATTCTCAATATACGACTTAAACCATCTGAATAAATCACCCCTGATACCCATTGCAAGCAGCTTACGCAACAAAACACCGTGGTCTATACGGTCAAATGCCTTGCTGTAATCAGTATAGACAACATCCACTTGAGAGGGTTCAGCCATGTTAGAGGACAAGTAGTCGGAGCAGACAAGCAAATTTGACACAACAGACCTGTTTTTTAGGAAGCCATGCTGATAGTCATTAAGAGATTGTTTAATGGCGTTATGAACTGAAGCGTAAACAATTTTTTCTAAAACCTTCGCAAATAGACACAGTTTGGATATTGGCCTATAGTTTTCTACATTGTCCTTAGGGCCTTTTTTATGGACGGGGGTAATAAAAGCTGTTTTCCAAACATGCGGCACCACTCCCTCATTAAGAGAACGACGAAATATTAAGGTAAGTGGTAAAGTTAAGCTTTCTGCGCACCTAATTATGAGTATAGCAGGAATACCATCAGGCCCTGCAGATTTATTCACGTCAATAGCCCTCAATAGCTTCAGTACTTCAATTTCGCAGACTTCAACAGAGTTTATATCAGAGGTAGATGTTTGATAAAGACAGTGCATGTCGCTATCCAACTGAGTTACATCGGGAGTAGTGTTCTGGAGAAAGTTAAACTCAAAAACTTCGCTAAACATGTTGCAAATCTCATCACCCTGTCCTGAAGACCTCTGCCCGTACTTCATAACTGATGGTAAAGTACAAGAAGACTTTTGCTTGCTCTTGACGAAAGACCAGAAAGCTTTAGGCGATTTACTAATATTATTTTCTATTGCCTCAAGGTAACTGTGGTACATTTCTTTTTCCAGTAATTTAGCACGATGTCGCAAAGTTAAAAAAGATTCATAGTCTGATAAGTTTCCATATTTCTTAAACTTTGAGTGATATTTAAATTTTTCTTTAAGAATTTTGATGAGAGGGGTTTTATACCAAGGGGGGTAATTAGACATGGATTTGACGGTTTTAGTTGGTATAAAAGTTTCACAAATTTTGTTTAGTCTGACGTACAACAATGACAATGCATCTTCCACTGACCCTTTAGCAAGATCACAGCGCCAGTCGAACGCTTCAAGTTCTTTTATTATCGAAGGAAAATCAGCTGATTGATAGATAAACTTTTTTCTTGGCTGCGATGGGAGCGCATGATACTCAACGAAATTTACTAAAATACTAAGAGCTGTGTGGTGAGGGTCTTCAGGAACAAGAGGGTCAGAGCATTTATCAACAGTTAGGTGATTGTTACAAAAAATTAAGTCTAAGACTCGTTCATTAAGATTCTTATGACCGTTGAATTGGACCAGATCAAACGTGTTCAAGATGTCAAAAAAATCTGTCTGGGCAGAACCGTGAATATTTTCTGGGCGAAAAGAGTATCCATCGTCAGTCAGTTGCCATGTTAAGTTTGGTAAATTAAAATCACCTAAGATAACGAAAGTGTCCGTTAAGTTATTCAATATAATGTCATTTAACTTTGTATAAAAATATGTGAGCTGTGCTGTCAGTGAATACCCTCTGTTTTGCTTGCAAAGATAAATAGTACAAATATGTAATTTATATGATATTACGGGTCTGGAACGCTTCAGAGTCAGAGTAACCCATAGGTCCTCCGCGGACGTGCGCCAGTCACAGCGCTCCTCCGCAATGAGCTCGCGTCGAACAGCAATAAGAACGCCACCACCAAGTGTCTGATTTCTATCTAAGTAGTCTCTGTCACGTCTCCAAACTATGTAACGGTCATCAAATAATTCGCTGTTGTTAAAACCCTCTTTCAGCCACGTCTCTGTTAAACATATAACATCATAGTTACCTGAACACACATTCCTAAAGAAACTTGTCGTTTTTGTCCGCAAGCCACGTACATTTTGGTGATAAATATTAATTGGCATTTTTAAAATGGAAAATAATTAGAATTAAAAGTAACATAAAGAATGCTGGTTCCAGAATTAAATATAACAAATACCAACAGCGTGGCGGGACTAGAAAAAGTATGTAATAAGCAAAGTGCAATGTTATTATTTGGTGTAAACTAATGTGGAATGTTATGCAGATTTCATTACTTACCACGGAAATTAAGCAAGATTCCCTAATCTGTCTCGCTGATGAGATTACAAACAAGGTAAGATTATTATGATTCTTAAAATAAATGGTGTAAAACAGGCATAAGTTGCCAAAGTCCGCGAAGAAATTATTCTTTACATCATACGCTAACATAAATATAAAAATAATTGTACAGAATAAGCGAAAAGCGACTTTGAGATTAAATGAATTAGACACACAATGCAAACGATCGGCAAAGTAAAGTAAACGATTAGCCCAGATAAATAAACCAAACGCAATGTGAATTGAAGTCACTAATGAGGTGATTAAGACATACACACCAGTGCCTCTCAAACTTAACCTACGAGCTAATATAAAATGACGAAAGTATGACAATATTAGAAGAATTAACATATTTTTTTCAGATCTAGTTCTGACGTAATTGCATATGTGGGAGAAGTTGAGTTTTTTTTCACCAATATTTTGCAACCCTTTACCCAAACAAAAGAAAAATCCTTCTCCTTGCATAAAGTCTTTGCCCTATTAAGCAGCTGCTTATTTTCAAAAGTCAGGTGATCGTTAACAAAAATCTTGCCAACACCGTTAATACCCAAATCAGATACTGTTAATGACTTGTGTCTCTTAGCCGCCGCTATGAAGTCGTCCCTCAAGTATCGATTGTGCATGGATATAATAATGTTTTTAGCGTCTTTATTATTACGTTGGGGAACTCTGGCAACATAATTTATTTGATCTTTTGAGACTGCGCACTTAATTATGCCGCCAATTTTGGCAACAACAGCAAAGAGGTCCTCCGACCCCGAGACCGGGACACCCTTAATTTCTATATTATTTAGACGCGATCTCTGCTCACTCTCGCGCATGCTTAATTCCAACCGGTCAAGTCGCCTTTCGAACCTCGAGACGGAGAAGAATACATATAGAAGATACTAATGGAACATATAGAAGATACTAATGGAACGAAAAATAAATGGCACATCAAAGACATTAAAATCTAAACCTCGTCTTCATCGAATCATCTTATTTAGATAGTTAATCTCTCATTAGCTCATTTATCAATCGCTTAAAATTAATCTTTATTTTTGTTTTGAATACGAGTTTTTAAACTCACTATTCAACGTCCTATGCGGCGTTACTTTTAACTTGTCTTTATTTTGTGATTTAGAGCTTACTGCTCTTATTCTTCACTTCTACAAATGAGGTCAGAAGATCACTAGTTCAGATACCTTTACTTTAGAGCCCTACCGCTCGAATCTATCTTAGACTAAACTAAATAGTCATCTTAATAATTATATAATTATTCCTTTATAGGGTTTTCTTCGAGCGGCTGACTACTCGTAAAATAAGCCTTAGGTCAATATATTTTTCACCCAGGGAGCGGTTGATTACTCCCTAAATAAGCCTTAGGTCAATATATTTTCCACCCATGGAGCGGTTGATTACTCCCTAAATAAGCCTTAGGTCATATTTAGGAACATACTTCTAGAGTGGTAGTCATTGACTGTGAACTCCACCCTTACCATTATGTAGATGATAGTATACCTGAGGAAGAATGAATGTCTGTTAGATGATTTCTGTTTGGACGAAGTAATGTTTCAAGGATTTCTCTCGAACTTTAAACATAAAATTTTCTCTGAGTCGAAAATTTTCTGGGGTTGTCGGGGAAATGTAGTAATATTATTACGTACTAACCGACTGAACGTCCTCAATGGTTGACATTTTGTCTGTACATCAATTTTAGGTCAAATCTTCATCACATCCATTATTAGTTTAAGCTTTATTGTTTCACGTTGCTCTTTTATTGCCATCCTTTCATTTAGTTTCATTGTAGATATCGTTTTACTGTAACAATTACGAGTTTATCATTTTCATTTTCATACTACACTATACTCACAAATTGCTCACAGATGATGTGCAACATTATTTACTACACTATCCACGCACCAGAACCTTTAATTCCATCGTATTTCTTCATGTTTTTGCTAACTTTGTGTTTATTAATTCTTTGACATTTTATTGTCAATAATCTGGTCGTCATAGTTACCTTTTAATCGTTCGTGGTTTTCTTTGTGGCCATCCACCGTTTTTGTCTTAAAAGCCAGATAATCGTTCTGGCCTTCTACTTTACACACTCTTTTCGTCTAATTTTCAAACATTTTGCAAATTCCACTTTTGATTTCGAAATCGGCTATATAAGACAGGGCCGCTCTAGACATTCATTCATTTCATCGCTAGCTTTCGAGCGAAGAAAATTATATAGGCCTTGTCCCGGGGCCGACTGCTCCGGGACTCAAGAAAAGACCTCAAACCTCTTGACTTCTCCGCCAGTCACCTCAACTAAAACCTGCCTCTGCACTGGGCTTCAGAGGAGGACTGCTGCATCTGCTGTCAACCTTCATCCGGGGCTGGAGTCCTGTGCTGCGAAGCCTGCCTACTGCTGTCAACCTTCATCCGGGGCTGGAGTCCTGTGCTGCGAAGCCTGCCTACTGCTGTCAACCTTCATCCGGGGCTGGAGTCCTGTGCTGCGAAGCCTGCCTACTGCTGTCAACCTTCATCCGGGGCTGGAGTCCTGTGCTGCGAAGCCTGTCTACTGCTGTCAACCTTCATCCGGGGCTGGAGTCCTGTGGTTGGACCGTTTTTGGCTGACTCGCCCCGGACTGCCGTCGACCCTCTCCTGCGACCCTCTCCTGCTCGTCTTCATCCCGTGATCATCCCTTCACTCCATCCTCATCTTCACTATCATCTTCATTTTGTTACTTTCAGATTTTATTACTAAAATAAATTGTATTACGTTTATCCTCATTTTTTTTATTTATTCTATTTTTTTCTTCATATCTGTCGCTTCACGACACTATCCAACAATATATCACACGTCAGGGTCAAAATTAAAAAAAAAATCGCTCCCCACTTTACGTCTGGGGGAGGTACCCTAATAAAAATGTTTTTTTAAATTTTTATTTTTGCACTTTGTCGGCATGATTGATATACATATTGGTACCAAATTTCAGCTTTCTGGTGCTAACGGTCACTGAGATTATCCGCGTACAGACAGACAGACAGACAGACAGACATGGCGAAACTATAAGGGTTCCGTTTTTTGCCATTTGGCTACGGAACCCTAAAAACTGACCGCTCAGTGCAGAATTTTTGTCGAGTGTAAATTTGTTCAGTTTTAAATGACTATTTTTCTCGCACTCGGAGTGAAAAGTACAGTTTGCACCTCGAGACTAAACGCCAACTTAATATACCCTCGCTTTTTAATGACTCCCTCGCAAGCTCGGGAGTCAAACCACCTCGGGTATATAATGGCTTCGTTTAGTCCCTCGTTATAAAATATACTATTAAACACAGTTTTAAGCTTTCACGGTTTAAAAAACTAAACTTATATTGTCACTTACGGGATATCAAAATAACTGTTGATGTTTAATGTTTTATTCTTCTCTTTTCCAGTTTCATAACCTTCCGTTCGTGCAAGCAGCTGGATGGTAAGCACACGATCTTCGGCAAGCTAGTGGGCGGCATGGACACACTGACTGCCATGGAACAGATCGAGGTGGACAATAAAGACCGGCCCATTCAGGACATCGTGATCGAAGTCGCGCAGGTCTTCGTGGATCCTTTCGCTGAGGCTGAGGAACAGGTACTATTCTTCAAAATGCTTATTAAACTATCTGAAGGGAGCACCGGTGGCGGCCTAAATTTACGAACAGCAAGTTGTGGGTTCGAACCCAGACACACAGGCGCATTGCTGTTTTATTTCATCACCACTGCTCGCAAAACGGTGAAGGAAAACATCGCGAGGAAACCAGCTGGTCCTAGAACCAAAAAATTCGAAGACTTGACATGCGCACTGGGCTCGCGTTTTGGATTATAGCCCATTCCTTCTCATAGCCTGTGTCCAGCAATGGGAACATTGATAGGGTGATGATGATATTTCCGAAATGTAGTTTTCAAGCAGGCAGTATTTCTTTATTTGCGCTAATATCAGCAGTTTGTCTTATTAATAAGGCTGTCAAGTACATAATTTTTAAATGTAATTGGTGAGCCTGTAATACCCTCTTAAATATTTTTATTTTGGTTTGTTGTAGCTTGTCAAAGACAGAGCCGAAGAACTGAAAAAGAAAGCAGAAACTGAAGGGTCACAAGTGAGACCAAAAAAGGCGAAACAGCCCCTGAAAGTATTCAGGAATGGCGTGGGAAAATACCTTAATTTACAAGAGGTGGCGCCACCTGCAGCTCCAACCAGCAGTAAAATTACTAAGACCCAAGAAGGTCCCGCCAAAAAGGTTAAAAAAGCGGGACAATTTGGATTTGGTGGTTTTGACAGTTGGTAAAAAAGTAAAATAAGTTAATGTAAGAAGTATTTGTAAATAAAATTGTAGCAATGTAATATTTACTTTTATTTTTACCTCCTAAAATACTGACAACTTTAAATAAATTCATAACAATTTTCCATTTTACAATTACACAATTTGTTTATATAATAAATTCATCAATTAAGTACTTCATAAATGTTAATTTAATCTAATTAAATGAGTTAAATACCCAATGTATTTAACTTTACACTAATTAATCCGTCAACACAATAATAGGTGCAATTATTATGTATATTTATTATTTATTTACCCCTTAAGTCTTTTTTATTTAATATATGAGTATACCTAGGTAACATAAAGATGCTTCTCTTGATCAAAGCAACTAATACAATAAGGCCGATTTACATGGAGAGAAATTGTCTCCGTTAAAATCCTTTCACAAATGAGGCAAGAACCTCTCCATGTAAATGAGCCTGAATGCATTCATTTTGGTGCACAGGAAGTTCTCGATTTAAATACAATATTTGTAATATCAAATACCTTCAAAACATGTCTCTAATTTTCCCTATCATGATTTTGGCAACAAACCAAACTTTTTACCTACTTTCAAAATCTGTGACATACTTTTAGCACATATGAATAAAGTAGAGTTAATTACAGAGAATGTTGCTTATAAGTTTTCTTTTTCTCTAATAAAATTATACAGTGTTTCAGTTTTACACTATACATATTTCTGTAACAATGTTGGCTTGAAAGACAAACTATGGCTATTGGGCCAAGCATTCTAGGCTTGAAATAATCATTTACTTGAAGCTAATTAAGCTAACTTTAAAGTGAGTTTGAAAAGAGTATTATGTGCCATAAGTTCGACATAGTAAACAGCATCAGCAACATTATTGATGCAGCACAGTCCCATTTATTTCACATTGTTTGTCTAGTCATTAGTGTTAAGGCTGTCTCGTGGATAGGCATGTCTTATCATGTGCTTGTAGCCTTATTGGCACCTTTGTCAAAACATCCCACAGTTTTTGATCATAGCTTGACTATGTTTCATTTTCTGTCAATTCTTGATTAGTTGTAATTGGTGCGCCGCCGTGCAGTCCTCTGTTTGTCAAATCTCATTTCCATCTCTTCTAAAACCTTTGGAGTGTATCGAACCACCAGCTTCACTGAACCCACTGCTTGCTTCAGTAATTCCACAGCTTTCTCGTGGTTTTCACCTTCTACAGAGACGCCATTGACTGACAGCAGCTGGTCACCTCTTTTTAGTCCTCCATGGCGATCAGCCACGCCGCCGGGAATGATTCTTGATATGTAAATAGGTGAGTTTTGTTCTTTGCCACCCATGACGTTGAAACCTAGACCTTCCTCTGTCTTCGGAAGCTCGACAACCCGTGGATGTGCGTGGCCTTCAGCCGCAGCGAATGCGGCCACTGTGGCCTTGGCAGTAGCGGAAGCCCTAATGTCCGCCGAGCCCTGAATATCAACAGTTTCGTAAACATGCTCATACACCTCCCGTACAGCGTTTAAGAAATCACTTTGTAGCACTTTCTGTAGAGCTGCAAGCTTTGTAGCAGGGACTTCACCACTTTGTTGAAGTTTTTCGAGCAATTCGATAGCTCGTTTTATATCCCTAGCCAGGGTTAACTGCTCCCCTGTACTGCTCATGTTATTTAAATTCGTTTTCTTCACAAATATCTAGAAATTAAAAGATATTGGGCGTATTATAAACACGAAAGCAACTGTGGTGAATCAATACAGCAAGTATTTCACGTTCTTATACCTTGTATTATAACCAAAGCTCATACGCACAACTCATTTTGTTTTTTTTTTCTGTATGACAAACTATTAAATAAAATAAAAAAAACAATTATACTTTCAATATGTATTTCTTTTTTACCCTCTAAAAGTACTCAAAATTATTAAAACAATATTATCAATAACAATCTGTATCAAAAACAAAATTGAAGTTGCTACTAGTTTCGGAACGGTCCTCATTTGACATTTTAACTTTAACCTGAAAACTTGTGCAGTTGGCGCACCTGTTTTCGTTGTGAAACAAAAAAAAAAGTGTCATTTTGAATTGACAAATTATTTATATCTTTTAACACTTTGTTTTAATTGCTGGGTTTGCAAGTCATATTAATTCACTTATAACCAAACAAAGAATTCACAAGTATTTCAATCGTATCACGTCTTTATTCTTTCAAGTTTCGATTTTCTTTCTTACGTTCAGGAACAAGAAAATAAATGTTTTGACAAGTTTTCAGTCACGCCAACATTCGCCAAAAAATGCTAAATATATTGCCATAATTGGGCAGTAATTTTCAACTTTGATTTGATTTTCACTTTTGCAGTATTATTGTAGTATTTTGCGGCTTTTATAATTTAGCATAAGTTTAAGAATAGTGTAACGTATAAAGTATTGTGTAAGTGAGTGGTGAGACTTCGTATTTGCAGAAACAATGGATGATTTAGGTGAGTTTAGTCTTATCATAACCTGTTTGGGTTGCTGTGTATAAGAAATGACGTGTTCTGCTAAAATAACTTGTTAATTTGCATATTTGCTCCTTGCCGGACCTACTAGTCGTATCCATGGCACTGTAGCTAAGAGTAGGAGCGACTTTTATGCACGTACGGGATAATAATACCAATAACTTGTCACTTCCTGAGTTCAATTTTTTGTTTGTTTAACTTACACATATGGATCCCATGATTCAGATTATGAGATGATCATACGTGATGATTGTATTGTTGCCATGAAGATTGGCTTATAGCCATTTCTTTGTAACTCAGTGGCAATCTCTTTATTTACTTTTCGTTATCTAAGCATACTTACAAAGATAAACAGAGTTTGACATAAAATTATGTCAGTGACCTCTACAAGTAGGTATCCAATATTATCATTTTATTAAAAATATTGAAAAAAACATTAATTATAGTTAGGAAATACTTGATGACAAGGAAAAATATTATATTTGCCTTAGAATTATATTTCATGCATGACTAAAATTACCTGGATCTAAATGAATCATGATATTCATATATGGATAAAATTAAAACTTTGTGGAAGTTTATGAGCTTTATTTTAGTTATGTTTAATTTTAAGTTGTTCAGCAGCAGATTGGCGATTTAGCCACCAGGGTAAAACTGCTACATCGCCCCCAAATGAAATGGTATAAGGGCAAGTGTGTTTTCTGAGATGACGACTGGGGCGTACATATTAATCGTGGGCTTGTATTCGTCTCGTTGAATGGCATGTGCTGCTTATGCACACATTCATTGTGTGGTGTTTTAACTTTGAACAGGATTGATGACAGATGAACAAAAGATCTGTCTATTCTTGGGCAGAAACCAAAAACATAACATAGAACATCACTCTGATTTAATCATATATTTCAACACATTAGGTTGGTGTTTGAAGTCCTTTTGCTGCAATATGATACCACAACTAGCTCTGCAACTCAACATTCAGTCAGTATCTAGCTTTACCTGAAACCTCTTCTATCATGGGGTTTAGGTTTCCGCACTTGGTCCTTGAAGTGGACCATTGTGCGTGAGCCATGGTAGCCCCTGACACCTTTCTCTGTTCTTCTTTTTTAAGAGGAAGCTGCTTTGCTGCTTCAGAGTAAAGATTCGCAACTTCATGATTGTTTCCATTCTATCCTAGCCTGTATCGTGTACCAGTTGTTTTCGGGATCATTATACCTACCTACGTTATTAATGAAATCACGTTTGACCTCGACTTGTGCCATAGACTCATTAATAGGCCATAGCAAACGTTACGATATTAGTGTAGGTAGTCATTATTTTATTGATAGCAATTGGCTCACCACTTGTAACACGGGATTTAATGACAACTGAGCGAAATGCCGCGGGTTTTCTATATTTATTTACCTCCAGCTTAACCCTTCGGGAAAATACAGGCGTGAGGCGGATCGGCAACCTCCGGGAGGCTGGGCCAGGGAACTGGCCCGCTTGGAGATGCTGGAGACTCTCGACAGAGATCCGTGGGGGCGCCCTTACAAGATGGTGCGGAATAAACTCCGCACCTGGGCCCCCCCGCTGACGCAGTCTCCGGCCAGAGCTCGTGGAGGACGTGGTGAGCGCTCTGTTCCCCTCGCGGGGGGAACATCCGCCCCCGCCTATGGCTCCACCACCTGCGGTGCCGGAAGAGGACCCATATGACGACGACGACACTCCGGAAGTGACTGGGGTAGACCTGAGAGTGGCGGTAGGTAGGCTCAAGGCCAAAAATACCGCCCCGGGACCCGATGGCCTGCCTGGCAAAGCCTGGGTCCTGGCCTCGGATGCGGAGGCTCTCGGGCCCCGACTAAAAGGGCTCTTAAGCGCATGCTTGGAGAGAGGCCAGTTCCCGCTTCGTTGGAAGACGGGGAAACTGGTTCTCATCCAGAAGCCGGGGCGCCCTGCGGACTCTCCGTCCGCATTTCGGCCCATTGTGCTGCTCGACGAGGTGGGCAAGCTCTTTGAGAGAGTAATTGCAAACCGCCTCGCCGAGCACCTTGAGGGGATCCGTCCGTCTAACGACGACAGGCCGTGTCGACGCCGACGGCGCGTTCGTGTTCCACGCGCGCCTCAAAGAGATGTCAGCATAAGAGAGGGGCCCGCAAGGGCCGAAGCCTGCCGGGGTTGCGGGACTGTTCGAAAGAGATACCGCGGCCCCGGAACGTAAAGGGCGAGGAAGGAGCACGGATGGGGTTTAGTCAGTAAGAGTCTGACACTTGTTGTCATTTGATGATTTCCCATCCTAAAAAAAAAAAAAAAAAAATAAGCGGATCGGCAAAAATATGAAACATGTTTCATATTTTTGCCGATTTTGAGCTCGGGGGACATGCCTAACTTAAAACAAAGTCGGCAACTTTGACTAAGCGTTCTTACAGACGAGTCGCCGATGCGTCAACTGCAGCCATCCGCAGTTGGCGACGGCTGCAGTTTTCCTGCAGCTCGCTAGTCTGTAAGAACCCTAACGGGCAGACGTTGCGTTGGAAGGCCTCCCACTAGGTGGGCTGATGACCTGGTTGAAGGTTGCGAGGATCCGAGTCGCACGGGACGGGTCTATGTGGCGACACTTGGGGGACGCTTATGTCTAGTGTACGTCTTTCGGCTGAAATGATGATGATGAAGTCGGCAACGAGTCAAACCATAGAGGCGCCGTAACCGTCTATATTATTAACGCCCAATTTAATTCGTCACCATAAATACGAGTAGGTAAACAAGTGACGCTAATCAGTAAGTTACATAACATCTTCAAGGGAGACACGAAACACAAACGTGTATCAGGAATGCGGCGCAATAAGCCAGTTCTCTCACATGCCATAAAATATTGACAACAATATCCTGAATACATTTACAATAATATCAATTTTTTCGATGGGAAAATCTAATGAGTTCTTTGACATTAGCTAAAGGCCAATCAAATTAATAATAAAACGAGATTAGTGGAATTCATATTATCAGTTCCGCGTTTAAGAAGCCACGCGAATCGTAACAGAGTGCGGATAACATTTCATGTCCTAAAAGCTAAAGTCATATCAACCCGTAAAGAACGATATCCAAAGTAACTCCAGCCTAGTCCAGCCCAAATAGCAGTATAGAAAAATAGCCCTCTCATCCAAGGATTCAAGCAAGGAGCCATTCTCTCCGTCTTACGTAATTTCAGTTCCAAATTCTGTTTTTTTTTTTCACAATCACCGAAATATTTACTCAATTTTTAAAGTACACATTTTTAAGTACGTCAAAAACCTGCTTGTAACGATACAGCAAACATTATGGCTATAGCTCGCCTGCCCACAAAACATGATAGCTTTTATAAGATTGCAAGGTGGGACCGACATCCCGGTCATTAATCACCGCAAGGCAATGGGGTGTCATCAAGGGGTAATTTCTAAAGCCATTAAGTAACTGGTTAGACTAACTATCTGAGTTATTATTTCTTATCAAAAGTAAATAAAGTTCCATAAAAGATTCGGTTGATGGAGCTGTTCCAAGTGACCACTCTGGCATAGATAATTTTACAACAAGATGTCCGATTCTGAATGAAAATATGGGAAATAGCAACACTTCCGAAAAAGGTTGTTTTAGAATATTGAACTAAAAGAATACACGCTCACGTCACCGTCATCCAATGCCTATGAAAAAAGCGAAATATAAATATTGTCTCACAAAACGCCTGAATGAACAACAAGACTATTAACTAACAACAGATGCAAATACAAGGGTGCTCTTATCATGAATAGCAATTGCAGATGGACATAAGAAAGGGACCGACAAATGGCATGAGAAAGTTCTCAATACTCTGCCCAACTTATATCTTTTAATGTTATTTATAGAATACGACGATGCAGTCGACTGCGCCCACTAACTAGAAGATTAAAATGAGATATTGCACCAGTCCATCAGTATAATTTATATTATCATACTACACAATATGGCGCGCAATTTCCCATTAAAAACCAATCAACGTTAAGTGGTTCAGCCATATCTTAACAAGCTATGATGTACGTTAATTCCTCCATAGTCCCATACCTACACGTATATTCTAAAAATATAGCTGTAGGGATTAATCAGGCACTCGAGAAGTATCCCAGAGGGGGAATGCAAGAAATCTGTTACATGTCAGTGTGGAATGTCCATGTGAACTGACAGTCCGATAAATCGGACTCTTGCATTGAAATCGAGATAAATGAGTGTCGAGCTGCGACGAAAATAATCGATTAATTGGATGGCGTAACTTGGTGAGATCTCAATATGTGCGTGCTATTGAACTGTCTGAGGCTATTGATGGATTAGCAGCTATCAATAACATGATTACCGAATTTGATATCATTGCCAAAGCACGTCAATCTCTACTATTAAACGTAAGCTACTTACTGAAAACACAACTAGTAAACGTTGAAGAATCACTGATCTCTGATTTTTGCTTCTCTTCTTTCCTTTCACCAGATAAGACCAGAGTTTTTTTAACTTGCAACAATAACATCGACAGGAAGTTGAACGATGATCCTTTACGCAATTGAGACAATATGGTCACTGATTCCTCTGAATGGTTATTGTAATTGAATAAATACAAAGCATTCTAGAATGCAACAAACGAATTAATGTAAAGTAATTGTTTATGCTCTTTATCAATATTATAATGGAAATGTTATCGAACAACTGTGTTTTTGAGTCGCAAATTAAAATGCGTTTATCTTATAAACACTTGAAAAACGGACGGAAACTTCGGTTAATAAAAATATTACGGTATCTTGAATTTAATCCTAGGTTCGCACTTCGAAGTCCACTGCTAGACATTATCCAATTAGCGTCTTGACTTCCGAACTTAGCAGATAAGAAAACAAATAACCTAACACACTTTTAATGGCGTAGGATATCGTACATAAAACTTCCGGAAATTCCTGACCCGATGACCCAATAGAGCGTTGTAGGACGGATTTATGATAGTGGGTGGGAGGAAACAGCCATTCGAGTCATATTAAGTTTAGATAAATACGAAAATGAAAAGGGCAAAAGATGCAGGAATCAGAATAAAATGTACTGTAAATATCGGTTCTAATCTAGTTAGAGCATTTAAAAATATAATACCTATCTAAATTAGCATTGAATACGATCCTTACAGAGCATTTAGACTTTCCAAAGGCCTTCGACGCTCTAGACACAAGTCCTAACTTAAAAAAAAGGCGGTGTCATTACCCTAGGTATCACATTTCCACATTTACACGCACAGTTCACGCGATACCACGCTTAATGTGCTTCGTTCCCGTTCTGCCTAATTAATTTAATTAGTGGTCCGAGGACCACTGGGGAATGTTTTAATAGGCGACACACCTATCTTGTGTGATTGGAAACACGTAGCTTTGGACAGTGGATCGATATAGTTTTTTGATGTTTTACACTGGTCAAGTGGTAGGTATCAGTTTCGTTTGGAACATTTATTAAACCTTAACAGTTGATCAATCGACAGATTTAACGTTTTATAAATATGTGACAAGATTTTGACTGCCAAAAACGTAAGGCTTATGCAAATTTGTATCTTTTTGCTAGTAATTTTATGAATAAATATGCAACTATTTAATATAGCTTTAGTTCAATAAGCTAGTCTTGTGATCAAGTCTTATAGAGAAGTTATTACGGAGTCCGTACACCTCATGACATTGTTATAAATCCTCTAGTTATCTAGTTCAAGAATTGTTTATGGAGAGTTTCCGTGAATTTAAATTACATCACGTTTACTACAATACATGAGTGATCTCAGAAACCTTGGGACCTTTATGATCTCAGAGTTACTTAGAAATTACAATTTGAGCCTTGAACTCAGTGTTACAACTCCCAGCTGATGTAGCGTCTGCCAATTTCGTTTTAATACCATTAACTTTCCCTGTCTGACCTAAATCGTATCAGTTTGGTCTGTTCATGGATAAGACTGTAAATACATAGGTTAGTGACGTCATCACGCCGTCACTGACTACGATGAGTTGCGTGTTACGCGTTCCCGACATCTGTCAGTCGCACGCGTGTACCCAGGCCAAACGTACTGGTTGGAAAAAGTTCTATTTGTATCGTTACCTTTATTTTAATTTTGATACATTTCAAAATCAAAGTCAAAGCTTTGGGTTTTTTTAATTCAGTCGTATCTGAATGTTTGGTGTTCCCAACAAGATAGGTCGACGTTAATCATAAAAACTATAATGCATTTGTTGAAATTGATTGTGTTGATATACGAAGAATATTAGCTAACGAAAGTAGTATTAAAACATTGGTGACAGTTTTCCCCGTAGCTCTTCCGTTTTCTTTTTTTTTTCATTTGTGAAGGTGATTAATTTCCACCGGCAAGTTGTAAAGTCGTATAGATGGGTTGTTTATGTGATTGTAAACTTTCATTAATGTTTCTTTTCTATTTTTAAAATAAATACCCTTGGCAGTTACAACGATTGTTCTTGGCTTGCTTTCAAAGTTTTAATCGCGTTTAGGGACCGTAAGTTCAAGACCTATCAAGGTTGGAATAGTCTTAACGATTGATAAAAGATTTAATAATATATTGAGGCCAGAAATTTCTGAGTATTTTCTGAATAAAAAATATTTCAATGGTGGAAAGAACATTGTGTGTTTAAACAAACAGTTGCAGAGGTAGTAAAGGTAGTCATTGAAACTTCAGCAAACATCACAGCGCCTAATTCTTCGCTCTAAACGATAGGTAGTTTGCAGTGGCGCAGGCTCCTAACAACTCCATTCCCACCGGCTTACCTTCAGAAGTTCAGAACACAACCACTCTCTACCTACCGTAATTGAAAAATTGCACAATCACTACTTCTTTCAAGCATCACCAAACGCCTACTCGCAATTAATAAAAAAAAATTACCCTTCAATAACATTTTGCTATAAAATAACCCGCAGGCGCTATCGGCTTTTTGGCAGCTTAATTTCTAAGCAAAATAAACGTCATGATGTCACTAGCCAGCCCGCCATAGTATGGCTCTGGTAAGCCGAAGCAAACCGAGTTATTCATAGAGAAAGTAATAGAAAATGCGTGCGCGTGAGCGAGATGGAAAGAAATCGTTATCGCTCGTTGAATTTCGTAAAGAATCGGACATCATTCATGCTTGATGAATGACATTATTTTGTGCAGTAAACCGAATTTTATCGAGTTACGACAGGGGCAGAAAATGAAAGTATGATAGGGGAAGAACGAGATAGTATTAGTAATGGTGGATTTCGTATTTGGTTATTTATTTGGATGTTTATTTTGTTGTTCACTTTTATTTTTCAACTATGGTACCTCTACATTTTTTTTTGTTTTTTTTTTTTGTCATGGTTGCCAATTTCATTATTTTTGAGGTCGCTGATAATGAAAATTAGGTCAAAATGAAAATCCAAAATGACATTTTTTGGTTGTTTCTTCATGGGTGTTGTTTTCGTGGTATTTGAGGTCGCTGATAATGAAAATCTAAGATGGCGCCGATGAAAAATTTCAGTTTTTTCTTCATGGGTGTCGTTTTCGTAGTTTTTGGGGTCGCTGATAATAAATAAGAGGTCAAAATGAAAATCAAAGATGGCGCCGACGAAAGATTTCGGTTTTCTCTTCATGGGTGTCGTTTTCGTGGTTTTTGGGGTCACTGATAATGAAAATGAGGTCAAAATGAAAATCCAAGATGGCGCCGATGAAAAATTTCAGTTTTTTCTTCATGGGTGTCGTTTTCGTGGTTTATGGGGTCGCTGATGCTAAAAAAGAGGTCAAAATGAAAATCAAAGATGGCGCCGACGAAAAATTTCGGTTTTTTCTTCATGGGTGTCGTTTTCGTGATTTTTGGGGTCGCTGATGCTAAAAAAGAGGTCAAAATGAAAATCAAAGATGGCGCCGACGAAAGATTTCGGTTTTCTCTTCATGGGTGTCGTTTTCGTGGTTTTTGGGGTCGCTGATAATGAAAATGAGGTCAAAATGAAAATCTAAGATGGCGCCGATGAAAAATTTCAGTTTTTTCTTCATGGGTGTCGTTTTCGTAGTTTATGGGGTCGCTGATGCTAAAAAAGAGGTCAAAATGAAAATCAAAGATGGCGCCGACGAAAAATTTCGGTTTTTTCTTCATGGGTGTCGTTTTCGTGATTTTTGGGGTCGCTGATGCTAAAAAAGAGGTCAAAATGAAAATCAAAGATGGCGCCGACGAAAAATTTCGGTTTTTTCTTCATGGGTGTCGTTTTCGTGGTTTTTGGGGTCACTGATAATGAAAATGAGGTCAAAATGAAAATCCAAGATGGCGCCGATGAAAAATTTCAGTTTTTTCTTCATGGGTGTCGTTTTCGTGATTTTTGGGGTCGCTGATGCTAAAAAAGAGGTCAAAATGAAAATCAAAGATGGCGCCGACGAAAGATTTCGGTTTTCTCTTCATGGGTGTCGTTTTCGTGGTTTTTGGGGTCGCTGATAATGAAAATGAGGTCAAAATGAAAATCTAAGATGGCGCCGATGAAAAATTTCAGTTTTTTCTTCATGGGTGTCGTTTTCGTAGTTTATGGGGTCGCTGATGCTAAAAAAGAGGTCAAAATGAAAATCAAAGATGGCGCCGACGAAAAATTTCGGTTTTTTCTTCATGGGTGTCGTTTTCGTGATTTTTGGGGTCGCTGATGCTAAAAAAGAGGTCAAAATGAAAATCAAAGATGGCGCCGACGAAAGATTTCGGTTTTCTCTTCATGGGTGTCGTTTTCGTGGTTTTTGGGGTCGCTGATAATGAAAATGAGGTCAAAATGAAAATCTAAGATGGCGCCGATGAAAAATTTCAGTTTTTTCTTCATGGGTGTCGTTTTCGTAGTTTATGGGGTCGCTGATGCTAAAAAAGAGGTCAAAATGAAAATCAAAGATGGCGCCGACGAAAAATTTCGGTTTTTTCTTCATGGGTGTCGTTTTCGTGATTTTTGGGGTCGCTGATGCTAAAAAAGAGGTCAAAATGAAAATCAAAGATGGCGCCGACGAAAAATTTCGGTTTTTTCTTCATGGGTGTCGTTTTCGTGATTTTTGGGGTCGCTGATGCTAAAAAAGAGGTCAAAATGAAAATCAAAGATGGCGCCGACGAAAAATTTCGGTTTTTTCTTCATGGGTGTCGTTTTCGTGATTTTTGGGGTCGCTGATAATGAAAATGAGGTCAAAATGAAAATCCAAGATGGCGCCAACGATAAATTTCGGTTTTTTCTTCATGGGTGTCGTTTTCGAGGTTTTTGGGGTCGCTGATAATGAAAATGAGATCAAAATGAAAATCTAAGATGGCGCCGATGAAAAATTACAGTTTTTTTTCATGGGTGTCGTTTTCGTGGTTTTTGGGGTCGCTGATGATAAAAAAGAGGTCAAAATGAAAATCAAAGATGGCGCCGACGAAAAATTTCGTTTTTTTCTTCATGGGTGTCGTTTTCGTGGTTTTTGGGGTCGCTGATAATGAAAATGACGTCAAAACAAACATCAAAAAGTCAAGTCAAAAAAAAAACATTCTAATTTTTTTTTCTCGGCTTACCCTGACTCTTTTTTCACCCTTCGCCACTGGTAGTTTGCTATGCAAGGGGGTAGAGAGTTGAGTTAGCACCGCGCTAGTACGACTCAAATATTGACTTCCTTATTAGAGACCAGCCAGGGAACAATAGAACAGTTAACTCGATCGTAAAATGGACAAGTAGTAAAATGCACTCCGCTGTACAAATGTCCATGTTTAGCAGTTATTCGCGTAAGAGCAGCAATTTGCGAAATGCTTGCTTAACTGTGCGCATACGTGCATACTCTCACGGTGATTTATGAACTGATACAAAACTCAAAGTTAATTAACACGATTTCTATTAATCTTTGAGGACTGTAATTAAACTTTATAGCCCTTTCTTTTCAAATAGATCAAAGTAGTAGTCGCCACCTCTCTAATGACAATCGTAAACTTATAGTGGAGTGTGATGGAGTGGAATGATGAGCCGGATGTCTTAAGTCAAGAGACTCGTGCGCATCGTATTCCTGCCGGATGTGGCCTGGGTGCGGTAAAATTTGGTGGGAACGAGGCACGAAATTAGATTTTTTCTTGCCACGGAATCCATGATTGATCGCTTTCTCCCTCGCTTGCTGACAACTCTACCTCTGAACTGAGGATTGCAGGAATTCTTTCGAGACGTATTGCTTTACTTTCATTATTTAGACTGTGTCGTAAACATAATTATCGCTTCTTTTGATCTGGATTCTGGTTGAGCATTTGAGATGAATCTTCCACATCGCTAATACGTCCCTTTATGGCATCAAAAGATCTATAAATTCAAAGTAACGCACAGTGACAATAAAGCGATTTCTAGTCGTATAAGATCTAGTGCGTGGTCCTAAAATAGTTTACTGTTCATTTTATGATTTCCCTCAATAAATTCAGTACAGGAGCTAGAAGCCGGAACAATCGGATCGATTTTGACAAATGCATTGATTTGTTACCGTCCCCGCGTATAAATAATACTGGAAGTGTAGCCGGTGTGGCTGCGCGCGCGCCGGCACTGGCATCACCACGCGACAGTTGTTACCGCGCCGCCTTGACGAATACTCTACTCGGAGCACCGCGACCTCGCCCCCGTGACATTGCCTTATCTCTTATCAGAACGCTTATCGATATCAAAGTGAAAATCGATATGACGATCAATACGACTAAACTATACCGATAGCGTCCAGTCGCATCGCGTCCTTGTGGTAGCCCAATATCGTGCGTGCACAAATCATTAATTGTTTACAACGGGATGCCCTGTATAGTAATTGCAAGTGTTTTGCATTTCCTCGCGTAGGACGTCGTTTACGCGGATACTGTGTAGGCTGTGATTATGGTGCGCTGACGCCGGTGTTGTTCCTGTGGGTGTTTTAATTCTCCAAAGACAGCTGTGATTGGTCCAAGATGGATCGAACAATGTATGGCAAGGTGCTGCCAGGCACTTACTATCCGTTCCGCTGCGCTATGAAGGAGAACGGTATATCGCCCGGCTGTGAGTATTAATCGATATTAAATCAGTTTTATTGTGTAAAAATGGTGAAACGGATATTTATCAGTGTCTATCATCCAATGTGTTTGTTTACCGTAATTACGAGTGTGGCTACAGCTGTGTTGGTAACATTATAACTACGTCTACACTATAATTTCCCGGTGCTAGTGTTTGTTTTCTCATGTGAGTTCCCCGAGTGCATCCACGTCGAATCGTGAGACTGGTCTCTCAATGTGTGTTTATTTACTACGAAGCGTGAACCGTACAGATGTACATTTCTCTTTTGTAATTCAAGTGATATTTGCCAGAGTGCTATTTTTGGAGTGTTTAGCGTCTAACGGGTTGATATGTCAACACGTTTGTGTATTTCTATGATTAGTTCGCACATCAATTGTCCCAACTAAAACACGGTCGTTTAATAGTATTCAACTCAATTAAATTTTAAAAGCTGTGATGTTTTAGAGTACTTGCGGTGAAGTCATCCATGTTGTTTGTAGTCAGGTTAATTTGGTTTCATTAGCATTAGTTGACGGGTTTGCGGTTTTGTTCCGTTCTTTTATGACGGTGGTGTCTATTCCTGGAAGACCTCGTGGGTGGTGACTGTTCGGAAACTTTAACTGTCTCATCATCAGCTTTATTGTGTATTTTAGAAGAGACCTTGCTGTAAACAATTTAGGTTACGTTATCGTATGTTTTAACATATGTATCACGTGTACGTTTTATGCAGTTTTCTTGAGCACTTAGAATATAGGTCTACTTGCATCTTAAGTAGTCGTGGAACTCGTTTCATGTATCAAAATGTACACAATTTATTATGGCCAGAGTCGGCGTTGAAGGCATTACTAAGTTATCATTGTAGCCAAACCCACGTCTGCTGTTTAGCGTTTGGCTGCTAAATACGGTATTTCATCACTAAACAGAATGCGGTGCGGTGACATTGTGATGTCGTGCTGTGTGCGAAAATGTTCTACATTGGATTATGTTGTCAGAGGTCTGATAGAGGTCGTGTGCTGGAAATGGCAATTTAAAAGGGTAAAAAAACAATGCAAAAATAAGGTGGAAATGATGAATAGTGCAGTAAACCTGTTAAATATTCTATTCACAACTGCTACTGCTGAGCATGATATCCTGGGTTAGATTCCCAGATTGTGTAAAGTGTTATTGAGTTTTCCATCAGGCATTTATCAGAAGCAGACATGGAGTCTGAATTTATGCGCGGTCGATGGCAATGGCTCGCCCCTGTTACATGAACCTGGGGGGGGGGGGGGGGGGGGGTGATGTTGATCTGTTACTATACTATTATTTTTTATTTTTATTTTGTTTGCTGATATTTTAAACGTTTCTATTCTTAAGTCGGTTCTGAGATTGTTGTACTCGGTTGGGACACCATTTGCTATGATAATTTTGTAAAATGTGGTATCGTTTTGCGATCTGTTTTGTTCTTTGCAGCTTTTTGTAGAAAGTTGTTCATGAGTACTTGAGACAGTGATCAGGGAACAATTTGTTAGAAAAAAACCGCATTGATAAAACGTCTAAAAATAAATAAAGATTAAAAAAAATCCCTCCGGCAAGCCGCAGGAGGAGGTAGATTTCGAAGAAGGTGCTGGAGCGTCCGACTATTGAAAATTTGTATAAAGAGTTGTACTTATAATGTACAATCTACAAAAAAAAAATATGATTTCAAAATCGTTGTCCTGTAATGGAAATTTTACCCTTTTATAATTCTCTCATGAGACTTTAGCATGGAAACGCCCTCAAATGTTTAGTTATAATTTTTTATTTCGAAAACTATAAGTTTTATCGCTAAACTTTGAAGGTAACAATTGTAAAGTAAACAATTTGCTTTCAAAAAAAAATATTTGCGACGTTCAAAATGTTTACTGTTTCGGAGATATGATTTTTTTTCGCAAAAAATTTGGAATTTTCAACCTCCTCCCCAATTTAGGGGTTGCATCAAAAAATTTTTAATTTAACGATGTCCGTATTCGTACTAAGAATGATAAAAATGAGAAACGGTTCAAAAATTTTCCATAGGAAAAAAGTTATGGCCAAAAAACTGATTTTAGAAAAACCGCCCCCCCGCCGCCCCCCATGGACGAATTCCGCCCATTCACGAACTTAGCCTAAGTTTTGAGCGTTTCGATTTTTTGGCCAAGTTTGAAAGCAATCGGTTCATAATTGCGACCTGTAGAGTGTGGCTAAATTTTGCTTGTCACCCATATACATACGTATTCATATATATCCCCGTAGGTGAGAGACCAATAGGTAGATTTTTTTTTTTTTTCAAAAAAAGAAATCTACCTAAAAGACGAAGACAGAGGTTATGATAATTCATACACTGCTAACAGAGAAGCGGGAATCACTAATCAGACTGTTTCTCAAGTCTACAACGATGTAGATTACATGTATTCAAATTCAAACCGATACCGTGTTTACGAACGGGGCAGTCGAAGATGTTAGGACGTCCACTCTTGATGTTGGTGGGTGGTTCCATCCCATCTGCTTCTCCTAATTAATTGCCCTCTATAAAAAGCGTGAATTTGGTATGCCTGTGACAAGTAGCTATATGTCGTGTAGCATTCTTCATGTTGTATCTGAAGTATTATTTTAGTTTGGAAACATGTGTTGCAACTAGTAATGATAATGCCAATCGGTTGAATTAAGTATATCTATGCTTTATCTTTTAATTATCAAATGCAGTACTGATTTAATTAGTTGATCTTGATGTGACATAAAAAATATATAAACTTGATTAAAAATAGCTTAACATATGAGCAAAAATACTATAACTGTTGTTTTTCGTTCAAGTGTTATGAGGCGTTATAAATCCTGTATTTTTATCGGTTTAAAATATCCGTAAATAATTGAAAATTGCTGAGGCCCAAAGATTGTTCGTTGGGTTCGAATCCTTTGTCCAATAGTAACTCATAACTACTCATAAGTCTTGTTTTTTTTCTGAATTTACAACCCAAGATTAGTAGAAACTTGTCGTCATTATTAATAATGAACCAACACTGTAAACAAAGGCTAATAATTCATGAAATCCATCAATGAATATGAAATGCATCAATTAATATGAAATGCCCGAAATTTTATAAGTAATTATATTTAATTCGTGTGGATTGTTTTTAGCAATCCCTTCACAAACTAGAAGTTTTAAAGTGCTAACAGTAGCAGCGTCACATTATGTATTTTTTTACTCGTACATTTATCATTCTTGTGATCTTTTATAACCCAAGTGATTGATATAAACGGTGTTAATTAGTTCCCTCAGACGTAAACATTAATTGCCCTCACATTAAGATAGTCATGTCAGGTTATCCCTAGAGTCTTATTAACTTCATAATACCGTGAAACCTGTATACTTACCCAGTGTCTCAAGTATCCAGGCATAAATGACGGGACCTCAGCATGAGTTCCAGCTATGGAGGTTTCTCACTTATCCAGGTCCCACATAACCAAGTTTCACTGTATATTAATTCTTTTATTCGTGCTTCTCCTGTCTTGTACGCCATAAACCAACTTTTCATCTAGAATTTTACGATGGTCTCCAGAATCTGACAAACACGTTTTATATCCTTCCCACTTTATAGATACATAAACGATATTGGATTTGCCGCACCACATAGTTATTGTATTAGTAATTAACGCAAGGTCACGATACTCATATAGATTACATAAAGCCACCGAAGCCATGTGATTTACATATGTGTCATGCATGTGCGTACGCATTCGTTTGTGTTATTAGATTTAGTATTATCTCTATTATGTTATTGGAGTGGTATTGAAAAGAATTTTATCGTGTTTTTTGTTGGATCAATTCAATAGGAAAATCACCCTAAATGTTGTAAGGAAAGTTTTGAGTCTGACTCATCCAGTCATTATGGTATTAGAGTAGAGGAACACCCAAGAAACAATGGATGGACCGTGTGAAATATTATATGGCACGAAAGGAGGTGTCTGATGAGATGACGAGTAATAGAAAAGTATGGAATAAGAAATACTGTGCCTAACTCAAATGAATTGGGACATGGGCAAGAGAATGATGATCATACCACCCTAACCTAAAGCAGTCTATTGCTGGATATTCTCCGCAACTCTCATCCAGCGCACCTTACAAGATCCTCGCTCCATCTACGTTGGCATCGTCAGAGCTGTTTTGTTCCGTTGGGTATTTTATTCCATGGTAAATAACCCGACTTTTGACTCTATTGTTAAATAATTGTGAGGCATAAGATTTCAGGGAAGAAAATGTAGTAAGTATAATAGTAGAGGAAGAGCAAAGAATCGATGGATGGACTGTGTGAAGTATGATATAGCTAGAAAGGAGGTGACTACTCAGATGACAAATAGAGAGTACGGAAGAAGAAGTCATGCTGCGTCGCCCCAATTGAATTGGGATAAGAGCAGGGGAATAATGAAATATAAGATTTCTGATATCTCAAATGCAAAATGTGTAACGTGACGTCTTCTTCCATGACATTTTAATTAACAGAATGATAACCTTGGCACACTCGCCAGTCGCTACATCGAAATCGGAAAGACATCTTGAGTGAAACAAGTTTTCATTGAATCGAGTATGATATAAGATATAAATGGTGGATACAATCGCCTCGACACCGACCTTTGCGAGGTCATCATGACATAATGTCAATTGCGCAGATGGATATAATTAAGAATCAGGTCCTGAATGGTCAGTTGCACCTGGGTGATAAACAAGTGATACGGAAAAGGACGGTGGATCCTTGACTCCAGCTGATTCAGAGGGAGATATTAATAGACTAGTTTTAAAACGTTGAGGAAGTAAACGAAGTGCCAGCGTTTTTGGATTTATCACACGCTGTTGTTTGCCAATATTTTGTAGGAACACTAAGAACAGCGGTGAATTGCACATGAGTTCATTTGAAATGATGAAATGCCAATATTGTTGTCAGGCGCGTTGCAATAAACATAGAAGTTTAGTAAACTAGTATTCGCAGCTTCACCAACATGGACGTCGAACGTAATCCCACGGGATCGTAATACCGTTTTAATTTACCGACTGCTAATGCAAGGAAAGGTAAAAGTAAAACTTGCTTAGGTTGGCATGTCGATGGGTGACCAGCAATTATATACAGAGTTTCCCCCGCCTCGGAAAAGCGCGTTAAACCGTTGGTCCAGGCTGTCATTTGTAGATATTTGACAGTCGTTATGGGTACTCGATGTGTATCGTATAAGGGGGTATCGAGGGGTATCGTATTGCCCAGGACTAACTCGGTTGCGGAGGCAGTGGCTCCATGTAAAATACTGGTATTCAGCTGCATTCGGTTAGACTGGAAGCCGACCCCAACTAAGTTGGTAAAAGGCTGGACAGGTGATGGTGAAATGGAAGAAAAGGTAACGAATAGACGGAGTTACTTTTGCATCTATAGTATTAATGTGGATTGGAAATCTAATCTCTATTCTATTCCTTTTACACCGACAATACTGCGGTAATAGTAAGGCAACACGTTTACGCAACCGTCGGCCATATGTTATTTCATTGAGTCTCTCAACTCGATTGTTTATTCACAGAACGTTTTCATATCTATTTCTATGTTTATAGCAGTACCATAGGCTGTCCGTAGAGAATTCATAATCATTTCAATATTTATGCAAATCTTGTTCATTTATAATCTGTCCTAAACTAGAGTCTAATTAAAACCTCAATACATAAAGAGTGATCAGTACAGAATTAATTGTCGTTTGCCTTCATTAGCTAATCTGCGTTATTTGAGTTTGACAAACATTTTCAATTTTAAAATTATCCAAAGCCACAGCTGGGTAATTAAATGCACTTTAGTCAAACCAGCTGGAACAGAAACAGCCTTAACAAAACAGACACTAGGTACTTAAAATTAAGTCAAGGCATTTACTAAATATTTTAGCAGCTTTAGTCTTAAATCTGTTATCGTCGGTAATTACAATGCAATAAAAACACATGTGGCACATTGTCAAGTTTACACCATTTTCGCGGCAAACTCTGCGCGTTTAGTTTTTAATTACCATAGACACGGATGAGCGAGCATTCCATCCAAATTTCCTTATTAGTGGCCAGTGTTACAACAATACTCGTTTACTGTCGGCCTCTGACTCAGTTCTCTATGGAAGGCCAGACGAAAGCGTCCAAATATGGACATACAGTAAATGGTCCGTAAATCTTTCTCGGGTTTTGCATCACCTTCATACCAAGGGAGGTCTGTTTTCAAGATCGTGGTTTATTTCTTTGATACTGAGGTTAATTAATGTTGTTTATGTTACTTGTTTTCTTTTTATTCCACTACCAGGCTAGTGGCAAAATCTCATTACGTCTTTGCTTTACAAAAAATGTATCTCATAATTAATCTTCTTTTCCTCTTATTTCCATCCTCAGGTATACACAGTTATCAGGTAATTTGAGACCTCCAGTCTTAAATTATTTAAAAATTGAAACCAATATTCCATAACAGTATCATCAGAGCTATTATTTTATCATTATTTTGTAATTTTGGCTTGAGAAACGATTGAGACGTAACTAGGTTAGCGACTTGCAATATTGTGAAAAGTTTGTGAATCATCACTTATACCAATTTGGGAGATCGGCGCAAAATATCTTATTTTTCTTCCATACATCTGTCTATTATCGTAATTCCAGTAGTCATTCTTTTTGCAACATTTCTATGGTCTTCCCCTCCACTTGTAGACTTTCACACAATCTCTTGGTCTCTGACGGCAGATTAGTATTATAATATTGATAGAAGTTTAAAAAGAGTAACCAATCTTGTAAATACAACACCTCTAGTATACAACTCGTTGACACAAGCACTTATGAAAAACTAGGTTAGTTCACTTAATGCTGTCTTTACCTCATTGTTTCCAGATGCTAATCATAATTATCCAGTAGTACAAGTACCTCGCCTGTTGACACCAAAAGTGAGAATTACAATAATGTTCAAATGTTCGAACCTGAAGTTTTCATTGGATACATCAATTTTTTTCATGAACGTGCCAATGAAGTCTAGTCCTAGTTTCTAATCTATATCAACGACTTACCCAAAATCATAGAAGGGCCATGTGTTTTATTTGCAGATGACATTTCTCTATTAGTCTCATGTGAAAACAATTTAAATTTAAACGAAGAACTAAAATCAATACTCACTAAAACCATCACTTGGATGAACGCACACAACCTCGAAATAAATTATTCCAAAACTAAACTTATAACCTTTCATCCCCACCAAAAAACACCATTAAATATTGATTTTACTTTTAATAACACAAAAATAGAAATTGTTAAAGAATTTACGCTACTTGGTCTCACCTTGGATACTCACATAAATTGGAAATCCCACGTACAAAAATTAAGATCAAGATTTTCATATGCTCTACGAGAAATAAAGAAAACCACCAATCTTCAAACAGCGCTCACCACCTACTATGCATATGCTTATGCATGGCTAAGCTACGGTGTTACCCTTTGGGGAAATAGCACAGATGCACCCTCACTCTTTATCCTACAAAAACAATTAGTTAGAATCCTGGCAAATATTGATCAAACCGACAGCTGCAAACCTCACTTCCAAAATTATAATATATTAACACTCCCCAGTATATACATATTAGAAACCTGCAAATTTGTTCGGAAATATCAAGAGTTTTACACAAAGCGCGAAGATATACAATCACGTTTCACACTCCGGCACAAATCAAGATTAAACTCGACTAAAAATACACTCAACAAGCCCCTATGTAATGTCTATAAAAATATATAATAAACTACCTGAAATAATAAAAAAAGAAGAAAAATTAAGCATATTTATAAAAAAACAAACAATTTTTAACAGAAAAATGCTATGATAGCATAAATGAATATTTAAACGATAAAATATAATTAATAATGTATAAAATTTTCTATGTACTTATTTGTAGAATTCTTATTATGGTATTATTGGATTTATTTTAGATATATTTTTGTCTTTGTGTATTTTTAAAGCTTCCTCTCTCCTACTATATCTTTGTCTTTTGCTGTGCCCGACAGGGTCCATAATGATCTCATTTTTAATTTACCACCTAAGTACACATTGTGGAATGCAAATAAAGTTTGAGTATTGAGTCCAATAACAAAAAATAACAAGGAACTGTTTTGGCATCTGATTATCAGTTTCCTGCCTTTATCTCATTTTTTTGGGGTCGACGCGGTCTCCTTTTTCCATACCTCAGCTGTCATTTTTCTAGTCACCCCTCTCTAGTCATATTATCATTAACACTTAACACAATCCATCCATCGTTTCTGTTGTTGCTTTCTATAACCATAGAAAAAGAGCTTTATTATGAAAATATACGTGCTATGCATACGTGTGTCTGTAACTAGAGAATCGAATAGATTACGTGACGATTCGTCTCCGTCATTACAAGTAACGGTACCCTACGTGTAAGTATTTAGAAACGTATTCACTTCATTAAGTTCATTGTCCAAGTCATTGTTGACTGTGTTGTTCCAAAAATCATAATATTATGAAAGGCCCAAATGAATAACTTCAGTGTTTTTAAATGAGTCACCATGTTTGCTTAACATTAACCCATATTTAGTTTCAATTCTCAAACTTTTGCGTGTTCAATGCCATATGTTGTTTCATCGGACAGTCGCTGATGTGTAATTATGGGTTGGTTATTAAAACATGGGTTCGTTTGGTAATATAATAATTGCTATCAAGTGATTGTTATTCATTCGGTAAATTGTTTGTATTTAGAACAATGCTTCTTATTTATGCGTTTCATATTGATAACAATGGGAAATAATAATGTTTCCGAAAAACAAATTAATCTCCAGCGATATGTGGCCGACTATTATTCTAATTAACCAGCGTTTTAATGAATTAAGAAGACCTCCCACTAGGTGGACCGATGACCTGGTGAAGGTTGCGGGAATCCGGTGGATGCGAGTCGCAAGGGACCGGTCAATGTGGCGACACTTGGGGGAGGCCTATGTCCAGCAGTGGGCGTCTTTCGGCTGAGATGATGATGATGATGATGATAATGAATTACCGACAAAAAACCCAAAATATAAACGAATAAAAATATCAAATTTAACAAACAAATAAGAGCATGTTCCAAGTACATTTTCTCCTTAAAAAAAATGGATCTTCGAATAACAAAACTAAACTTCCGAATAGAATACTGAACCTCCGACACAATTACTAAGTTACCGACAACAGAGGTTTTGTCAAAATCATCATATTTTTACAACTTGCATGAACTGTTATAATTTCTATTGTTGGTTATCAAATTTATTTTAGGTAGATTTCCTTTTTTTGAAAAAAAAAAAAATCTACCTATTGGTCTCTCACCTACGGGGATATATATGAATACGTATGTATATGGGTGACAAGCAAAATTTAGCCACACTCTACAGGTCGCAATTATGAACCGATTGCTTTCAAACTTGGCCAAAAAATCGAAACGGTCAAAACTTAGGCTAAGTTCGTGAATGGGCGGAATTCGTCGAGGCGGCGGGGGGGCGGTTTTTCTAAAATCAGTTTTTTGGCCATAACTTTTTTCCTATGGAAAATTTTTGAACCGTTTCTCATTTTTATCATTCTGAGTACGAATACGGATAGGACATGTTAAATTAAAACTTTTTTGATGCAACCCCTAAATTGGGGAGGGGGTTGAAAATTCCAATTTTTTTGCGAAAAAAAATCATATCTCCGAAACAGTAAACATTTTGACCGTCGCAAATATTTTTTTTTGAAAGCAAATTGTTTACTTTACAATTGTTACCTTCAAAGTTTAGCGATAAAACTTATAGTTTTCGAAATAAAAAAAATATAACTAAACATTTGAGGGCGTTTCCATGCTAAACTCTTATGAGAGAATTTAAAAAGGGTAAACTTTCCATTACCGGACAACGATTTTGAAATCATATTTTTTTTGTAGATTGTACACATAAGTACAACTCTTTATACAAATTTTCAATAGTCGGACGCTCCAGCACCTTCTTCGAAATCTACCTCCTCCTGCGGCTTGCCGGAGGGATTTTTTTTACTCTCATTAAGATGAAGATCCGAGCACAGTGCGCTTGCAACGACCGATCCTTGCGTGTTTTGTCTGTTAATGTTACAAAATTAAATAGTTTTTGTTGCTATTGGTTTGATAATAATATTATCATGTCAACGAACTAATAAATCTACTAAGGAAACTACTAACTTAACAACACACTAACTACCTGCCTCCCTATTTAGTTCATAACTACAATTATATTATATGTCATCGTAAAATTGTAAATTCCGTTAGATTGTAATCTATCTAGCGAGATTGTAAACTCGAATATTGAAACCGTAATATTGTGAAATGCATGCGACGGAAGTATCTCTGCCCCCATAATCGAGACTTGGGGCGTTAGGTTAGAGGTTCCTATAAACCCTTCATACAGAAATAGGAGCACCGCGTAGCGGGGCTTCGTCGACCACGCTTTTTATATTAATCTGTATATCTCAGGAATGGTGCATTATGTTTTCATGTGAGTAGTACCACGGGGCAAGGGGGACACCCCTTCCCTCCCCCTCCTCCACACGAAATTAACAATCACGTTTATTTTTTCGAAGATTTCAGTATCTCATTCGGTCGTTTCGTCATTTTTATTCGGAGAAAACTTTTTTGCAAAAAAATAGAACCGACTTCAAAAAAGTGAAAAATAACTTTAGCTTCAGAAGTCGGTGACCATTGTTTGATTGATTTATTAAGTTTTTTTGTCACCGACTTCTGAAGCTAAAGTTATTTTTCACTTTTTTGAGTCGGTTCTATTTTTTTGCAAAAAAGTTTTTATTTTTCACTTTTTAGTTGTTCACTTGTGCTTACCCCTTCACAGCGTACCGGTGCGGTGGCGTGATGTTATGTTATGAACTGGTGTAAACAATAGACAGACAATAGATTTCAGCAATCCCAGTCCATTTGCTATCATTTATTGAGGAGTTCCGTTCCATATCTCCGAAGTTCGTGATCAGATCATGACAATATTTCTATGGGACCAACTTGGAAGTATACCCTTTCAAATAAAAAAAAGAATTTTTCAAATCGGTTCAGGCGTCTTCGAGTAATCGGTGAACATACATAAAAAAAAAAAAAAAAAAATACATACAGTCGAATAGAGAACCTCCTCCTTTTTGGAAGTCGGTTAAAAAGTAGTCGGAAAGTTAGTATTTTAGGCAGTAGATTTAATATTTTGAGTAAGGACAATTTTTTTTTTTATCCGAGCTTTTATTACTACCCGATAACAATTATGAGGTCGATTGTTGCAATACCTGTAATGAGGATAAACATTTTGTAGCCTTAATCAATATTGACTCCATGTTAAAGAATAACAGCCTTTGTAATCAATTCGCTATGGTATCTTTTTGCTGATTTTTCTTTCAAAGGAGCACAATGCTAAAGCTTTTGTATACCAAATAATATGTTGTATTCTATATTTGGATTACAAAAACTCCAAAATTAGCAGTATTCATGAAGCCAATATTCTGAGATACGAGATTGAACCTCCCCCTGACAAGTTCATTCAACTATCGAAGAATTTTAGATTCATTAGTACACTCTCCTCCAAAACCTTAAACAAACAGAAAATCATTCATCGTAGAAATTATCGTTTCATTTGCATATGTTGTTTAACATCTAATTCCGCTAATAGAGGCTTGATTCAATCTCCCATTTGGCTCGCATTTCAACACAATGTTACTCTTCAGGAATTAATTAGTGCGTCTGAGTTACCGGCACTTGAACTCCTGGTATGCGAGCTTGTTTGCACCGGGCTATTTTAGCTCCAATTTGTACCTGAATCATATTTCCTCAATCCTTATTTGTTCCTGTGTTACGCTTTGATGTTGGTCTAGTGTTAAGTAATTGATCTTATTTAGCTATAATAGCAATTTATTAACAGCTAATTACTGCTATCAGTTATGGTTACGTCATGTTGTCTTGATCGTCACGCATGACCAAATTCAACAAATCAGAACCTGTTCTTTTTATGATTGATGATCAGAATGTTGGAGAGTCGTAGTTGCCAGTGACAAGATAGAATGGCGAATTTAAATTGGACCCAGAAGTTCATTACAAATTGCAACACTCCAACAAGTACGGAGTTAACTGAGGGAAGCAAGCAATTTAAACATAAATGCTGCTCTATCATCACACACCAGTTTTCCCTCGTATGTTTCCAATTGGGCATAATAGCCAATACACAAATGTATATCCTTCATTTATTGAAGACCTATTTTCTCGTGAAGGGATGTTATAAATACCCATCGCTATACAACTGAAGAATCTTAATCACCCAACTTCAAAAGCTGTCCCTACCAGTAATTTATTCAAAAACTCTGTTTACCAACATTGTTAATCCCTTCGATATTTACGAGTGAGATCATTAGAAGACAAATGGGCACAGAAATAAAGTAGTTTCAGTAGTTTGTGCCAGTTCCTGGATCCAGCTGGCCAGAAAAAACACACGTTGCACAAATTGTTATCTAACGCTAGTTTCACGATATTTACTGTATCGTCAATCGTGTTTATAGAAAGTCTTTCAGAGTCCGTAGACTCAATATTTATGGGAACCTGACTGGAGAGTTTTGAGAAATGGGACGTCCTTACTAAATATTATTTTAGAGCCATTCAGTTTTATTGTTGGAAGTGATAGAAATATTAGAAATTATGCTGATTTAAGTGTAGGAGATGGCTATTTGCATAGTTTGAATGCTGTTTAAATTCCTAACCAGATAACACGATATTCAAGATTGAATGAGCGTTCACAGATTTCATATTCTGTGTCACCAGTTTTTCCATCATTCTTCTTGTTCTTAGTGTGTCGATGACGAGTCAGTCCTTTGGCGACGAGTTTGACACTTTCAATAGCGTCCATCAGCTCCTGTTATGTGCAAACATTGCAAATAATGGGAGAGGCAGGACACGATATCAAGTGTCCCATTGTTTGGGGCAACAGAGTCATCAGAGAACAAGCTGAAATTTGTAAAATCTTAATCCTCAATGAAGAGATTATGAAAAACTCGTCAATGAAGGGTCATTGGCACCGACATCATGTATCTATGTGCAGCAATTAATTGTGACAATTGGCAGACTGCCCATTGAGTTTTAATTTGTGACAATCATTTGAATATTTTGCTATATTGCAACACTGTTGCTTTACGAGCCAAGATAAAATATTCTCGTTTCAGAGACACTTTTCTTTAAAATGATGATTCAGAAAGCTTTTTTAGTATTTAGGAGACATTGAACTGTGTAAAAGGTTTTCATCTCTTTCCTGTTACGAAACTTTTACACAGAAAGTGTTTTGTTAATCGTATATTTAACATTCAAATTTTTCATCATCATCTTTAAATTCACTATCAACACTACTTATTTCTTGTCTTTAATATCGTAGAGTTACATTGTTTATTCGTTCTAAGTCGCAAGAGGATTTACTAATTCCATTGATTAAAATTCAGTTGCCAAAATGTAATGACTCCCCACATCCGGCTACTCATCATATTCTAATCACGTGTGCCTATGTACCTCAAAAGGAAAGTTAATGGTCTAATAGTAAATAATCGATCAGTAATCCCATAAATTCTTGCATATTGATCACCGAATTTATTTGTACTTTGTGTAAACTAACATTTCTTCTATTTGTTTGAAAATTATTGTTTGCGTTACTTGATATCATTACTATTATTTTCTTTTTATTTCATAATAATTCACTACTTATCGTATCTAAATCATCATTGTCTTTCGAATAATTGTTGTTATTAAAAGGCACGTCTGAAAATAAGAATTTAACATCTTTCATATTTGCTTCTTTACCATTTGTTAAATCTATTCTATCGTATTCTTATAATAAAATCTCGCGTGTAAAGACATAGTTTCCTTGAGCTTCTATAACGTCAGTTTCTATAGATTTTGCTATGGTTTTGTAGATTTGCTATCAGTTCAGTTTAGTAGTATCCAATCAGGCTAATATGCTTTTAGCAGAGCCCTGACCCAGCCCTGCCTTGATAATCCAAATGAATCGGGTCGGGGGATCTATTATTCGCATTTGACAAATTGTCCATCTGTCCTCGACTAACCTTTGATTTGTCCGGTGACCAAGGCCGCATTTTATTGGATAGAACAAGTGATTTAGGGCTTCTACATGCAGAATAGATCGTTTACTATTTTCGTTTAGTTCATAATAATGATCTTTTTGGTTTAAAAAATCCCTCATGTTCTATAAATAAAATTGCTCTCATTTGTCAGATAAATCTTGTGTTGAGCTGAAAAACAACATGTCCCTAAATTAACACATCACACTGTTATAAATCGTAAACCTTCATACTGGAATTTTGAAGATCTGTAGTTAGGTTCCCATAAAAAAGGTGGTCCTTTTTATGAGATCTAGCATTAGCATAACCTACTAGTCCTTTCAGGATATTTCAACTTAACTCTGGAACGAAAAGGAAACCAGATAATTATATTACACCTCATTAACATTGGCATATGGACAATGACTTAAAATAAATTGAGGATGCAAATAAAATAAAAATCGGCAATTCAGATAATTATTTTCTGCCAATGTTTCTGTTTATTACAAAGACTGTAGATAAAGATGATTCGGTGAACAACCTCATTTCGTTGTTGTTACCAGCCAAATGTTTTCCGCTAGTCCCTTTATTTTTGTCACCAGTTATTCGTACATCTAATATTGGCTTCGTGAAAAAACATAATTTGTCAATTTTCCAGACAACGCTTTCCGTTTCATATTTAATTTTTCAGCTGTTGTTGTTCAGGAAGATTTGGAAGGGTTCTATTAGTTAACTCTATTTTGAGTGGTTTCTCACTTTATTTTTATTTTTAAGTCTGTGAAAAGTTGCACTAGTTTTACTCATTTCAGTGTGTATCTTCAGAGTATTCTCTGAATACTTACTCATAACTCTAATGGCGTTTGCATATAACGCCATCTATCGTCGCCTAGTAGAACTTCAGCATTTACACACCACAGTATGATTCATACTACTATGTTATGAAACCGTCGGCCAATTCGTTCTATCTTGATCCAGCAGGTGGCGCTTTTTATACATAGAGTTTTTTTTATATTTTCCTTTAGGTAATTGCTCTTCTTCCTGCACTTCCTTTTCAATTTGATCTTCTGTGTATAATTTATAGCACTTTTGATTGTTTAGTTCCGTGGTTAGTTGATTTCTGATCGATCGTTATCACAGTGGCGCTATGTGACGTCACGGGTGCATTAACCCTTGCAGTGCCGCGTCGATTGCACCCGCCCGCCCACGTCCCCGGGAAAACTGCAATGTCAGTCGTGGATCCTTGAACCCTAGCGGCCACACAGTTTCGTGTTTACATCTCTCGTAGACAAAGTTTTGGCTGAACAAAAGTTTATATACCTACTTTAGTACAAGTGTTTACTGTAAGAAGTTGTTTGGTCGAGTCTATTTCCTAAACATTCGGCCCTATGACTAACGCTTGGTCTGCGGGAAGTTCCTTTGCTCTTAGTTCGATTCGAACTAGTAGCCACCCACACGTTTCAATAAAGGCTGGTACATAAGTACATGGTTACGCCCGGTTGCCAATACTAGTTATCCCGACTTATACGAAACATATGGCGGGAGCTCGCATTCCATCGCGAACATTCTGGAATAACGCAGTTCTGTTATAATCTTCGTGGAAAAGCCTGTGTTTGAAAGTATCTGTGACTTTTGGAATTTCTCTAAGGACTATAGTGACGTCATCGACGCCATAATGACGGGTAAGTGACAGCCATTTTAGGGAAATAGGAATGTCGGGTCGTTGGATGATTATGCTAATTAGCGTTTCATGTTTTCATTTGATTATTTCGTATTAGGAGTGCTGATGGGCTACTCAGCTTTTTATGGGAAGGCCTTGATAGCATTTATGGGGTTTTAAATCGGCATCTGTTCTTGAAATGTTTTAGGAATAGATTATACTAATGTACTCAGTTTATTTGATAGCTTTCTGACGCAAACTACTTACTACTACGGATGACTACAGTATTTCGATTTTATGCGCTCTTCTGTCTTAGTTCCTTAAGTATTTCAATGCTTTTAGACACTAGTTTATTTATGTAAGTATTTGTTTCTGTACTTATATATTTAATCTCATATATTTTCCTATGTATTTTTGTAGCTAATTTAACTGCTCTGTGAAGTAAATGATGGTTTCAAGATTTTTCATAAGGCATTTCAATATCTCGTGAAATGCTAAATCGTAATCAAAAGTAATCAAAAGAACATTTTCGTACATCATTTGACCTTCTTCAAGCTCAAAGAATGACTCTCAGTAAAAACATAATATAATAACATAGTAAGTTACAGAACTTTAAAATATTGTTCGTTGAAGGGTCCATAACTCCATACACCATAGAAAGTGCATCATTTAACTTGCCAGACGTCCCTGATGTATAGACCACATTAATACATTTCCTACCTCCTACCCGCCAAAGGGCGAAAGATAAAACATATTGCCGAGTCATAAAAGATAATGATCTACTAATAAATAAACGTCTACCTGTCATGGCGGCGACTCAGCTTTGAGAAATAACAGCAATCAGTGTGTCAAACGCGTCAAATCGGTCCGCGGATCCGCTGTCCCTCCAAGTATGGGTGCGCCGGCGCAAGCGGACTCACGGGAATATGCGCTCATTACCTCGCCTAGATCGTGCCCTTTATTTTCTGGAGACGTGTTTCAATGCGCGAATATTTGTGGTGTATTTTGATTGTCTGCAACTCTGTACTAACGGATTCATGCAGATGTTAAGACCAAGGTTAGAAGACTTCCCTTAATTGTAACTGTTCATCATGGATCGTGTTAATTCCTTTGAAAGCATTATTGACAGCAACTGGCCTAGAGTCTTTATTGGAGTACCATATCACTTGGCGTTATTACCTAAATTTACCCTAGTTACTGTTTGCTTAAACTCAATATTACATGGAGAGAGTTAGAAATGTTAAAATTGTTCAGTTCCTATCAGTTTCATTTGATCTTGATCAAGTTTTTCATTTAAACAGCCATTGTTCGTGATCACTGATCATACCAAGAAAGTTGTAAACTTCGCTAGTCGCTACAATTTACAATCTCCAGTTTATTTGTTTCTATGATTCATCTTTATATTTCGAGCATTAGTATCATTGATGCTTTTAAATCTTCACATGTTAAGTAACTGTATATTGGTATCTCCATGGGGTACATTTTCTTTTCCTCGTTTGTGTTTATTTTTCTATCTAGTATTACTTCACTCCAGGACAAAAGCCGCCTCTACTCCTTCTACCTTTAATGCATACGTATTCATTTACGCCCTATAAAGGCTCTCCATACAAATGTGCACTATTTGAACCTTCAGTCACACCAAACCTATTTTAATCCTGTGGTATGTATGCGCACTTTGTGCATTCTAGGTCTTTTAAGAGTACTTCTGAGGAGTACAGACCAATACATGCCATGGTATGGCTCAGGCTAACGCCAAGCTTCTGCATATCAAAACAAACGATGTTCGCCATATACCGCCGCGTCTTTAAATATTAATGTTAACTTTAGCCAATAGGTTGAGTTCCTGCTCAACTTACCACCCAACAGACTCAAACAGACATTCAATTTCTACCATTAGCATTAGAAAGAACTCTGCAGCCATCGTCCCGTGAACCAACGGGGGGCGAACTGTATACGGCAAAGACGACACGCCTCCCTTGATATCAAACGCGTTGTGTTCCCAGCCAATTTGTACCG